>JAWHQI010000102.1:0-1200000 GCA_033032865.1 Dactylorhiza incarnata | reverse complement strand
GTCTTATGAAATCAACACACATTCTCCACTTGTTTTTGGCCTTGCGAACCATTACTATGTTGGAGACCCACTCCAGGTATTGGATTTCCTTGATGAAATTTGCCTTGAGGACTTTGGAGACCTTCTCCTGAATTGGCTCAGCGAGTGTCATGGATACCGCTCGTCTCCTTTGCTTTATTGGCCTATAGTCAGGGCTGCTGTTGAGGCAGTGATAGGCGACGCCGGGGCTCACTCTCGGTATGCTGGTTGCCAACCATGCAAAAATGTCAATGTTGTCGAGGAGGCGTTGGATCAATAATGCTTTCCCCTCTTCCTTCGATTCGGCGTTTATAGAGACAGTTCTGTTTCCGTCTCCTCCGGGGACTGGAACTTGCTGCACATCTTGGGCGGCCTCTAGATGAGTGTCGTACGCAGCTACTTTTATCTGAATGGGACTGGCTACGGTCTCCTCCAGTTCATCCATGATGACTTTCCCTGAGCTAGTGACCGCAACCTCTTCATGGGTGTTCGCCCCGGGGGTGGGGGGACACTTCCAGGGGCAACTACCCAAGCGGGATGGTCCCGAACTCGGGCGGACTCTGCCGTTGTTCGCTCATGGTGGTAATTTCTCAAATTACTTGATTTGAAGGTCGCGTGTTCGAACTCTTGGGGAAAAAAGTGTCACCAACCTCCATGCACTCCCACAGACCTCTTGAGAAGTGGCGGAGATCAGGAACCGCAAGCAACTGACTACTAACCACAAGGAGCCGAGGCGATCAGAAGAGAATATATGTGGCGAGAGGAAAAGGATGCCGCGAGCGACTACACCAGATTTGCCCGCAACGAAAAATACCACTTGTCGCGGACGATATTATATCTTTAAGAAGTTATTACAGAGCTATTACAGGAGAAAGACACTAGATAAGTAGACAATAGAAGACGACTCCGAACTTATAACCGCACCTACTACATGGGAGGTTTTGGCCAATGTTCAGTGCCCCTTCTGGGCACCCTATTTAAATTGATAGAGGGCCACCCATACAGGTGGGTGCATGAAATGCTGCATTTAATGTTGGCTGCCTGGGATACAAGAGAGTCTAGGAAGGAGAGAGAAAGGGAGAATGAAGGTGTGCGGTTACAACAAACTGTAACATCACCAAACAACACGGACTGGAGAGTGGGGGAGTTGGGGCTGATACAATGAGTGTTTGCCTGGGCCCCTCAAGGCTTGGACTTGCTACTGGATCTGACTGAGCTGGTCGACTGCTAAGGCTGGGGAAGAGGGTGCGAACACACGACGAGTATCCACCCCTACTTCTAGATCCGTGCGGCTACATGGAGTAACCACACACACTTTTAGAGACTGATGGTTGGCTCTGGCTGTTGTCACAGGATTCCGGGTTAACAACTAAGGCATGCCAATCAAACCTAACTTATGTTTAAATCCAAAATGATATCTGCATAGATGAAGAACATAAGAATACGAATTTCAAAGCCCCCAAAGACCATGCTCCTAAAGTCAAACTCACAGAATCTTACGACAACCATTCATCCTACCATCACTTCAAACCCAAGGATAAGAATCATAAGAAACCTTTCTGTCCAGGTTCTTGCCATCAAAAATCCAATCATCCCAAACCTGGTCCTTCCAACCAAAACCCAGGTAATGAGAAGTGGTGCTTCATCTGCGTCCGTACAAATCATCTGTCTACCAACTGCTTTTACAAGAAGACAAAACCTGTGATCGGCAAACCCCATGCGGTCAAGCCTCAGACCAATATGATCCAAGCACCGGATCAACCAATCTACAGGTTAGATTATACTCATAGTCTTCTTCTCACTTCTTCAGATTGACGACTTGATTCCAGAGCAAATGTTCATACTTGTTTTGATCGTTCTTGCTTTGCCACTTTTCAAGACATCAGTGGAGGAAGCGTGATCTTAGAAGATGCTTCTTCGTCACAAATCGTTGTACGTGGGCGGGTGGATCTTAGGCTGACATCCAAGAAGACTCTTGCCTTGCATGATGAGCTTTATGTGCTGAGAGGTAGGAAGAATTTTGTGAGTGGATCCTTATTAGTGAAGAAAGACTATAAGATTGTATTAAAATCCAACATAGTTGTAATCACTTTGAATGATGTCTTTATTGGAAAAAGATTTGTATCTGATGGTTTATTTAAATTGAATGTTGTTGATTTGGAAGTTAATCAAATTTCTTCATCTCTGATTCCTAGTTCCTCTTCTGATTTTTGGCATGCTATATTAGGACATATAAATTCTAATTGTATGAAAAGAATGATGCCTTTAAATCTCATTCTGTAAATTAATATATCTCCAAGTTCTAGATGTGAGTTTTGTGTGCAATCTAAATTTTCTAGAATACCATTTAAATCAGTTGAAATAACATTATAGCTTTTAAAGTTAATTCACTCGGATGAGTGTGACTCGAACCGCCAACCTACTAGAGGTGGAAATAAATATTGTGTAACATTCACGGACGACTTTACCAAATTTTGTTATATATATCTTTTGAAGACAAAACATAAAGTATTTTCATATTTGAAGATCTTCAAAGCTGAAATAGAGAATCAATTAGGTTCCTCCATTAAAATCCTTAGATCCGATCGAGGTGGATTTGAATGAACTAACATAGTTTTGCCAAGAACAAGGGATAATTCATCAGGTAACAACTCCTTATTTACCTCAATCCAATGGTGTAGCTGAATGTAAAAATCGGACATTGATGAACATGATCAATGCCATGTGCTGAGTCTGGTGCCCCCAAAAAATCTTTGGGGAGAAGCGTTGCTTATCTCTTAAATCTTTAATAGGTTTCCTTCAAAATTGTGATAAATCCCTTTTGAATTATTTAAATTAAGGAAACCTAATCTCTATATTCTTCGCGTGCAAGGGTGTTTAGCTACGGTAGCTATTCCTGAACCTACAAGAAAGAAAATTTGATCTAAAACTATACTCCATTTTTATAGGATATGCATCTGATAGTAGTGCTAATAGATTTCTCATAACTAACCCCAAAATTAGTGAGATCTTTAATAACATTATTCTAGAAACTAAAGATGCAGTTTATTTTGAAGATAAATTTTCATATAAATTATATAACACATCTCAACCTTCTAGTAGCTCTACTCAACCTTCTTCTCATATAGATCTTTTAGAAATTAATGAACTTAGAAGAAGTAAAAAAGTTAGAATTGAAAAATCTTTTGGAGAGGACTACTTCACTTATCTAATTGAAGGAGATCTTAACTCATATGAGTGATGAGTCCGATATTTATATTTTTTTACGGTCTCATTCGGGCTAGTTTCCACTCCTGTGCACTTCACTTTCAATCCTTAATTGCTTGTATTTCACTCATATTCGCTTTCACTATAAGTGCACTATTTAAGCCCATTTTGGTGTGCAATTGCACTTTGTTGTTGGTGGTAAGCACATAGTGCTCCCCAACCTTTTTCTGTGATTGGATTGAGCTGGAAGGGTATTCCCGGCTGTGATCTACAGTGTGTTTTGCTGTGCAGGTGGGCAAATCATCTATTTTGCCCAAATTTCATGTCTGCATGAATCGCACGGTCGTGCGTTTCCTTGACGCACCATCGCTTCGACCGTGCGCGTTCATTTGTAGCCCAAAATGGTGATCTACCCCTACTCGTGCGTTTTGTTCGCGCACGTGCAATTTTGCTCGTGCGTGAGTAAAATTGCACGAGCCTCAATTTTCTGTCCAAATATTTATAAAATTATCGCCTGTGTCACGACCCGTATAATAACAATTATCAGAGTGCGCTACAGGCGGGTCGTGATGCCGCAGACATGGGCAAAGAGAAAACCATGTCTGCCAGGCGGGTGCTGTAATACCAAGATATCTGTAGAAAATAGTTAGATTTTGAAAAACAATACCAGTTTGATTTATTATGCGGAAGCTTGAATTAAAAGTGATGCTCATGCACTTTGATCAATTCTCATGCTATAATTATGATGTAAAAGTAGATGCTAGTAAACCGCAGAAACAAAATGAACATTTATATAATGCTGAAATACATTCATACCATCCTAAGAGTTGTCCACGATACAAGGAAAATGCCTGACAATAACTAGTACAGGAAAGACAAATCCAAAAGTAAAAGAAACAAGATACAAAGGACCTGATGCAGCAACTACAAGGATAGTAAACCTCCAACAAACGGGAGCTGGGCGAGGAACCACTCAGGAAGTAGACGGTGCAGTCACGAACCCTAAAGCAAATCCAATCAGAAGGAAAAGCCTCAGAACAAGATAAATATTAGAGATTCAAGTTAATAAAATAAACAAGTAAACTGGGAAACAAGCATGACAGTAAAGTATGTCAGAGACTAATTGAGATTCTTTAGTAAATTTTTAGCCTACTCCGGAGTTTAGCCTAGACACAAACGCATAAGCAGAAATCAATGAAAGGCGTGTGTGTCGTCGTTTGATGTACAAGATTCTAGCATGGGAGTAGATGCAAGGCTTAAGCTACTGCTGCTCGCAAGATTCCCTTATTGGTTTTTGTTACCAATTCAAGTGTAAACTCATTTTCCGGTGTCACATCAGACGACACAATCCCTTTCATTGTTTGCCTATGACGTCTAATGAGCTTACATATCTGCAAGTAATAAATTCAAGTGGGGGCTAGTGCGGTACAAGTGTGACTTAAATAAAACTTGTTTGCAAGCGAGAGAGTTTTCTCTACTTGCCTTAAGGAGGAGCCGGGCTTGAAGGCGGCAGCTAAGAGGCAAGGTCAACGCTCTAACGGAACCTGTTCAAGATGCGTTCACATGAAATATTTATTTCAATGCTTAAACCTACGCGCACACAAGTGCTTCTAATGCGTAATTAAATCCAAGGGGCAAGTTAAGGAATATACCTCCCTCGGCAAAGAGGGGAGAAGCGGTTACCACAAGAGATCCGAGGGTTTTGGCGGCGGTTGGATCCGGGAAACCCTAATTCGGAGAGGGCCTTGAGCGATTCCACCGCTACATTCGTTGAACGACACCGAAAACCGAATAAAACTTAGGATTAGTCGAGTACACGACACATCCACGCGGATCCGACGTGATTACGTCGTCCGGAGGCGAAAGTTAGTACATAGCAATTAGGTTAAAATCTGAAATGCGGGGATCGGAGGAAAATTTACCCAAGGAGGCCGGATCGGAGCCTAAAAATCCACGGAGAGGCAGATCCGAGCAAACCCTAGACGTTCCCCACGCAAAAACTCGGCCCAACGGAGAGGAGGAGGGCTGCCGGAGGAAGGAACGGTGGCTGCCAGTCTCTAAGAAGAGGAGAAGGCTGCCTGCCCTTGGAGGAGGAAGGGCTGTTGTAGGGAAAAGGGTTGCTGAAGGGCCACAGTCGGCTAAGGGAGGAGGAGAAGAAGGCCTGTCGTCGGCTGGAGGGAGTTGTCGTCCTCCAGGAAGGAGGAGGCGGCGCCGGCAGGAGGGGGAGCAGGAGTTGGCGCCGGCGAGAGGGGAAACACCAGGCGGCGGCGGCTGCGACGCGCGCGCGCGTGACGGGAGCGGCACAGGAGCGGCACGGGAGCGGGAGCCCTGGCGGGTTGGGTTTGCGGTTTTGCGTGAGTGCTGGACCGATATTTTAATCGGGGGAGGTAGGATGGGCTGTGGTTAGAATAATAAGGGGGGGGAATTCTATTACATTCTTATTATTATTATTATTATTATTATTATTATTATTATTATTAGGTGCATAATTAAGGGTTGTTACATTCTCCCCTACTTAGAAAGTTTCGTCCCGAAACTTCTTAGGATGTCCTGAATGGGGCCTCTTATGGCGAAGGTTCAGATGTCATTTATTTCAACAAGGTTTTGCAAAACAAGGCAAGGAAGCTAATTATGAACATAGCAAAATGAGAAGAGAACAAGAGCAGAGGCATACCAGGATCAGGAGAAAAGGTGCGGATACTTGCTACGCATGTCAGCTTCGAGCTCCCACGTGAACTCCTCAGACTTGCCATGCATCCAAAGTACCTTCACCATAGGAATGGTTCTCTTCCGAAGCTTGCGCTCTTGATACTCCACGATCTTAGCAGGTTCGACTGGATAGGACAGATTAGCTTCAGGAATCACTGGAACTTCCTCAATGACGCGGGTAGGATCATGAATGTACTTCCGAAGCTGGCTGACGTGGAAGACATTATGAACACTGGCCAAGGAATCAGGTAGCTCAAGGCGGTAAGCAGATCCTCCAACACGCTCAGAAATAACATACGGTCCCACAAATCTCGGGCTGAGCTTATGGTGGCGACCGAAACGCTTCACCCCAGGAGTAGGAGAAACCTTCAAGAAAACACGATCACCCACCGCAAACTCCAACGGACGGCGACGCTGATTAGCATACTTCCTCTGCCTCTCGACGGCACGGCTAAGCTGAAGACGAGTCTTCTTGGTGGCCTCTTCCATTTCCTGAAGTAGCTCAGGACCCAACACAACCTTTTCACCAACTTCTGACCAGTAGAGAGGGGTCCTACAACGACGCCCATACAACGCCTCGAAGGGGGCCATCTTGAGGCTCTCCTGATAGCTGTTGTTGTAGGCGAATTCAACCAGTGGCAAGTGATCATCCCACGCTCCCTTATAGTCCAGAATATAACACTGAAGCATGTCTTCAAGAATCTGATTCACCCTTTTGGTCTGGCCATCAGTAGTCGGATGGTAAGCGGTGCTCAGGTTGAGCTCAGTGCCCAGAGCTTGCTGGAATCCCTTCCAGAAGTGCGATGCAAATCTCGAGTCACGATCAGAAACAATCCGCAGAGGGATCCCATGCAGTCTAACTATCTCAGAAACATAGATCCGAGCCATCTTCTCGGTGGGATGACCTTCCCTGTACGGGATGAAGTGAGCTACTTTAGTCAAGCGGTCCACAATAACCCAAATCGCGTCATGACCTCTCGGAGTACGGGGCAGTCCAGTGATGAAATCCATAGAGATGTCTTCCCATTTCCACTCTGGGATAGGCAGAGGCTGCAAAAGACCACCCGGACGCTGACGTTGGGCTTTCACCTTCTGGCATGTCAGACATCGGGAGATGAAACGAGCAATATAATTTTTCATACCAGGCCACCACACGATCTGCTTCAAATCATGGTACATCTTATTATTGCCGGGGTGACCAGAGGTGCGGGACTCATGAGCTTCTCGGCAAATGCTATCCAGTAGCTCAGGAACATCAGGGATGCAAAGGCGACCTCGGAATCGCAGGATATCATCAGTGATGGAGAAATCTGGGAGAGTACCAAGTTCAACCTGCCGACGGATACGCTGGAGTTCTGGATCAGATGGCTGCAAATCCTTCACCTGCTCAACCCATAACGAAACGGAAACTCCTCCGTGACCCTCAGGTGCGATGGATATGTCCATCCGGTCGAGGTCATCTATCAAGGCTGCAAGGGATGTTGACATAGGGGTGCAGGCGGCAGCCGTAGCATGTCGGCTCAGCGCATCTGCCACTGAATTGGCTTTACCGGGCACATAAGTGATTTGCAAGTCATAATCCGCTACAAACTCAAGCCATCGTCTCTGCCGAAGATTGAGGTCCTTTTGAACGAAAATATACTTTAAGCTCTGGTGATCGGTGTAAAAGTGGTACTTCACACCATAGAGATAATGACGCCAAAGCTTGAAGGCAAAAACCACCGCGGCAAACTCCAAATCGTGTGTGGGGTAATTGCGCTCATGGATCTTCAACTGCCTCGACCCATAGACAATAACACGGTCCTCCTGCATCAGAACACCACCCAGACCCACTCCGGAAGCGTCGGTGTACACAGAAAAATCCAAACCCTCAGAAGGAAGAGCTAACACTGGCGCTGAACACAACCGTTGCTTTAATTCAGAGAAGGATTGCTCACACTGATCTGTCCACTCGAATCTGGCATGCTTCTGAGTCAGCTGTGTCAGAGGAGCAGCAAGAGAAGAGAAACCTTTTACGAAGCGTCGGTAGTAACCAGCCAAACCCAGGAAACTGCGGATCTCAGTAGGGGTAGAAGGTCGCTTCCAGTCCACTACTACGGAGATTTTGGCGGGGTCAACAGATAGCCCATCCCCAGAAATAACATGCCCCAGAAAAGCAACACGATCCAGCCAGAATTCACACTTTGACAATTTCGCGTAGAGCTGGTGCTGGCGAAGAGTTGAGAGGACGAGTCTGAGATGGTCTGCATGCTCTTCTCGGGTCTTGGAGTAGACCAAAATGTCGTCTATGAAAATGATGACGAACAAATCCAGGAACTCGCGAAACACCCGGTTCATCAAATCCATGAACCAAGATGGGGCATTAGTCAGACCCATGGACATCACCAAGGATTCAAAGAGTCCATACCGAGTCCTGAAAGCGGTCTTGGGAATGTCGGACTCCTTGGTCTTCAACTGGTAGTAGCCCGTTCTGAGATCTATCTTGGAGAATACCGTACTGCCCTTAAGTTGGTCAAAAAGGTCATCCACGCGAGGGATAGGGTATTTATTCTTCACTGTAACTTTGTTCAACTCTCGGTAGTCGATACAAAGCCTCAAGGAACCATCTTTCTTCTTCACGAAGAGGACGGGGGCTCCCCAAGGAGAAGTGTTGGGACGAATGTAACCAAGTTCAAGCATTTCGTCCAGCTGCAACCGAAGTTCTTCCAATCGCGCGGGGCCATTCGATAAGGAGCCTTAGAAATGGGGCGTGTCCCAGGTTCCACGTCAATAGAGAACTCTATCTCTCAATCTGGAGGCATCCCAGGCAATTTGGCGGGGAACACGTCAGGAAATTCAGAAACCACCGGAATAGACTCGAGTGGAGGAGCAGCAACCTCCGAATGAGAAGCGTAGATAAATCCAGCAGTGCATCCTTGATTGAGCAACCGAGTGGCGCGTACAGCAGAAATTACCTTCAGATGGCCGCGGGTCTGCACGTGAACACTGTAATCCTTGCCACCGATGCTGAGATTGATCCTCTTTGCCGCGCAATCCAGCTTCACTCGATATGCAACCAGCCAATCCATTCCCAAAATCACGTCGAACTCAGACATCTCCAGAATTATGAGATCCGCAACGACTTGCAATCCTTCGAGCAAGATTGGACAATTGGGGATACCCCTAGTTGATAGGTGCTGATGACCCGGCACAGAAACCTCAAAAGGGGCCTCCAGAGGTGAAGTGGGCCAACCATGCAGGTCCAGGATATAGCGAGCAATAAACGAGTGAGATGCGCCAGAATCAAAGAGAATCTGCAACCACTTGTTTCTGACTCTAAATCTCCCTAAAACGAAAAGCAGTTATAACCGCCAATTCCGGTTGTATCTGATGTAAAAACATACATAAATACTTGCAGGAAAAATAACACAACTCATACGTACCAGAGATGACGTCCGTGGAAGCGAGCGTATCGCCTTGAGTAAGGACATTCAGCACAGCCTTGCCCATATTCTGGGCTCCGGGGTTAGCCTGCAGTGGCTGAGTAGTGACCGGGCCTTCCCTCATAGGGCAGTCTAACTTGAGATGACCCACTTGCCCACACCTGAAACAGGCCTTCTGCCTACGGCGGCAGTCCCTCTGTTGATGGCCCGACAACTTGCAGTAGTCACAAACGGTGGAGGCGGAGGCAAGTGTCATCGGGGGCTGTGTAGGAGCGGCTGTCTTCTGCTTCTTCAGGAGAGACCGGCAGACTTGGGCGGTATGGCCCACCTTGTGGCAGTAAGCACACACCTCCATGGACCTGGAACCTTGCTCCTGAGGTGGAGCACTCCTGCGCTTGAGGTCGGATGCAGCGGCATTGCTCGTTCCGTGCTGGGCTTTCTTTCCAGTACGATCCAGCTCAATAGCTTCCGCCCGCATGGCGGCTCCCACGGTCTCTGCATAGGTTCTGGCGTCGTGTGCTACCACATGCTGGCGAATGTCATGGCGAAGTCCCTTCATGAAACGACTGATCTTCTTGGCTTCATCCGACACGAACTCCGCAGCAAGGAGGGATAGGCGGGAGAACTCCTGCGCATACTCTGTCACTGTCCTGCCAGGCTGCTGAAGGGACAAGAATCTCTCCGCTAACTTGTCCCGCTCCACAGAAGAGAGGAAGTTCTCCATCAGAGCATCCTTGAACTGCCCCCAAGTTATGGTGGTAGATTCGTGGAGGCTGCGGTGCTGGAGCCACCAAGTATAGGCGTCCTCGGTCAGCTGATAGGCCGCAAGAAGGACCTTCTGAGCTTCAGGAACTATGGCATACTCGAAGTGCTTCTCCACCTGGGAGATCCATTCCGTGATCACGAAGTAGTCGCGGTTACAGTTGTAGGCAGGCGGATTTAGCCTCTTGAAAGCCAGAGTGTCAGCCATCGTCAGAGGAAGAGCAGCCGGAGTGGTCACGGTCGGGGTCACTACAGCATCAGATGCAGGAGGGGTGATGGTGACAGCTACTCCAGATGTCCCTGCGCTGCCAGAACTAGAACCTTGATCAGGAGCTTGGTGACCCCCTTCCAGACGGGTGACACGCTCCACAAGCTGCTTCAAAAGTTGGACCATTTCACCTAATGGGGCTTCCCCTGCAGAAGGTGTAGCCTTCTTGCGCTGTGGTCGCTTAGAAGCCATCTAGAAAGAAACATAGAAGAACCGAGTGAGACAACGGCTAAGTTAAGCTTGAGGGTTGAAATTACAGGTCATAGCAATCTAATACTGTTGGATAAGCAATTCAAGTAGTAGTTACAGCATTTTCATTGGACAACTCTAAGTGACGATCATGCAGATGTAAGTGCGGCGATATGATCACATGCGGTAAGACGATGATTTGTAAAATCCATGTGTGTATATTCGTTGTCTGTTGCTCTTAGCTTAGACACTTGTGCAATGAGTTATGTTATGTATGCAACATGATTATGCCTACAATGCATTCCTAAGAATGTTTATGAATGGATACGCATGTCATGTTAAGCGCCCATATCACTTAACATGTCATGCGCATTATGATTCTAATGTCATCGCACTTGAAAATATTATATCGCCCATACAATTTAATATTTGCAAGCGGTGTAAATCCTAATGGAAATTCATATGCATATAAATGTTAAATTTGCCCATACTCACTTAACATTTGTACGCATACTACTCATGCTTATGGGTGAGTGCGTGCGTGTTTCAGCCTCGAACAACAGACAACGACAAGGTGAGTGAGGAAATGATGCATGCACATATATTTACATAATAGATTTCAAAATATATGAAAATTTTAAAATACTTTATCTTTAGATGCTAAACCTAGCTCTGATACCAACTGTCACGACCCGTCTAATAACAATTATCAGAGTGCGCTACGGGCGGGTCGTGATGCCGCAGACATGGGCAAAGAGAAAACCATGTCCGCCAGGCGGGTGCTGTAATACCAAGATATCTGTAGAAAATAGTAAGATTTTGAAAAACAATACCAGTTTGATTTATTATGCGGAAGCTTGAATTAAAAGTGATGCTCATGCACTTTGATCAATTCTCATGCTATAATTATGATGTAAAAGTAGATGCTAGTAAACCGCAGAAACAAAATGAACATTTATATAATGCTGAAATACAT
This sequence comes from Dactylorhiza incarnata, assembly GCA_033032865.1. Lineage (NCBI taxonomy): Eukaryota > Viridiplantae > Streptophyta > Magnoliopsida > Asparagales > Orchidaceae > Dactylorhiza > Dactylorhiza incarnata. Next base: position 1,188,449 of record JAWHQI010000102.1, on the reverse strand, counting down.
CCATACCATCCTAAGAGTTGTCCACGATACAAGGAAAATGCCTGACAATAACTAGTACGGGAAAGACAAATCCAAAAGTAAAAGAAACAAGATACAAAGGACCTGATGCAGCAACTACAAGGATAGTAAACCTCCAACAGACGGGAGGTGGGCGAGGAACCACTCAGGAAGTAGACGGTGCAGTCACGAACCCTAAGGCAAATCCAATCAGAAGGAAAAGCCTCAGAACAAGATAAATATTAGATATTCAAGTTAATAAAATAAACAAGTAAACTGGGAAACAAGCGTGGCAGTAAAGTATGTCAGAGACTAACTGAGATTCTTTAGTAAATTTTTAGCCTACTCCGGAGTTTAGCCTAGACACAAACGCATAAGCAGAAATCAATGAAATGTGTGTGTGTCGTCGTTTGATGTACAAGATTCTAGCATGGGAGTAGATGCAAGGCTTAAGCTACCGCTGCTCGCAAGATTCCCTTATTGGTTTATGTTACCAATTCAAGTGTAAACTCATTTTCCGGTGTCACATCAGACGACACAATCCCTTTCATTGTTTGCCTATGACGTCTAATGAGCTTACTTATCTGCAAGTAATAAATTCAAGTGGGGGCTAGTGCGGTACAAGTGTGACTTAAATAAAACTTGTTTGCAAGCGAGAGAGTTTTCTCTACTTGCCTTAAGGAGGAGCCGGGCTTGAAGGCGGCGGCTAAGAGGCAAGGTCAACGCTCTAACGGAACCTGTTCAAGATGCGTTCACATGAAATATTTATTTCAATGCTTAAACCTACGCGCACACAAGTGCTTTTAATGCGTAATTAAATCCAAGGGGCAAGTTAAGGAATATACCTCCCTCGGCAAAGAGGGGAGAAGCGGTTACCACAAGAGATCCGAGGGTTTTGGCGGCGGTTGGATCCGGGAAACCCTAATTCAGAGAGGGCCTTGAGCGATTCCACCGCTACATTCGTTGAACGGCACCGAAAACCGAATAAAACTTAGGATTAGTCGAGTACACGACACATCCACGCGGATCCGACGTGATTACGTCGTCCGGAGGCGAAAGTTAGCACATAGCAATTAGGTTAAAATCTGAAATGCGGGGATCGGAGGAAAATTTACCCAAGGAGGCCGGATCGGAGCCCAAAAATCCACGGAGAGGCGGATCCGAGCAAACCCTAGACGTTCCCCACGCAAAAACTCGGCCCAACGGAGAGGAGGAGGGCTGCCGGAGGAAGGAACGGTGGCTGCCAGTTTCTAAGAAGAGGAGAAGGCTGCCTGCCCTTGGAGGAGGAAGGGCTGTTGTAGGGAAAAGGGTTGCTGGAGGGCCACAGTCGGCTAAGGGAGGAGGAGAAGAAGGCCTGTCGTCGGCTGGAGGGAGTTGTCATCCTCCAGGAAGGAGGAGGCGGCGCTGGCAGGAGGGGGAGCAGGAGTTGGCGTCGGCGAGAGGGGAAACACCAGGCGGCGGCGGCTGCGACGCGCGCGCGTGACGGGAGCGACACGGGAGCGGGAGCCCTAGCGGGTTGGGTTTGCGGTTTTGCGTGAGTGCTGGACCGATATTTTAATCGGGGGAGGTAGGATGGGCTGTGGTTAGAATAATAAGGGGGGGGGGGGGAATTCTATTACATTCTTATTATTATTATTTTTATTATTATTATTATTATTATTATTATTATTAGGTGCATAATTAAGGGTTGTTACAGCCCGTGTGTTTGCTTCACACGCTGTTGGACTCAACCGTGCGCGAAGGAAACGCACGATCTGCCTGTGATAGCCTGTTTTTAAGCGATATGTTTCTACCCGTACGTTTTGTTTGTGCACGGTCGGTTTTGACCGTGCGTGAGTAAAATCGCACGGGCGCTTCTGCTTCGTTTTCTTGGGCATCCTGATGGCTTAATATCGCACGGTCCACGCTCGGTCGTGTGTTCGATCGTGCGTGACCAAAATTCTGATTGTTTATTATAAAGCCTAGGACTTCGCCCTATTCCGGAGATCGACGACCAGCCCGCCATTTTTCGCGCCAAGCTTCCAGGTTTCGCTCCATTTCATCGCTCCACCACCGCCAACTTTTAGGAGAAGCTCCGGGCACCATTTCCTTGCAAATCAAGAGCTAGAGCTTCCTCCTCGGCCTCCTCCATCATCCGTAAGCTCAAGAGCTTCATTCCAAGTGATTTCTTGCGGCATCCAAGAGTCTCCGGCGAGAGCTAGATTGAAGCTGTTATCCGAAGAAGGGTAACGTAGAGGAAGGTGATAGCTCCTCTGGACCCCGGACGTCAATTGAAGATCGAACACGGACGAGGCGTGACAAACCTGCGATTTCGGCCGCGAATCTTCTGCGAGTCTTCACGCTTTGGTTTACTCTTTTCTCCTCTGTAATGCTGTAGTTATTTCTTGAGGTTTATTGTGATGTATGAGTGACGATCCATAAACCCTTGTTGATTTTAATGATATTTTCATGTCTTTGAAATGTTATTGGTTATTTGATTTTAGGAGCGCCCCCATTCCATCTACAATTCCACCGTTGCGTCGAGTTACAACACTAACAATTGCTAGTGGCGCGCCTAGTGACGAGGTGCTTACGACCCTCACTCCGCGGGTTACGAATCCTCCATCTGCTAACTTACTCGTCCACTCGCTAGCCGAAGCAGAGCATTGCGTCCTGCATTAGTTCCATCCACCAAGCCAAGCCCAAGCGGTGCATTCGACCCACAGTAGTTAGTTTAGTTTTCTTTATTTGTGTTTTTCAAAACAATCAAACCCCCCTTTGAAATAATAGAAATCTCTATAATTGATTTTCTCGACGATAAAATCACTCACCCCAACCAGCGTTCCTTGAGATCGATACTTGGGGATTTACTCCCCCATTCTATATTACTTGTGCGACTGGTACACTTGCCGTAAGTGCATCATGTTTTTGGCGACGTTGCCGGGGAAACGCGGGCGTTGTTTGATTTTTTTTTCTGTCAGGAAGTTGTTATAAAGATTAGTTGTTTTTTATTGCGTTTGTTGTTGTGAGTTGAATGCAGGGGCGAGGCCCTGGGGATTTGGTTGAATACGATCCAAAAATAGAGCGGACACTGCGTGCGCGCCGCCGTGCTGCTGTTGCTATGGACGTCAATCGAAACAATGGGGTTGACCTCAGGGGAGAGAACGTTCCCGTTGTTGGTCAGGCGGCAGATGAACAAGAGGTGGCCCGGCCAAAGCCCCGAACCATGCGTGATTAGACCACTCCCGCTGTCGGGAGTGTAAATCTGGGATTTGGCCCGACCATCACAAATAACCAGTTCGAGATTAAGCCTGCCATCCTGAACATCATCCGCAAGAACGCCCAGTTCTCTGGGATGGCAAGTGAAGATCCCTATCTTAACTTGGTTGAATTATCTGAAATCTGCGGAACGTTCCGGTACGCTGGCATCTCTGATGACATAGTAAAGTTAAGACTATTTTCTCTCTGCGGGACAAGGCAAAGGCGTGACTCCACACCATTCCACCGGGTACTGCTACCACGTGGGAGGTGCTGTCATCCAAGTTCCTGGCCATCCAGTGGACAAAATCGTAAACTTGAGGCGAGAAATCACAACTTTCCGTCAAAACGATCAAGAGACCATTGTGGAGGCATGGGAAAGGTTTATGGAACTCCTCCGAAAATGCCCTCATTGTGAGTTACAATCTTGGAACTTGGTGGAGTATTTCTACTTTGCGATAAAGCCCAACTACAGGGCCATGATCGATGTTGCTGCCGGCGGGACTTTGTTGAACCACACTCCTGAGGAAGCACTGTGAATCCTGCAGGACACCGCTACTAACAACTCATTCTGGACTGCAGGAAGGAACACTTCAAGGAACAAAAGAGGACTGTTTGAAGTGAGCACTTCAGGATCACCAGCTGAGGCGGCACCATCACCATATGAGAATATTGCCTTGCTGAAGAGGCCCGCCTCTTCCTCCGCTCAGGTGATGTCCATAGCATGCCAAGGATGTGGGAATCCTGGGCACCATGCCTATGAGTGCCAAACAAGTGAGCTTACTTCAGATTTTTCTAATTTAAATGTTGAGGAGAGTGTTAATTATGTTAATAATCAAAACCGTACGGTGCCTTTGTCAAACACGTACAACCCGGGTGTGAGAAATCACCCAAACTTTTCGTGGAACCAAAATACTGCAGGCTAATGATGGCAACCGGGCCAGCATCACTTTGATGCTCAGGATTCCGAAAGCCAACCGAGGTCGCCTCATCCGGGTTATACTCAAGGTGCCCCTGTTCAAAGAAAAAGTGCGCTTGAAGAGATGATGGAGAAGTTTGTTGATGTGGCCCAATCCAATATGGCCAACCAGATCGCCTCGATGAGAAACTTGGAGATGCAATTGGGCCAATTGGCTCAAGTGTTCTCCGAGCGATCTCAAGGTGCTCTCCCCAGCACGATGGAAAAGAATCCTCCCGAGCAGGGAAAGAGCCTAGCCGAGTCGGATGGTTGTCATGAGGGCGATCTGATAGTAAAGTGTATGATAAATAACGTTGAAACCACCGCCTTATGCGACACTGAACCATCACGCAACGTTCTTGCATTGCAAGACGTTGAAAAACTTAACCTCAATATTAATGTCGATGATCAGACATCTCTTGTCCTCGCAAATGGTACAGTGGCCGAGGTTATTTTGGATGGAATGTCGGTCGTCACGAACTTTCAAATTTTGGGCCTCATGGAAAACAATTCCATGCCTATTTTGGGTGTCCCCTTCTTGAAGGAGAGTGGCACCACTCTTCACATCGCTAATGGTTGTCACTTTGCCACCCAAAGTGACACACCATACTTTTCCATCGACAATAACCAATGATCTCAGTACTTTTTCTGTTATTTCTGATGAGTTTGTGAGAGAGTTAGAATGCAGGACCAAGGGTCATGAGTTGACAGCGATTGTAGAGAAACTGGGAGGTGAAGCAAATACTGATTCAGAAGAGGAAGGAGCTGAGCGAGTGAAGAAGGATATGACAGATGAAGAGGATACGAAGAATGAAAGCGGAGAGGCCGCGAAGTTGAAAGTTACCGCGGCAAGCATGGCCGAGATTTCTACAAACACTTTTATTAAATCTGAATCGACTTGTAAACAATTAAAACAGGTTCGATGGGCGGATCTGTCACCCACAGCGGATGAAGAAATGAAGTCCCCTTCTGCCCCTAGAAAGAAAGACAATGCTTTTGATCGAGTACATTGTGCTCGATGGCGCTCTCCTACGGTGGAGAAAATTAAAAAGTAAAGAATATTGCACGATGCACGTTTTGCCGCCCTCCGGCGCGAGATGGAGGAGGTTAGAGGTAAGGGAGAGACATCTCCTTCGGGCTCTAAAGCCTTCACCTCCTGCCCATCTCGCGTGGCTGGGGAGAACCACCACAAGTCGGCGTATAGTTTATTTGTGACGGTTCTCCAGGCTGTTGGTGCTGCTGTTTGGTTTGTTTTATTTTGCCTTGTTTAGTTGAACTTGTTCTGTGTGTTTTTATGAGGTAGTTTAGTAGACAACTTCTAGAACTTTGTTTATCTAAATGCTAATACAGGTATTTGGTCCACCTTAAGGACGGTAAACAAAAGGGTTTATGGGAGACAACCCAAGTTTGCTGTTTTGTTTATTTTGCCCTCTAATAAATGTTTCAGAATTGTGAGAAATTGAAAATAATAGAATTTTTATTTCCAAAAATATAAGTATTACAAGAGTATTGCCTCCTTTATATAGACTAGGAGAGAAAGAGGAAAAGTACAAATCTACAATGTGGGACTAAATATCAATACAATTACAAACATTTATACATGAGAGCTGGGCGATCAGGGTGACCAGGAAGATTGAGACCGCTGAGATCGGTGCGGTATGGAGAGCTGATCTGCGGTTACACAACAAGAGGTAGAAGGTTATGTGACTGAGGAGACCGCCAATTGACAATCTAGAGACTGTTGAGACCGCGGAGAGGAAGAGTGTCAAGATCGCGGATGGTCAGAGGCAAGACCGCGACTCTTCAACAGATGCGGCGACTGGTGAGTCTGAGATGGTGAAGCTGGAGACCGCGGTGACTGCTGATGCTCTGAGACCGCGAAGACCGCTGAGGTGAGACCGTTGTTCTTCAACAGAGCCTGAGATGGTGGAGCTGGAGACCGCGGAGATTGCTGATGCTCTGATACCGCGGAGACCGCTGAGGTGAGACCCCTGTTCTTCAACACTCCTCCGCAAGCTGGAGCATATATATCAATCATGTCTAGCTTGTGACAAATGTCGGAGAAGGGTGAAGATATAGGTTTGGTGAAGATATCAGCTAGCTATTTGTCTGAAGTAACGAAAGGAGTGCAGATTTGTTTTTTCAAGATTTCTTCCCTAATGAAATGACAGTCAACCTCAATGTGTTTTGTTCTCTCATGAAAAACTGGGATTTGAGATATGTAGATTGCAGCTTTGTTGTCACAGAACATTGGTAAGTGATGGTTGTAAACTTCTCCTATGTCTAGCAAGAGAGTTCGTAACCAATTTAATTCACACGTAATTTGGGCCATGCTTCTATACTCAGCTTCAGCACTTGATCTAGACACAACTGATTGTTTCTTGCTCTTCCAGCTAACAAGATTTCCTCCTACGAAAGGGCAAAACCCAGATGTGGATTTCCTATCTCCTTTATCATCAACGTAGCTAGCATCTGAATAGGCTTCTATCTTTAGATGGTTGTTTCTTTGGAATAGAAGTCCCTTCCCTGGAGACCCCTTAACGTATTCCAATATCTTTAGAGCAGCTTGAAGATGACATTCCCTTGGAACTTGCATGAATTGGCTGACCTTCCCAACGACATAGCATATATCAGGTCTTGTTACAGTTAAGTAGATGAGCTTGCCTACAAGATGTCGATACCTAGTGCTATCAGGCAGAGGAGGAGAATTGTCATTCCAGAGTTTGTCGTCTCCTACTGCCATTGGATACTTAGCAGGTTTAGTGCCAAGAAGATCAGTTTTCTTCAGAAGGTCAATTGCATACTTACGTTGTGAGAGGACAACGAAACTATGCTTGCATGAGATCTCAATGCCCAGAAAGTACTTGGGAGGTCCAATATCTTTGGTCACAAAATGTTGAAGAAAGTGTTTCTTTGTAAGAGTGATACCTTCAATATCATCACCAGTGAGAAAGATGTCATCAACATAGACAACCAGAACCACCATTCCATGAGAGGTCTTGCGTATGAAAAGAGAGTGATCTGCAGAGCTGCGGACAAATCCAATGATGTTGATCACTTCATTGAACTTTTCAAACCAGGCGCGAGGACTTTGTTTGAGTCCATAGATGACCTTCCTTAACTTATATACATGAGTCTCCCCCGGAGAAACATACCCTGGAGGTTGCTCCATGAAAACATCCTCTTGAAGATCACCATAGAGGAAGGCATTCTTCACATCCAATTGAGAAATTTGCCAACCTTTGTTGTTGGCCACAGAGAAGAGAACTCAGATGGTGGTTAGACGAGCGACAGGGGAGAAGGTGTCAAACAAGTCAACCCCATATGTCTAAGTAAAATCTTTGGCAACCAAACGAGCTTTATAACGGTCCACAGAGCCATCCACATGATATTTGATCACAAACACCCATCTACACCCAACAATATCTGCTCCAAGAGGAGGAGGAACAAGGGTCCAAGTGCCACGTTCCTGAAGTGTGGAAATTTCCTCATCCATGGCAGCCTTCCACTGTGGTATAGTAAGAGCTTCCTGATAAGTATCTGGTGTGACAGTATCTGAAATAGCAATAGCAAAATGCCCTAGCAGAAGGAGTGAGTTGAGCATAGGTGACAACATCATGAATTGAATGGTGCGTACAAGAGCGAACTCCCTTTCGAAGAGCAATAGGGAGATCATCAGTGGTGTCTGCATCTGCAGAAGAGTCATCATCCGAAGAAGAGAGAGCTGACCCAAGAGGTGGGAGAGGAGGCCCCGGAGTAGGAGGACAGGTGGTAGGAGACTCTATAGAAGGTGTAGGTAAAGGAAGAGGGGGTGGTGTTGGAAGGAGAGGTGTGGTATAGGTTGGGGGTGGAGGAGGCGGGGCAGAAATGATAGGAGAGGAAGTAGGAGGGTCAGGAGGCAGAGAGGTGGAGGTTGTAGAGAAATATGGTATAGTCTCAAAGAAGGTGACATCAGCTGAGACATATTGTTTGCGAAGTAGAGGATCATAGCACCTGTAAACTTTCTGAGTTGGAGAGTAACCAATAAAGATACACTTTACTGCGCGATGAGAGAGTTTGTCCCTGCCGGGTGAAGGAGTATGGACGAACGCAGTACAACCGAACACCCTGAAAGGTAGAGAGATGGTATAGTAAGAGCTTCCTGATAAGTATCTGGTGTGACAGTATCTGAAATAGCAATAGCAAAATGCCCTAGCAGAAGGAGTGAGTTGAGCATAGGTGACAACATCATGAATTGAATGGTGCGTACAAGAGCGAACTCCCTTTCGAAGAGCAATAGGGGGATCATCAGTGGTGTCTGCATCTGCAGAAGAGTCATCATCCGAAGAAGAGAGAGCTGACCCAAGAGGTGGGAGAGGAGGCCCCGGAGTAGGAGGACAGGTGGTAGGAGACTCTGTAGAAGGTGTAGGTAAAGGAAGAGGGGGTGGTGTTGGAAGGAGAGGTGTGGTATAGGTTGGGGGTGGAGGAGGCGGGGCAGAAATGATAGGAGAGGAAGTAGGAGGGTCAGGAGGCAGAGAGGTGGAGGTTGTAGAGAAATATGGTATAGTCTCAAAGAAGGTGACATCAGCTGAGACATATTGTTTGCGAAGTAGAGGATCATAGCACCTGTAAACTTTCTGAGTTGGAGAGTAACCAATAAAGATACACTTTACTGCGCGATGAGAGAGTTTGTCCCTGCCGGGTGAAGGAGTATGGACGAACGCAGTACAACCGAACACCCTGAAAGGTAGAGAGAAAGGTTTCGCCGTTGGATATAAGAGAGAAAAGGGGGTGCTTACATTAAGTATGGTGGAGGGAATGTGGTTAATGAGGTAGCATGAGATGAGGATGGCATGACCCCAATAGGTTTTAGGCATATTCATCTGGAAGAGTAAGGTGCGAGTCATGTTGAGGAGGTGATGATTCTTACGTTCAGCTATCCCATTTTGTTGAGAGGTATATGGACAACTAGTTTGATGTATAAGACCATGATTCATGCAAAACACAAAATTGATGAGAAGCATATTCTTTGGCATTATCAGTTCTAATAGCTTTGATAGACACTCCAAACTGAGTGAAAATTTCATTATAAAAGGTAGAGAATAAAGTGAAAAGTTCAGAGCTTTCTTTTAAAAGATACACCCAAGTACATCGAGAAAAGTCATCTATGAAGGTGACAAAATACAAACTACCCCTACCAATAGTCTTGGTAGGAGAGGGACCCCAGACGTCGGAGTGGACAAGATCAAAGGGGTGTGTCGAGCTACGACCGTGCTTGGCAGGGTAGGAACCTCGATGATGCTTTCCCAGTTGAGAAGTTTCACAGTTGATAGGAGAGGTATCTTTGCAGAGGTGAGGTAGAAGTTGATAGAGCAGCCGAGGTGGAGGATGACCAAGACGGAGGTGCCATTGATAGAGAGAGTCAGAGGTTGCAGAAGCAGAATGTGCAGCAAGAACGGCAAGGAAGTAGAGACCTCCACTCTCACTCCCAGTAACAACTGTCTCCTTCGTGTGAAGATCCTGAAAATAACAGTTAGTAGGGGTAAACACAATAGAATATTGTAACTGGCGAGAAAGAGCCTTGACAGATAATAAGTTGCAAGAAAACGTAGACACATAAAGAGTGTCCTCAAGAGAGATAGTCGGAGTGATTTGCACCACACCAGTCCCACACACTTTAGAGGGAGAACCATCAGCTGTCATGACTGGTGGTGAGTTTTTATGCTCTTGTAACTTTGAAAAATGTAGAGGGTTTCCTGTCATATGATTTGTTGCGTCGAAGTCAATAAGCCACTTGCCTTCAGTAACCAGATGAACGCTACCAGAGGAGGTATCAACGAAAGCAGATGGGTGTGGAGTAGCATAATGAGGTGCCGCAGCCAGAGGACAAAGTTGAGGATGCTTGAGATAGCAGCGATCAATGGTGTGACCCTTCCGACCACAATGAGAACAGAGGTACCTGGAAGGTCCTCTGCCACCAAGATAGCCACCACGACCACTGGGGTGACCACATCCAGTCGGGTGAGCAAAACTCTCTGGAGGGGTGGAGATCGGAACGGTCTCAGACGAGGGAGTTCCCATGAGAAGAAGCGAACAAAATCAGGTAGCAAGGGAGATCGCGTGGTCTCACGGGAGAGAGACCGATCAGGGAGAAGACGATTTAGGAGGAAGAGAGACCGATCAGAATCTGAAGAGAGGTTCAGTGGTCACCAGAACCAAAAAACCGAACAGGAGAGAAGACATGAGCTCACAACACAAAGATCGTTGTTTTCTCTGATATCATGTGAGAAATTAGAAATAATAGAATTTTTATTTCCAAAAATCTAAGTATTGCAAGAGTATTGCCTCCTTTATATAGATTAGGACAGAAAGAGGAAAATACAAATCTACAATGTGGGACTAAATACCAATACAACTACAAACATTTATACAGGAGAGCTGGGCGGTCAGGAAGATTGAGATCGGTGCGGTCTGGAGAGCTGATCTGCGGTTACACAACATGAGGTAGAAGGTTGTGTGATTGAGGAGACCACCAATTGACAATCTAGTAACTGTTGAGACCGCGGAGAGGAAGAGTGTCGAGAGCGCGGATGGTCAGAGACAAGACCACGGCTCTTCAACAGATGCGGCGACTGGTGAGTCTGAGATGGTGGAGCTGGAGACCGCGGAGACTGCTGATGCTCTGAGATCGCGGAGACCGCTGTTCTTCAACAGAGCCTGAGATGGTGGAGCTGGAGACCGCGGAGACTGCTGATGCTCTGAGACCGCGGAGACCGCTGAGGTGAGACCGTTGTTCTTCAACAGGAATTATATCTGCTATGTTGGAGATTACTCTTTATAGGTGTGGTGAATTTTGGTGGTGGACTTGGGAGCGGATCTCCATCTCATTTTTAACGCCAATCTTCTGGTATGCTCATTTCTGAGCATGGGTAACCTCTTCACCTAGCTCCAATTTTTAACCTCTATTGATATATTGCGTACTGCTTAGATTTAAGTCTGGGGGAGAGCTGATTTTAGTTACCCATTTCACGCGCTCATTGCATTGCATACTAGAAGTACTTTTATTTCAATTATGTTTAGTAGTTGTTCATCTTCATCGCACACCACAACACCCACTTGAGCGCGCATTTAGTCGTTGGCACGCAAGGAGTCTAACTCGTTTCTTTGGTGTGATTGGGAAAATCGCTGTGCTGACTTAGGATTATGAGACGGAGTAAGATGTTGACTACTGTAGTGCTCTAGTTGAGTACTCGCGTCTCGCATAGAAATCCGTGTAGAATAAATTTTTCTTTATGCTTATTGTTTTGTACTTTTCTATTTGCGTAATTATTGTTTATTCTACTCAAAAGTGGTGAATCCGGTGTGAATCCGACGGTAGCATAGAGATGTGTGTAGACGGTTGTTAGACCTGTATTGCTTGAGTCGGGAGGAAGGATTATCTTTCTCAGTGGCTAAGAACTTGCCCCAAGCGACTCTTGAAGCATTGGTATAAGTTAGTTCAGTGCGTGAGCGTGACGTACGCCCATCCTTTTGGCCAGTTTGAGCTTTTCGTATCGCTCCTATCATCTAATCTTCGCTAGCCCCTTTGTGCCTACCATCCTCTTGATCCAGCTTCACTTACATTTCACCAAAGCCAAAAGCTGATCTTAGTCGCACACCCAAACCTGAGTTTTAATGTTCTATTAATTTCAGTTTGAGGGTGTTGATGAGATGATATTTTTGTGAAAATGTGGACGTGCTTTCTTTGAATATTTGCTGAAAATAAGTTGAAAAGAAAAGAAAAAGAAAATAAGAAAAAAAAAGAATTGAAAAAGAAAAAAAAAGAGAAAGAGCTAATTGAAAATCTGTTTGAGATTTGTATTTGGGGTAGGCGGTGCACACACCCATGCTTTCAAGTTCAAGTCTGGGGGTGTGGTGCACCCGCGCGTACTGTGGCTGCTTGGTTAGCTTTGTTGATTTAGCTCAATTGGGTTTAGTGTTTGAGCCTTCATGTTTATCATTGTATACCCTACCGTAACCCAAGCCCCATCTCTAACCTAAAGTCCTATTGACTCACGCAATGAACCAAATGAGTGTCGTGGGGAGAGTGTGAACGGGTGAGCTTATGACCACCGACATTGATGGATTTCAATGGAGGTTGTTCCGAGCACCGATCTTGGGCAATGCTCGCCTTAGCGATCAGTCTATTTTCTTCCACGCGTGACCGGGTGATTCACCGTGATTCGACTTTTGAGTAGAAATAATATATCATTACGCTCTTAGATATTTATAAACTATTTTGTATAACTAAATTTCTTCTACTGTATTTCTATGTGTGTGAGTATGCGACTTCGCATTGTACTCTGCCTCCGCAATTACTAAGCTAGCTAACGTTTTTCTCATCTGCATAAGGGATAGTTTACTCGGAACGAGCAAATGGCTAAGTTTGGGGGTGTGATGAGTCCGATATTTATACTGTTTTACGGATTCATCCGGGCTAGTTTTCACTCTTGTGCACTTCACTTTCAAGCCTTAATTGCTTGTATTTCACTCATATTCACTTTCACTATAAGTGCACTATTTAGGTCCGTTTTGGTGTGCAATTGCGCACTTTGTTGTTGGGGGTAAGCACATGGTGCTCCCCATACTTTTTCTGTGATTGGATTGAGCTGATAGGGTATTCCCAGTTGTGGTCTGCTGTGTGTTTTGCTGTGCAGGTGGGCAGATCATCCATTTTGCCCAGATTTCATGTCTGCATGAATCGCACGCTTGTGTGTTTTCTTGACGCACAATCGCTCCGACCGTGCGCGTTCATCTGTAGCCCAAAATGGTGATCTACCCCCGCTCGTGTGTTTTGTTCGCGCACGGGCAGTTTTGCTCGCGCTTGAGTAATATCACACGAGCCTCTTTTTCTGTCCAAATATTTATAAAATTATCACCCGTGTGTTTGCTTCACGCACAGTTAAACTCAATTGTGCGCGAAGGAAACACACGATCTGCCTGTGATAGTCTGTTCTTAAGCGATCTGTTTCTACCCGTGTGTTTTGTTTGCGCACGGTCAGTTTTGACAGTGCGTGAGTAAATTCGCACGGGCGCTTCTGCTTCGTTTTCTTGGACATCACGATGTCTTAATATCGCACGGTGCACGCACGGTCGTGCGTGACCAAAATTTTGACTGTTTACTATAAAAGCCCAGGACTTCTCCCTATTCCGGAGATCGACGACAGCCCGCCATTTTTTTGCGTTCATCAAAATCATGTACAAATCAGTTAAGTAGAGAAGAAAAAAGTGATATCACTCACCTATTTAAAGTCAGAATTGAATCTGACTGATAATTTTATCAAAGGATTGCCCCGAAGGGAGATTTTATTGTCATCGAGGGGAATGAGACTTATGCCTACATGATTTGCTGTCAACGGTGGATACCCAACATATGTGATTGGAGATCCCATGAATTGAGTTCAATGTGGTAGAAACGAAGCCGTTGATGTAACATAGTTGGGAGCAAAAAATTAAAGGTTGAGAACCATCTCTCAATTCCTATGATGGTGTGCTCTATGTAACAAATTAAGATGAACTTATAGTTCTTAATGGTTGCCAAATGCATATATCTTTGCTAGATATTAGTTATGAAATATCTCTTGAGGCACCACCTATGTGGGGGTAGTCGTAAGGCCGCGACTTTGTCATCTGGGCTGAACCCTAATAACCTCCATGAAAAATTAAGGAATGCGCATGACCATTAAAGTGTCATCGCCATAACCCAAGAACAACCAATCTTTTGTGTGCTTAGTTAATTTACCGGTTAAAAGTTTATAATTCAAAGTCTTTGACATATTATATTTTTCGGTAGAAGAAATAAACATTAAATATAGGTTCAAGGTAACCATTCCACTTACACCTATAGCATTACATACAACTTGATCAAACAAATTTGTATTTGATTTTATTTATTATTATTAATCTCATTATTTATGAAGTTCGTTTTTGGTTTTTCGCCTTTGTGTGGGATTGTTGGAAATTTTAATTTAAAACATTTATTTCCTAATGTTTATTGGAGCTTGTATGGTGTTTGGGCTTCCGCATCATTTGATGAAAAAACTAAAACCAAAATGGAGGGAACATAAAATGTTTGGAGGGAAACCTCTTCATAAAAGAGGATGAAACTTTAGTACCACCTTGCATATCTCCACTTCTTTTAGTGAGTATATAAACTATTTCACTCATCCTTATTTATTCAAAGGAACATGAGAAGAATTCACGAACCACACACGCGCGCATATACCGGACCGGATCCGGATTTCGGATTTGTGATTTGGGATTTGAGGAATAATTAAATTAAATTGTATTTTTTTGTACAAAATAGTTTTGACATTTTAGAAAATCCTCTATTATTTTACCACAACTTCTTTTCAACGTATGTTAATGTACGTTGACTTCTCCTGTCTACATGTCGACGTATGTCGACTTCTCCTTCTCCTTCTGTACGTCGGCTTCTCTTTCTCCTTCCGTGCGTCGACTACTCGACGTATGATAACCTTTGCGCTATTCGCAGACCACGCATGTGTACATTTATGTACGCGTTTTACATCATTAATTTTATACGTTGGAAATCCATTGTTTTCCTTGTACGATTACATTTTCTAAAAATAATCGTTGCAAATTAAATACGTGCTTAATTTCTTGCTGTTTTTCGAGACTCCTATATAGGAGATTTTCTGAATCATTTTATGGACTTTTCGCTCTCATTTTCTTGCACGATCTTCTCTCGCCATTTTGCTTTCTTGACGTTTGCTTTATCAAATGAGAGTTCGGGTGCTCTATGTTTCTCTGGTGTCCGCGCTCATCAAAGTTTTTGGGTTCTAGCCGGGTGTTGTACCTTGATGTGAGCATCGGTTGAAAGTCCTGCCGGATGGTGGTGCAACTTCTTTAGAGCAGTGGTCAAACTCCGTACCCAGGCTCGATTCTAATCTATAAATATTATTCTATTTTCTTATTTCTTAATCTTGTTGTTTACTGACATTTCTTCATAGTCTAGTTTTGTACATCCTAATTTATATCATAAGAGCTTTCAAAAACGGAAATATACATTATTTTAGGAATATAGTAAAAAAACATTCTATCATATTATTCTACTTTTTTTAGCTTTGGATAAATGATCCCTTGCTACTTAAACATATTACACATAATTTAGCCATCTCTTCACCTCTCCAGGTTGGTGAAGAGACAACCCCTTAAGGCCCTCCTGGAGAAGCTCATAGAAAAGAAGCCACTATAATAACAAAAGCCCCATCAAAGCCCCACTATGTGTAGAACTGAGAACCGAACTGAAATTTTTGGTTCGGATCCGATTCTATATCTTGGGTGCGCGGATCGGTTCCGATTCCAAAAATTTGGAACCTAACCTATACGGATCGGTATCCGAGTTGCACTCCTAATAGCTTCCATAATAATTTTCTCCCACCATGGCAGTATTGCATTTTAAATGAATTAATTTGCTAAGCGCTTCATGAACAATAATATAATACCTTATATGTACAAGATATCTCAGATCTATATTTCTTTATATATTGAAAACGATTTTGCTTCAATTGCATCTCATAGCAATTTTATCCGTGCAGAGATGCAGCAGCAGCCAAACGGAAGATGAAATACACTGAAAATGATGGTCGAGAACCAGTTGTCTCTGAGACTAGGGTTACTGATAAAACTGCAATTGAGAAAGACAGAGTAGTATTGAATGACCAGATTAGTGAAATTTCAGGCTTATTACACCAAAATAAGGAAGTAGAAATACGCGCTGAATTGGTGGACTTGATAGACTCGGAGGATGAAGCGGTTCATGTGGCCCCTAGAAAAGTGTGGTCTAGGAAAAGAGTGCTACTCGACTTTGAAGATGATTGAAACTGAAATGTTGTGTGTTGTATGATCCAAGTATTTTACAGCAATTATTGATTACAGATTCTGATCCGCAAAAGCCAGCTAATTTATTTAACAAAAATGTCTACACATCCACGTTGCTTTCACATTTTTATGAACAGCACTTATTATGTAAATAGTAGATTTGATCATTGTTATTGATTCTCTTAGGCCTTCAACATTGTTGAAAGTGCAATTTTATTTTGCTGAAGTTTACTTCTCTTGTTAACAGTTGAGGTCTCATATGATGTTCGAATATTATTGTTAAATCTTTTGGCATGCTTAGAATGCAAGTTGTTAATGTGTACATGGACGGAGAAGTAAAATCTTTTGTGATTGTTGGTATCTTTGTTTGGTTACTTTATGTGAAGCCGTCGATGACAGGTATGACTAATTATATTATTCTATGTAATAAATGTGCGTATCGAAGCGGCGGAAACGCAAAATAGAGTCATAATTAATCCGCACGTGACATACGTAAAATGTGTACGTAATTCCGAAATAAAATTAAGACTTTAATCAATGTTGATAAGACATAAAATAGGGCTGGCCAAAGGATTATAATTATTATAGCAAAAACCTCAAACAGGAGGAATTAACAAGGGCTGCGGTTAGCGTGAGTCACGCTCGTGCGTGTCGAAAGGGGGAGGCAGCCAGGTCTCGATAAGGGGAGAAATACAAACCCGACTCATTATTCTCCTCCCAGCAGCTTCCGCGAGCCTGACGACAGGCGGATAGAGCCGATCGACGCCCTTGCCTCCTGAGAGCTCAAATCTCCTCCGATTTCTTCGATTTCTCCTTCTATCAAGAGGTAATCCCCTCCTCTACACTCCTCTTTGGTCTTATACAAAGATTGGGCATATTTTGAGTAGAGCCGAAACTCTAGGGTTTCCTTTTTTGAAGTTTTTAGTTCCTTTTCACGTTAAAAGTTTCTGAAAGGGGTTCTTATGTATATATTGACGTTAGTCCATGATTTCAAACATTTTTAGCGAAACCCTAAGTGAGGTAATGTGGATTTCCGAAATTTATTGTGTTTCTAATGTTGGAAATCAACTCCTAGTGTATTCTATAACTCATTTGGAGCAAAACCCCTTCCAAAGAAATTAGGGCAGCCAACTTAAGAGTCTTGTTTGACCTAATTAGGTCAAGTGAAGGCCACCTAGTATGGAAAATAATGTAGATGACTCCTCTTATAGATGATGGCATCCCAAGGAAGCGGGAAATGCAATGATGATTCCGGAAGGGATCCGAGGAAAGGGAAAGCTGCGGTGAGTTTTTATTTCCCTAATTTCAGTTGCTTATATTGTTACTATTTCCTTATAGCTATATAAGTGAACATGAAATAAAGTTGTAAGTCAAACGAAAAAGCAAGTAATAAGAAAAAAATGAACAATGCATCGATGCAAACTGTAATGGGCTATGTTAAGGATATACCCAACTAGTGGAGGTGGGGTGAATGTCCTCCCAACATGAAATTACATGAAAAATAAATGTGTGAATATGACAAGACACGTAAAGGATTTATATGTGTGCGAATATGAAAAGGCACACAGATAAATAAAGCGCGCTATATAAATACAAGAAATAAAGAACAATGTATCCTTAACAGTACCCAATAAAGCAAACGAAATGTGATAACATATCCAACATGTCAAAGGAATATGCAACGACATCATACGACCTAAATACAATCGTACGTAACTAGAAAAGAAAGACGAAAAGTAAAGTGAACGATCAATGATATAATAAAAAGTAAAGTGCACGATAAAGTGAAAAGTCAAGAAGAAATAGAAATTAATGCTTGAAGATTTAACGCTGCACTATGAATTTATCATAAGAATAAGAATTAATAAAAATGGGGGGGGGGGGGGGGGGGGGGGGGGGACAATAAGAATTCGCTTAGTCTTTTGACTAATTAAATAATATAACTAAACAGGTCAAGGAAGAAACCACCCCAGCAACCAGTAATCCCCGTCCGCCATGTTCTCCTCGCCAGCAAAAGAAATATAGTCTTTGGGTCGAAGTGTCTACCGCAGTCTTCGAGGTTCTGGACGCTCATCGGGAGAGATGCAGAGACCCCAAGTGCCCTCATGAAGAGTTCCAGTTTTATTTTATGTAGTCAGTAGTTGTTACGTCTGTATATCGTAGTGTACTCTGATGAGTTTTGGGCTGAGTCAGCCATGTATATTATACTACACTTTTGTGATAAGCCCTCCTTTTGCATGTATAATGTTGGGCTATCTTTGTACTCATCAGTTTTTAATGAAATGAAATGTTTTAATTATCCTGCAATGTTCTTTTTGTTCGCTAGCATGAGATTTAATCACTGAATGTTCCTACCTGGCGCCTCTGATGATAAAAAGAATAAAAGATAAATGAATATGTAAATTGTAGCGGTAGCCAATTAGAAGGGCCGTTACACTTTATGTCTTGATGTAACGGCAGGAGCAAAAGATCTTGAGTTGTACATAGTTTTATATATGTTGCAGAGTTTAATTTCAATCAACTTTTTTTTGTGTTACCTTTTAGCATAGTTTCTTAATTATTGTTACTCAGTTCTCCTGTTAGTTATTTCTATCTCTTCTGTGGCTGTTGACTCTCCTAGAAGATGATTGATAAGTATGCCTTCAATTACCACTTGTTTTGAATATCTGTCAACTTCTCCCCGAGGTAATGGCCCCTTTATCATTCATAGCCAGAGTATTAGTAACCAAGATTTGAATCTCCATGTTCAACAATTGGAGTGTAGATGATTCTCAGGACCTAAGCGGTAGTTAGATCTAAATCCTTGTGTGCATTATAGAGGAATCACACTTGCGACCTCTTGGTTGAGAATCTTGTTTGGGGCAAGTAATCTTTGAGGGAAGCACTGGATTACACTCGTTCATGATATGATTTTGTTGGTGATTCTGTAAGACAATATTAGCATAGCATTTATCACGGTGATGGGCGGAGTTACAAATAAGTGGGCACAAACATGATAGAGCCATGCTACTCACTGATCCTAGATTAGATGACTACCAGGAGGATGAGTTTGGTTCATCATTGCTTGTGAAAATCAATATGGTGGCTGAGGGGGAATTGTTAGCAGGGGGGTAGTTCTTGTTCTTGGAATTGAGTTCATGGATTGATTTTTTGAAGTCAACCGGTTCTAAAATGTACTTGAATGCAAGTTGCTAATGTTGACATGGATTGAGAAGTAAAATCCTTTGTGATTGTTGCTGTCTTCATTTGGTTATTTTATGTTAGTGATACTCATTGATAGCTAGTTGTACATATCATGATGTATCCACGAGCAAAATGTCTTGAGTTATACATGACTTGTACATATATTGCACAATTTAATTTCGATCATTTTTTTGTGGTACTTTTTAACATGGTATCCTAATTTTGTTATGACAGCACTCTATTGTGAGTTACATCTCTCTTGAAGCCATTATATAACACTATATATGTAACCATCATATAATATAGGTTCAGTTAGACCCCATAACATATAATGCTCATAGAAAAGATGTTAAAAGATGATATAAAACTCTAAACACCAATGCCTAAGCTCATAGTATAAAAGTAAGAGGAAATATCAACTGAAATAACGAGTATCCACAAAAATAAAATCCCAAAAGTCCATTGGCCTTATGACCCTTACATAACAAATTCAAACAAACATTAGTATAAAACATGAGTTTAAACAAATGTCACAGGCCTGAAACAATGAGCTGAAACTAGGAAAAGGTACAAGAAAACACTTCACATTTAAGCGGCTATGCCTCCCCTTGCGCAATATGCCCTGCAATAATTTATAAATAAGCAGAAAATGTGGGTCAGTTGCAAGCTGAACAACAACGATGTAACAAATCTCATTCTTCCCGGTCATCCTAGCGGACCACGAGAAACTACATCCTACAAGTCAACATTTTGTATAACAAATAAAGAATCATAACAATTTATACAATGTGCATCGAATAGGGTACACTAGCATCATACATTTTTTCTATGTGTTGAACATGCAATATAAGGTTACTAGGCAATATGTATGCAAACTGGGAGATCACTATGGATACACCATGACTCCTAGTAATTTGTCACATGATTTTAGAATGTCATCATAACAAACACATATCACACTCAAGTCGTTCTGAAATAAGATCTAGAGATTGATCGGCCCCTTTCAATAGGTTTTTCTACTACAATCTCCAATCACGGGTGTGGTCAGTCATACCCTTCTCACGCTCCCTTCTACCGACACCTTGATGAAGGAGGACAGTGTACATAGATGTCCTTTAACCTTACCTTCATGTAAAATATACAAAAGTACCCAAACTCACTTGGGATTACTAGACATCATCAAGCCTATCATTATAATGCTAATATCATAGTCAAATCAATATTTCAATGGCACTATGATGATATAATTGTGGCTAGGTCTTAAACCCTAAATGATCATCAATCAAACATCATCGTTTCAGTCGAATCACTTACATGACTTTACCACAACATGCCTATACTCAGAATTGATGTCGAGTAAGTCTATCAATGTATGATGGGATCACATGCATTGAGTTCCTAAAAAGCAAGTCTTTACTAATTAGAAAGACTAGGAACCATCATATGCAAGAGAGAAATATATGAAAAACATCGTATCTTAAAATTGAGAATATAATGATTGTTACCTTCTTCGATTTCCGACTAACCATGAGATCTTCGAACAAGAGGGAATTACACGAGCGGGGATGTAACCCCTACGTGATGAAGAAATCCAATCTCTGATCGGGTTTCTTGTACTTTGACAGTGCAACTCCTCCAACTTGTCTTTCACTCCCTCTTCTCTCCAATCCTAAGAGAGAAATGCAAAGACATGAGATAAATGGTGTTTTACCCTCTCATCGACGACATAAGACCCTCTGGAATAGATATGGGTCATCAAATGAAATGATTCTCAAAATTTGTGCCCAATACATAGATTGGTACACAGTCATGTACTCAAGGTATCAAAATGAGCTTCAAGAAAAATATCAGATAGACTTGTTCCCAGGCGTGTACCTGTACACAAGTCCCTACACAGGTGCGCCACACGCCGTATAGCTTTATAGAATAAATTCGGGCTTGAACTAAGGGTCGTACACATCTATACACACGTCAGTGTAATTAGACGTTTACATCTACATGAGCACCCACATGGCCGCATCTGAAGGTCATGTTGCGCTCTGAAAAACTGGTGAAGGTTCGGGGCTACAAGTCTCTACACATGGCCTTGTACACAATCGTGTATTAAATCGTGTAGAATGGAAAATTTGCTGAAATGGATCCCTGACCACTCAACAACCACAACCAACTTCACACAATGCATACATACCCCAAGCATTAGAAAATCGTAAATAGCATAAATGAGAAAAACAAGGCGTTACACTTTACCTCTCCACAAGATTACTGATATGGATGTCATAGAATACCTTATGTCTTGAATATTGTTCATCTTGTCCCCATAAAAAATATCCCCATATATTATTCATAGCTCGAGAATTCATAGCCAACAATTCATCGATTGTCTTGTTGACAAGTCAATTTAAAAGAACATTTTTCTCGTAGGAATCACAACTTTATTCTTTTCCTTTACTATTTTGGGATTAATACCTTTGCATGTCAGTAAGATGATACAGATATTTGTTTTCATGCCTTATGTGTGAGCGATTTTGAAAGAGTTCTCTTTGGTGACTAGAGTGTGGGTAGCAAATGGTTGCTGGATTTTAGCAATTGAGAATTTCTAAAATTGTGTTATGAGTTATTTGAGCGTTCAATGTGTTTGAGGTTTTATGGGAACTAATAATGACAAAGAATAAAACCTTTGTAATAAACGGTGTTGTCGGAATTTTTATGACCATGAGTCGTATAAAGTCTTATTTGTAGATTCTAAAACTCTACTTTCATTGATTGGATCAACAAATAATTTTTAGGCTAGATCTAAATCCCCAAGTGGTGTCATTGCGAAATTGATAAGTGTAATTTATATAATGTCTATTGCATGTCTTCGGCTCCATGTAAGCATTATTTTGTCACTACCTATGCCATAATCTTGTAATATTACATATATTTCTATAATTTTGATACAATGGCTCTTTGGGAGCTAAAGAGATCGAATTCCATGCAAATACGAATCTTTTTGGAGATGATCCATTACTCTGAATATGGTGCGCGATCGTGCCCTTTATGGTGCATGATTTTATGGTGCACGATCTTGCACCCCATTTGTATCCTTAAAGCTTCTTGAAACTTTCTAAGTGTTTTTTGCTACACATGAATGTGCGTCATCATGATCATGATCATGCGCCCGCTTCCCGTAGCTTGTTGTTTCTAGCCATGAACTTTCTTGATGCTCACAAGTGTGTGCCTCATCAACCACGACCGTGCGCAAACAAACCTTCCTTCCATCCATTTCCATGAGATCTAGATTCCACACAAGCACCTGTTGGAATATGGTTCGACATTAATTTTCTTAGTTTGAGAATAACAAATCCCGACAAATCTCTAATATCTATTTGCAAGTGTTTCATAGTAAGTACATGTATAATTGCTAATACAAATAATGACTGATATTGAACGAACAATCTAAAAGAAAATTGAGAAGTCTAAAAATGAATCCTACCACCAGCGGTAGCAGGTCCCACCGAGTGGTAGCGTGTGCATAAATATGCTACTCAACGTATGCTAATTTACAACTTCGGTATGTCAAATTACAACTACGGTGCATCAATTTTAACGACATTTCTCGTTGTAACCCCTACCACCCACGAAAGCTAATTTTGAGCTTGAGGTCCTACTGTTCATACCATTACTCGACGTATGTCGAATTGCTATTGCTACCGATGGAAACATCAAATTGCATGCTACCTCCGACAGTAGATGATAACGCATAGTGGTAGTGCTTGAAAATGTTCCTTGTCTACTTGGGTAGTACCTAGAAGGTATCTTATGACGTGAGAAAAAAATATTTAAAGTTACATGCTACCGCCCCACATTATCCACTAGCGCCCGTGATATCCATTAGAGCACCACAATAAAAATTACAGAGTTTTTTGTGGAGCAGAAAATTAGATATTATCGCCTACTGGTAGTGGATAACGCCAGACAGTAGTGCTTGCTTCATTGAAAAGCATCGCGACGCAGAGGAGCCAGAAGGTGATATTTGACAATCATATGTACCACCCAGTGGTAGTAGCTACCGCAGACGGTAGCTCCAGGAAACATGATGATTTATATTTAAATGGCTCAGATTAATTTTCTAAGTGAGGGTTCTTCAGGAAATTTTCTAAGGGTGTTCGTCTTTGCCGTCTTGAGGGAGTAAAGTGGTCATTCCTAGTGATTCAAGAGAGATTTATTCAAGGGAGATCAAAATCTATCAAGCAAGAAGATTGAATGCCATTAAACAGTAATCACGATGTAACGTCCCACTTCGAACTAGACCCCTCGAGTGACACGGGTCACTTGGAGATGCTTGGGCTAGGTAGGAGTCTTGAGATCCTAATGGTGCCATGGATGTGCCCTGATCTCCAAGAGTGGGTGTAACCCTCACCCTTGAAGTAGGAAGAAAATGGCAAAGAAATTGGTAGCAGGGAGCTAGAGTCGGCGGTAGCTTCAGCTAGCGCCGGCGGTAGCGGCCGAATCAGTGCACGTGATTTCATCCATGGTGGATGAACTAAATTGCCTAAAACTAAGTTAATGGTGGAATTAAAAGCATATAATCAACTGGCACTTAGGTGTGGAGTTTCAACATAAGGCTTGGGAAGTTGGAATTTGCATTTAATGCTCATTAATGCAAATCTCTCTCCCTCTCTTCATTCTCTCCTAACCCAAATGGGATGATCTCTCCTAATCAGAGGACCCTATTCATCATCATCTTCTTCTTCTTCTTCTTCTTCTTCTTCTTCTTCTTCTTCTTCTTCTTCTTCTTCTTCTTCTTCTTCTTTTCTTCATCTTATTCCTCACACATCAAGGTGTTAACTTAGGGTTCTTGAAGGAGAAGCTTGGAGAAGGACATGAGCTCGTCCGACTGCTGCCATGCCACCAAGGAGACAACCGTGATCGTCGGCCGAAAACCAGGTGACTTCCGACCCCTCTCCCTTGGTGCTAGATCTTTAGATCTAATTAGGAGAGACGTTGAGCTCAAAAGAGCTTGATTTAGCCAGATTAATGGAGTTCCGTAGGAAGTGGCCATGCTAGAGCGTATGTTCTAGGGCGTCATTCGCCGTGTGTATGTCTTCGATCAACTCCCCTCTTCAATACGAAGTTAAAGGAGTTGATTTTGTGAAGATCGGTGGCTTATTGAGGGAGTATTGGAGGAGAGAAGGTGAAATAGCATAATTCTTGTTTGGGGAAGATGATGAATAGTCCCTTATTAAAGAGAGTTTAATTATAATATTGCACTTGATTAATTAGGGGACACATGATTAATGGTGAAAGTCCAGCAACTAAAGAAAGAAAGAATTGATCTTAATAGGAGCTGAGAGTTCACGGGAAGAAAATTGGATGTGTTTAACAGAGGATATGTTAGCAAGCGCCCAGCGGTAGCGCTACCGCCGGCGTTAGCGGGTCGACTTGCCGACGGGGAGGGGTAACTTCCCGTCGACACTTAATGTCGACGGGAAGGAAGTTGATAGAATCACAAGCTCCCGGCGGTAGTGCAACCGTCGGCGCTAGCGAGTCGACGGGTCGACGGGAAAGGATAACTTCCTGTCGACACTTGAGGTCGGCGGGAAGGAGTGTTAGTAGAAATACTAGCGCCCGGAGGTAGCCATACCGACGACGCTAGCGTGCCGACTGGTCGACGGGAAGTGATAACTTCCCATCGACACTTAAGGTCGACGGGAAGGAGTGCTGGTAGAATCACTAGCGCCCGACGGTAGTCCAACCGCCGACGCTGGCGTGCCGACTTGTCGACGGGAAGGCCTAACTTACCGTCGACACCCAATGTCGATGGGAAGGTGTGTCGACTGGATCACTAGCGCCCGACGGTAGCGCTACCGCCAGCGTTAGCAAACAGTGAACTTCAGGTTCTCCTCCTTTTCCTGTGGTAGGAGTTCCTGGGTTCCCATGTCAATTGGGAGAGGCGTAAATGGATGTTATGATTCTGAAATGGGGCATGGCGATGCATAAGTGAATGAAGAATTTAGAGGACATGTTTATATAAATGCTCACATCGTTTGACAATCTATCGGAGGGTTAGATTCATGATAAACTCTTAATATGGGTGATAGCTTCAAGGGTGTTGAAACCCTCCGTGAATTGAGCACGTGAATTGAATATTGATTATAAGTTGGGCTTACTTATTTAGTATGGGCACCTTTATATGATGGGTTACTTTATGTTCAGATCCTTAACTTATAGGCTTGTATGGGCATCCTTATAAGTTTAGTTCAATTCAGTTATCTAAATGCTCTGCTTGCTTATACTCTATCGCTAACCATTCTACTTGTTAGTTATACATTTTATACTTATGATATACTGCTGTAATTACATCTTCCATTGCCACCTGCTTTTGTCACTACTTTTTATATTGCATCTCCTCTTCATTCCCTTCCTCCCGGTGCCTTGGAGTCGCCGGGGGAGTGGATGTAAAGCCACTTAGTCTTTATGACTAACGGTTGATGCACCCCTCTTTTTAGGAGTGCACCAAAGAGCAGCAGCGCACGACGCTGGAGGCGGATAGCCAGGTCAGGACGACAGGGTGGGAGACTACGATACTGTCATTACCGTCAGTGACAGATGTGAGCGATAGTCTTGAGATGTAGCCCTTAGGGCATTTCTTTTGATACTCTGATATTTGCAGGAGCTCTCGGAGCTACCTATCTTCTGTATAATTGTGACACCTTTACTGATATGTGAATCTAAGGCTTCTATTGTTTTTCTATTATTGATGGGTTGGCATGATGATATGTGAGAATAGCCGGCAGGATAGGCGTCTTGTGGAGGGGGCTAGCCCGAGTGCTGACACTTTCGCAAGGCGGCTGTCCTGGGCATATGACTCCCCTCGGCCGTGTCTTGTGTTCCGGGAGGGGGGGGGGGATCTTACAAATGGTATCATCTTGCAACGATCCTGAGATAATGAAGTCCATTTTCTCATGGTGCCACCCATCTCACTTCTTCAGTTTGAGGACAAACAGAATGAGCGGAAGCGGTGGTGTGCCCATGTATGATTCACATTGAGTGTGTCCATTGTCTTTCTTTAAGTAGCCAACCTAACCCAAAAATCTACCTTACGTGTAGATTCTGGTACGTTCGGAGCCAACAGCTGGCACCCCCGTACCTCCAAGACCTACTTCGTTCCAGCAATCTGAGCTGGGTCATACCTTGACAGCGATCTTGGATGCCTCAGGTCTCAGCAAACCCTAGTGCAACAGCATGCCCCGAACTCAAATTGGTTTAGCACCTTCTGAGCTCTCTCCTCCCACCTATCATGGGACAGAGTCGGCGGTCCAGATAGAGGAATGGTTAGACACTGTGCAGGAGCTGCTGGCGGGGATTCGATGCCCTGGCAATATGGTAGTCACGTTAGTAGTCACAGCCTTGGATATGCATGCCAAGAGGTGGTGGAAGTCCCTATGGGCTCCACCTTTGAAGGGCATAACTACCTTGACATAAGTTGGGATGAGATTGTGAATGCATTCCTGATGCACTTCGTCTCTTCTACGGCCCGTGATGAGCTCGAGGTGAGGTTCCTGCAGCTGAAGCAGGGATCTAGATCAGTAGTTGAATACCAGCGGGAGTTTCAGCACCTTGCCAGATTCGCAGACTCCTACGACTTGGATGACCGCGGTTATGCAAAGGGGTTCTTCAAGGGTCTGCGAGATTCCCTTAGGCAGGCTCTTCTCTTCATCGCCAATTCGAGCCTCGCTCAGATTATTGAGATGGCACAAAAGTTGGAGGCGGGCCACTTGGGGGGTCCAGGCTAGGAGTAAGAGGTCTGCGGAGGGTGTGATGGAAGCAGGACCCAGCTTCAGGAGGAGGCAGAACGTCAGGGGCAGAGGAGGAAACCAGAGGAGAGGTGGTGGGCGTTTCCGCCCAAATTTAGGGATGGAGCAGCCAGCACGACCGCTACCATTGCCCCCACCATATCAGGGTCAGGCGCCTCAGCCGCCAGGAGAGCCCATTCGAGTGGTTTGTTTCCATTCCCATCAGCCGAGCCACATTCGGCGCTTTTGCCCGCGGCTGCAAGGGAATGATCTAGATCGTCCCGTGGCTCCTCCAGCAGCACAGCAAGGACGAGGCCGAGGACAAGGTCGGGGACGAGGACCTCACGGTAGAGGCCAATGATCGAAGCAGATGTATGTGTTGAATCTCGCAGAGCCCCGAAACCCTGAGGAGGTCATCATAGGTACTTTAGTGTGCTTCTTATGTACTTGGTACCTTGCAAACTTTCGCTTTAGTTTAACTTATGACACGAACAACAAAAATCACCCAGGTATAGTACTTGTTTACGGTAAACCCGCATACACCTTGTTTGATATGGGTGCCTCGCACTCATTCATCTCGGAGGAATTCATAAATGATCTGGACCAAGTGCAACACTTTGAAGGCATCCATAGGAAGGTGCGACTTGCAGATGGGTCGGAGATATTTTCATGCGCAAAATATAACATGAATATAGAGATCGGAGGAAGGTTATTCGAAGCACCAGTGACACTTCTGAAAATGACAGATTTTGATCTGATCCTGGGCATGAATTGGCTGCATTGGAATCATGCCAAGATTGACTGTCCGACAAAGAAAATCATACTGAGGCACAAAGATTCCGAGGTTGTGATCGAAGGTATTACCCGCACCTCCCATCTATTACTATCATCTATTTAGGTGGTCAAAGCTCACCAGTAGGGCGATGAGGTTTATATGATCTACTTTGAGACGAAGGAGATGGAGATCATCATTGCTGAAGTATCGGTATTTCGGGACTTTCCTGATGTCTTTCCGAACAAGCTGCCTGGACTACCCCCGCATCGAGAGGCAGATTTCTGGATCCAACTGGTTCCAGTAGCTAGACCCGTTTCTAGGGCTCCCTATAAGATGGCACTGAAGGAGCTCGCGGAGTTTTGGACGCAGCTCAACTGGTTGACGGTCCGGAACACCCATCCATTGTTGAGGATCGACGGGATTTTTGATCAGCCGGAGGTAGCGCACTGGTTCTCCAAACTTGACTTGCGGTCAGGTTATTATCAATTGAGGATTCAGGAGGAGGATATCCCGAAGACCGCCTTTAGTTCGAGGTATGGTCTATATGAGTTTACTGTCATGCCATTCGGACTCACGAATGCCCCCGCCGCATTCATGAGCTTGATGAATAAAGTATTCAAACCATACCTGGATGTCTTTGTGATAGTATTTATTGATGACATTCTGGTCTACTCAAGGATCGAGGAAGATCATGCACATCATTTAGCACTTGTTATGGGGAAGCTGAGAGAGCACAACTTGTTTGCAAAGTTTAGTAAGTGCCAGTTCTGGCTCCGTGAAGTCGCTTTCCTGGGCCATGCCATCAGTGGAGCAGGTTTAGCAGTGGATCCTGCCCAGGTACGTGCAATGAGGGAATGGCCGCCTATGAAGTCAGCAGTGGAGGTGTGCAGTTTCTTAGGGATTGCTGGTTACTACCGTAAGCTTGTAGAGGGATTCTCGAAGATCGTTCTTCCCCTCACCACCCTGACGAAGAAGGATGCCGCATTTACCTGGACCACTCAGTGCGAGGCAGCATTCCAGAAGCTGAAGGACAGGCCCATCTCAGCCCCGATCCTTGCCCTTCCATCTGGGAAGGAGGGATTTCAGATCTATAGTAACGCGTCCTACCAGGGGATGGGTGCAGTATTGATGCAACACGGGACGCCATAGCATATGCATCGAGGCAGCTGAAGAAGCACGAGCAGAACTACCCAGTACATGATTTAGAGCTCGGGGCTGTGATCTTCGCCTTGAAGATTTGGAGGCACTATCTTTATGGGGTTCATTGTGAGATCTTTTCTGATCACAAGAACCTCAAGTATATAGATACTCCGAGAGATCTAAACCTACGCCAGCGGAGGTATCTAGAGTTTCTATGTGATTACGACTACACCATGCACTATCATCCGGGGAAGGCAAACACGTTGGCGGATGCCTTGAGTAGGAGAGCCGTAACGTCTGGACCGGAGCCCCAAGTGATGGCTATGGAGCTGGTGAAGATGTTAGAGGACATGTAGATCACATTGGTATCCAGGGCCGAGCCTGATGCCTAAAGAGAGTATCTAGCTTCCCTGAACATTACTTGTGATATCAGAGACCGTATCAGGACACAGCAGAGGCAGGATGCAGTACTGGAGCCAGAATTCAGAATCCTGGGAGGGGCGGCTCAGGAGACTACTCATTACGGGACGACCTTGTTCATTTTCGGGGCCACATATGTTAAAATTTTAGAGGTTGAGGAGTGAAGTAATAAACGCGGAACACTTCAATAACAATCCACAAGAATGACAATCAGTGACAATGGGAAGACAAAATAGTGCTCTTGTTATTCACTATCTCTTTACAGCTCAAGACATACATGGCGAGGCATGATTCATAAGAATCACAAAGGAGAGAAGCACAAGACACAAAAACAAGCCGCTAGCGAGCTGCCAAGGCAGAGACCGCCAGACCGCTTGAACAGGCAAGCCGCACGGCTATCCCTGAGACCGTGCAAACAGAGCACAAGCCGCTGTTGTCAGACCGCAATCACAGACCGCACAACTCGCTGCTTTATTTAACTGCTGAAAACAGCTGTCCGCACTTCTTGATCGCCCAGACCGCACGGTCTCAAGATCACAGAAGAACCCGTGAACACTTGACGAAGAACTGCTTCCTGCTGCAAGACCGCAACTCAAGACCACCCGACCACTTAAGGTCGCCTAATCAACTGAGTCCGTTGCATAGTCCAAGAACTCCTAAAAACAGTCCGACAGACAGACCGCTGCCGAACTGGTTTATTCAAAACTGGAAAGAAAGGAGAATGCTGACGGTGACTGTTAGCCACTAACCTGCGAACAAACAAATTGGTCAGACAAAAACTCAAGCCGCACGACCTCCAAGAGAGACCGTCACAATCAAGCCAGCTTTAGTTCTTACAGTTCTTGCGCATCAATGGCTACCCCGGAGTCCCTATTTATAGGCAAACGAACGAATGTTGTCACCGCCCCAAGGGATACAGTCACCTTCCTTATTGAAGCACGCAGTCTCCAGTACCAGACCGCACAGTCTCTTCAAGACCTTATTACACGAGCAAAACTGTCCAAGATAGCTTGCCAGGAACAAACCGGCAGACCGCCCGATTTCTTATAAGAATGCATGAGCAACTGAACGATCAGGAGCAGACCGCCAGAAATAAGCTCAAGCAGACCACAGAAGCGACCTCAAGAACAAGACCGCCCGGTCTAAACTAGAACATATTTACTTGGGCAAAACAGGCAACCAAACACAGGTCGCCAACACCAGAAACTCGCGACCACATCGCTAAATCACGCGGTCTCTGCGGTCTCCAAAAATAGACCGCCCGGACAGTCCACTTCCACTTCAAAAAATTTAACACTCCCCCTTGAAGTGGGAAGTGGAAGCCAGCCCAAGTAGACTCCTTAACCGTATGAACGGTTCCTTCGACAACGACTTTGTAAATATGTCTGCGACATTATCCTTGCTCTGCACATGCTCACCATAAGAGATCCTTCCAACACCTTCTCCCGAATGAAATGATGTTGAATCTCTATGTGCTTGGTTTGTGCATGACAAACTAGATTGTTCACCAGTTTGAGGTCACTCTTATTGTCACCCCGAAGCAGAGTAGGACCATGCACCTCCCTATGAATGTCCTCCACAAGCCTCCTAAGCCTGATGGCTTCCTGAGCTGCCAAAGCCGAAGATTTGTACTCTGCTTCCGTGGTAGATACAGACACGGAATCCTGCTTCTTGCTGCACCATGAAATAGCTGTAGAGCCTGTCATAAAGACGTATCCAGAAGTCGATCTCCGATCATCTGAATGTCCTCCGTAATCATCATCCATGTATCCATGCAAGCAAAACTCCCAGTCCTTCCCATTGAAGAGACCCAAATCAGAGGTGGTCTTGACATACTTTAAAATGCTCCTCGCCGCCATCAGATGAGGCTTCCGTGGCTCTGCCATATACCGACTCACCTGGCTAACCGCATAAGCAATATCCGACCTCGTGATTGTCAAATATATCAGACTCCCGACCAAAGCCCGGAACACCAAAGGATCAGAAAGAACCTTCCCCTCATCTCGTCGAAGATGAATACCAACCTCTAGTGGAGTAGAGCTGCTCTTCCCCCCTTCCATGCCGAATCACTTCACAATTCGTTCTGCATGCCCCTTTTGGGAAACAAGCATTTCGCTCTCTTTCCTCTCCACTTCGAGCCCAAGGAAATGGTGGAGCTCACCCAAGTCCTTCATCTCAAATCTGATAGCTAGCTCAGCTCGAAGCCTAGCTACCTCCAACTTAGAATTTCCCGTGATGATCATATCATCAACGAACAAAAACACAAAGACCTGAACCTCTCTTGTCTTCTTTACGAATAAGCTTGAATCTGAGTCAGAAGCAAGGTATCCACGGAGCTGGAGGTATTCTGCTATCTTGTCATACCACGCCTGAGGCGCCTGCTTTAAGCCGTAAAGAGCCTTGAAAGACTTAATTTAAGGGTAGCTAATCACCTAGAGGGGGGGGGGGGGGGGGGGGGGGGGGGTGAATAGGTTATTTAAATTTATTGCAGTTCTTGAATATAACCTAGATAAATCTGATCAGAGCTTTCAAGAAAAATAACACCACAGAAAAGAACACACAGATTTTTATAGTGGTTCCCCTTATCTTGGGTAATCCACTTTCCCCCTTCTACCCTTCTAGTAGTGTACTACATAGGGTTTATAACTCCTCCAGATCTCAGACCACAAACAGGTCTTACAGCTCAGATCGCCAAAGGATCTTACAATCTCAGATCACACAGATCCTACCTCAGCCTTTATAACTAGGCTTACAACTCAGATTCACCCCTGAATCCTACAACTCAGATCACACCTGATCTTACAACTCAGATCCTTGACAGATCCTACACTCAGATCTGACAACTCAGATCCTACAGAAATTTAGAAAGAAAGTAACAAATACTTAGACTCAGGTTTGCAATTGTTGAGCCTTCTTGATCTGCCTGAATGATCAGTCAGAAACCTTCAATAGAACAGCAGCAGCAAATGATCTTCTGATTCGACAGGCTGTGATGACTGTTCTTCTTCTTAGGAAGACAGATTCTTCCTTCTTGACCTCCTGCTTTCAGAAAAAGATATCAGCACCAGATTGCTGAATGAATTCTTCAAATCAGATTGGTTCTGAAAGGGAAGACGACTTCACAGAAATCTTTCTCAAACTTTTACTCGAAAACGATAATGGCTTTTAAAACTTTTCTTCACTGCTTTAATACTTAGCTACATAACCCATAGGTCATGCCTTCTATTTATAGCCCGCCATTTGCAATTACAGTTACGATCCTCCACGTCAGCATGACGTTATGTTTTCAATGGTCTTTATCAGAAACAAAAGCTCAGCCAGCTGTAGAAGAAATTCCTCAGTTCAGACTATCTGTAGAAGAGGCGTTGAGCGCTTACTGTCTTTGTCAACACTTTCTCAATTAGGCGTCGAGCAATATTTAAACACTCGACGCATACTCCTTAGACTGAAGCTCTCGGCTCCTCCTTCTCAGGCGTTGAGTAATCATCACTCAGTCGACGCCTTTTAACTCTGTCTTCATATCTCTACACTTCTGGATGGCGCTGGGCTGATAAGAGTTAAGTCAACACTTCTCATTCCAAGGCGTCGAGCAATATAACTTGGCTCAACGCTTTCCAACTTGAACTCAGAACTTCTAGTTGGCGCTGAGCTGATAGGAGTTAAGTCAACACTTCTGGGTCACAGGCGTCGAGCGATGTATGATGTCTCAACGCTTCTGAACTTGAATGAATTCCATGAACATTTTGCCTGACCTGATCTCCTGCACATTGATTCTAGAGAGTATATCAAATACATTCTGAGATATATCTTTGACTTACAAATGGACTTCTCCAAATCTAGAACATTGTGAGCAATGATCCCAACAATCTCCCCCTATTTGAAGAAGTCATAACCTCAGTCAATGATATATTTCTCTTTTTTTTACAAAAAACAATGTGTACAAATTTCTATATAGATAATCAGAAGAAGGAGTATCATACTATATAGAATCAAATTACTAACACATTCTATCCATAGACATTCTCTCAGACATAATATCTCATATAAGCATAAAAACATAAGCAATTCAGAATAAGATATATCATGAAGAGAACCATAATCACATCACATGCATATATCATGAAAAATAGATCACACCAGAAATTCACCAGGATTGTTCAAAAGTATATTAATTACATTCATCAGAAAGAGAAAGTAAAGATTAAAGTTCTAAGAATGCCCAGGATCCTTGAATTCAATTCCTCTTTTGGCTCTTTTGGCGAGTGCTGCAGCAACTTCCTTTCTCCTTTCGAAATAACCAAATGGCTTTGGGAAGTACCTGATTGGCTCCATTTCTCCTGCCTGGACTTTCCCAGCCATTTTGTCAGCCTTGAATTTGATCTTTAGATCTTCTTGAGCCCTATGCTTTAACCACTCAGCTTCAGAGTACCACTTTTCTCGTTGATCTGGGTTATTTTTCACAACTTCCCATGCTGATAGAATCAATTCTCTGGAAGATGGAGACCAACGTTCAAAATCAGCTCTTGATTGAACCTCTTCTCTGTACTTTCTTTTGCTTGATTCTTCTTGCTCACTAGTAAAATGTTCTCTTGTGCCTTTATCCTGAGGACTATACATTTGAGCAATCTTCTTTTGAACCTCAGTAAGAGAGATTGGCCCTGTCCCAGAGACTTGATCATTCCCATAGTCTATGGTAGGATATCCAAGAGTTTCTCTTATAGAGTTTGAGGTCCACATAGCATGTTCAGAACTAGCTTGAATCATTGACCTCTCCCCCTTTAGGACTTCTTCAACAATATGATCTCTTATAATATTTTTCTGAAATCTGACTTGACCTTCCAAATGAAGAACTCCACTGTCAATGTTTTTCTTTACTTTAAGAAGATGATCATCTAAAGTGTCTACATGCATCTTTACTTGGTCTTTTAAAACTGTGGAGCTCTCACTAATTTTAGCCAAAATATCAGCATTATGCTGTTGTAATCTTGCTTCAATCTTATTTGTACCTGTGAGAATTTGTGCTACTTGTTCTTTATACAAAACTTGCATGTTGCTACTCAGTATTCCTTGGTTTGTCTGAACATCATCCACTGTTTTAGTAATTCCGGCTTGTGATTCTTTAATAGTCTTGGATGCTTCTTTGATGGCATCAAGCTGTTCAGTTGAATAATCGACTGAAGCACCAGCTCTCTTAAAGAACTTTATCATCTCCTTCCTTAAAGCAGACATCTGATGATTGACTTCAAATCTAACCAACTTCATTTGAAAATCCACTTCCTTTTTCATTTTATCATTATTTTCCTCAATATATTGTTCTAACATTCTCCTTTGATTATTCAGTAACACCTCTAGCTGAGGTAGAACAGGACTAAGGTCCACATGGATTTCCCTTTCCATGTCAACACCTTTGCTACTTTCTTCCCTGAGAAAAGAATCATTTCTTTGGCTCATATGAGAGCTAGAGGATTCTATCTTAATAACTTTCTCAGCAGATTTCTTTGTTGCTTCAGGCTCTGCTTCCACCTCCATTGCCTCAATGACAGAATTTACTTTATCAGGGATCTCAGCCTGAGACTCCCCCTCAATTTCTGCGATGATAAAATCAATTTTATCCTGAGCAGGGATCTCATCCTGAGACTCCCCCTCAATTGCTGCTTTGCTTAGTTCGGAATCGTGCTGAACAGGAATCTCATCTTGAGTCTCTTTTTCATTTGGCAGAACCCCTTCAGATCTAGCTGGGGATATATGAAGACTTCCTCTTTCTTCTTCCCCTTTTTCATTTGCATCCTTAGAAGTATCAGGAGAACTATCCCTTGCATTGTTCTTTTCTACATCTTCAGATGTTGTAAGATTTGGATCATGAATTGGAGAAGATGTAGATTTTCTCTTGGAGGAGGATGTACTAGAAGAACTTGAAGAAACCTTAGTCTTCTTTTGCTTCTTTGCTTTCTTCTGCTTGGGAGAAGAATCTGCTGGAGGAGGGTTAGATAAGATTCTGTCCCATCTCTCTATCATTCTCATATCCATTTTCTGCATATGATTTATCTTTGATCCAAGTTTATTATTTAAAATGTCAGGGGACACTTTTACTAAATACAGAGACAGTATCCTACCCATGTTGGGTACCTGGATACACTCAACTATTCTGTCAAACACAACTCTTCCCCAATCTGTTCTTAGAGAATGAATGATCCTTGTCAGAAGAATAAACATTTTTCTAGATATTTTGTCATGCGATCCAGTCTTGCATAACAATCCCTTTCCTATCACATCTGTTATCAGTTTGCCTTTCGGATTCATTCCTTTTCTTAGAATACTTCCAGGGATTTCTCTTGACGTGTCAATTCCGCACCAGATTTGTGCTAGTCTAATCTGCTCAGAGGACACCTCTTCCTCTTCTTCGTCCATTTTTAACCTAGGCAGTTTCAGTGCCTTAGCGAGTCTAGATGGAGTTATCTTAATTTTCTTGCCATTCACACTAGTCTTAATCTTTGAATTTACGGAGTCAATTACTATGTTAGAATATAGCTCTAATACCTCTCGTTTCCAAATGAGAGTTGATTCAGACAATACGAACTCCAGTCCTGCATTGTAGATTAATTCGATTGTTGATTTGATCTCCACAGAAGCTGATTGGAATCCATTTCGAACAAGCTCACTTCCTTCATAAAGATACTCACTGCTTTTGGGAGGCATTGTTTTTGATGATTGAGGAGAGAAGGAATTGATGAAGAGATTTTCTAGGGCAGTTAATTTCGAACTTAGAGAACTAGCACATATACGCTAACGAAGTGACTTCCTTATTTATAGGAGTTCTAATTCAAGAAGATGAGAAGCCGCGGGCTGAACTTGTTTGACAAGATTGATCTAATGGTTCAATTTTACCCTGTCGAGACGGCCTAGCTATGTTCGCATAGGCGTTGAGATCGCTTGACGTCATGTATCTTCAGTCGACGCCATGTGTCTTCTCGACGCCAAATATCTTCTTGACGCTAAATAATTTCTCTCGACGCCAAGAATAGTCTGTCGACGCCAGATGGCTTCTCCACTCACCTTATATGGCTTAATCAATATTTTCATTTATTTAATTCAAAATAACTTTAATCCATTTTTAACATACCTAATTCAATTTTAAAATTATTGAATTTGGTTCATTCCAAGGGTTTAGTAAATATGTCAGCAACTTGTTTGTCAGTGGGAACATATTCAATTGAGATGTCTCCATTTTCTACATGTTCTCTAATGAAATGATATCTTATTTCTATGTGTTTAGTTCTGCTATGAGATACAGGATTGTTAGCTATAACAATAGCACTAGTTGAATCACAAAATAGAGGAGATTTACTTAGCTGAACTTTATAGGCTTGGAGTTGATGTTTAATCCATAGTAGCTGAGCACAGCAGTTTCCAGCTGAGATGTACTTAAATTCTGCTGTAGAAATAGCCACACTGGTCTGCTTCCTGCTACTCCAAGATATTAATCTTTTGCCAAGAAATTGACAGGTCCCAGATGTACTTTTTCTATCCTCCTTGCATCCTGCAAAATCTGCATTTGAAAAACCAATTAGTTCAAAATCATTGCTTCTAGGATACCAAAGGCCAAGATTAAGAGTTCCCTTCAGATATCTCAGGATTCTTTTGACAGCAGTGTAGTGAGATTCTTTAGGGTTCACTTGATATCTAGCACACACACATGTTGAGAACATAATGTCTGGCCTGCTAGCAGTTAGGTATAGCAATGATCCAATGATGCCTCTGTACAAGGTTTCATCAATAGGTTTCCCTTTTTCATCCTTGTCCAGTGTCATATTTGCTGCCATTGGTGTCTTCATGACAGAGGAATTTTCCATTCCAAACTTCTTAAGAATTTCTTTTGTGTACTTGGTCTGAGAAATGAAAATTCCTTCCTCAGACTGTTTCACTTGGAGTCCTAAGAAGTATTTAAGCTCACCCATGCTGCTCATTTCAAATTTTCCTTGCATAAGGTTTGCAAACCTCTTGCAAAGATTATTATCAGTAGAGCCAAATATTATATCATCTACATATATTTGTACTAGAATAATGTGACCTTTAACTATCCTAAGAAACAATGTCTTATCTATCTTTCCTCTTGAGAATTTGTTCTCAATAAGAAATCTAGATAATGTCTCATACCAGGCTCTAGGTGCCTGTTTCAGACCATACAATGCTTTAATAGAAGATAGACATGATTTGGATGAGTAGAGTCAATAAAACCTGGGGGTTGTTCAACATATACTTCCTCCAATATTGTTCCATTAAGAAATGCTGACTTCACATCCATTTGATAGACTATGAAACCAGTGTGAGCTGCAAATGCCAGGAATAACCTGATTGCCTCCAACCTTGCCACAGGAGCAAACACTTGATCAAAATCTATGCCTTCCTCCTGTCTGTATCCTTGAGCAACCAACCTAGCTTTGTTTTTGATGATCACACCATTCTCATCTAGCTTATTCCTGAATACCCATTTGGTTCCTATGACTTTATGTCTCTTTGGTCTTGGGACCAATATCCAGACTTTGCACCTATCAAATTGATTTAACTCTTCCTGCATAGCTGATATCCATGAAGAGTCTTTATTGGCTTCATCAAACTTCTTAGGTTCTATTTTGGAAATAAAACTGTGATGCAATGCCTCATGTATTGAGTTTCCTCTTCTGGTTTGCACACCATCATTTGGATTTCCTATGATCTGTTCCTTTGGATGATCCTTCAGATGTTTGGTTGCAATCCTCCACTTTTCATTTCTCCTTTGAGAATCTGGTGCATCTGTTTGAGTAGGTTCTTCTAGAGGTTCTGGATGAGGTGGTTCTTCAGCAGCAGTAGGTTCTTCATAATTATCTTCTGCTTGAGGTTCATCCTCTCTAAATACAATTGTATTCTCAATTGATTCTTCATTATCCTCATTTTGTTGTTCATTGATATTCAGCTCCTTTAATTTCTGTGTTGAACCTGCACAACTAGATAGACTTCCCAAATCCTTATGAATAAGGTTGGTTTCATCAAATACAACATGTATAGATTCTTCTATCCTATTAGACTTTTTATTGAAAATTCTATAAGCTCTGCTTTGAGAGCTATACCCAACAAAGATTGTCTCATGTGCTTTTTCAGCAAACTTAGTGAGATGATGCTTTCCATTATTTAATACAAAGCATTTACTACCAAATATTTTAAAATAAGCTAAAGTAGGTTTTCTACCTTTCAACACCTCATATGGAGTCTTATCCAATCTTTTGTTTATAAGAGCCCTATTCTGAACATGACAAGCTGTGTTTACAGCTTCAGCCCAAAAATACTCAGGAAGAGAAGAATCACTCAGCATACTCCTGCTAGCTTCAATGAGGGTTCTATTTCTTCTCTCAGCAACCCCATTTTGTTGGGGAGTTCTAGGAGATGAGAACTCTTGAGAGATTCCTAGATTCTCACAGAATTTGGTCATTGCACCTGACTGAAATTCAGTCCCATGATCACTTCTAATTTTGGCTACAGAATTTCCTATTTCATTTGTGATTTGCCTTACAAAACTTGTAAATATTTCTAAGGTGTCTGACTTATGTTTGAGGAAGAATACCCAAGTGAATCTGGAATAATCATCAATTATTACAAAAGTGTATGATTTTCCTCCTAAGCTATGGATTGACATTGGTCCAAATAGATCCATGTGGAGTAGATATAGACATCTAATGGAATCCTTCTCAGCAATTGGTTTGAATGAAAATTTGGTCTGCTTACCCATTTGACAAGCATGGCATGGACCCTCCTGCTCACACTTCCAATTAGGTCCACCTCTCACTAGGTCTTTTGAGATGAGCTTATTTATAGTCTTATAATTTATGTGAGCTAATCTTTTATGCCATTGAACACTACTAGAAATCTTATTTTCTGCTACTAAGCATATAGAATTAGTTAGATCAGAACATATGAAATTTAAGCAGTAAATATTGCCACTCCTAGTGCCTGAGAGAATTATCTCATTCTCTTTCTTAATCAAACACTTATCCTTGTGGAATGAAATGTCATACCCAATATCACATAATTGGCTTATGCTGATGAGATTGTGTTGCAATCCATCAACATGAGCAACATTGGTGATGATGACAATTCCATTTGAGATATTGCCATAACCTTTAGTTTTACCTCTTTCAGACCCTCCAAAGATAACCTTTGGTCCATTCCTTATGGGAGAGTAATCATTCAGCAGACTTTTTGTTCCTGTCATGTGCATAGAGCACCCACTGTCCAAGTACCAGATTGGAAGCTGATTGGTCTTTGGACAATCCTGCAAAAAGAATTACTTTTTCTTAGGAGCCCACACCAAGTTGGGTCCTAGAAACTTGTTAGTATGAGCTGGAACATTTAGTTGTTGAATAATCCTTGGTGCTGTGAGATTTGCCATAGGTCTGAATACTGGTCTCCCAGAGTTGAATCTTGGAGCAGTTGGATTGAACCAACAGTCAAGAGCAAAATGTCCAATCCTACCACAGCACCAGCATTCATATCTATTATATCTCCTTGAAGGTCTTCTTATTTCTTTATGTTGATTCATATTTTGCCTACTTTCCTTATTCACAGGAGCTATGTAATTTGTCTTAGTGAATTTTACTGGTTAAGTTTTCTTTCTATTAGTGATTCTTACTTCAGGTCTTAGATTCTTTCTTTTGAATTTAGTATTTGCTTTGAATTCAAATAGAGGTTTGGCATTATTATTACTGGGCTGAATTAAATCATCTTTGCTATTAGAACATTCACCCTTATAAAACTTATGCACACCTTTTTGATCATGCTTGTTTGTGATGGGCATGATTCTATTAAGCTTTAAAGGTTCTATAGATGCTTTGTCATTAATTTTGGGATTTTTATCTGCATCCCTATCATATCCTATGCCACATCTGTATTGAGCAGAGAATGTGTCTATTATAGGAAGAATAGTTTGAGGTTGTGAGAACTTTGCCACAAGTTTCCTTTCTGCTAGGAGTTTTGCTTCAAGTTCTCTTATTAATTTTTCTTTGGTGCACAGAGTTTGTATGTGAATAATTGACATGACTTTTAATTTGCTAAGTTCTTTACTTGTCTGATTCATCCTCTCAGCTGTCTCAGAGTTTTGAACATTGGTTTGCTTTAATTCAGATAATTCTTTTTGCAACCTTTTGTTATGCATTTTGCTCTTCTTGAGTGCTTTGAGAAGTCCTGATTCTCTTGATCACTCAATGCCATGAGTCCTGCGTTTTCTTCTTCATCTTCTTCACTATCAGACATTGATAGTGGGGCTTTTATCATAGGTCTATCATTTAAACTGTCTTCATTTTCATTGGCAGCCATCAGAGCTATGAGTGCCTCCTCACTATCTGAGTCAGATGATTGAGATTCACTATCACTCAGAGTGACCTTGCCCTTTTTGGCCATTAGACTCTTTTCATGTCTTTTGTCAGATCTATGCTTTCTTTCATCAGAGTTCTTGTTGTGCTTTCTCTTCGAAGGACAGTCAGCAATCATGTGTCCTGATTTCCTGCAACCAAAACACACGATTTCTTCTGAATTATTTTTATTATGTTTAGAATTGTACCTGTCCTTCTTGAAGTCTTGTTTGAATCCTTCTGAAGAATTTGAATGCTTCTTAGATCTGGAAAACTGAGATGGTCTAGTTTTCCAGTGTTGTTTTCTTCTCAATATCCCTTTTAGCTGTTTGGTAAAGAATGCCAATTCACCATCTGATATTTCAGAATCAGTATTATTGGTTTCTGATTCTTCTGATTCAGATGGAATTCTGGGAGATAATGACAGCCTTTCTTTGTTTTTCTTGGAGCTCTCTGCTTTCAGAGCAAGGGGGTTTTCCCTGCTATGTCCTTCCTCAGCTTTTCTGGTATTCAGATGAAGTTCATGGGACAAGAGTTTCCCATATAAATTCTGTGGCTGAATGATTCCCAGATTTCCCATTTCTCTGATTGCACAGATCTTGATATCCCATTCTTTGTTCAGTGATCTTAAGAATTTATCATTCAGCTCATAATCTGTGAAAGTTCTTCCATA
The DNA here is from genome assembly GCA_033032865.1 of Dactylorhiza incarnata. Taxonomy (NCBI): domain Eukaryota; kingdom Viridiplantae; phylum Streptophyta; class Magnoliopsida; order Asparagales; family Orchidaceae; genus Dactylorhiza; species Dactylorhiza incarnata. The sequence goes on along the minus strand of JAWHQI010000102.1, from coordinate 1,147,048 downwards.
AGTTTTTAGACCATTTACAATCTTGAAGAATTTTTCATAGCAGACTGCAATTGAATCTTTCTTGTCTTGTCTGAAGGCTTCATATTGCTGATTGAGAAGTGACTTCCTGTCATCTCTGACTTCTTCAGTCCCTTCCATATAAACGATAAGAGATTCCCACATTTCTTTGGCAGTTTTACAATGGATTAAATTTTGGAAGGTTGAATCTTCAATAGCACTAACAATAATGTTCTGAGCTCTCTTATCCAAGGAGGCCAGAATCACTTCATCTTTGGTCATCTCTGAATAGGCTTTAGGAGTCTTTATATTTCCGTCTGTAAATGAAACTTTCATAGGAACAAAAGGTCCCTCCAGAACAGTTATGTAAATCCGAGGATCAGATGCTTCCATAAAAAGTCTGACCCTTTCTTTCCAAATTCCGAAGTTTTCCTTTCTGCAGATTGGAAGCTTCAAGGATGTAAATTCTTTGCTTCCCTCTGAATTAGCCATCACGACTTCAGAAATCTACCCTTAGAAGATCTTGTTCAGGTTGTTAAACCTTTTCTTGAACAACCTAGCTCTGATACCACTTGAAAGACTTAATTTAAGGGTAGCTAATCACCTAGAGGGGGGGGGGGGGGGGGGGGGGTGAATAGGTTATTTAAATTTATTGCAGTTCTTGAATATAACCTAGATAAATCTGATCAGAGCTTTCAAGAAAAATAACACCACAGAAAAGAACACAGATTTTTATAGTGGTTCCCCTTATCTTGGGTAATCCACTTTCCCCCTTCTACCCTTCTAGTAGTGTACTAGATAGGGTTTATAACTCCTCCAGATCTCAGACCACAAACAGGTCTTACAGCTCAGATCGCCAAAGGATCTTACAATCTCAGATCACACAGATCCTACCTCAGCCTTTATAACTAGGCTTACAACTCAGATTCACCCCTGAATCCTACAACTCAGATCACACATGATCTTACAACTCAGATCCTTGACAGATCCTACACTCAGATCTGACAACTTAGATCCTACAGAAATTTAGAAAGAAAGTAACAAATACTTAGACTCAGGTTTGCAATTGTTGAGCCTTCTTGATCTGCCTGAATGATCAGTCAGAAACCTTCAATAGAACAGCAGCAGCAAATGATCTTCTTGATTCGACAGGCTGTGATGACTGTTCTTCTTCTTAGGAAGACAGATTCTTCCTTCTTGACCTCCTGTTTTCAGAAAAAGATATCAGCACCAGATTGCTGAATGAATTCTTCAAATCAGATTGGTTCTGAAAGGGAAGACGACTTCACAGAAATCTTTCTCAAACTTTTACTCGAAAACGATAATGGCTTTTAAAACTTTTCTTCACTGCTTTAATACTTAGCTACATAACCCATAGGTCATGCCTTCTATTTATAGCCCGCCATTTGCAATTACAGTTACGATCCTCCACGTCAGCATGACGTTATGTTTTCAATGGTCTTTATCAGAAACAAAAGCTCAGCCAGCTGTAGAAGAAATTCCTCAGTTCAGACTATCTATAGAAGAGGCGTTGAGCGCTTACTGTCTTTGTCAACACTTTCTCAATTAGGCGTCGAGCAATATTTAAACACTCGACGCATACTCCTTAGACTGAAGCTCTCGGCTCCTCCTTCTCAGGCGTTGAGTAATCATCACTCAGTCGACGCCTTTTAACTCTGTCTTCATATCTCTACACTTCTGGATGGCACTGGGCTGATAAGAGTTAAGTCAACACTTCTCATTCCAAGGCGTCGAGCAATATAACTTGGCTCGACGCTTTCCAACTTGAACTCAGAACTTCTAGTTGGCGCTGAGCTGATAGGAGTTAAGTCAACACTTCTGGGTCACAGGCGTCGAGCGATGTATGATGTCTCAACGCTTCTGAACTTGAATGAATTCCATGAACATTTTGCCTGACCTGATCTCCTGCACATTGATTCTAGAGAGTATATCAAATACATTCTGAGATATATCTTTGACTTACAAATGGACTTCTCCAAATCTAGAACATTATGAGCAATGATCCCAACAAGCCTTCTTGAGCTTGCACACATATCTTGGATCCTCTTCGGAAACATAACCAGGTGGCTGATCCATGAAGATATCCTTGTCAATCTCGCCATACAAGAAAACATTCTTTACGTTGAGTTGCCAAACCTTCCATCCTTGGCAAGCTGCCAATGCGATCACCACCCGAACCGAAGTCATTTTGGCAATGGGGTTGAAGGTTTCTTCATAATCCTCCCCATACTTCTGAGAGAATCCTCGAGCTACAAGGTGAGCCTTGTACCGCTCAATGCTACCATCAACCTTCTTCTTCAGCTTGAAAACCCACTTGCAAGTCACCGGAGTAACACCCTCAACCTTAGGTACCAAGTCCCAAGTCTCATTCTACCTGAGGGCAGCCATCTCTTCATCCATGGCCACTTCCCACTCCTTGACTCCAACGACATTTTCAAAACAAGATGGCTCTCTCTCATCCACGGGACCTGCGAAGAAACATGAGATGAAGCTCACCAAGTTTCCCCTCGTATACCGATCTGGTGGAATAATAGTCCTTTTGGACTGTTGAAACCAATTTCTTGGTCTCTTGTGAAGCTCGGGCCCTCAACAAGTTGAGGGGCAGCTATCTCTTACTGATCCCTCGAAAGGAGCGGACTGGAGATTCGGAACTAGACTTAGACCTTAGTCACAGCGAGGAGGTCCCACCATAAACCCGGAAGATCTTTGAGCGCTTCCCCTCTCAAGCCAAAGCTGAGACTGGGCACCTTAGAGAGCTAGAGAGCTAAACCAAGAAAACCTAGGGAGAAGGAAGTTCAGAATGCTCTGATCGGACCCCTCTCCAAAGGTTCCCTTCAAGGCCTATTTATAGTTTTTTAAGTCTGGTATGCCAATAGCGGAGTTCCGTCTTTTGGTTTTACTAAATGCACCATAATTTAGCTTGCTAACAACCAAACTCCACTGTTTGGAGGGGCTAACGGCAGACCACTAGGGTCAGAGGGGTAATTTCGCCTCATTAGCCTATGGGCAAGTGGCCTACGAGAACGCCACTCGTGAGAGCTCCCACGAGTCTCCTCGTGAGTATGGCTCGTGAAACCCCTCTTAGGCGAGCACTCTACGAATGCCCCGCTCGCCCTCCTTCTAGCGACATCCACCGAGGCCAAGTCTCGCATTCCCTCCTGCGTGGAGACTCCTTAGTGGCGAGATCCCCCTAGCTCTCACGACTCCTTAGTGGCGAGATGACCTCTTCCATCCCAAATTACTAATCTTCGGGCCTTACCTCCTCAGGCGAACACAGGGTTGTACATAATCCCCGCTCTTTGCGAGATTACTCTAACCTCGCAAAGAATCATCCAACCCCGGATGTTCGTCGGCGACTGCTGATTTTTCGGGAATCTTTTTTGTGGGTCCCACCACACCGCTATAAATACTGCCTAAGCCAGGGTGACATGTGCCATTATTCTCTCTTATTCCACCTCCTTCTACTGTATCTGCGAGAGAATGCCTCTTTCCGAAGAACTGCAGGATCGCCTGAGGGCGTCCAAGGTGGGCGAGCTCTCCACCATGGCCAACGCAGCCTCCTAGATGACTCGCCAGACCACTCCTGTGCCCATGATGAAAAAGGCGAAGCCGGTCCGCCTACCCCCAGGGGGGATGGGGTCGTACTGCTGGACTCCTCTCCTGACGATAGGCCCACTAAAAAGGTAAAGGACTATCCTTCTCGCTTAACTATTCATTTGGTTTCTCTAAACCTCGCCTGACTGCAGGACCTGCTCCCTAACGATAAGGACACGGGCGAAGACTTAACCGAGCCTCGCCTCGATCCTCCGGCGAGGACTGATCCTATTAACGGAAAAGCTGCTGGTCGGTGCCTCGCTCTCACATGCCCAGATTAACTTTCTGTCGGATGGTTCTCATTTTAAATCTTACAGCCTCCCCCCGCGTGACTCCAGGTCGTCAAAGCTCGCGACCTCAGACGCCGGTCCCCCCCCCCCCCCCCCCCCCCCGATACAAACCTTAACACCCCAGGATTCAATCTCCTGAGGGGGGAGGGTTCTGGTGGCTCACGACCGGCCCCGACCACCCCTGCCGACGACATGACGCGCTGCGGTGGTTGATGAGTCCCAGTTATATACCCTTTTTCGGACTCATCTGGGCTTGTTTTCATTCATATGTACTCCACTTTTAGTTCATTCATGCTTATATTTCACTGGTTCACTCTTTTCACACGAAGTGCACTTTTTGGCCTATTGTGGTGTGTAATTGTGCGCTTTGTTGATTGGGGGCAAGCACAATGTGCTCCCCATTCTTTTTTTGCTTTTATGATTGTGCTGGAGGTGTGTTCCCAGCATTGTGTTTTGTTGTGCAGGTGGGCAGATCGTCCATACTGCCCAGAATTCATCCTGTATGAATCGCACGGTCGTGCGTTTGCTTGACGCACGGTCGGCTGCGGTCGTGCGAAATGATCGGCTGGTCAATATGGTGATCTGCCCCGCTCGTGCATTTTCTTCACGCACGGTTGGCCTCAACCGTGTGCAAACAAAATGCACGACCTCCTATTATTTGCTGGATTTCGAGCTTTCTGAATTTTGTCTGTGCGTTTTTATGCACGGTCGGCTCGACCGTGCGTGAGTAAAACGCACGGGCGTGCCTGCTTCGTCTTCCTGTGCTTTCTTCTTAATTAATATCGCACGGTCCACGCACGGGCGTGCGTTCAACCGTGCGTGACCAAATTTCTGACTGTTTCTATAAAAGCTGCAGAATCTTCCCTAGACCAGATCGATCTTCTCTCTCGCGCCCAAGAGTTCCAGCTCCGCCCTTTTTCGTCGTTCCATCACCGCCCACCATTTGGAGGTGCTCAGGGCATATTCTTCACGCCAATCTCGAGCCAAAGTATCCTCTCGGCCTCCTCCATCATTCAGAAGCTTCCAAGCTCCATTTCAACGGATTTTGCACTATATCCTTGGAGTTTTCCGACAAGATCGTGGCTGAAGGCTATTGACGAAGAAGACGGGTCCATTGGGAGGTAGTGACAACCCTCTTCTACCCTAGACGACAGTTGAAGACCGAGCGCGGACGAGGATTGACAACTCTACGATTCCGGCCATGAACCTCCGACGAGTCTTCATGCTTCGGTTGTAATCTGACCTCCTCCTTGTTATTTTTGCTGATTTTATTTGATGTGTGTGGTTTGTATGTTTCTATATGAATGATGTCCATAAACCCTAAATGTTATTAGTGTAATTTTCCATGGTTATGTGGTTATGTTTGTGGTTTATGTGATTTGAGGAGTGCCCCCATTCTACCATCCATTCCGCCTGACTACTCGCCCATTCAGTGTGCCTACTCTTCCATCCGCGCAGCGAAGCGTTGCATAGCAGCCCGTGTAATCCATCCGCCTAGCCAAGAGGTGCTAACGGCCCTCAAACCTTTCTGCAGTTACACCCACCTCATCCGCTTGCCTACTCGTCCATCCACCAAGCGAAGCAGTGCATAGTGGCCTGCATAGTTTCCATCCGCGCGGCGAAGCAGCGCATAGCGGCCTGCATAGGAGTAGTTTAGTTCTTTTCTTTTATTTTTCACAATCCAATCCAAGCCTTCCGCAATCCATCCGACCTAAAGGACTTCGATCTCAAGTCCTTCCTCAAAAGTAAACTCCACCTTATTGTGTTCCTTCGAGATTCGATACTCGGGGATTCACTCCTCATTTTATATTACTTGAACGACCGGTGCACTTGCCGTCATCGCACCAAGTTTTTGGCGCCGTTGCCGGGGAACACAGTCGTGTGAGTTTCTGGAGAGGGAGTCGAGAGATAGAAGCCCTTTTCCATTTGTTTATACCATTTTCTTCTTTGTTTTAGTTCTGAGAATTTGTCGTTTTAAATTTCTTTATTCCCTTTCTATTTTGTGATTTATCTAAAGCAGGCATTCATTTTTTTTTATTTCTTGCGTGTAGTTAATTTTTGCAAAGAAATTTTATCTGTTGGTGAATTCTCCCCTACTACATCATGTTTTCTGCTTTTAATATCCGTTGTAGATGGTGTGGAGATTTTAATCATTCTAGTGATAAATGCCTCGCTGGATATAGTGGGCATAGTACTCGAGGCCCGGTGTATGCAGCACCATCCTCTTACGGTACTTCATGTAACACCCCAATTCTGGAAGCAGATTTGGGCTGCTAGTAGCAGTTCGTCAAACGGCAGCCTGGCTGCGTTCGACGAATGGCAGCCTGACTGTGTTCGACAAACGGCCGCCTGGCTGTGTTCGACGAACGGCCGCCTGGCTGCGTTCGACGAACGACCGTATGGCTGCGTTGCGCCTGGCTGCGTTCGACGAACGGCCGCCTGGCTGCGTTCGACGAACGGCCGCCTGGCTGCGTTCGACGAACGGCCGCCTGGCTGCGTTTGACGAACAGCAGCCCGTTCGACGAATGCCTATCAGTTCGTCGAACGCTGTCCAGTTCGGCGATATTTGTGTTACAGACCCGTGATTTGTGATCGTGGTCGTCAAATCCAAAGGTTTTAGATCCAATGCTTGGGATTTATTCCGGGATTTCATAGGGTTTGACCAGAGGAGTGTTTATCCTCTTTATTTATAAATCTGATCTCTCTTCAAGCTTGAGGAAGAAGAAAGCCGAGGAGGAAGAAGAAGGCATCTTCTGCCATTGACGGAGCTCCAAAGCTCCGAATTGTGAGCCATTTTCAGATCTGGAAAGAGCAGCTCGTTGCGGTTCTTTCTATCCAAGTGAAATCACAGATCTATGGCGAACAAGAAAGCTCCAAGGGTAACGATCTTCTACTTGGACAAGTGAAGTCCTCCTTTTTATGGCATGTTTGCATGGAAAATCCCCCACCGATTGGTGGAGAAAAGGGAGTTTTCTAGCGGGTTGATCATTTCGATCCCCTTTGGTTACTTGCATTTAGCATCCGGAATCGTAGTACGGACATAGGAATTGTGTGTGAAACCCATCCGGACAGGTTGGTCTGGATTGGTGATGGCTATATTGTCGATTGTGCCGGAGAAGACTCTGTGATCTTGTATGTGCAATTTTTGGGTTCTGCGTATTGTTGAGTATTGCAGGGAGTCCTGGAGTTAACCTCCAGGAAATACCCGAAGTTGTGGGCGGATCCGTTGATCTATCACTACCGCCCGACGTTAGGGCTAACGTCGGCGGTAGCTCCCAGGGAGCTATTTTGTTGAGGTGTGATACCTCCTTTCGTTGCTCGGGTTGAGGTGAAGCCGTACCCGCATCGTGCCGATTGATGCCGACGATTTGAGCACGGGCAAAGCTGATCCAAACCTGCTCCCATACCGAGTCGGTGAAGAGGTAGCTCCTCGGTGCACCGTAAGATGTTGGGATTAGTCCGTAAGACAAGATAGTCTTGACGGTCGAAGGTCATGCGAACTCTTTGTTTAAGGAGTTGTTAGGTGTGGCTCGGGGAGTACACTATGAGAGTGCCTTGAGAGCACGAAACGTGTGGTCGTGCGTGCCAACGTTGGTGTTGATTGCTTATACATGTGGTGCTTGAACGCGCCTTGACAATCTATGCCTATACTGTCTGCCTGCAGGGAAGGAGTACCGCCACCCCGTCTATAGAGGTGGGGTCCTTATAATATTGGTCAGCTTTAGCTGACCCGTTACTTGTTTCCACGTTTTGGTGGATTGTTGTTGCAGGTGCAGGTGAGACAAGCGGGAAATAGCTTGCTGGAGCTTATGCTGTGTTGGCCCTCGAAGGCCATCCTCCCCTCTTTTGCTTTCCTTAAATTGCCGGCCTGCGTGCCGATGTATGTTTGAGTTTAAATACATTGTTCAATGTAAGGCCTTAAGGCCGTAACTCTATTGTTTCATTCCTGGGATAGTGGACATTTCTAAAAGGTGTTTTTAATCAAATGCTTCCGCTTACGTTTTATTTACTCTGGTGTAGTTGCAGCTCTTTCTGTTTATCACCATATAATGCCTAGCTAGTGTGTATAGTATGGCGTGGGGTCCCGGCCGGACCTACTGTTATATTATTTATACTGGCAGGGTGTTACACTTTGGTATCGGACTTAAGGAATCTGTTGGAACCTTAGCTATTGATTTGAGTTAGGATCCTTCCTCTTGTCAATAAGTCATCTAATAACTTAGATCAATTAAGAAATCTAAGTAAACATAAATTAAATATGATGTGATCGAATCGGAGAATATACTTAAGCATATAAAATAAAAGTTCTCTGCGCTCGACGAATGACTAACGACGCTCGACAAATAGCCAGACAGCCAGCGCTCGACAAATCCTCATCAGAACAGCGTTCGACAAATGGCGAAATGCGCTCGACGAATTCAGTCAGAGAAATCTCAGCGGCCAGACATTCCCTGAACGGCGCTCGACAAATTCAACTCAGACATTTCAGCGGTCTACGAATTCTAAGATAGAGACAATTGCTCAGCACATCAGACGGCGAGCCCAGCCTCACAAATGTAGAGCTGGGATCGCCGAATTCCTTTCTGAATTGTTTTAATATTCTTTTTACAGTCTCTTAGCCGTTGCAGATCAATCAATGCCATTAGCCGTTGTAAGTGCTTTAAAGAAACGGCAGGTTATCCTCTCGAGGAGTCAAAGCATTGATGGAGACCTCAGCTCTTTCCCTCTTCCCAAGAGAAGAATTCAAAATAAGAGAAAAGGCTCTCAGATTATAAAAGGACAGTCACAGAGAAAGCTATATACAGTACACACGACAGAAATAAAACAAAAATGATCTGTTCTTCATTGCTAACATCTTCCTGCAGATTATAAACATCCTGAGACACAAATCACAACTACTTGCTCAGGATCATCACTGCAAAAGAAGGAAGAGGTGGTTAAAAGAAGAAGCTCTCAACACAAGCTGTCATCAACTCGAATCAGACAGGGGGAGCCTTCTTCAACATCATATTCAGATCCATTCAACTTCAAATCAGGATCTTCAAGAGTCTTCTTATACAGAGAAGAACAATATACTTTCTGCTTTTCATTTTTACTTCCTTACCCCATCCTGTACAGGGTTATAACTCCCTTCAAAAGTTAATCCCGGTGACAGGGCACCTTAGCAAAAACCTGCAGTTTGGTTAGAGCACCTTATCAACAGCTCACCTGGTGTGAGGGCACCTTATCAACAACCTCCTAGTGGATTCCTACCAGTGGGTAGAAGAGTAGATGTACCCAGTTGAGGGGAACTACTATACATCTTGTGTCTTCTGGTTGTTTATTGTTCGTTCATGGTTGCTGTGCTGATTTCTTTTATGCATCTCTACTGATTGTTTTAATTACTCACTCAGCACATCCACATATATATATAATAAATATCATTACTTTGAAGTAAAACTTAAACAAGATCTTTTAATAAGAAGAATAAGAACTAAACCTCCACTTTCAATTGGTATCAGAGGAATTGATTTCTCACATAGGCTAACACCTGAAATCACAAAGATCACTTTTAGTTCTTAAGATTTTCAAAATGGCACAAGAAATCTTTCTGTTCTCAGATCCACCCATATTTAATTTAGATAATATCTCATTATGGCAAGTTAGAATTAAATTATATATGAATGCTATAGATGAAGAAATTTACAGATCTATTTTGACAGTACCTCCCCTCATATCATCAAAGGCAGCTATATCTGCATTACCTAGTTCCACGGGTCTCAAGTCCCCTTCGAGAGCAATGAAAGGGCCTATTTATGTTGGTGTTGATATATCCTCTTCAAAGAAGACTACCAACAGAGAAACTGATGTCACTGCCCGTGTTTGCAAAATGAAGCCAGATAAATTCAAAGCTGGTACTGATGATGGGCAGACTGATAAACATAAAGGACCTTTCCCATCTACAGAACCTACCACATCTTCAGACCACTCAACAGATGCAGATGCCAAAGCTATGCAGATCTTGACTCAATCTGTGTCAAGAGACATTCTTCTAAAAATTGAAGACTGCACTTCTGCAAGAGGAATCTGGAACTCCCTCTCCAGGATGGTAAATGAACCCTCTTCTTCCTTTACTCTAACTAAATGTATTTATGATGCATAACCATCAATAAATCTGAGTGAAGAAGAAAAAGAAAAGGAGCACAGAGCTAAAGCTTTCTGCATGATGGCCATAAATGGATCATACCAAAATCCAAATGCAGAAGCAGAGTTAGGAAAGATAAATGAGATAAAATCACATCATAACTCTACCTCTAAAACTAGTTTTAAACTAATACTCACAAATCCAATAACAATAGACAAGGAAATTAAAAAGAAGTTAATAAACATAAAACATTTAACTTCTAAGAATAATAAAACTGAAGAAAAATCAAAAGCACAAAATAAATCAATTAAGGATAAATTACCTAAAAATTGTCAAAATAATTTTAAAATTTCAAACATATATTTTAATGACTACAAAAGAAGACTTTCAATTAATATCAAAAATCAGCTTTTAAAGTTCTTAAGACATATATTTCTAAAAGAACCTTCAAATGGTGTTAAAAAGTTTTTCACCATTAAACTCCATTCCTAATAAGCAAGCATAAAACTCATTCAAAAACAATGTCAGATAACTTCAATGTTCTTTCAGGCCTTCTCCAAATCATGTTGAGCATTCTACTGTAGTTGCATTGATTAGAAATAATCAGAAGCACTGAGTGTGAGTCTCTTCTGATAAGGGGATTCTTTAAGAAGGAAGGTATCAAACAAAGTTTTTCATTCCTTAGAATCCATTAAAGGTTGCTGCAATTGAAAATTTTAATTCAGATCCTTAGAAATCAAGTCTAGGAAAACAGAGTTGCTCAAATAATTTAAGAACAAAATTATTAAAGCTCAAGTGAGAAAGAAAATGAGAAATTCAAAGAAACCAAGTGAGAGAGAAAAGGAGAAAATAAAATTAAAAACTGCTAGCATCCTAACCAAATAGAGAAGATTACCAGACCACAAGATTTAATCTCTCTAATTACATAGGTCACTGCAATTGAAAATTTTAACTTCAAGAAATAAGTTGTTGCACTTAAATTTTTTTTTTAATCAAAAGTTGTTTTAACTTGATTATTGATCCCAACTCAAATAGGGGGAGATTGTTGGAACCTTAGCTTTTGATTTGAGTTAGGATCCTTCCTCTTGTCAATAAGTCATCTAATAACTTAGATCAATTAAGAAATCTAAGTAAACATAAATTAAATATGATGCGATCGAATCGGAGAATATACTTAAGCATATAAAATAAAAGTTCTCTGCGCTCGACGAATGACTAACGACGCTCGACAAATAGCCAGACAGCCAGCGCTCGACAAATCCTCATCAGAATAGCGTTCGACAAATGGCGAAATGCGCTCGACGAATTCAGTCAGAGAAATCTCAGCGGCCAGACATTCCCTGAACGGCGCTCGACAAATTCAACTCAGACATTTCAGCGGTCTACGAATTCTAAGATAGAGACAATTGCTCAGCACATCAGACGGCGAGCCCATCCTCACAAATGTAGAGCTGGGATCGACGAATTCCTTTCTGAATTGTTTTAATATTCTTTTTACTGTCTCTTAGCCGTTGCAGATCAATCAATGTCATTAGCCGTTGTAATTGCTTTAAAGAAACGACAGGTTATCCTCTCGAGGAGTCAAAGCATTGATGGAGACCTCAGCTCTTTCCCTCTTCCCAAGAGAAGAATTCAAAATAAGAGAAAAGGCTCTCAGATTATAAAAGGACAGTCACAGAGAAAGCTATATACAGTACACACGACAGAAATAAAACAAAAATGATATGTTCTTCATTGCTAACATCTTCCTGCAGATTACAAACATCCTGGGACACAAATCACAACTACTTGCTCAGGATCATCACTGCAAAAGAAGGAAGAGGTGGTTAAAAGAAGAAGCTCTCAACACAAGCTGTCATCAACTCGAATCAGACAGGGGGAGCCTTCTTCAACATCATATTCAGATCCATTCAACTTCAAATCAGGATCTTCAAGAGTACAGAGAAGAACAATATACTTTCTGCTTTTCATTTTTACTTCCTTACCCCATCCTGTACAGGGTTATAACTCCCTTCAAAAGTTAATCCCGGTGACAGGGCACCTTAGCAAAAACCTGCAGTTTGGTTAGAGCACCTTATCAACAGCTCACCTGGTGTGAGGGCACCTTATCAACAACCTCCTAGTGGATTCCTACCAGTGGGTAGAAGAGTAGATGTACCCAGTTGAGGGGAACTACTATACATCTTATGTCTTCTGGTTGTTTATTGTTCGTTCATGGTTGCTGTGCTGATTTCTTTTATGCATCTCTACTGATTGTTTTAATTACTCACTCAGCACATCCACATATATATATAATAAATATCATTACTTTGAAGTAACTTAAACAAGATCTTTTAATAAGAAGAATAAGAACTAAACCTCCACTTTTAATTGGTATCAGAGGAGTTGATTTCTCACATAGGCTAACACCTGAAATCACAAAGATCACTTTTAGTTCTTAAGATTGTTGGGTCCAGCGTTCCTTCACTTGACCCGTAGCGCCTTTCCGTTGATATAAAGATCAAGTTGCGCCTTCACCAATAGTCCGGGATTTTGGTGTTGTTGGTTGCGCTGGGTCCTCTCAATTGGTATCAAAGCAGGTTGCGGGTTCGAGACCGAGGGGGCGCTGATAATTCCTGAAATTCTCTCTACCTGTGTGGGTCCTGGCGGGTCAGGCGGCCGCAGACATGTGTCAAGCCACCTCTGAGCTTGCGGGCCATGTGGAGCACCTCTGAGCTTACGGGTCATGCTGGACGCTGGGGGGGGATTGTTGGGTCCAGCGTTCCTTTACTTGACCCGTAGCGTCTTTCTGTTGATATAAAGATCAAGTTGCGCCTTCACCAATAGTCCAGGCTTTTGGTGTAGTTGGTTGCGCTGGGTCCTCTCAGAATCGATCCGTAGTTTCGTGAATTTGAGGCCGAATTCATTTTAAGGGGTGGAGTGCACGTGTTGTGCGTTCACCTAAAACGATTTCAAAACTAACAAGAATGTCCACTTAGGAATGAAAATCATGCTTGTTTGTGGAACCTGAGTGTTCCTTGCTTGTTTGTTGTTATGTTTTCGGTCCCTAATCTATGTTTCGCATGATTATAGGTGACTAGGAGTGGTGTGGGGCAGTCTCAACCTCGTAACACTGCTGAAAGTAGTGCATCCGCTGAGGTACCAGCGACCACTCCTTCTGGTGAGATGGTTAGAATGGTTTCTGAAGCGGTCTTCGCGATGATCAATAACCAAGCTGGATGGCTTGCACAGCCTACTACTCCTACTCCAGAGGTGGCCCCAGTGCCTATTACTGCAGTGGAGCCGAGAGCGGAACCTGTGGTAGAGCCCAGGGTGGAACCGAGAGTGGAACATGTAGCTGTGGGGCGAGCGCGTGACCAGCAATTGAAGCACTTTCTAAGCTTCAACCCTCTAACCTTCCTTGGGATCGAGTCCCCAACAGAGGCTGAGGATTGGCTGGCAATAGTAAAGAAGACTCTAAGGGCAACAACAACTGAAGAGGCAATGAAAGTCACCTTAGCCACTTTCCTTCTGAATGGAGTGGCAGGGCTTTGGTGGGAGGAACTGGAAGCGCACAAGTTGGACGGTAGAGTTATTACCGAGGTCTCGATTGCAGAGTTCACAGGTCTGTTCCTCCAGAGGTTTATTCCCTCTGCCCAGCGCCGTGCATTGCAAAATCAGTTTCTGTGGCTAACTCAAGGCGACCGTTCGGTGGACGACTACATGCATGAGTTCACGAGACTGAGTCGCTATGCGGGATCTTTGGTAGAAGATGAGGAAGTGATGAGTACTTTTTGTACTCATATTTTAGTATAAATTTAATATAGTTTTAATATGAATTTATATAATTTATATGTATTTTCTTATTTAATATGTTCCCTTTTAATTTTATAAACTAACTTAAGCCTTTTCTGTGTTTTTCAGGATTTTTGGGCATTTTGAGCAAAATTGTCAAGTACACGCCCAAGGTCACGGGCGTGTCCAAGGGCATGACAGCCAAATATGTGTTCCAGACCTGCTGCCGCCACCCCGGAGTCGTTCCGTGAAGAATTCGCCAAGTACATGCCCCAGGTCACGGGCGTGACCAAGGGCGTGACCCAATGTCACGACCACGAACCGTGGAGATCGACGAACAGGCGAGAGTTCGACGAATGTTCAAATTTGTCAAGTACACGCCCCAGGTCACGGGCGTGACCAAGGGCGTGACATTCAAGTCACGGTCGGGACCCCACCACCAGCTGCCAGCACGCCTGCCACGTCAATTAAAGTTACACGCCCCCGGTCATGGGCATGACCAGGGGGTGTGACATCCAGTCACGGGCGTGACTCGCCCCGCGCGCCTTCCCGCCAAAGATTTCCCGCCAGCAGCACATTTGAAGATTACACGCCCCAGGTCACGGGCGTGACCTAGGGCGTGACGCGTCCGAAACGCCTGCATTGAAGCCAGAACGCGCCCTCTCCGCCAGCACTGATCACGCTCCTTACACGCCCCTTGGTCACGGGCGTGACCAAGGGCGTGTAACATCAAATTTCTTCCTATTTAAAGGGAGCTTCTCAGGAATTTTGGGGACAAATGTTTAGGATTAGACATTTCAATTCATGTTTTATTTTCATGTTTTAGTAGTTTTTGTAATCCATTTTCTTTATGCAAAATTGTATTTTCAATTAAATAGTTTGTAGCTTTCAATTCATAGTTTGTAATTCATTTTGCCTCAATTAATAAAATAGTTTTATTCTCTCATTTCCTTCTTCGTGTACTCTTTTATTTCTTTTGATTCCTCAATCTCCATGAGTAGCTAAATTTCTATTAGCACTCGGTCGAGATGATCCAAGGAATAAAATTGGTTTTGAAGTAATTTAGTCTTGCTCTTTCTCTTTTTTTAAAAACGCTTAAGATTTATCCTTGATTCTAACGAAATGAGATTATATTTTCGATATATAATTCTCGTTCTTGTTTTCGTTCTTAAGTAAGCCGAACAAGCTCGTAAGACGAATCGATCCTTCAAGGATAAAGAGAGTTGCATGCAACCCTCAAATGAGGATGACATAAATCTCCAGGATTAGAGTCAAATCCAATAGCGGGATTCATCTCGTAAAGCAAGTATTAGGTTATCGATTATTGAATGAGAATTCAGTTGATATTCCTAATCTTAGTTGGGTGTATCCTTTACCCAAGGTACGTTCATAATTCGGGAATCCCCACGGTCAAAGTTATTTTAGTAAGAGATTACGATTTTATTTCTTCTTCTTATTCTTTATACCGCGGTGATTCAAAGATCGAGTGTTACCCTTTTTACTCATCTTTTTAATCTTATTTTTATTTTCTTTTTGCAAAACCAACCCTCAAGTTTTAATTGATAAAATAATAGAGACTTTCTTGAAGTAAGAGTACTCAACCGCCCAGAGTCTAATACGACCTTGGTTTTTATAACCTATACTACATTTGATACGGTACACTTGCTGTTATCGTTTGCGGATATAGTTTTGCGCATCAAGTTTTTGGCGCCGTTGCCGGGGACACGGTTGATATTTTGAAAAAGAAATATTTATTAATTTTATCGTTCTTTTCTTTCTCCCTCTCCTCCTAAAAAAAATCTTAAAAAGCGCAATCTAAATTCTCTGAAAGGACGCTTTGGGCTTGAATTCCCATCACAGCCTCTAGTACCTTGCTTCACCGGGTTGACCTTGGGAAGTCCGAGACTAATTTAACCCGCTTTTTGAAAAAAATATTTATATAATAAAAATATTCTTTAAATTCCATTCATTTGAGTAAAAGTTGTTCCCTTTTTATTTTTATTATGAAAGAATCTGAATTGACCGTTAAGGTTGCCGAGCTTCGAAACCAACTTTATCTCTTACAAGCCGCACCAAGGCGCCAATTTAGTAGTTTTTATTGTGGTGTGCCTCATCAAAGTGAGGAATGTTATTTACATTCATATTGAAAATAATTATCCTCAATATTATGCAAATAATTTTGATTATAATTACGATCATAATTTTTCCTCTTTTCATGAAAATAATTTTTCAAACTTTGATGAAAATGTTTTTTCTAATGAGAATAATTTTTGGCGTTTAATAATTGTTCTTCTAGCTCCGAAGTAGATTATTCCTCGTGGCAAGCTCACCCGGATAGTTCTCGGAGCAATGAAGATAAATCTTTAGATCCGAATCTTTGTTTTTCTTCTTATACACCGCAATTTTGGTTCTCTAATTTTGGGGAAATTCCGCCAATTCAAATAGATACTGCCCCCCAAAATTTAGAGGAAAATATTTTTTCTAATTTTCAGGAGAATAATTTTTCGGCGTTTAATAATTGTTCTTCTACCTCCGAAGTAGATTATTCTTGGTGGCAAGGTCACCCGGATAGTTTTCGGGGCGATGAAGATAAATCTTTAGATCCTAATTTTTGTTCTTCTTTTTTGCCGCAATTACCTTTCTCTAATTTTGGGGAATCTCCACCGATTCAATTTGATACTTCCCCCCAAAATTTAGAGGAAAATTTAATTTCTTCTAGTGTTTTTTCTCCATCGTTGGATTATTTAGTTATGGAGGAACATGTGGTTTCATGTAATCTCATAACTTCTTTTACCAAAGATGAAGAAAACTTTTTATACCAAGAATTTCTTAAAGTTATGGGCACCCCGGATGAAATAGAAGAAGAACAAGTTTCTTCCCCTACTCCACCCGGATTTTATTTTCTTTGTCATGAATATTCACGAATTTCTTCTATCCAACCAAAAATTCATGAAAATTTTGTGTCCGAAAATTTTATTCCGCTTGGTAATGCACTAGATTTTCCTAATGAAAATTTTATTTTAGAAAAGGAACAGTCGGAGCTTAATCTTATATTTTCGCAAGCGCTTCCTCCTTACGAAAAATTTTCTGAATCGCTTAGTTCTGATTCTTTTGATACTAATAATTTCCTTGTAGATGATGAGCCGTTGCAACCAAACGCCTTCAGAGATCCATTTGCCGCTCATCTCCAGCTTTCCAAATTACCTAAGGTTTGTTTAGGTAATTTGGATTCACAATTTCAAGCTCACCGACAACAAAAGAATCAAGACTACAACGGAGGAGTAGCTGTGCGACTGACGCAGACACATTCACCTACGCGTGAATTAGGGGAGTTGCCTGTTCACTTCTCCTTTAATTTTCCTTTTTCCTAACACTAACCGTCTAGCTTAAAGACGGGAAAAAGAAAGCGCTTTTGGGAGGCACCCCTTGCTTATCTTTAATTTTATGTATTTTTCTTTTAAAAGTTTATTTTTCAAGTTTTTTCATACTTAGTTTTAAACATTGGGGACAATGTTTAATTTTAAGTATGGGGGTGCAGCTTTGCGTTCACTATTTTTTTTATTTGAAATTTTTTTTTATAAAAATTATAAAAATATAATTTCTTGGAAAGGGCTCTTTGGGCTTGAACTCCCATCACAGCTCCTAGTACCTTGCGAACCCTTCACCGGGTAGCCCTCGGGAAGTCCAAGAAATAATATATATATATAAATAATAATAATAAATACGCCTAGCCTTGTTGTTTTTAATGTTCTAGAAATTTAGTTTGACGTCCGATTATAAGTATTCCTACATTTTATTTAGCTAATATTTTATTTTATCAGAATTTGTTAAATTTAAATTTGAAGTAATTTAGTTTTAAGAAACACTTTATGTTTTTAATTCGATTAGAGAATTAATTTAGCACTACTTCTCCATTTAATTTTAAATAGCTTCACTTTGTGGTAAATTGGCTAAACATCTCTAGATTTCTATTATATTCTCTTTTAACTCTAAGATCTTAGGAAATTTCATTCCACTAAAATGTTGCTCTCAAAATAGTTTAATTTATAAACTAGAAGTTGTCTTCCCCCTCACCATTTGTTGGCAAATAAAAAAATGTAGAAAAAAAGATCATATGTCATGGGAATAAGAGGATAAAATTCATTATTTCCTAAACATATGCACCCAAAATCATTTAAAAGATTATATGTCATGATGTAAGAGGATAAAATTCATTACATCTAAACATATACATTTTAGGTTTTATTTAAAGAGAATTTTTAAAAAGATTATATGGCATGGAAAATAAGAGGATAAAATTCATTATTTTCCTAAACATATACAAATTCCTATTCAAATGAGGTGAGAGGATAAAATTCATCACCTCTATTCAAAAACTCTTCATTTGCCATTTCGTTCAAACCCATCCCTAGCCAATTTCATTATTTTTAGTCCTAAAATAAATTATTAAGAGAGCAATATTTTGGTAGGTGTCTTTTCCTTAAGTTTCTTTTAGGTTAGAGTGTCTATAATTTCAATCTAATTTTGTTTGAAAATTTCTATAATTTCGATTACTAATTAGTTATCTTGAGAAGTAGTTAGCTAAACAAATTTCTCTATTTAAATTATCAACATGACTTATGACTTAATTCTTGAATTCCTAAAATTTGCTTTTGACTTATTCTTGGTTTAATAAAATTTTAGTCAATTAGAAATAATATCGATGCCTTGTAATTCTTTCCTCACTCTTTTGCTCTGGAATAGCAAAAACTCAAGTATGAGGGTGTTTGATGAGTACTTTTTGTACTCATCTTTTAGTATAAATTTAATATAGTTTTAATATGAATTTATATAATTTATATGTATTTTCTTATTTAATATGTTCCCTTTTAATTTTATAAACTAACTTAAGCCTTTTCTGTGCTTTTCAGGATTTCTGGGCATTTTGAGCAAATTTGTCAAGTACACGCCCAAGGTCACGGGCGTGACCAAGGGCGTGACAGCCAAAGATGTGTTCCAGACCTGCTGCCGCCACCCCGGAGTCGTTCCGTGAAGAATTCGCCAAGTACACGCCCCAGGTCACGAGCGTGACCAAGGGTGTGACCCAATGTCACGGCCACGAACCGAGGAGATCGACAAACAGGCGAGAGTTCGACGAATGTTCAAAATTGTCAAGTACACGCCCCAGGTCACGAGCGTGACCAAGCGCGTGACATTCAAGTCACGGTCGGGACCCCACCACCAGCTGTCAGCACGCCTGCCACATCAATTAAAGTTACACGCCCCCGGTCACGGGCGTGACCAGGGGGCGTGACATCCAGTCACGGGCGTGACTCGCCCCGCACGCCTTCCCGCCAAAGATTTCCCGCCAGCAGCACATTTAAAGATTACACGCCCCAGGTCACGGGCGTGACCTAGGGCATGACGCGTCTGAAACGCCTGCATTGAAGCCATAACGCGCCCTCTCCGCCAGCACCGATCACGCTCCTTACACGCCCCTTGGTCACGGGTGTGACCAAGGGCGCGTAACATCAAATTTCTGCCTATTTAAAGGGAGCTTCTCAGGAATTTTGGGGACGAATTTTTAGGATTAGACATTTCAATTCATGTTTTATTTTCATGTTTTAGTAGTTTTTGTAATCCTTTTTCATTATGCAAAATTGTATTTTCAATTAAATAGTTTGTAGCTTTCAATTCATAGTTTGTAATTCGTTTTGCCTCAATTAATAAAATAGTTTTATTCTCTCATTTCCTTCTTCGCGTACTCTTTTATTTCTTTTGATTCTTCAATCTCCATGAGTAGCTAAATTTCTATTAGCACTCGACCGAGATGATCCAAGGAATAATATTGGTTTTGAAGTAATTTAGTCTTGCTCTTTCTCTTTTCTAAAAACGCTTAAGATTTATCCTTGATTCTAACGAAATGAGATTATATTTTCGATATATAATTCTCGTTCTTATTTTTATTCTTAAGTAAGCCGAACAAGCTCGTAAGACGAATCGATTCTTCAAGGATAAAGAGAGTTGCATGCAACCCTCGAATGAGGATGACATAAATCTCCCGGATTGGAGTCAAATCCAATAGCGGGATTCATCTCGTAAAGCAAGTATTAGGTTATCGATTATTGAATGAGAATTCAGTTGATATTCCTAATCTTAGTTGGGCGTATCCTCGACCCAAGGTACGTTCATAATTCGGAAATCCCCATGGTCAAAGTTATTTTAGTAAGAGATTATGATTTTATTTCTTCTTCTTATTCTTTATTCTGTGGTGATTCAAAGATCGAGTGCTACCCTTTTTACTCATCTTTTTAATCTTATTTTTATTTTCTTTTTGCAAAACCAACCCTCAAGTTTTAATTGATAAAATAATAGACTTTCTTGAAGTAAGAGTACTCAACCGCCCCGGGTCTAATATAACCTTGGTTTTTATAACCTATACTACATTCGATACGGTACACTTGCCGTTATCGTTTCCGGATATAGTTTTGCGCATCAGGAAGATAAGACGAATAAATTCTATGAAGGCCTTCGAGATGAGTTAAGGCTGCTTTTGGCAGGCCCTATGACTCTTGGTTTCTAGGTTATGGTGCAAACTGCCAGATCACTAGAGCTAGATATGCAGAGAGTGCAATGCGCAAAAGGCCTCAGCAAGAAGTTAGAATTTCTCGTGCCGACCTCTCAAGTAAAGCCTGAGTTCAGGAAAAATAAGAGGAAGTCTAGGTTCACGGAACCAGCTCCTTCTAATGTTTCGGGAGCAACTACTGTATGGGGTCCTATCACGTGTTTCACCTGCGGGAAGGTGGGACACAAAGCCGCGGTGTGTCGAAGTGGTCCCCCAAAGGCAGGAAATCGAGCGGTGGACTATGCTCGTGTGGAGGGTTCATCTTATGCGGAGAAAGGCAAAGCTGCGGAGTCTTCTGCTTCCCAGCAAACTCCGACCCAGCCGAGAGTCTATTCGCTTGGCCAACAAGAAGCCATCTGACAGATAAATCAAGTTAAGTTGTACACAGGTATGAAGTAAAATTTAGCTTTTACAGCTTAACTTGATTTATACTGCATGTACGACTATACCTTTGTTGATGTGCTTTTAGGCTTCGTTCTAATCTTCAACTATCCGGCGAGAGCTCTCTTCGATATGGGAGCATCGCACTCCTTCTTGTCTAAGGACTTTGTGTTTTGAATCGGAGTACCGTTTATCCTGGTGAAGGATAGACTGGAGGTAGTGCTGCCCAATGGATCTCGGATGAGCGCGGATAGGTTGAGTCGTGTAAAGGTGCGGAATCGGAAACAGGATTTTGACTTGGAAGCATCACTACTACCACTAGCTAAGTTTGACGTAATCTTTGGCATGGACTGACTCTCGAAGCAGCGAGCATGCATCGATTGCAATCGAAAGGAGGTTACTATGGGAAAGAACACCGGTGACGAGACCACATTTGCGAGTATGCGAGGAGTGAGCAAGACGCTGATGTCTGCTCTCCAGGTGGTCAAGGCGGTGAGAAAAGGCGGGGAGTTGTTCTTCACGTTGTTGGAGACTTCGACGCTTAAGCCCAGTTTAAGTGATGTCCCTGTGGTGGCAGAGTATGTGGACGTGTTTCCTAACGAACTCCCTGGGGCTCCGCACCAGCGAGAGATTGATTTCTGTATCGAGTTGGTGCCAGGTGCCAAACCTGTGGCCCGCTCACCGTACCAGATTGCGCCAAAGGAGTTGGCAGAGTTGAAAGTTCAGCTGCAGGAACTGCTAGAGCAAGTGACGCGGGGGCAGGCTAGGGTCTATGAAACTAGACTCACGATGGGCGCTCGGGTGACGGGAATTTAACACAGCGCGAGCCTCACGAGTCCAACAAGTTAAAATGACTTTTAAAAGATTTAGAATTAAGCCTTTTGCGGATTCCACGAGAAGGATTATAGCAATAGAAAATGCACACAAGAGTGACTCCAAATCGGAGAGCGCAAATAATAAATGATAAGCGGATACGCCCTGCAAGGTTAGCACAAATTCAAGTAATCCAAACTACCACTTAATTGACAAACAAGGCAATTAGAGATCTAAGCAAGAAAACTCAAGTTTAAGCTTAAAACCAAATCACAACATACAACCATGCAAGGAGCCAATCAGATGGGGTACCAAATGAGGAGAGGAATAAATCCGGGTCTTTGGTGGCCAACGGCGGTGGGGTATGGTGGCTGTGTGGAGGGAGGAAGGAGTGGAGGAGGGCTAGGCTAGGGTTGTTCGGCTGTAGGAGGGCTGGAAGTGGGGCTGGCGGGGTGAAGGAGGGTTGTGGGGTGGTCGACGGGATAGAGGGGAGGCTGGAGGGTGGTCGACGGGGTAGAGGGAAGGCTGGAGGGTGGTCAGCGGGGTAGAGGGAAGGCTGGAGGGTGGTCGACGGGTTGCTGGGAGGCAGGGAGAGGCTCGGTGGGGAGGAAGGAAGGCTGGCAGTGGATCATCGGGATGGGAGGAGGGGCGAGGGAGGCTGCCGGTGCTGTAAGGGATCAAGAGAGGCTTGGTGGAGGAAGGGAGAAGGAGCGTAGAAGCCTTACCGGAGGCGTGGAGGCTGGCGGAGGCGGGGAAAGGGGCGAACGGTGGATCGGGAGCCCTAGGCGTCGCACCTGGGGTGTTGGCGTCGCACCAACTGACCGGCTGCAGGAATCTCTCAAAACAATCGGTCCCAAACCACTCCTCTTGGCTCCATATAAATAGAAAATAAGAGTTAGGGCATCCGGAATCAAGGGCTCAGATCGCCCGATCTTTTGGGTTCCAAAATAACGCCAAAACTTGTCCGAATAAGATAAAACAAAATACAAAATATACTCTCGTCGACCTTCCGGACGCATCCACGGGCTCGGATCGTTCGGAAGGGCTCTCAAAGTGCAGGATCAGAAAATCACGCCCGCTTGCGGCGGGAATATACGTGCGTGGGCCATCGTCGCTGCTGATCTCCATCAACTCCCCCCGGCTTAGAAGCATTCATCCCCGAGGAATGGAGGTGATCATACTCCTGGCGTAGCTCGAGGGAAATCCTCGCAAGTTCTCCCGGGGCGATCCAAGTGTCGTCAAAGCTGGGACGGCCCCTCCAGTGGACCAAGTAACGCAAAGTGCTCGGATCTGCTGCTGTCATGTAGTCATGGGCTAAGATGCCCTCAATGGTCTCCGGGTCGGTATCCGCCTCTGCAGGTGGTGGCTCACTCTCTAATGAACTCTTCGGTGGTGGCACAGCCGGTGGTGCTGCCAGGTCCCCAGGTGGTGTGACTGTGGGCTGGGACTGAGAGGGTAACGGTGACAACTGGGGAAGTGGTGGCTCAAGTGGTGGCTCTGAGGGAAGGGGTGCGAAAAGATCCTCATAAGTTTGCTCGTCGTAGTATGGAGTCAAGTCTTCCACATTGAATACCCTGCTGATCCCCATGTGCCTTGGGATGTCAATATCATAAGCATTTGGCCCTATCCTTTGCACCACCGTATACGGGCCCATCCGCCTAGCATTTAGTTTCTTTACAGTTCCTGAGGGGAACCTCTCAGCACGAAGACGGACCAACACCTGTGTGCCAATCTCAAAGCTCCTCTCCCTCCTGTGTACATCTGCATAGGCTTTATAATTATCATTACTTGTTGCGATTTTCTTTCTGATGGATTCATGAAGCTCATGCATGTGCTGGATAAAGGATTTGGCCGACTCGCTAGGGCGGGACTCAAGTGGGAGGGGAACTAGGTCGATCGGCTTCTTGGGTTCGTACCCTAACAGGATGTGGAAGGGGCTAAGACCAGTAGTCCTATTCACCGAGCTATTGTACGCGAACTCTGCTAGGGGCAACACTGAATCCCAAGTGCACACATGCTCACCAACAAGACAATGTAGGAGGGAGCCTAAACTCCTGTTGACCACCTCAGTTTGTCCATCCGCCTGTGGGTGGTAGGCGGTGGAAAACTTGAGAGTGGTGCCAGTCCTCATCCATAGTGTCTTCCAGAAATAGCTCATGAATCGGACATCATGATCAGACACTATGGAGGATGGTAACCCGTGATATTTAAAAACTTCCCTAAAGAATAGGGCGGCAACCAGGGAGGCATCGGCCGTCTTGCGACATGGAATGAAGTGGGCCATCTTCGAGAAATGGTCCACGACAACATAAATGGAGTCATGTTTCTTGGGCGTACGGGGTAGCCCAAGAACAAAGTCCATGCTAATGTCAACCCAAGGCCTGTGAGGAATGGGTAACGGGGAGTACAGGCCGCTAGGTTGGCGTGAACCTTTTGCCACTTGGCATGTCCTACAGTGCCTCGTCACACGCGCCACGTCCCTCTTCAGTGAGGGCCAATAAAAACGATCCTCCACTAAGGCAGTAGTCTTGTAACTCCCAAAGTGTCCCGCGACACCTCCTGCGTGCATCTCCCAGATCAGAAAGTCGCGAAGGGAAGTGGAGGGGATGCAGAGTCGGGTGCCGAAGAACAGGTATCCCTCAGAAACAGTAAATCCTTCGATCGTATCAGGTGGGTCTCTAGTGATGGACCTATAGATATCCCCAAAATCAGAACACTCAGCGTACTCTACGACAAGGCGTTCAAACCCAGTGACACGCGTGCTCATCGTCTGCAAGAGACTAATCCGGCGACTCAAGGCGTCGGCGGGCTTGTTATCAACACCTGTGCGGTGTTTGATAACGTAGTGATAGCTCTGCAGGAACTCTACCCATTTAGCGTGCCTATGGCTAAGCTTCGACTGGGACTCTAGATAACGTAAGGCCTGATGGTCAGAATACAACACGAACTCCTTGTGTAGGAGATAGTGTCGCCAGTACCGCAGGGTCTGGACTATCGCGTAAAACTCCCGATCATATGTAGAATATCGCTGGCGGGCCTCGTTTAGCTTCTCGCTGAAATAAGCAATGGGGTGGCCCTCCTGACTAAGTACTCCTCCAATCCCCAGTCTTGAAGCGTCACACGCGACCTCAAAGGCAAGGCTGAAATCTGGTAATCTAAGGACAGGGGCAGACGCTAGCCGATTCTTGATCTCTTCGAATGCTCTAGTGGCGGCCGGGGTCCACACGAAATCTCCTTTACGTAGACAGCTCGTAAAGGGGGCCATAAGAGCACTAAACCGCGGACGAACCTCCTGTAGAATGTGTCTAGTCCATGGAAACTCCTGGCCTCATGGATGGTGGTGGGGACGGGCCACTCGCGGATAGCACTCACTTTGTCGGGATCTACGGAGATGCCCGACGCAGAAATAATGTACCCAAGGAAGTGCACCGACTCGGCTAGAAAATCGCACTTCTTCATGTTGATAAACAGATGCTCCCTCCTGAGGATGTCGAACACCAAACGGACGTGATGTAGGTGGTCAGTACGCTCCTGGCTGTAAATAAGAATGTCGTCGAAGTACACAACTAGGAACTTGCCCATGTAGGGCCGCAGGACCTGGGTCATCACCCGCATGAACGTACTGGGGGCGTTCGACAATCCGAAGGGCATCACTAGCCACTCGAATAGGCCATCCTTCGTCTTGAAGGCCGTCTTCCATTCATCTCCCTCACGGACTCTAATCTGGTGATACCCGCTCCTAAGGTCGATCTTCGTGAAAATACGGGCACCAACCATAGCGTCAAGTAAGTCGTCGAGGCGGGGAATCGGGAAACGGTATTTCACTGTGATCTTATTGATGGCTCTACTGTCAACGCACATGCGCCAACTCCCGTCCTTCTTCGGGGTGAGAAGGGCTGGGACTGCGCATGGGCTCAAGCTCTCGCGCACAAAACCCTTCATAAGTAACTCATCGACCTGCCGCTTCAGCTCGGCATGCTCGGTCGGACTCATACGATAGTGTGGGAGGTTGGGCAAGGATGCCCCGGGCACGAGGTCGATCGCGTGCTGGATATCTCTCAGGGGGGGAAGTTCATCGGGAAGCTCCTCGGGCGTGATATCCGTATAATCTCTCAACAGTCGCTGTGCATCAGGGTAGGTGGGGGCGGCACCTCCACTAGGAGTGTCGGGAGCCAAGGTGGCCGCTACAATGAATACAATCCCCGAGTCTAGGCCCTCTCTCATGAAATCATGCATCCTCAGTATGTGTAGAGGCCTGGGGGGCCTGACACTGGCGGGGGAATCAGTCTTGCCCTTGGATGAGTCCTTGGGCTGGGTCGGGGACAAGGTGATCTTTCGGCCCCGGTCGTAGAATACGCATGTGTTCGATCGCCCGAAACACGTAACGTCTCGATCATACAACTAGGGTCAACCTAGGAGTACATGGGCCACGTCCATCGGGATGACATCACACCAAACCTTGTCCTCGAAGGACGCTAACCGCAACGGCACTAAGCATCGCTGGGAGACCTGGATAGCAGATTTGTCCACCCATAGGACACGGTAGGGATGAGGGTGTGGCTCAGGGGTGAGCTGCATCCGCTCAAGCGCCTTCTTAGCAACGATATTGACGCAACTCCCACCATCAATAGCAAGTTTGCAGGGGCCGCCTGCACTCTGAAAATAAGTGTAAAAGATGGTGGACCGACGCCAGTCATCCTCCGCACGCGGGGTATGTAGAAGGCGGCGTATAACCCCACACTCTAGCGACCTCTCTGCGTCGCTCTCTCAATCCTCATCCACGGTGGCTACAACATCGCCCTCAGTCCCCACTACAGGGTCCATACCCTCGTCCTCCTCATCCTCAATCAACAAGTTTCGCATGGGGCACTGTGCCGCATAATGACCTCGTCTAGAACATCTGTAACACTGAGGCCCGCTGGGCTTGGAGGGTCCAGTCATAGCAACCTTCCCTTTCGCATCCTCAGAAGCCTGAGAGTGGGGAAGAGTGGGCCTCCTGAATGTGGGGCCATCAGTCCTCGGAGGCTGCTGGCGGGAGCCAGTGGTCCGAAGGTAGAGTTCATACTCTAGGGCCAACTCATAAATCTGCTCGACTGTCTCCCGGTGGTGGGGAATCAGTTCCCTCTTAATTTCGGGTCTCAGGCCGTTCCGGAACCTGGACGCTGCGGCGCTGCCCTCCTCTCGCAGGTCCTCTTAATTTCGGGTCTCAGGCCGTTCCGGAACCTGGACGCTGCGGCGCTGCCCTCCTCTCGCAGGTCACTCCGCACTAATAGGTCATCGAATTTGGTCATATATTCGGCTACCGACAACGTGCCCTGTCGTAGCGTATAGACCTGATCAAGCAGTCGATCACGATAAGAATCGGGGAGATATTTCTCCTTCAGGCATCTCTTCATATCTTCCCACCTAATGATGGGTCGATAGCCATCACGCTCAAGGGCTCGCTCGACACTAGTCCAATAATTCATAGCAGATCCCACTAATTTTATCCGCGCGAGTCTAACCTTACGCTCATCACTCATATCATACCAATCAAAGTAATGCTCCATCTCTCGAAGCCAATCACTGAACGCTCCGGGGTCCTGCTGACCATCAAAAGAAGAAACCTCTAAGCGAACTCGGCGAGTGATGTCATCGTGGTAACCGTCGTAGCGGTCATGACGACCGTGGTCATGTCGATCTGGCACGGGGTCTCCTGGGGCTTCATAACCATAATCAGGGGGCCCCGGTTGTCGTCGGGGGCGACGGCCAGGATTGGGGTGATCCCCTTGACCTTCATAATTATCTTGACATACCCGAAGTTCATTAATTTGGGTACCCATTTGGTCGAATCGCTCTAGCATCAAGCGCTGGAGTTCTGCGAGGGACACCTCCGCGTTGGTGCCATTGGACCGCTCACCGGTAACGTTTGGGTCAGACATATCTCGTCGAAAATGCCTACCACTACGTAACATACGAAGTGCGACAACCTGACGCTTTGATACCAATCTGACGCAGGGGCAGGCTAGGGTCTATGAAACTAGACTCACGATGGGCGCTCGGGTGACGGGAACTCAACACAGCGCGAGCCTCACGAGTCCAACGAGTTAAAATGACTTTTAAAAGATTTTGAATTAAGCCTTTTGCGGATTCCACGAGAAGGATTATAGCAATAGAAAATGCACACAAGAGTGAATCCAAATCGGAGAGCGCAAATAATAAATGATAAGCGGATACGCCCTGCAAGGTTAGCACAAATTCAAGTAATCCAAACTACCACTTAATTGACAAACAAGGCAATTAGAGATCTAAGCAAGAAAACTCAAGTTTAAGCTTAAAACCAAATCACAACTTACAACCATGCAAGGAGCCAATCGGATGGGGTACCAAATGAGGAGAGGAATAAATCCGGGTCTTTGGTGGCCAACGGCGGTGGGGTGTGGTGGCTGCGTGGAGGGAGGAAGGAGTGGAGGAGGGCTAGGCTAGGGTTGTTCGGTTGTAGGAGGGCTGGAAGTGGGGCTGGCGGGGTGAAGGAGGGTTGTGGTGTGGTCGACGGGATAGAGGGGAGGCTGGAGGGTGGTCGACGGGGTAGAGGGAAGGCTGGAGGGTGGTCGGCGGGGTAGAGGGAAGGCTGGAGGGTGGTCGAGGGGTTGCTGGGAGGCAGGGAGAGGCTCGGTGGGGAGGAAGGAAGGTTGGCAGTGGATCGTCGGGATGGGAGGAGGGGCGAGGGAGGCTGCCGGTGTTGTAAGGGATCAGGAGAAGCTTGGTGGAGGAAGGGAGAAGGAGCGTAGAAGCCTTACCGGAGGCGTGGAGGCTGGCGGAGCCGGGGAAAGGGGCGAACGGCGGATCGGGAGCCCTAGGCGTCGCACCTGGGGTGTTGGCGTCGCACCAACTGACCGGCTGCAGGAATCTCTCAAAACAATCGGTCCCAAACCACTCCTCTTGGCTCCATATAAATAGAAAATAAGAGTTAGGGCATCCGGAATCAAGGGCTCAGATCGCCCGATCTTTCGGGTGCCAAAATAACGCCAAAACTTGTCCGAATAAGATAAAACAAAATACAAAATATACTCTCGTCGACCTTCCGGACGCATCCACGGGCTCAGATCGTTCGGAAGGGCTCTCAAAGTGCAGGATCAGAAAATCACGCCCGCTTGCGGCGGGAATATACGTGCGTGGGCCATCGTCGTTGCCGATCTCCATCAGCAAGGCTATGTACGTCCAAGTTCATCCCCTTGGAGTGCACCAGTTCTCTTTGTGAAAAAGAAGGACGGGAGCATGCATCCATGCATCGACTATAGAGAGCTGAATAAGCTGACCGAGAAGAACCGCTATCCGATTCCAAGAATCGACAACTTATTCGACCAACTGGTTGGGTCGACGGTACACTCGAAGCTAGACTTAAGGTCCGTCTATTATCAACTTCGTATAAGGGGATGCGATATTCCAAAGATGGCGTTCAGTACCCTCTTCGGGCACTACGAGTTCACGGTTATGCCGTTCGGCCTTTCCAATGCGCCGTCGGTATTTATGGACTTGATGAATAGAATGTTCTGAGAGTATTTGGACCGATTTGTGATCGTCTTCATCGACGATATTTTGGTATACTCTCAGTCGGAAGAGGAGCATACAGAGCATCTGCACGCAGTGTTGAGCACCTTGAGGAGGAGTCAGCTATATGCCAAATTCTCCAAATGCGAGTTTTGGCTACCATCAGTAGCGTTGCTTGGTCATGTCGTTAGTGGGGAAGGAATAGTAGTTGATTCGTCGAAGATAGCGTCAATCCGAGAGTGGCCTGTGCTGAAAAATGTGGCTGAAGTCCGACGCTTCTTAGGACTTGTCGGTTACTATAGGCGCCTCGTGGAGAACTTTTCGAGGATTGCACTTCCTCTCACTAAGCTGACTAGGAAAGATCAGAAGTTCGCTTGGTCGGCGGAGTGCGCATGAGCTTTTGAGGAACTGAAGAGCCGTCTGACCACGACGCTCATTCTATGCTCGCCATGTGGAACGGAGGGTTATGAAATATATAGAGACGCCTCGTGGAGCGGCTTGGGTTGCGTTCTAGTGCAGTTTGGTCAGGTGATCGAATATGGCTCCCGACAGTTGAAGGTAGAGAGGAACTACCCGGTCCATGACTTGGAGTTAGCGGCTGTGGTATTTGTACAACCCCGATGTTCGCCAGGAAGGGTCCCTGGTTCGCACAACCTAGGGAGCGAGCTAAGAACCTAACCCGGACGATTTGAAACGATTTTACCCTTAAAAGCTTTATTATATTGTTTACCGGATGTCTTACTCCCTTCTTTTTATATATGCTTATAACAACTGCCGGGCCGACGTGACAAAGGTTGGGTATGACGGTGCTGGAATGCCCCAGATCGATTCCGCTCCCGGGCTCTCACCTAGACGGGGGGTTCAGGTTGATCTCTGGAGAGGCTGGCAAGGTTGGAAACATTGGTGCTGGAATGCCCCAGATCGATTCCGCTCCCGGGCTCTCACCTAGACGGGGGTTCAGGTTGATCTCTGGAGAGGCTGGCAAGGTTGGAAACATTGGTGCTGGAATGCCCCAGATCAATTCCGCTCCCGGGCTCTCACCTAGACGGGGGGTTCAGGTTGATCTCTGGAGAGGCTGGCAAGGTTGGAAACATTGGTGCTGGAATGCCCCAGATCGATTCCGCTCCCGGGCTCTCACCTAGACGGGGGGTTCAGGTTGATCTCTGGAGAGGCTGGCAAGGTTGGAAACATTGGTGCTGGAATGCCCCAGATCGATTCCGCTCCCGGGCTCTCACCTAGACGGGGGGTTCAGGTTGATCTCTGGAGAGGCTGGCAAGGTTGGAAACATTGGTGCTGGAATGCCCCAGATCGATTCCGCTCCCGGGCTCTCACCTAGACGGGGGGTTCAGGTTGATCTCTGGAGAGGCTGGCAAGGTTGGAAACATTGGTGCTGGAATGCCCCAGATCGATTCCGCTCCCGGGCTCTCACTAGACGGGGGTTCAGGTTGATCTCTGGAGAGGCTGGCAAGGTTGGAAACATTGGTGCTGGAATGCCCCAGATCGATTCCGCTCCCGGGCTCTCACCTAGACGGGGGGTTCAGGTTGATCTCTGGAGAGGCTGGCAAGGTTGGAAACATTGGTGCTGGAATGCCCCAGATCGATTCCGCTCCCGGGCTCTCACCTAGACGGGGGGTTCAGGTTGATCTCTGGAGAGGCTGGCAAGGTTGGAAACATTGGTGCTGGAATGCCCCAGATCGATTCCGCTCCCAGGCTCTCACCTAGATGGGGGGTTCAGGTTGATCTCTGGAGAGGCTGGCAAGGTTGGAAACATTGGTGCTGGAATGCCCCAGATCGATTCCGCTCCCGGTCTCTCACCTAGACGGGGGGTTCAGGTTGATCTCTGGAGAGGCTGGCAAGGTTGGGAACATTGGTGCTGGAATGCCCCAGATCGATTCCGCTCCCGGGCTCTCACCTAGACGGGGGGTTCAGGTTGATCTCTGGAGAGGCTGGCAAGGTTGGAAACATTGGTGCTGGAATGCCCCAGATCGATTCCGCTCCCGGGCTCTCACCTAGACGGGGGGTTCAGGTTGATCTCTGGAGAGGCTGGCAAGGTTGGAAACATTGGTGCTGGAATGCCCCAGATCGATTCCGCTCCCGGGCTCTCACCTAGACGGGGGGTTCAGGTTGATCTCTGGATAGGCTGGCAAGGTTGGAAACATTGGTGCTGGAATGCCCCAGATCGATTCCGCTCCCGGGCTCTCGCCTAGACGGGGGTTCAGGTTGATCTCTGGAGAGGCTGTCAATAGGGGTCAAGGCCTAAGATAACAGGTTGAAGTGTTAGAGCCAGAAGGGTTTAGTTCGCAAAATTGAGAGGGTTGAGGCAGGCAAGGCCTGAGATAGCGGGTTGATATACTAGAGTCAGGGGGTTTTAGTTCGCAGAATGTCGGTGTCCCAGCTCGCCAAGGTCAGGTTCGCCGAGCAATATCCGCGGGCGGCGACAGCCCGGGTTCGCGAGACCCATAAGGGGAGAACCCCGGCGAGGCGAGCCCTGACACGCGCATTCGCGAGCCCCCCAGAAGCACTGCCGCATAACAAAGGGTCATGAGAGTTCGGAAGAAAGAGACCAAATGCGAGAGAGAGAAAAAAAAGAGACATGAGCATGCGCATAAATAACAACGAAAAGAAATCATCATCATAACTATCATTCTCCAAGATTTTTCTATGTTCGGCGGCGACCTCGCCAGCCCAAAAAGAATAATGTACATTCGAAAGGAAGGGGGGGGGAGGAGCTAAGGGAGTTCATTCTGGGGGGCCCTTGCCATTCTTGCAAGCCCCCAACCATGGCGCCAAGTCGAAGAGGTACGGGCAGACGTCTTCGGCTGTAAACTCCATCGCGTCTTCAGCTAGTAGACTCGCACCCTTAAGTGTCATGAAGACGAGGTTAGCGACCTCCTGTGCATCTCGCCGCCTCTGTTCCTCGCTTTCGGCAGCCCTCTGTTGAGAACCGGCTCGCCCAGGAGAAGGAGGTAGCACGCTGCGAACCAGCTCGTCCACCCGAGCCTTCAGCATGGTATTCTCCAACTCCAGCTCGCCGTTGTGAGCGAGGAGCTTGGTTGCTACGTCGGCATCCTGAGTTAGCATCAAATGAGTTAGGCAAAGGTCAGAGGTCGCAAACAACAACGAAAAGATGCCCGAGTGCCACTTACCATCTTGCCCTGCATCCCGGCGAGAAGTCTTTCCGACACCTCCTCTCTCTCCTTAAGACCTTTGATCTCCTCGCGAGCTCTCTTAAGCTCCTCCCTGTAGGCGCGGATATCCCTATCCGCCTGCAGATAGCGGCGCCCCGCCATATGTGCGAGCTCCGTCGAGCGGAACTGGGCTCACATTTCTTCATAAACCAGTTGCCTTGGACCCATATCTTTATAGGTGGTGGCGTCCTCGCGACCGTATAAGCCGAAGGAGATAGAGAACGCCTCCTCCCCGGCCTTACCGAGCTCCACCCAGGAGGGGTGAAGGGTGGAGCAAGAAATCCGGTTGGCGTTAGGATCCCAAGCGAGCAGGGGCTCGCCGAGGATATCAGAAACTTTCTCACCCAGACCGAAGTTCTTGTGGCCCTTGGGTTGGGGGGTTACGGAAGAACTCCCAGCGCCCTGGTTCGCCGGGGGGTCCGGCTTTTCCGCAGGGGAAAGGGGCGAGCCGTCGGTCTCGCTCAGATAAACGACCGCGCTCTTATCTTTGACAGCGAGGGTTTTCCCCTTCAACTTCTTGGAGGAGGGTCGCGAACCCGGCTGACTGGCAGACGGGGGCCGCTTCTTGCCGGACCCGATGGTAGGAAGATCGCGGCAAGCCTCTGCCGCCGCGGTCGCGAGAGTGTCCGCCGTAAGAGTGATGCCTTGTGCATGCGGAGGATTAACAGGGATCTCGCGCTCGCCAGTAGAGTAAGAGCGTTACACAGCGAAGAGAGAGGAAAGGAGAGTGGGGCGAGAGCGAGCCCTACCTTCCCCTTGAGTAACGGCGAGTAACGAGTCAACGTTGCGCCGCAGATAGGCGACTTCGAAGTTCTTTCCGGAGAGGTATTGGAGAAGTTTGGCGTCGGCGCCGCTCAGCAAGCTCGGAGGGCGGTAAATGGCGTCATCCCGCTGGAGGGGGGTGAAGTGGAGATTGCCGAAGGGCCCCTTCACCAGGAGGAACTTCTGGGTCCAGTAGTGACTCTTGTTCACCGTCTCGCAGACGGTGACGTGCTGACTCGCGAAGTAGGTGGTCCCGTCTCGGAAGGCGCGGAAGGAAAACACTTTGCGGAAGACAAGGAGACTGAACTCGATCCTCTCCTCCCGCAGGTAACTAGCGAACGCGACAATGTCCGCGATCGCATTCGGGGTCAACTGGCTCGGCAACACCCCATAATACCGCAGCACCTACAAAGAACAGTGAGAAAGTTGCGATAGCGAACAGGGAGCGGCGAGAAGGCTAAGCGAAGTACCTGACGAATTTCAGGCCATAAAGGGAGTTGCAACCCATTCTCGAAGTGCGCAATGGGGATCGCGAGCTCGTCAGCCTCGGTCTCGTTTAATGTAGATCTCTCGCTCGGACAGCGAGCCGAGTAACCCTCCGGGAGATAACGATCCACGGCATGTTTGTACTCCTCTGCCGTGATGTTCGCGCAGTAGAATTCATGGGCTTGAAACGCTGAGGCGCATCTTGACCGCCCCTCGCTCTCGCCATCCGCCCCCACTAACTGATTTGTTCGCATCGAGTCAGGAAGAGGCAGCCTGCAAGCAGCGAACGCGAGCACGAACTTCGAGAACAGAGATGAGCGTAAACGCGAGAGGACTTGAGAAATAAATGCGACGGATGGAAAAGTGAATCCGAACTATTTATAGGAAAATCGGATGGGCACGGGAATCGAAGCATCGGGAGTGCGGATAGCGAAAATAAAGTAGATTTCTACTCGGTAGGACTGCAGTCTTGCGAGCCCGGGCTTGCCGCTGCGCGGTAAT
Organism: Dactylorhiza incarnata; assembly: GCA_033032865.1. NCBI lineage: Eukaryota > Viridiplantae > Streptophyta > Magnoliopsida > Asparagales > Orchidaceae > Dactylorhiza > Dactylorhiza incarnata. Next base: position 1,112,983 of record JAWHQI010000102.1, on the reverse strand, counting down.
TAAACCCCGCCCAAGGCCGTCCCGCGAGGAAAGGGGGTTTGGGCACAACGTCGCACAGAAGCTCGCGAGCGCTCCACGAGGGCGATTGTATCAAACACAGCGAACGAACTAAATGAACCACAGGCACACCACAGAAATGAAGGGAAAAATAAAAAACGATAAGAGGCGAGTCACGATGGACTCGCGAATATTACCACACCAGATATTGTTCAACAGAAGCGTCATGAAAGAAATAAAAGCAAGGGGATAGTAGAATTAAAAAACCGCGGCAGTCTCAGGGGTAAGGAAGCCATTTCCAGCGACCCCGACCCCGCTTCCCCGCACGCGGCGGTACTCTCGGATAGTGGTATTCGCGAAGTGCTTTAAACTCGCGCAGGATTAGGTGTGCTTGATCCTCTCCCCGCGAGATGTGCACGCCGGGCGAGGTGACGTCTGCGCGAGTCACCGGCTCCGCCTCGGCGATCAAGCGCGCATTCGCGTTTTCCATCGCGGCGAATCTCTCGTCGAAGACAGCCCGGTCCGCGTCATATCGCTCCTCCAGCTCGCGTAGCATCATACCATGCTTCTGAAGAACCTCTGACACCCGTCTCTTCATTCGCTCGGGGTCGCCCGGGTCGCCCAAGAAGTCTTCCATCTGGCCCGGCGAGGGCGGCGGTGACATCTCCACCCTCCCATGCTCTGACTCAGGTGTGGCTTCTGAAATGTCTGCGAAGGACGAACTAGTAGGATCAGCGGGCGAGCGAAAAGGCGAGCCCGGACAAATGTACTAACCTTGGGAGGAGGACTCGCGACGTTGCTTGTGAGAAGACTCCGGTCGACCCTGGAAGTTTCCGCGGAACCCCGGGACATGGGGTTTCCCCAGACCAGGGGGGTACACCACTCTCTCCGCGACCTGGGCGCCATCGAGAAGCGAGCCGCCTGGACTTCGCCTGCCCACCAAACCGAAGCCGGGGGTCTCCAAGTTGACCTTAGGCGAAATCGGCGAGCGCGCCGGTGTGGAGCCTTTCTTCTTGGGGCTCGGCGGTGGGGTATCTGCATAGGCCACAAACGCATGGATATCGCATGGACTCAAGCGGAGATAAAGGAGGATACGTATGACTTACGGGGTTGCGAGAGAGGCGCCTGTTGGGTCGAAGTCCCGGCCCCAGCGTATAGCGATCCCAGCTTCGCGGGGGACGGAGCATGAGAAGAGGTCAGCGTGAGGCCCGCCATGCGTTCCTCAGGCGGAGGGTTCTGCGAGAAGAGAAGGAGTAAGTGGGTAGTCGGTATAAAAAGCCTAGACGAAGAATACCTGTTGGGCGAGCCCGGTATCCAGCGGCGGAGGCGAGGCAGCAGGTGACGACACGTCCTCCCCCTGCGACCTCCGAACCGTCTTGGCCTTTTTAGGCTGGGGGGAAGGGGGTGTGGCGGGGTTGAACATCCAGGCGTTGCGCTCGGCGGCCTGGGCCTTCGCCATCTCTCTGGAATCTTTCAGTCAATCTCGCGCGCTCGGCTTGGAGGACATTCTGAGAGGTTGTTTTCTGCGAGGAAGAAGGGGAAGGAAAAGCTTGATCACTAGCCACGGTGGGCGGTATTTATAGTTTTGGGCGCGGGGCCCACCACAAGATTCCTGCCACGTCAGCCGAATCGGCGAACACCAGGGGTTGTACGTTTCTTCGCGAGCTCGAAGCAACCTGGCGAAGAGCGGAGATTGTGTACAACCCTGATGTTCGCCAGGAAGGGTCCCTGGTTCGCACAACCTAGGGAGCGAGCTAAGGAGCGGTTCGGCAGGCGAGCCCTAGAGGCAGGCGAGCCAGCCGGTCGGAGGAGTTCGCTAGGTGGCTTTGGCGAGCCTGCCGGTCGGAGGAGCTCGCTAGGCAGGTCCGGGACCTTGGGGTACAAATAGCCATTTCTGGGGTACAGTTAGCCATTTTGGCTAGCACGGCCCGCTAAGGAGCGGTTCGGCAGGCGAGCCATAGAGGCAGGCGAGCCAGCCGGTCGGAGGAGTTCGCTAGGTGGCTTTGGCGAGCCTGCCGGTCGGAGGAGCTCGCTAGGCAGGTCCGGGACCTTGGGGTACAAATAGCCATTTCTGGGGTACAGTTAGCCATTTTGGCGAGCTCGGCCTGCTAAGGAGCGGTTCGGCAGGCGAGCCGTAGAGGCAGGCGAGCCAGCCGGTCGGAGGAGTTCGCTAGGCGGCTTTGGCGAGCCAGCCAGATCTTTCGGCGAGCCCCGTGTTCGCTGAACAGGTCAGGGGTCTCTGGTTCGCCGGCGCCTGGGGTGGTCCTTTACCAAAAAACTCCTGGTGGTCTGCGGGTAGCCCCTCCGAACAGCGGAGTTTGGCTGTTAGCAGACCAATTTGGGGTGCAGATAGTAAGAAGGGACAGTGGGAGTTGGCTATTGACAGACCACAAAACCAAAATCTATAAATAGACCTTAAGGGGCACCTTGGAAGGGGACCGGTTTCAGAATCTTTGAGCCTTCTTCTCTCCATAGGTCGCTTTGGTTTGGGCTCTCTAGCTCTCCAAGGTGCCCGAGTCTTAGCTTTGGCTTGGGAGGGGAAGCGCTCAACGATCTTCCGGGTTAGTGGAGGGACCTCCTTGCTGAGACCAGGGTCTTTGTTCTTTGTCCGGGTTATCTGCCTATCTCTTCCGAGGGACCGGTAAGGGCTAGTCGCCCCTCAATTCTTTGAGGGCCCCGAGCTCCACAAGAGACCGAGAAATCGGTTTCAACAGTATTCGCTCTTAAGTTATGGAGGCACTACTTATATGGCGTGAAGATCGACATCTTTACCGACCACAAAAGTCTCAAGTACCTGCTTGATCAGAAGGAGTTGAATATGCGACAAAGGAGGTGGATGGAGTTCCTGGGGGACTACACCTTTGATATTCGTTACAGTCCTGGAAAGGGGAATGTGGTTGCAGACGCGCTGAGTCGGCGGGCTCCCGCGCAAGCAAGTTGGATTTTGATGCATGATGAGCGTCTAATCCGTGATCTGGAATCTCTAGATATCACTTGTGTCAATAAGAGAGCGTCTTCTACTGCATGCTTGAACTGGACGGAGGTTCAATACAACCTTGCCGACCGAGTTCGCCAAGCTTTGGAGCTGGATGAAAGCATGAAACGTTACAAGGCGGAAACTTTGAATGGGTCTAGCGCTGAATTCCCTTTCGACGATGGCCTTATATGGAAAGGTGCGAGATTGTGCGTCCCAAAAGTGGCTAATTTACAGGGAGAATTGATGTACGAGGCTCACTTTACAAAGTACTCGATTCACCCGGGGAGCACAAAGATGTATATGGATATGAAGAAACTCTTCTGGTGGCCAGGTTTGAAGAAAGACATTGCTCTCTACGTGGCAAAGTGTCATACTTGCACGTTAGTGAAGTCTGAATGTCAAAGGCCTGGTGGGTTTCTGAAGTCTCTACTGATTCCAGAGTGGAAGTTTGACGACATCTCGATGGATTTCGTGCACGGGTTGTCGAGATCACAGCATGGGAACGACGCCATCTGGGTGATCGTAGATCGATTAACAAAGGTATCACTTTATTCTGAATTGGAAGGATGATTCTGTTGAAAAGCACGCAAAGTTATACGTTGATAGTATCGTACGATTGCACGGAGTTCCCCGTAGCATCGTGAGCGATCGTGATGGGCGATTCACATCTAATGATTGGGAACTGATCCACCAACTATTGGGTACTAAGCTAAAATTTAGCACGGCCTTCCACCCGCAAACAGATAGACAGACCGAGAGGACCAAGAGGACGATGGAAGACATGCTCCGGATGTGCCCCCTGGATTTTGGAAAGAGATGGGAGGATCATCTCTATATGATTGAGTTTGCTTACAACAACAGCTACCATACCAAGAAAGTATCAAAATGGCTCTGTTCGAAGCCCTTTATGGTAGGAAATGTCGTACGCCGTTAGCTTGGGATGAAACGGGCGACACGGAGTTGTTGAAGCGCAAGGATGTGGATGAAGCGAACACGTCAATTCGGGCAATACGAGAGCGGTTGCTCATTGCTCAAGATAGGCAGGCAAAGTATTACAATGCGTATCACCGAAACGTTGAGTTTGCCGTTGGTGATTGGGTGTACCTAAAGATCAAACCGTTCAAGGGAGTATCGAGGATCCAACGCTTGAAAAAGCTGAGTCCAAGGTATGTAGGACCGTTTGAGATTCTAGAACGCATTTGTGAGGCTGCCTATCGGCTTGCTCTATCTGATGAGTTAAGCAGGCTATACGACGTATTCCACATCTCCGTATTGAGGAAGGATGTGAAAGAGCCTATGAAAATTATTGCGGTTGACGAGGTACCGATTGATGTTGGGCTAGAGACGAAAGTCAAGCCCATGCGCATCGAAGATACCAAGGTGAAACAATTGTGGAACAAAGCCATCAGAATGGTAAAATTCCGTTGGGACAACTGCGGAAAAGATGAACTCTCCTGGGAAAGAGAGCAAACCATGCTTGCTGAGTACCCTGAGCTTTTCCTTTCAGGTATAATCTATTTTTCTGTACCTTTCTGTTTTTGGAATTTCGGACCGAAATTCTGTTAAGGGGGTGGAGTTGTAACACCCCAATTCTGGAAGCAGATTTGGGCTGCTAGTAGCAGTTCATCAAACGTCAGCCTGGTTGCGTTCGACGAACGGCAACCTAGATGCGTTCGACGAACGGCCGCCTGGCTGCGTTCAATGAACGGCCGCCTGGCTGCGTTCGACGAATGGTCGTCTGGCTGCGTTCGACGAACGAGCGCCTAGCTGCATTTGATGAACGGCCGCCTAGCTACGTTCGACGAACGGCCGCCTGGCTGTGTTCGACGAACAGCAGCCCGTTCGACGAATGCCTGTCAGTTCGTCGAACGTTGTCCAGTTCGGCGATATTTGCGTTACAGACCCGTGGTTTGTGATCGTGGCCGTCAAATCCAAAGGTTTTAGATCCAATGCTTGGGATTTATTCCGGGATTTCATAGGGTTTTGTTGGAAATTGCATTCACAATTTCTTTGATTTGTGAGAAGTCACCCTTAAACTAAGATTGAATTGCTTTTGTATTTGATATGCTTTTCTAGTATTGTCTTGCAGATTATCATGGCTAAGTGTAAGCCAATGTCAGGTCACAATGGGTCTGCAAACACAGTTTCATAAAATGTAATCCCTCATTATATGAAACATGGTGATGACTCATGTGTGATCTCACTATTGGGGTACACTTCTTTTTCAAGACTATTGAAGACTTTGGAGTGCGGCTGCAGCATGTGTTCAAGAGAAGAAAAGAAATTTTTGTGGAAAAAAAAATTTTCCTAAGGATATGTCTCGAGAGATCAGACATGTCTCGAGAGATCGTGTTTGTCTCGAGAGATCTTAAGTCTGAAATTTTTTGTAATGTCTCGAGAGATCATCGAGTTCTCGAGACATCTCTTTCCTGCTTTCTCTGTTTCATGTCTCGAGAGATCCGTCATGTCTCGAGAGATCCCTTATGTCTCGAGACATCTGTCCGTAAATTTCTAATTTCGTTTTTCTCTGTTCTGACGGATCGTGATCGCCCCTCTTCGTTTCTAACGGCTATTTTGAGTACGTTTAAGACCGATTTAACCCTAAATTGATCCTCTCTATATATAGGGTTAATCTTGGGTTATTTAGAAGTTCCTTTTCCTAATCGTTCATGACCTAATCTCTCTCCCGATCAAAAAGGACGTGAAAAGCGCCGCTCGCCGTCGCCTACGATTGGAGATCGTTCTTCTCATTGGAGTTGTCGATTTCTACCAAGAAGGGTTCGATTGATCCATACTCAGGTTCTACAATCTCTATTGGATCGTTTCGGATTGCCAAAGACAGATTTGAAGGATCGTTGTTCTTCCTCATCGTTCTCAAAAGCCATTCAAGAAGAAGGAAGAAAACGCCTCTGTTATTCAGATTTGGTTTAGTATTGTTCAAACCCTTTTCAATCTATTGTAGGAGTTGTTATCTCCGAGTTGTAGGAGTTGTTCTCCGAGTTGTAGGAGAGGTTGTTCTCCGAGTTGTAGGAGAAGTTTTCTCCGAGTTGTAAGAGAGGTTCTCTCTGAGTTTGTAGGAGTTTGACTCCGAGACTGTAGGATCGCTCTTGATCCGAGATTTAGTGAGTAGTCAAGTCTAGCTGTGGTGCTAGATTGGCGAGGCCGGCAGTGGACTACCCAAGTACGGGGAACCACTATAAATTCCTGGTGTTATCTGTGGCTGTGATTAATTTTGTGTATTGTGCTTTACGTTTATTTTTAATTCCGCAAAAGACGTAGAGATCACCTATTCACCCCCCTCTAGGTGATTTAGGTAGGCAACTAGATACTTCAATTGGTATCAGAGGGTCGCTGTTCGTTGCTAGGTTAACACCTTGAACAGGATCCATTCTTCTAGTTGCTAGCAAGCCATGGATAGAGTCAAGGAATCCTCTCTGAAATTGCCCATCTGCACTAAGGCCAACTTTCCTATGTGGAAGGAAAGAGTCCGTTTTTATATGGAAGCTGCAGATCCCAGAATCTTCCAAGTTGTGGAAGAAGGTCCCCATGTGCCAATGACTGCTTCGTCAACAAATCCTACTGTTCAGATACCTAAGAAAATGATGGATTTGACTAAGGATGAGATAGCTCTTGTTGCTCTTGACAAGAAGGCTAAAAACATAATTGCAAGTGCAGTGGACGATTCCATGTTGCAAAACTTAATCCACTGCAAATCAGCCAAAGAGATGTGGACATCCTTAATTGTTCTAATGGAAGGTACTGACGAGGTAAGAGAAGATAGAAGGTCTCTACTTAATCAAGAGTACGAGGCGTTCAAGCAGAATAAGAAGGAGTGCATTGCTGATGCGTACGAAAGATTCTTCAAGATAGTCAATGGTTTGAGGAACTACGACAGGGAGTTCACAAACGGTGAACTAAATGACAAATTCTTGCGTTCCCTAACGAAAGACTGGGATAGCAAAATTGTTGCCATAAGAGAGTTTGGAAAACTGCCAAGTCTAGAACCTCAAAATCTGTTCGGGAAGCTGTTGTCTCATGAATTACAAATGAACATCCGAAAGTCTGAAGAGGATGTAAATCGAGCTTCAAGCAAAGAAAGAACCTTAGCTTTGAAGGCAGAGAATTCAAAGAAGAGCAAAGCAGTGATACCGATCAGAGAAAAGGAATCTGATATTGAAGAAGAATCGGAAGCCAGCTCCTCCTGTTCCGAACTGTCTGATGGAGAGTTCTCTTTAATTTCCCGTCAGTTTAAGAAACTGCTGAACAAGCGGAGGCACATGAACAACAAGCCGTCTTCCTCGGATCATAAATATTCTCGTCGTGATGGCGAATATCACAGGAAGGGCTCAAGCAATAATGACAGGTATAAATCCAAACAGAACAAACACATTTCTTCTGACATTATTTGCTATTGTTGTAATAAGCCAGGGCACATAATTGCTGAGTGTCCCTACAAAAAGAAAGAAGGTGGAAGAAAAGAAGACAAGAAATCCACTCATGGAAAGAAGAAATCAGATAGAAGCTTCGTCGCTAAGAAAGCCAAAACTCTGAGCGACAGTGACTCCGATGAGTCGAGTGATGAAGAAGAAGCTTACTTCGGTCTGATGGCTATATCTGATGATGAAGAAGCACCCCCGTACACCGGAAAGGTAAATGATCACACTATCCTATCTGATTCTGATTATGCTTCGGCTGAACAAAAGGATAACCTCTCAGACGATGAATCTGAGCTCATGTCTCAATATACCAAAATGCTCCAAAGCTTTGACAAGTGCCGAAAGGTTGTCAAAACTCAGGGTAAGGAGATCATGGCTCTCAAGGAGGTGGAATCTAACTTGAGAAAAGAAGTTGAAGAACTTTCTTCTCTCAAAGAGGAAGTCCAAGCCTTGAAAGACAAGATCAAAAGCTCGGAAGAGACTCTTGCCTTGAGAGATAATTCGATAAAAGTCTTGGAGGAACAGCTTGCGGCTGAGAAGAAGTTGGTTGAAGCATTCTCTCAACCTAAAACTGTTCTGCCAATAATTGGTACTTTTACCACTAAGGCAAAAGGAAGCGGTATAGGACATGAAGCTAGTACTAGCAATTCTTCAAAAAATACAATTGCTAAGAAAAATGGTCTGGTTGCTAAGAAAGCTACCGCCAAAGAAAAAGGGAAAGCTCATCAAGAGCCTGTAGCATTCAAGAAAGTCATATTCCCTACGAATGCTTATGATATGGAGAGCTCCTATGGTCATTTCACACGACCAATTCCTTTTTCACCTGTGAATGATCATAAGGAATGGGCTCCTCCCCGAAACTTTGGTGATAGTGCTTTTCAAGCACCCTATCAAGAGATTAATCGGAAAGGGTACGGTCCATTTGTTCATGGTCCGAGTGCTAAGAAAGCACCAAAAGTGAATACTGTTGCACCAAAGCCGAAGAGGACAGTACCACCTTGTGTGTGTTTGAAAGTATCTAGTTGCGGCCTAAATCACCTAGAGGGGGGTGAATAGGTGGATTTTATGTCTTTACGCGGAATTAAAAATAGCACAGAAAAGCACACAATAAAGCACAGCACAGACACAAGGATTTTATAGAGGTTCCCCGATGTGGGTACTCCTCTTTCCCGCCTCGCCTATCTAGCTCTTCGAGGCTAGATTCGGCTACTTCACCAAACTCAGATTAAAATAATCTTACACCTCGGAGTAAGAACTCCTACAACTCGGAGTGCACCACTCCTACAACTCGGAGTAAAAACAACTCCTACAACTCAATCCTTAACCAAGGATCTACACAACACTCGGAAGCAAGCTTCCTACAAAGTTTATAAAATTGTTTATTACAACACAACGTAGATTGGAAACAATCTTCTTAAACTTCAGATGAAGTTCTTCTTCAGATCTTGAGAAATATATTTCTTCTTCTTTGCAGTGAACTTCAGTCCTTTGTGAATGAAGAATGAAGAAATCTTGAAAACGATTTGAAGCTAGATCTGAGAACTTGAATCGACTTGATCAACAGAAGATGAGAGCTAATCGGATCTTGATCTTGTCGATTGAATCTTTAGAAGACGAAACAAGAATCGCTGGCTTTGTCGGAGACGAAACACTTGCGTGAGAACAGTCGGCCGTCAGAAGTAATGTGCGATTTCTTTTTCAATTCTCGATTAGGGTTATCTGGAAATAATCCTTAGGTATTTAGAGAGTCTTCTTCCAACGGTCATAAGCGCGAATTATGGATCTAACTCCACGTGTACTGTACATAGGAGAAGCCCTAGGAAACGCGCATTCAAAAACGAACCGGAAGAATTACTGCAGACCGATTCGGTTAAATGGTATAACCGAATGGCAATAACCGAATCGAATTCGGTTAAATGATATAACCGAATTGCAATAACCGAATTGCAATAACCGAATTCGGTTATTCTAATTCTTCAAGGAAATTTCGAACTAAGATTCACCGAATTCGATTATATCCATCCCAACTATATAGTCGAATTCGACTATATGTTTCTGAATGATATAACCGAATTTTACTTGGGAAAAATCCCTTTTTATGAAAAGTCCACCATCAGCTACAGTCCTCCTTCTCTTGCACTTAGGAAATGAGGTACATCCCAATAGAGAGATCTCACATGAGCCAACACTTTGGTCTATACAATGAGGGATTACATTGCACAAGCCTGTGTTTGACGACTCATTGAAACCTGACATTGGTTTGTACCTAGAGTGGAATGACCTGTCACAACACAGCTAAAGTGCATAATCAAATACAATTACAATTCATCCTAGTTTGAAGGGGACTTCTTCAAATCAGGGCTATTGTGGATACAATACCCAACAATCTCCCCCTATTTGAAGAAGTCAGAACCCTATCTACTGAGGTGAATTGCTAGGAGAAAAATAAATATAAGCAAGTAAAGAACTGAGCTATGAAGCTATATATAGTCATCATAAACAAAAACTTAAGTCCACCAAAAATTAATTAGACAACAATATATAAATGTTCTTAAAAGAGAAATAGAGTCTAGCGATCAAGCATCCATCATTTCTCTTTTGTCTTTTCCTTTTGACTTTTCTTCAATTGTCTGGTAAAATATGCCCTTGGTTTTGGATAGTATCTTGGAGGAGGAGAAGGAGGCTTTTCATCATCTTGATGGTTCCTGTAGTGAATTCTTCTCTTGAGCCTAGCCATCTCCCATTTGTGGATCTCATCTCTATCGTAGTGATTGTCGACAGACTCATTTGAGTTCATAACAAGATTATAAGTGTCCAAAATAATATTCCTGGATTCCGGACTCCACAGTTCTCCAACAATCTTCCTGGGATGAGGTGCTCTTGGTTCTAGAATTCTGGGACCTGCAGCCCTTCTAGCATCATGCATAAAACCACCTGAGCTTGATCCTCCTTGATCAACTCTAGCTCTCTTCCTGGAGAAATCTTCTTCATCGTCTGACCAATGATAAACTTCAGGAGGAATAAGAGGTTCAGACGGAGCAGCAACCTGAATGTCCGGATGGAATACTTCAGAAGGAAATGCTGGCTGCGCAGAAGATTGACCTGTCCCTTGGAAACCATAGGCAAAGCCTCTTGATAGCTCATTATGCAACCAAACCTGATTTTGGTGCAGATAACCATATAGGTCTTGAAATTTGCTATCAATACTTCTTGAAACTTCAGCAATCTGAGATTGAACATTTAACTGAGATTCTTGAATCCTTCCTTCTAACTCTCTATTTAAGTCCCAGATTTGAGTTTGAATTCGTTCATGCAGTCTTTCCTCCCCCTTTCTGACTTCTTCAGTTAGGGTTTGGATGATCTCTGTCTTGATAGCCTGTAGAGAGTTCTGAACTGAAGATCTTCCCTGTTGATCATGCTGAAACATGTACTCTTGATTTTCAGAGAGCTTTGTAGTATTCTCACAAACGGCATGTAATCCTTCCCCAACATACTTAAGGGAGGATGCACCCAGAGAGAAGTACTCATCCTGTTTTTCTGTTACCTTGTCCATGCTATGAGCTAGAGATTGCAAGTGATTGCCCATTCCTTTGTTTATATCTCTGGTCTTGTCAAAGATTTGATGAATAGCAAATTCAAAATACTTTTTCTGTTTGATAAACATTTCTTCCATACTAAGTAGCATTGAGTCGACGGCAGAGGGAGGTTGATTTTGCAAGCGAGAAGAGATTCCAAAATCATCTTCTGCTACGAGGAAATCTGCTGAATCCACATCCTTCATATAGTGATAAAACTGTTGAGTATCAAGAGTTTCTTCATTTTGAGCTGGAGGAGGAGAGGGTTCTTCATTTCTCCTGTCTTCGACTGTTATTTGGATTTTGTGCACCTTGGGAGCTTGCACAGATTTTCCCTTAACTTTTGAAGTTGAGGCAGAGGGCCCTGCAGCACTGTTATCTTCTATGAGGATAGTAACATGTTCAGGGGTTGTAGGAAGGTCTGCCTGCTCTTGCTTATCTTCTTCAGGAGCAGAGAGATCAGAATGAACATTCTCCCCCTCAATTTGAGCGGGGATAGCAGCCTCAGGAGGAACAGCTTGACTTTTCTCTGACTGACCTGTCTTCACAGCATCAGTATCAGGATCATCTCCCCCTTCATCATCTCCATTACTGTCGATGTGGCTATCAGCATTTTCTTCTTTATTAGATTCAGGCAGCTTGGAACACTCCCCCTTGGAGGGTTCACCTTCTCTCTCATTCAGGTCTACACCCTGCTTCTCATTTTCTTTCTCACTATCTTGGTTCTCATGGTGTTCCTCAGCTTCCTGTTCACTGTCCTTCTGACTGGATGGATCACTTTCTGTTTCACTGTCATATTCAGTGCGGGGAATTTTCTTAACTTTTGGAGCCCTGGGAGATATCACTCTTGACTCACCAACTTTCCTGGACCACCTCTCAATCATAGAGGAGTCAATTCTTTTGAAATGATGGAGGGGAGTTCCATTCTTCATGCTGAATCTTGTTTTATCCAGACGGTAGAGATATAGAGAGAGAATTCTCCCAAAATTTGGGGTATTTAAACTAGCGGAGATTCTGTCAAATAACACTCTTCCCCAGTCAACCCTTTTTCTGCAAATAACTGAACCCAGCAACTTGAACATATCATTGGAGAGATAGTCGTGAGAGCCGACTTTACAGAGGAGAACCTTTCCCATAATATCAGATAGCAATTTTCCTTCCTCATTCATCTGCTTTCGATAAATGGATTTTGTTCCTTTGGGCAAACCACAAAACCGGAGAGCTTGTTTGAAATCCTGTGGAGATAGAGTATCTGTTTCTGAAACTTCTGGTAGCTTGAGAAGCTTGGTCAGACTTGAAGAAGTAATCTTGATTTGGACATCACCAATCCTGCTTTTTATCACAGACCCTCTCTTTCTCAGTTCTGCATGCTTGAAGAATTTTAGAACTTCTGATTCAAGCACCTTGCAGGGATGTTCTAGAACATAGCCCAGACCGGCCACCTCAAGAACGAGAACAATGTTTCTGAATTCATCAACTGAGGAGTCGAAACCAGTTCTGACTAGCTCACTCCCGAAGAGCAGCTTCTCTGAGGCTTTCTTAGGCATTGCGTAGCTTCTCTTGAATCGGTTGAAGGAGGTGAGGAAGCGAGGATTCGAGCGAACCAGTTGAGTGTCGGTTGAAGAAGACAATGAATCGATGGAAACTATCAATCGTCGGTCGGAGAAGAGGAGCACGAACTGACGCACGAATCGGAAGTTGAAGAGCCGCGCAATTCGAAGTCAAGGGTTTCGAATTTGTCTTTTAAGAACATTTATATAGTGTTATGAAGATTTAGAGAGAGCGCGTACCTGAGATTTGAACCGTGACCCTTCGAATTCCATTTAGGAAAGAATTGAATTCCAGAAAATTCGTCATCCGGCTAAAGGAAATTAGTCGAATTCGGTTAATCGATATCGCCGGATTCGGTTAAGTAGAATCGCCGGATTCGGTTAAATAGAATCGCCGGATTCGGTTAAATAGAGTTGCCGAATTCGGTTAAATGAAGGTTCGACAAAACATCTTTTTGTCTTCTGAGATTCTGAGAGTCTCTACGAGTCTTTGTTTAACATACCAAGCTCCATTTTGAAATAGTTGAACTTTGATTCGTCGAGCGGCTTAGTGAAAATATCTGCAATTTGCCGATCCGTCGGGACATAGCTAAGATCAATGTCCTTGTGCTCCACATGCTCTCGGATGAAGTGATAACGAATCTCTATGTGCTTTGTCCTGCTGTGAGACACGGGATTGTTGGCAATTGCTATGGCGCTTGATGAATCACAGTACATAGGAATTTCTTTGAGCTTTAGGTTGTAATCCTCAAGTTGGTTCCTTATCCAGAGCAATTGTGCACAACAACTGCCTGCAGAGATATACTCTGATTCAGCAGTTGAGATAGCAACACAATTTTGCTTCTTACTACTCCAGGAGATGAGCCGTTTTCCTAAGAATTGGCATGTTCCTGACGTACTTTTCCTGTCATCTTTGCTTCCTGCAAAATCAGCATCTGAAAAACCAGTGAGTTCGAAATCATTACTTCTTGGGTACCATAAGCCAAGATTTGGTGTGCCTTTAAGATATCTCAAAATCCGCTTTGCAGCTGAGTAGTGAGATTCCTTAGTGTTCACCTGAAATCTAGCACAAACACATGTTGAAAACATTATATCCGGTCTGCTTGCAGTAAGGTAGAGCAAGGATCCAATTATGCTTCTAAACTTGGTTTCATCAAAAGGTTTCCCTTTCTCATCCTTGTCTAGAGACATAGCTGAACCCATTGGAGTCCTCATAGAGGTTGCGTTCTCCATTCCGAATTTCTTAATTAACTCTTTGGTAAACTTTGTCTGAGAGATGAAAATTCCATCTTCAGATTGCTTTACCTGAAGTCCTAAGAAATACTTCAGCTCTCCCATACTACTCATTTCAAATTTCCCTTGCATTAAGCTGGAAAACTTTTTGCAGAGGTTGTCATCGGTAGATCCGAAAATAATGTCATCGACATAGATTTGCACTAGCAAAATCTTGCCTTTTACTTCCCTAAGAAATAATGTCTTGTCTATCTTGCCTCTTGTGAATTTGTTTTCAAGGAGGAAGCTAGACAACGTCTCATACCAAGCACGGGGAGCTTGCTTGAGACCATATAAAGCTTTTCGAAGAAAATAAACATAATCAGGGAATGAGGAGTCTACGAAACCTGGGGGTTGTTCTACGTATACTTCTTCCTTTATATCACCATTAAGGAAGGCTGACTTCACGTCCATTTGATAGACTTTAAATCCTTTGTGAGCAGCATACGCTAGAAACAACCTGATGGCTTCAAGCCTTGCTACGGGAGCAAAAGTTTGATCGAAGTCGATCCCTTCTTCTTGTCTATACCCCTGAGCAACAAGTCGGGCCTTGTTTTTGATGATCACACCATCCTCGTCCAACTTGTTTCTGAATATCCATTTTGATCCAATGACATTCTGTCCTTTGGGTCTGGGTACAAGCGTCCACACTTTGCATCTCTTAAATTGATTGAGTTCTTCTTGCATTGCTATGATCCATGAAGCATCGTTCTTTGCTTCATCGAATTTCTTTGGCTCAACCTGTGAAAGAAAACTTAAGTGTAAAACTTCATTAGCTGTACCTCTTCTTGTTCTTACACCAACATGGGTATCTCCAATAATTTGCTCTGCAGGATGGTCCCTTAAGTGTCGGATCATTCCAGCATTTGGATTTCCACGGAGTTCCTGCACTTCCGGTACATCTTCATCTTCTTGAGGTTCATCTTCCTCATGTGCGAATGGAATGTTGACTTCAACAGACTTTGGAGCATCTTCCTTTACAGCTTCTTCCAAGTTTATGTCCTTGAACCTTGCATCTGCATCTTCAACAAAAACACTAGAAGAACTGCTTTGAAGCATACTAGTTTCATCAAATATAACATTAAAAGTTTCTTCTACAACCAGGGTTTTCTTGTTGAAAATCCTATATGCCTTACTATGGCTACTATATCCTACGAAAATACCTTCAAAGCATTTTTCACTAAACTTAGTTTTGTAATATTTCCCGTTATTAAGCACAAAGCATTTACTGCCAAAGATTCTAAAATAAGACAAGGTTGGCTTCTTGCCCTTCAGGAGTTCATAAGGAGTCTTATGATGGTTCTTGTTGATTAGTGCTCTGTTTTGCACGTGGCAGGCAGTGTTGATTCCTTCAGCCCAGAAGTATTCTGGGAGAGAAGAGTCACTCAACATTGTTCTGCAAGCCTCTATGAGTGTTCTATTCTTTCTCTCAGCTACTCCATTTTGTTGTGGAGTACGAGGAGAGGAAAACTCATGAAAGATACCTAGGCTTTCACAAAATTCGGTCATAGCCCCAGACTTGAATTCTGTACCATGGTCACTTCTGATTTTGACCACAGAACATTCCAGTTCATTCTGAATTTGCTTGACGAATGTGGTGAACGAGTCAAAGGTGTCTGACTTGTGTTTCAGAAAGAATACCCAAGCAAAGCGTGAGTAATCATCAACAATAACCAGCGTATAAGACTTGCCTCCTAAACTTCGGATTGGCATGGGACCAAACAAGTCCATATGGAGCAGATATAAGCATCTGGTGGAATCTTTGCCAATAATGCTCTTAAAGGTAGCCCGAGTCTGCTTACCCATTTGGCAGGCATGACAAGGTCTCTCTTTAATGCACTTAACATCTGGAGCATCACGAACTAAGTTGCGAGAGAATAACATACTTATTGTTTTGAAATTAATATGTGCTAGTCTCTTGTGCCACTGGTCACAGAGAGATGCACTATCTTTTGCTAAAAGACACACTGGTGTAGAAGAGTCTAAACAAAGAAAATTTAAACAAAAGATATTTCTACTCCGAGTGCCTGTTAAAATAGTTTCTGACGTATCAGACGACTTTATCAAGCACTTTTCCTTGTAGAATTCTACCATATAGCCTTTGTCACAAAGTTGACTTATGCTAATGAGATTATGTTGTAATCCTTTAACATAAGCCACGTCTGTGAAAGAGACTGTACCATTAGTGATCATACCGTAGCCTTTTGTGATTCCCCGATCAGATCCGCCAAAAATAACTTTTGGACCATCTTTCACGGGTGTATACTCTTGTAACAAACTTCTTGTTCCGGTCATGTGCCGAGAACATCCACTGTCCAAGTACCATATTGGATTTGAATTGGCCTTTGGACATACCTGCAATCAATAGTCAATTGCCCTTAGGAACCCAAACAGATTTGGGTCCTTGGCTTCGGTTAGCACAATGATAAATATTTCTACCTACTGCAGCTCCATCAGAAAAACTCTTCTTTGCATTAGGCACATGGGGGTTGTGCCAACAGTTGACGGCAAAGTGTCCCACTTTACCACAGCACCAACATTCATGGATGTTGTACCTTCTCTTTCGAGCAATTTTTGATTTGCAAGTAGCATCATAATGCTTGTTTTCAGTTGAAAAGGCAGCAGCATTCTTCCTATTTTCCACATCAAGTAGCTGATTGGGTACTTTAGCATACCCATTTCCATTTGATTTTATCTGTTTGACAGCAACAGATGAAAGCTTTGAAGCTCTCATGGTGTTGATGGCATCAGATATATTCAAGTGAGGGTTGGTTATGGTGTTGCACCCAGTTTGCTTCCTTGTTGGAAAATATTGGGAGGATGATGCTTCCTTACCCTTGAATGTAGGAGCTGGTGCATTGAACACAAATGGTCCAGGTTGGGCCATTTGAATTTCTTCGTGGGGAGCTTTTCGAGCACTCACCACCATTCCCTTTCTTTTACTATAGTTAGGAGTATTCTCCTTGCCATAGCAACTTCCAGTCTTCCAGTGATCACGGAGGTTGTCCTGATCATACCTGTTAGAGGGAGTCCGCACCTTTTGAAAGGTGGTGTGAGGCCTAGCTTTAGTCGTGTTCTTTCCTCTATTCCTTGAGTTAATTGATTCAGGTTTAGAGAATTGAGCCACTGACTTTCTTTTCATATAAAGCTTCTTCTCTAAAGATCTGATGGTTCTTTCTTGAGCCTCTGACTTCATTCTAAGTAGACTGAGCTCATTGAATAACCTGATCTCTTCCTTGATCTTCTCATTCAATTTTGCTTCGAAGGGTGTTAGGATTCTTATTTCCTCAGCTTGAAATTTAATCAATTCCTTGCTCTTTTCAAGAGCTATTAGGAGAGCATCAAACTGATTTGTCAGATTAGGTGTTTCATCATTTTCCGATGACCTTGTCTCAGCTTCGGAGTCTGTAACAGACAAAGGTGCCCTTATGGATACCTGTCTGGGATAGGTTTCAACCTGAACTTCCTCTTCTGACTCAGATAAAGCAGTAAGTCCAAGAAGTGTTTCCTCTTCTAGATCTGAACAACTTGAATCACTGTCATTTAAAGTCCTGATCTTTTTCTCATATACGGTGTCTTGTTCCTCCTTTGATCCTTCCATAAGATCTATTAGAGAGTCCCAAAAATCCTTGGCTGTTGTGTAATGAGATAGTTGCTTGAGTGTAGAACTGTCCACTGCATTAGATAGGATGCTCTTAGCTTCCCAATCCAGGTTAACCAAGATAATCTCGTCTTCAGTCATTTCAGAAAGTTTCTTGGGCACAGATTTGGAAGTGCTGCAAATGGAAACTGTCATGGGGACAATTGGTCCTTCTTGAATAACTAGAGACAATCTTGGATCTATGGCTTCCATGAACATCTCTGCTCTGACCTTCCATATAGGAAAGTTCTCTTTGGTGCAAACTGGAAGCTTGACGGAATCCTTGGTCTTATCCATGCCAGACATACTTGCTCAGGCAACTAGATAAGGAGGTCTTGTTCAAGGTGTTAACCTTATAGCGAACAACCTGCCTCTGATACCAATTGAAAGTATCTAGTTGCGGCCTAAATCACCTAGAGGGGGGTGAATAGGTGGATTTTATGTCTTTACGCGGAATTAAAAATAGCACAGAAAAGCACACAATAAAGCACAGCACAGACACAAGGATTTTATAGAGGTTCCCCGATGTGGGTACTCCTCTTTCCCGCCTCGCCTATCTAGCTCTTCGAGGCTAGATTCGGCTACTTCACCAAACTCAGATTAAAATAATCTTACACCTCGGAGTAAGAACTCCTACAACTCGGAGTGCACCACTCCTACAACTCGGAGTAAAAACAACTCCTACAACTCAATCCTTAACCAAGGATCTACACAACACTCGGAAGCAAGCTTCCTACAAAGTTTATAAAATTGTTTATTACAACACAACGTAGATTGGAAACAATCTTCTTAAACTTCAGATGAAGTTCTTCTTCAGATCTTGAGAAATATATTTCTTCTTCTTTGCAGTGAACTTCAGTCCTTTGTGAATGAAGAATGAAGAAATCTTGAAAACGATTTGAAGCTAGATCTGAGAACTTGAATCGACTTGATCAACAGAAGATGAGAGCTAATCGGATCTTGATCTTGTCGATTGAATCTTTAGAAGACGAAACAAGAATCGCTGGCTTTGTCGGAGACGAAACACTTGCGTGAGAACAGTCGGCCGTCAGAAGTAATGTGCGATTTCTTTTTCAATTCTCGATTAGGGTTATCTGGAAATAATCCTTAGGTATTTAGAGAGTCTTCTTCCAACGGTCATAAGCGCGAATTATGGATCTAACTCCACGTGTACTGTACATAGGAGAATCCCTAGGAAACGCGCATTCAAAAACGAACCGGAAGAATTACTGCAGACCGATTCGGTTAAATGGTATAACCGAATGGCAATAACCGAATCGAATTCGGTTAAATGATATAACCGAATTGCAATAACCGAATTGCAATAAACGAATTCGGTTATTCTAATTCTTCAAGGAAATTTCGAACTAAGATTCACCGAATTCGATTATATCCATCCCAACTATATAGTCGAATTCGACTATATGTTTCTGAATGATATAACCGAATTTTACTTGGGAAAAATCCCTTTTTATGAAAAGTCCACCATCAGCTCCAGTCCTCCTTCTCTTGCACTTAGGAAATGAGGTACATCCCAATAGAGAGATCTCACATGAGCCAACACTTTGGTCTATACAATGAGGGATTACATTGCACAAGCCTGTGTTTGACGACTCATTGAAACCTGACATTGGTTTGTACCTAGAGTGGAATGACCTGTCACAACACAGCTAAAGTGCATAATCAAATACAATTACAATTCATCCTAGTTTGAAGGGGACTTCTTCAAATCAGGGCTATTGTGGATACAATACCCAACAGTGTTGCCCCCATGAGGCATCCTCATCAAAAAGAGCTGCTCCTGCAAAAGCTAACGTTCAAAAAGTTAAGCAGGAAAATGTAAAGAGAAGGTACAACAGATTCGACTGTTGGTGCTGCGGTAAAATTGGTCACTTTGCCGTTGATTGTTGGTTTAATACAACGTATACTAGGAGACCACAAGTGAACGTTGCAAGGCAGACCACTCGCAATGTTAACATTTATCGTGGTGCTCAACTGACACGGGACCAAGGACCCAAATCTGTTTGGGCTCCTAAGGCGAAATGATTTATTTTTTGCAGGTATGTCCAAAGGCCAATAAAAATCCAATCTGGTACTTGGACAGTGGATGCTCTCGGCATATGACCGGGACAAGAAGCCTTTTGCAAAACTACATTCCAGTTGCGAACGGTCCAAAAGTTATTTTTGGCGGTTCAGACAGAGGAATAACTAAAGGCTATGGTATGATTTCTAATGGAAATGCATCTTTTTCCGATGTAGCTTATGTGGAAGGATTACAACATAATCTGATAAGCATAAGTCAACTTTGTGATAAAGGATACATTGTTGATTTTCATAAAGATAAGTGTTTGATAAAGTCGGCTGAAAATCATGAAACGATTTTATAGGCATTCGCTGTAGAAACATATTTTGTTTAAATTTTCTTTGCATATCATCTTCTACACCAGTATGTCTTTTGGCAAAAGATAGTGCATCTCTTGTTGACCAATGGCACAAGAGATTAGCACATATAAATCTTACAACTATTAATAAATTGTTTTCTCAAAACTTAGTGCGAGATGCACCAGATGTTAAGTGCATTAAAGATAGACCTTGTCATGCATGTGTAAAAGGCAAGCAAACAAGAGCTACCTTTAAGAGCATTATTGGCAAAGATTCAACCAGGTGTTTATACCTACTTCATATGGATTTGTTTGGTCCTTTGCAAATTAGAAGTTTAGGAGGAAAATCTTACACATTGGTTATTGTAGATGATTTCTCTCGTTTTGCCTGGGTATTCTTTCTGAAACATAAGTCAGATACCTTTGACACTTTCACTAGTTTTGTCAGGCAAGTCCAGAATGAATTTAACTGTTCGGTGGTCAAAATCAGAAGTGACCATGGTACAGAATTTGAATCTGGAGCCATGACAGAATTCTGTGAAAGCCTCGGTATCTTTCATGAGTTTTCCTCTCCTCGAACTCCACAACAAAATGGAGTAGCTGAGAGAAAGAATAGAACACTTATTGAGGCTTGCAGAACCATGTTGAGTGACTCTTCACTACCTGAATATTTCTGGGCTGAAGCTGTCAATACTGCATGTCATGTGCAAAACAGAGCACTCATAAACAAAAACCATGAAAAGACTCCTTATGAACTTCTAAAAGGCAAGAAACCGACCATTTCTTATTTTCGAATCTTTGGTAGTAAATGCTTTGTGCTAAACAATGGAAAGCATTACAAAACTAAGTTTAGTGAAAAGAGTTTTGAAGGGATTTTCGTAGGCTATAGTAGCCATAGTAAAGCTTATCGTATTTTTAATAAGAAACCCCTGGTGGTAGAAGAATCTATTAATGTTGTATTTGATGAGACGAGCATGCTTCAAAGCAGCTCCTCTAGCATTTCTTCTGTAGACACAGGTTCAAAGTTGCAGGACTTAAGCTTGGATCAGCCAGTTGAAGAAAATTCTCAACACTTCATCAAGATTCCCCCAATAACAATCTATGAAGAAGATCATCCTGATGAAGAGCCACTCCAAGTGGAGGAAAATACTCCAACAGCAGAAGAAACTCCTATTGGTTCAAATCATGCTAGGAACCTCGGGCTACGACACATGAGGGATCATCCAGTTGATCAAATCATAGGAGATCCTCATGAAGGAATAAGAACAAGACGAGGTACCATTAACGAAAATATGCATTTAAGTTTTCTTTCGCAGGTCGAACCAAAGAAATTCCAAGAGGCAAATGAAGATCCATCCTGGATAATTGCTATGGAAGAAGAATTGAATCAGTTCAAACGATGTAAAGTATGGACACTTGTTCCAAAACCAAAAGACAAAAATGTCATAGGAACAAAGTGGGTGTTTAGAAACAAGCTGGATGAAGAAGGAACAATCATAAAGAACAAAGCCAGACTTGTAGCTAAAGGGTACAGACAAGAGGAAGGCATCGACTTCGATCAGACGTACGCTCCAGTAGCAAGGCTCGAAGCGATCAGACTCTTCCTTGCTTATGCTGCTTTCAAGGGTTTCACCGTATATCAAATGGATGTCAAATCCGCGTTCCTAAACGGAGACATTAAAGAGGAAGTATACGTTGAACAACCCCCAGGTTTTGTTAATCCTGATCATCCCAATCATGTTTATTTATTACAAAAAGCGTTATATGGTTTGAAACAAGCTCCTCGAGCTTGGTATGAGACGCTGTCTAACTTTCTTCTTGAGAACAAGTTCACAAGAGGAAAGATAGACAAGACATTATTTCTTAGGGAAGTAAAAGGCAAGATTTTGCTAGTGCAAATCAATGTCGATGACATCATATTTGGCTCTACGGATGATAACCTCTGCAAAAAGTTTTCTAAACTTATGCAAGGGAAATTTGAAATGAGCAGTATGGGTGAGCTGAAATATTTCTTAGGACTTCAAGTGAAACAGTCTGAAGATGGAATCTTCATTTCTCAGACAAAGTTCACTAAGGAGTTGATTAAGAAATTTGGAATGGAGAGTGCAACCTCTATGAGGACTCCAATGAGCTCAGCTACGTCTCTGGACAAGGATGAGAAAGGGAAACCTTTTGATGAAACCAAGTACAGAAGCATAATTGGCTCATTGCTCTACCTTACTGCCAGTAGACCTGATATAATGTTCTCTACATGTGTTTGTGCTAGATATCAGGTGAACTCTAAGGAATCCCACTATACTGCTGCAAAGCGAATCTTGAGATACCTTAAAGGCACACCAAATCTTGGCTTATGGTACCCAAGAAGTAATGATAGTGAACTAATTGGTTTTTCAGATGCAGACTTTGCAGGTAGCAAAGACGACAGGAAAAGCACTTCTGGGACGTGTCAATTCCTCGGAAGGAGACTTATTTCCTGGAGTAGCAAGAAGCAGAATTGTGTTGCAATTTCAACCGCCGAGTCGGAATACATTTCTGCTGGCAGTTGTTGCGCACAACTTCTCTGGATAAGAAATCAACTTCAAGACTACAACATGAAGCTCAAAGACATTCCTATGTTTTGCGACTCTTCCAGTGCAATTGTTATCGCAAATAATCCAGTCTCTCACAGTCGGACAAAGCACATCGAGCTACGATATCACTTTATCCGGGAGCATGTGGAGAAGGGTGACATAAATCTGAGTTATGTCCCCACGGATAAGCAAGTTGCAGACATCTTCACGAAGCCACTGGATGAGACTAAGTTCTCTTTCTTCAAGACGGAACTTGGAATGCTCAACATGGAGTAATGGTCAAGTCAATCAAACCTTGGCGACAGGAAGTTTTCTAATGACAAGTCATGTCTCGGGACCTGGCAGGATTTCTCGAGACAAGAAGAAAATTTCGAGATAAGGTGATGTCTCGAGACACGGGTAATCTCTCGAGACATCAATGAAGAAAAATATCACCTGAGCTCTCGAGACATAGCCGATGTCTCGAGACATAGGTTTTTTTTTTTTTTTTTTGGAATCCAACCGTCAGGTACGCGCTATTTCCCTTTTATAATTTTCGAATTTCCGTAAAATCAAAAATATATATATATATATACGAAATTGGAAAACTTGATGTTCACGCGAGTCATCTCCCGAGACCTCCTCGACCTTTCGTCTCCCTCTCGAGCGACGATCGTCTGCGACCGGTCTCAGGGCTGCGGTGGTTCTCGG
This sequence comes from Dactylorhiza incarnata, assembly GCA_033032865.1. Taxonomy (NCBI): domain Eukaryota; kingdom Viridiplantae; phylum Streptophyta; class Magnoliopsida; order Asparagales; family Orchidaceae; genus Dactylorhiza; species Dactylorhiza incarnata. The sequence continues at coordinate 1,089,895 of JAWHQI010000102.1, read as the reverse complement.
TGATTCTTCGTTCAACATTCTCTCCCTCCATCTTGCTGCAATGGCTCCCTCTCCTCATCCGAAAATCGGAGTCGGCAACGAGGTAATTCGGTTAGGTCTTGCAAGTTTATCCGATGAGTTCCATACTCTGTTTTGTATGCTTGATGCCGCCGGTCTCACCTTCGTTCTCGAGCATCCTTGTCGGATACTGTTTGAAGAGGTTGAAGAATTCTTCATCAATGTGAAGCCAATCAAGGAAGGAAGTATGTTGATCTCCTTCGTTAAGGGTATAAAAATCAAAGTCTCTCCAGAGACTCTCGCTAAGTATTTGCAGTTGTCTGAAGTGGAAGCTGAAGAAGAGCTAGTTGACACTGATTGGTTGACTACAACAAGGTTCTGTGGTCTTGATTCAGATTTCTCTACAGTTAAGAGGAATAAGTTGAATGCTGTAGGGAAGCTCCTGCTGGACATTATCTCAAAGGCACTTTTCTGCAAGACAGGCTCTCAAGGACATGTGTCTGAAGAGATGTTTCTGTTGATGATTGGCATTGTTACTGGAAAGAAGAGAGATTGGGCCTCGATCTTATTCTCAAATATCAAAGCTTGCATAAATACTCCTAACTTTGCCCGGATCATCTCACTGTTTCTAAATCAGTTTAACCCTGCTATTTTCAACATGTCCAAAGGTACAGTTATCCATCACCTCAAGAAGATAGATGTCATCTCCTTGCAGAGATGGGACATTCGTATCAAGAAGCCGGAATTGGCTGGTGCTCCTTCTGAGGGGGAGACTCTTAGATCTCCAGTTGCAAGAGAAGCAGAAACTCCAGCTCCTTCTTCTGAAGATCAAGCACCCTTGGTGACATCATTGCCACTTTCATCTCGAACTCGCTCTAAAGCTTCAGGTCGTGCCAAGCTGCAAATCCGTTCAAAAGCCAAAGGTAAATCCTCATCAGCTCCAACTGAATCCCCTCCAGTATCTGAAGAGCACAGTCCCAGTGGCCAACAGGCAGGGTCTGGTGCTGATTTTGTTTTTAACCTAGATGATGATGATGTCATGTCAGTTCATGAATTGTCACCTCCCCTAGTACATGTTGAGGGGGAGTCAGAGTTTGACACAACCAAGAATGCTCCAGATGAGCTAGGTTGTGCAGAAGATTCTCTTCTAGGAAAGATTGAAGCACTGCTCAAGAAGCAGAGTGCACAGTTTGAAAATTCTTTGACGACTGTTCACAGGAAGATTGCCTCAGTTGAAAGTGAACTAGGCAGAGAGTTAGCTAAGATAAAATCCAATTATGAAAATCTCTCTGATTTGATGAGCCTAGGGAGCAAGCAAATTGATCATGCAACTGAAGGTGTAGGCACAGTGTTGACTCAGACTGTTATACTGACAAAGCTTCAAGAATCAGTGTCTGACAAGGCTGAAGCCAATACATTCAGAATTGTTGATGAAGTCGGAAAGTTCAAAGATGATACTCTCCAAACCCTCTCTGTAGAAGTCAGAAAGGGGGAGGAAAATATAGTAGCTAAAATGACAGACTTGATTGAAAGCTCCGTTTCTGCTCTTCAAATCTCATGGAATTCTCAGTTTGAGCAGTTCTCCTCCAGGATGTTGAAGCAAGTTGCTGATATTAATGCTTATTCATTCAAAACAGCAACGTGGCTTCATAATCAGATTTTTCCTGAGTTGGCGATTGATCCAGATGTTCCTGTTCCTCAGTTTTCTCCCAGGCCAGAAGAACTACTTGGGAAGGCTCCTATTGTTGAAGAACAATCAGATAGGGCTGGGACCAAAGGAAAAAGAAAATTTGGTGAAGGTTCTTCTGCCAGTCGATCAGTTCCTAGTTCTAGCTCTACAGGTCAGTGCAAAGCTAAGGTTGAGAAAAGTTATCCAGAAATCTGGAGCCCCGTCTCAAAAGACATTATTCTTGAAACCTACAAGCTAGTTCATGAAGGTAAAATGAACAGATCTGAATGCTACAGCTCTCAAGAATGGGAAAAACATGAGACAGCTCAAAGGAAGCGAAGGATTCATTTCAGAGCGTTTGGTTATAATAATGCTGATGCTCCGGAACCTCCTCCGTTTTACCATCCCAAGCCTCATGCCTTTTTCTCCAGACAAGAAGAAAAGAGGAAAAGGAGATCTTGAAGGATGATGATGATGATGATGCTGACAAGACATATTTTGTTTTCATTATGATATAGTGAACATCAAGTCTTCTGAACAATTCAAATTTAGATATATATATATTTGATGTTTTGATGTTCTTTACTTTTTCATTTCTATATCTTTGTGTAGTGTAGCATATTTATTCTTTAACTGCTGTAATTCAACTTAGTGTACAGGGTTCTGACTTCTACAAATAGGGGGAGATTGTTGGAAATTGCATTCACAATTTGATTTGTGAGAAGTCACCCTTAAACTAAGATTGAATTGCTTTTGTATTTGATATGCTTTTCTAGTATTGTCTTGCAGATTATCATGGCTAAGTGTAAGCCAATGTCAGGTCACAATGGGTCTGCAAACACAGTTTCATAAAATGTAATCCCTCATTATATGAAACATGGTGATGACTCATGTGTGATCTCACTATTGGGGTACACTTCTTTTTCAAGACTATTGAAGACTTTGGAGTGCGGCTGCAGCATGTGTTCAAGAGAAGAAAAGAAATTTTTGTGGAAAAAAAATTTTTCCTAAGGATATGTCTCGAGAGATCAGACATGTCTCGAGAGATCGTGTTTGTCTCGAGAGATCTTAAGTCTGAAATTTTTTGTAATGTCTCGAGAGATCATCGAGTTCTCGAGACATCTCTTTCCTGCTTTCTCCGTTTCATGTCTCGAGAGATCCGTCATGTCTCGAGAGATCGCTTATGTCTCGAGACATCTGTCCGTAAATTTCTAATTTCGTTTTTCTCTGTTCTGACGGATCGTGATCGCCCCTCTTCGTTTCTAACGGCTATTTTGAGTACGTTTAAGACCGATTTAACCCTAAATTGATCCTCTCTATATATAGGGTTAATCTTGGGTTATTTAGAAGTTCCTTTTCCTAATCGTTCATGACCTAATCTCTCTCCCGATCAAAAAGGACGTGAAAAGCGCCGCTCGCCGTCGCCTACGATTGGAGATCGTTCTTCTCATTGGAGTTGTCGATTTATACCAAGAAGGGTTCGATTGATCCATACTCAGGTTCTACAATCTCTATTGGATTGTTTCGGATTGCCAAAGACAGATTTGAAGGATCGTTGTTCTTCCTCATCGTTCTCAAAAGCCATTCAAGAAGAAGGAAGAAAACGCCTCTGTTATTCAGATCTGGTTTAGTATTGTTCAAACCCTTTTCAATCTATTGTAGGAGTTGTTATCTCCGAGTTGTAGGAGTTGTTCTCCGAGTTGTAGGAGAGGTTGTTCTCCGAGTTGTAGGAGAAGTTTTCTCCGAGTTGTAAGAGAGGTTCTCTCTGAGTTTGTAGGAGTTTGACTCCGAGACTGTAGGATCGCTCTTGATCCGAGATTTAGTGAGTAGTCAAGTCTAGCTGTGGTGCTAGATTGGCGAGGCCGGCAGTGGACTACCCAAGTACGGGGAACCACTATAAATTCCTGGTGTTATCTGTGGCTGTGATTAATTTTGTGTACTGTGCTTTACGTTTATTTTTAATTCCGCAAAAGACGTAGAGATCACCTATTCACCCCCCTCTAGGTGATTTAGGTAGGCAACTAGATACTTCAGGTTTGACCAGAGGAGTGTTTATCCTCTTTATTTCTAAATCTGATCTCTCTTCAAGCTTGAGGAAGAAGAAAGCCAAGGAGGAAGAAGAAGGCATCTTCTGCCATTGACGGAGCTCCGAAGCTCCAAATCGCGAGCCGTTTTCAGATCTGGAAAGAGCAGCCCGTTGCGGTTCTTTCTATCCGAGTGAAATCTGAGATCAATGGCGAACAAGAAAGCTCCAAGGGTAACGATCTTCTACTTGGACAAGTGAAGTCCTCCTTTTTATGGCATGTTTGCATGGAAAATCCCCCACCGATTGGTGGAGAAAAGGGAGTTTTCTAGCGGGTTGATCGTTTCGATCCCCTTTGGTTACTTGCATTTAACATCCGGAATCGTAGTACAGACATAGGCATTGTGTGTGAAACCCATCCGAACAGGTTGGTCTAGATTGGTGATGGCTATATTGTCGATTGTGCCAGAGAAGACTCCGTGATCTTGTATGTGCTATTTTCGGGTTCTGTGTATTGTTGAGTACTGCAGGGAGTCCTGGAGTTAACCTCCAGGAAATACCCGAAGTTGTGGGCGGATCCGTTGATCTGTCACTACCGCCCGGCGTTAGGGCTAACGCCGGCGGTAGCTCCCAGGGAGCTGTTTTGTTGAGGTGTGATACCTCCTTTCGTTGCTCGGGATGAGGTGAAGCCGTACCCGCGTCATGCCGATTAATGCCGACGATTTGAGCACGGGCAAAGATGATCCAAACCTGCTCCCATACTGAGTCGGTGAAGAGGTAGCTCCTCGGTGCACCGTAAGATGTTGGGATTAGTCCGTAAGACAAGATAGTCTTGACGGTCGAAGCTCATGCGATCTCTTTGTTTAAGGAGTTGTTAGGTGTGGCTCGGGGAGTACACCGTGAGAGTGCCTTGAGAGCACGAAACGTGTGTCTGTGAGTGCCAACGTTGGTGTTAATTGCTTATACATGTGATGCTTGAACGCGCCTTGACAATCTATGCATATACTGTCTGTCTGCAGGGAAGGAGTACCGCCACCCCGTCTATAGGGGTGGGTTCGTTATAATATTGGTCAGCTTTAGCTGACCGGTTACTTGTTTCCACATTTTGGTGGATCGTTGTTGCAGGTGCAGGTGAGACAAGCGGGAAATAGCTTGCTGGAGCTTATGCTGTCTTGGCCCTCGAAGGCCATCCTCCCCTCTTTAAATTGCCGGCCTGCGTGCCGATGTATGTTTGAGTTTAAATACATTGTTCAATGTAAGGCCTTAAGGCCGTAACTCTATTATTTCATTCCTGGGATAGTGGACATTTCTAAAAGGTGTTTTTAATCAAATGCTTCCGCTTACGTTTTATTTACTCTGGTGTAGTTGCAACTCTTTCTGTTTATCACCTTATAATGCCTAGCTAGTGTGTATAGTATGGCGTGGGGTCCCGGACGGACCTAATGTTATATTATTTGTACTGGCAGGGTGTTACACTTCATACACCATACCTAAGTCTTATGGTCACTCTTCTTCACCCCATTTACCGTTTTCATATTCCTCTCCGGCCCCGTCTGGACCGAGGAGTAATGGAAAACGGTGTTTGTGTTGTGTAACACCCCCATCCGTTCGAAAGCATATAGCAGAAGGTCCGGCCGGGGCCCACGCCATATACTATAAAACAAATGGGAACGTCACTTAATGGAATAACAACGACACTATACCACGAAGCCTAACTCAGAGCATTCTATGCGGAAGTAAAAGAGAGAGAGACAGAATTATAAACCACAAGACCCGAACTCGGGTATGTCCACTTCTATTAACTTGGAATAAAATGTTTTACAACACAAAAGAGGCACGACGGCCTTACAGTTTACCAACATCGGCGCGCAGGCTGGCCATACATGAAAAACAGAAGGAACATCAAAGGCCTCCAAGGGCTGCAGCAGCGCAGGGGCTTCAGCCCGCCAAGTTCCCGCTCGGTCCAGCACCTGTAAAACAAGCCCACCAAAAATGGTGGCAAAGCAGGGCAACGGTCAGCTAAAGCTGACCAATTTATAACGACCCCACCCCTTCGAGGGGGTGGCAGTTCTAACCGTCCCTGCAAAACAGTCTCAACAGCATATACATATCTAAGAGTGCGACTAGACGAGCCCACAGCATTTCATACATATGCAACAACACAAACGTGGGAATGGCCTCCACGTCTCGTGCACTCAGGCACTCTTTGGTGTACTACGCCTTCCACCACCATCCACTCTTGATGGTTTTGCCCTTCGAGGCTAAAGTCGGCGGCCCGAATACCAGGGCTCCCCCGTGCTTTAATTGTGAACTTACGCAGTCCGAAGACTCTTCCCCATCGCCTCCCGACATGCTATTCGAGCCTTACTAATCAGGTGCTGCAATGGTTCGGGTGCTGGTACGCCAAATGCCCGTTGTTCACACACTCGTTGTACGACACGAAATGCGGGTATGGCGTCCCCTCAGCCCAGGTATTCTCAATTAGTTGGCTCCACGGGCCGCTAAGTCATTCACCAGGGCACCCTTACGGGTCGGGCATGCCGACCACAGGTCCCCTCAACAGGTGGGCACAACAAACATCACCAGACCCATGTTTGGGAGCTGTCGCCTGGGCGACAGTCACTGTCGCCTAGCAACAGTCACTGTCGCCTAGCGACAGTGGACAACATTCCACTTTTAGTTTCCAGCTGTGGGTGCTTCCCGGGGCACACCCCCAGGCGTTGCTGCGCATGCAGTAGCACTTCCACTGCCTCAGAACACCAAACAGTCACCAGAACCAATTCCGGGAGCTGTCGCCGGGGCGACAGTCACTGTCGCCTGGCGACAGTGAGCAGAACTCATTTTCTGCATCCAACTTCGGGTGCTTCCCGGGGCACACCCCCAGGCGTTGCTGCGCATGCAGTAGCACTCTCTAGTCCTACGAAGTAGGATAACAACACGGGGTTTTCCCCGAGCATGCACAATACCACAAGGCATCACCAATCCGGACGAACCGTCTCGGATGGGCTTCACACAGCGCGTCTACGTCCGTATTACGCACGGACTCTATATGTATGCAAGCTTTGACGGGGATAACACAAATCGACCCGTCGGAGGCCACGACCTCTCCCTTTTGGGTAGGTGCCTCAACGATGCATGAGAAAGGACTAGAACATGTCCAAAAGGGGTTAGAAGAGTTCGTTACCCTTAAACGCCGCTTTGAGCCCATGGCTCGACTTTTGGCACGGATGGAAAGGAGTGCCTTGCCCTCCTCTACGCGTAGCCACCAACGATGAAGGGATTGGATGAGTGTAGCTCCTCCAAACCCAAGCTCCAAGCTAGGGTTCACTATTCCTTCTTCTTCTCCAAGCTCTCCCTCTCTCTCTCTTTCTCTCTCCTCCTTAAACACTTAAGGAAATAATGAGAAAGAAGGGGGATTTCGGCCTTCTATGCTGCCACTGAGCCTCCCAAGCCAAAAACAGCCCCCAAAGTCAAAGTGCAATCAATGCCCTTGATTTCGGCCACAAAGTCCAACTTTGAGCTGTCGCCGGGCGACAGCCACTGTCGCCCAGGCGACAGCGTTAAGAACCGACTTTGACCAGTCAGCCACACTGCTGCATGACCCCAGTCACCTTGTCGCCAGCGTTAGCCGCCACCCGACAACGCTATTGCCGGGCGACAGCCACTGTCTCCTGGGCGACAGCGCTAAGAACTCCAGAAATTTACCTGCCTGAAATGGGGTCTTACAACCCTCCCCTCCTTATATAAATTTCGTCCCGAAATTTGCAAAAAAACAGGCATATAAACAATATCCAAAAAGTCTTTACATACAGGGGGAAAAGAAGAGATAAGCGTCACCGAAACAGCTCGGGGAACTCCTCCAACATGGTCTGCTCACGCTCCCATGAGAGCTCCTCGCGACCGCAGTTGTCCCAACGGACCTTTACCATACGGATCGCCCTGTTCCGCAGCTGACGCACCTCAGCATCCTCGATGCTAACGGGCCTGACCGCCGTCGCAAGCCCGCTATCCACAGGCACCTGATCCGCCGCTACGACCTGCGTAGGCTCTTGCACTGCCTTCCGCAACACGGAGATGTGGAATACATCATGTAGCCCGCTCAGTTCCGCCGATAGTGCAAGCCTATAAGCCGCCTCACCGACGCGCTCGATGATCTCAAACGGTCCAAGGTATCTCGGACTCAGCTTTTTCAAGCGTCGAATCCTGGATACACCCTTGAACGGCCTGATCTTCAAGTAAACCCAATCGCCAACGGCGAACTGTACGTCGCGGTGCTTCGCATTATAGTACTTCGCCTGCCTATCCTGCGCAACCAAAAGCCTCTCCCGGATCAACCGTACCGTCGAAGTCGCCTCTTCGACGTCTTTCCTCTTGAAGAGCTTCGTCTCGCCCGTTTCCGCCCAAGCTAAGGGAGTGCGACACTTCCTGCCATAGAGGGCCTCGAAAGGCGCCATCTGAATACTCGCCTGATAGTTGTTGTTGTACGCGAACTCAATAAGAAAGAGGTGATCTTCCCACCCCTTGCCAAAATCCAGGACGCACATCCGGAGCATGTCTTCCATCGTCCTGTTGGTACGCTCAGTTTGGCCATCCGTCTGAGGATGAAAGGCCGTGCTAAACTGCAGCTTCGTACCCAAAAGATGGTTGACTAGCCTCCAGTCGCTTGAAGTAAAGCGTCCATCACGATCACTGACGATGCTACGGGGCACACCGTGCAGTCGCACTATAGTATCAACATACAACTTTGCCAATTTCTCCACCGAGTCATCCCTCTGGTTGGGGATAAAGTGTGCCACCTTCGTCAACCGGTCTACAACTACCCAGATGGCATCGTTCCCGCGCTGCGATCTCGGCAGCCCATGCACGAAATCCATGGAAATGTCATCAAACTTCCACTCCGGAACAGGCAATGACTGCAAAAAGCCACCGGGCTTCTGACATTCCGCCTTCACTAGCGCACAAGTGTGGCACTTGGCCACGTAGTGAGCGATGTCCCTCTTCATACCTGGCCACCAGAAAATGACCTTCATGTCCTTGTACATCTTCGTGCTCCCCGGATGAACTGAATACCTGGTACGATGCGCCTCGTACATCAACTCATCGCGCAGCTCACCCACCTTGGGGACGCACAAACGGTCGCCTCTCCACAGCAATCCGTCTCGAACCTGAAACTGGGCATCTGGCCCACCACCAGCATCCTCCGCGTAGCGCTTCAAACTCAGATCGAGTTCAAAAGCCTGGCGGACTCTCTCTGCGAGGTCGTACTGCACCTCAAACCAACTCAAACAGGCATCGGCACTGCACCTCTTCTCTACGCAAGAAATATCCAAGGCCTCCAGGTCACGTATCAGGTGCTCGTCATGCATCTGAATCCAGTTGGCCTGCGCTGGAGCCCTGCGACTGAGTGCATCCGCAACAACATTCCCCTTCCCGGGAGTGTAGTGGATCTCGAAGGTGAAGTCCCCCAGGAACTCCATCCATCTCTGTTGCCGCATATTCAGCCCTTTCTGCGTCAGAAGGTACTTCAGGCTCTTATGGTCCGTGAAGATGTTGATCTTCAAGCCATACACATAATGCCGCCATAGCTTCAGGGCAAATATCACGGCCGCCATCTCCAAGTCGTGGACCGGATAGTTCCGCTCGTGCACCTTCAGCTGGCGAGAGCCATACGCTATAACCTTGCCATGCTGCTGCAGAACGCAGCCAAGGCCGCTTCCAGAAGCGTCGGTGTAGATCTCGTAGCCCTCCGTGCCGCAAGGCAAACATAAGATCGGAGCCATCGTAAGCCGCCGCTTCAACTCCTCGAAATCCTGCGCACACGTGGGCATCCAAATGAACTCCTGCATCTTCCGTGTCAGCGTCGTAAGAGGCAGCGCGATCCGCGAGAAGTTCTCCACGAAGCGCCTGTAATAGCCGGCCAGCCCGAGAAAGCTACGGACCTCCGCTACAGTAGAAAGAACAGGCCACTCCCTAATTGCCGAAACCTTCACCGGATCTACCGCCACACCCGAACCACTAACCACATGGCCCAAGAACGCCACAGATGGAAGCCAGAACTCGCACTTCGAGAACTTGGCATACAACTGGCTCCTCCTCAGAACCTCCAAAACTACTCGCAGGTGATCACCGTGCTCCTCCTCGGACTGAGAGTAGACTAGTATGTCATCCAGGAAGACGACCACAAACCGGTCGAGGTACTCTCGGAAAGTCTGGTGCATCAAGTCCATAAACACCGAAGGCGCATTAGACAGCCCAAACGGCATCACGGTGAACTCATACTGCCCGTACCTCGTACTAAAGGCAGTCTTCGGTATATCGCACTCCCTGATCCGCACCTGATAATAGCCGGACTTCAAGTCCAGCTTCGAGTATACTGTCGAACCAACGAGCTGGTCGAACAAATCATCTATCCTCGGAAGAGGATACTTGTTCTTCTCCGTCAGCTTGTTCAGCTCCCGATAGTCGATGCAAAGTCGCAGGCTACCGTCCTTCTTTTTGACAAAGAGGACCGGTGCACTCCAAGGTGAGGAACTCGGACGCATGTAGCCCTGCTCAAGCAGCTCCTGCAACTGCAGCTTCAACTCCGCCAACTCTTTCGGAGCCATACGATACGGCGAGCAGGCCACAGGCTTAGCGCCTGGCACCAACTCAATCGTGAAATCTATCTCCCGTTGCGGTGGAGCACCGGGGAGCTCGCTCGGGAACACATCGGGGAACTCTGCTACTACCGGAACATCCGCTAGGCTGGGCCTTGGCGTTGAAGCCTCCACAAGAGCAAGGAATGCCTCTGCTCCCTGTCGCACTGCCTTGGACACCTGGAGAGCAGACATCAGCGTCTTGCTCGATCCACGCATGCCCGCAAAGACCGTCTCCCGATCGGCACCCTGCCCAAACCTCACCTCCTTGGTGGTGCAATCGATACACGCACGCTGTTCCGACAGCCAGTCCATACCGAAGATAACATCGAACTCAGCCAGGGGGAGTAACGATGCCTTCAGGTCATACTCCCGACTACCAACTAGAACCTTTACGCAGCAACTCCTCTCCACACGCATCGAATATCCATTCGGCAGTAGGACCTCCAGTCCATCTGCAGAAGCAATCGACGGCGCACCAATACATTGGACGAAGTCCGACGATAAGAAGGAGTGTGAAGCCCCAGTATCGAAAAGCGCTCTCGCAGGGACGCCTAAAACATTTACATAGCCTACGCCGCCAACGAGTTAGCATGAACATTAAAACAGGTGTAAAAACAGTAAAGACTGTATCTTAAATTATACCTGTCACGACGTCCTTGGCTTTGATAGCCTCCTGCTGATCGAGACTAAAAACTCTGGGCTGCGGGGGAGCCATACGGGAAGCAGTGGACTCAGCTGCCTTCCCCTTCTCAGAATAAGCTGGCCCCGCCTTCTTCTATGGCCTTGGAAGCCCACTGCGGCAATCCCGCGAGAAATGGCCAGGCTTGCCACAAGTGAAACAAATAAGAGGGCCACGTCCAGATGACGCGCCCGAAGCAGAGGGAGCTGGCCCAGATACTCGAGCCTTCTTCCAGCGACTCAACCTCTGCAACTTTGCCGCACTCGGCGCTTTGCCCTCCGGCACTGCCTCGACCACAACCGCCTTGCCCTTTTCTCTAAGCATGTCCTGCTCAAGGGCTCGGGCTGAACCAACGAGGGTCGTGAAACCCTGCGTCAACGGCCCTGTCAGAAGATGCCGCAACTCAGTACGCAAACCTCCATAAAACCTGTTCACCCTTCTCTCCTCATCATCGAAAGAAGTTCCAGCATAGCGCCCGAGGCGAGTGAACTCATGCAAGTAGTCATCAACCAGTCTACCACCCTGTGTTAGGGCCAAGAACTAGTTCTCCATCGCGATCTGCTGCGACTGAGGCACATACCTTGCGAGGAAGATTCTCGAGAATTCTTCCATCGTCACATCAACCAGTCGTCTTCCCGCGAACTGGCGCCTCTCGACCTCATCCCACCACCGCCTAGCTTCCTTTTCTAGCAAGAAAGAAGCAAAGGTCACCTTCTGCGCTTCCTCCGACTGTGTCGCTGTCAGAATTCGCTTCACATGCGACAACCAGTCTTCGGCCTCAGCTGGGGATTCAACCCCGGTAAACGGAGGAGGTCGAAATCCCAGAAAATGCTTCAGCTGCTGCTCAGGAGCACGCCTCACTGAGACTTGCTCCACTCTTAGTGGCTCAGGGGCCACCTCTTGCACTGGCGGTTGGCCTTGCCTTTCAGGCTGGCCATTCAACGCAGCTAGAACGGCTTCAGTAACTAGTCGAACCAACTCAGCAGACGGAGCTGTAGGGGCCTCAGCAGACCCACTACTCTCATGCACATCACGGGGACGCGACGGTCCCGCTGCACTTCGAGTGCCCTACACAAGTGCAACACACAGTTAGGCGACAGCACAGTCGCAACTAACAACAAAAGGAACACTCAGGTTCCAAAATCATGCAATTATTGTTGGTTTGTTGTTGCATTTTATTCCTAAGTGGACATTTTTTGCTTTATTTTACGTCTCAACGGTAGCGCACACACGTGCTCACCACCCCTTAAAAGAATTCGTCCACGAATTCCTTAGAAGGATACGGAACCCTAGTAGCTGATACCAATTTGTAACACCCTCATCCGTTCGAAAGCATATAGCAGAAGGTCCGGCCGTGGTCCCACGCCATATACTATAAAACAAATGGGAACGTCACTTAATGGAATAACAACGACACTATACCACGAAGCCTAACTCAAAGCATTCTATGCGGAAGTAAAAGAAAGAGAGACAGAATTATAAACCACAAGAACCGAACTCGGGTATGTCCACTTCTATTAACTTGGAATAAAATGTTTTACATCACAAAAGAGGCACGACGGCCTTACGGTTTACCAACATCGGCGCGCAGGCCGGCCATACATGAAAAACAGAAGGAACATCAAAGGCCTCCAAGGGCTGTAGCAGCGCAGGGGATTCAGCCCGCCAAGTTCCCGCTCGGTCCAGCACCTGTACAACAAGCCCACCAAAAACGGTGGCAAAACAGGGCAACGGTCAGCTAAAGCTGACCAATTTATAACGACCCCACCCCTTCGAGGGGGTGGCAGTTCTAACCGTCCCTGCAAAACAGTCTCAACAGCATATACATATCTAAGAGTGCGACTAGACGAGCCCACATCATTTCATACATATGCAACAACACAAACGTGGGAATGGCCTCCACGTCTCGTGCACTCAGGCACTCTTTGGTGTACTACGCCTTCCACCACCATCCACTCTTGATGGTTTTGCCCTTCGAGGCTAAAGTCGGCGGCCCGAATACCAGGGCTCCCCCGTGCTTTAATTGTGAACTTACGCAGTCCGAAGACTCTTCCCCATCGCCTCCTGACATGCTATTCGATCCTTACTAATTAGGTGATGCAATGGTTCGGGTGCTGGTACGCCAAATGCCCGTTGTTCATACACTCGTTGTACGACACGAAATGCGGGTATGGCGTCCCCTCAGCCCAGGTATTCTCAATTAGCTGGCTCCACGGGCCGCTAAGTCATCCACCAGGGCACCCTTACGGGTCGGGCATGCCGACCACAGGTCCCCTCAACAGGTGGGCACAACAAACATCACCAGACCCATGTCTGGGAGTTGTCGCCTGGGCGACAGTCACTGTCGCCTAGCGACAGTGGACAACATTCCACTTTTAGTTTCCAGCTGTGGGTGCTTCCCGGGGCACACCCCCAGGCGTTGCTGCGCATGCAGTAGCACTTCCACTGCCTCAGAACACCAAACAGTCACCAGAACCAATTCCGGGAGCTGTCGCCGGGGCGACAGTCACTGTCGCCTGGCGACAGTGAGCAGAACTCATTTTCTGCATCCAACTTCGGGTGCTTCCCGGGGCACACCCCCAGGCGTTGCTGCGCATGCAGTAGCACTCTCTAGTCCTACGAAGCAGGATAACAACACGGGGTTTTCCCCGAGCACGCACAATACCACAAGGCATCACCAATCCGGACGAACCGTCTCGGATGGGCTTCACACAGCGCGCCTACGTCTGTATTACGCACGGACTCTATATGTATGCAAGCTTTGACGAGGATAGCACAAATCGACCCGTCGGAGGCCACGACCTCTCCCTTTTGGGTAGGTGCCTCAACGATGCATGGGAAAGGACTAGAACATGTCCAAAAGGGGTTAGAAGAGTTCGTTACCCTTAAACGCCGCTTTGAGCCCATGGATCGACTTTTGGCACGGATGGAAAGGAGTGCCTTGCCCTCCTCTACGCGTAGCCACCAACGATGAAGGGATTGGATGAGTGTAGCTCATCCAAACCCAAGCTCCAAGCTAGGGTTCACTATTCCTTCTTCTTCTCCAAGCTCTCCCTCTCTCTCTCTTTCTCTCTCCTCCTTAAACACTTAAGGAAATAATAAGAAAGAAGGGGGATTTCGGCCTTCTATGCTGCCACTGAGCCCCCCAAGCCAAAACCATCCCCCAAAGTCAAAGTGCAATCAATGCCCTTGATTTCGGCCACAAAGTCCAACTTTGAGCTGTCGCCGGGCGACAGCCACTGTCGCCCAGGAGACAGCGTTAAGAACCGACTTTGACCAGTCAGCCACACTGCTGCATGACCCCAGTCACCTTGTCGCCAGCGTTAGCCGCCACCCGACAACGCTATCGCCGGGCGACAGCCACTGTCGCCTGGGCGACAGCGCTAAGAACTTCAGAAATTTATCTGCCTGAAATGGGGTCTTACATGTTGTCATAGCACCGAGCACGCATTGAAAGATTGCGCAGAATTTCAGCGCCAGATGGAGGAGGATGATGAAACTGATGTTCGTATCATTCCATCCACCTCTCCTTTGGGTGCTCATTCTGATTCTGATGATATATTCGCAGTACCACCTTGTCTATGGGGGACTGTCGCGGATATCCCCATCAGACTTTCTGCTGATCGGTGTGACGACATGGTGGAGGCTTCTCTCATGGCGCATTCGTCACTTCTTTTTGATTCGCCCTCGGAGGAACCGATGCACATTTTTTCTGATGATGTTATTACCTCTATTCCTCCGTTTTCTTTGCAAGAACTCTCTGCGCCTATTTTTTGTGAGTTGGTTGATGATGTTATGCAGGAAGTTCATTCGAAGCCTGAGGATGCGCCAAAGTGGGACGAGGATGTTATTCTCTCTGATGGGGAGGGTCCTCCTTGGAACACGATGACGCACCGAGGTGGGATGAGGAGGAAACCCTTTCTGATGAGGAAGTTTGCACTTCCTTACTGGATGAGGAGGTCCAACTCAACACCGAGGACCTCGAGCTTTCGGACTCCCCTCGCTACCACTCACATGATACCGACAGTGATCTATGCTTGGATCCTGCTGGGAGTGAGACCGGGACCACTCCCCCGATTTTTGATTATTTGTGTCATTCTTCTCTTTTATTTCTTGAACCCCCTTCTTCATCTGAGCCTGTGCAGGTTGAATCTTCAGAGGTACTCCAGGAGGACTTGGAGCATTTTGCTCAAGTCAATGATGAGTGTATCCTCTCATGTGAGGAGGTTGACCCCTCCTCCATAGTGGAAGCCTCACGCATTGCCTTCTCCTCCTGCAACCTCCCTGAAGACGACACTTTGCTAGGCAAGGATGTCTTTGGTGAGAATAGTGAGGAGGACTCTTCCTCCTCTTCTTACTTTTTATTCCCTCTACCTGTGACGAGCAGGTATTATTTATATTCGGGTAGAGGCGTAACTGTTTTATCACTGTATCGGTACCCGCTACCGACACGCATATTAGAACAGTTACTTGTGCATTTTTCTTTACATTGACCCATTAGCTAGAACTCTTAAAGTTCTGAATAAGTCGTGCTGGGAAGACAATAACCCCAATAGTTATCTTACTTTTCTTGCAATTTTAGTTTATCTTGTTTGTTTAGTTAGTTTTACTTTATTTTAGTTTGTAAATTTTCTTTTGTTTTTGCGGAGCTCACCTATGCAGGTCCTTTTTCTGGATGGAGGATGTTGTAGCGTTTTCTTTGTTTACATGCCAATCTTCTGGTATGCTCACTTCTGAGCATTGGGTACTCTCTTTCCCTAGACTTCATTTTGAATTTCATGGTTATATCTTGTGTTGGATTGTTTAGATTAATTTTGGGGGAGAGCTGCTTCTGGTTATCCACTGTGCACGCACACGTTGCATTACATGCCAGAAGTATTTTATTTCAGTAATATATTATTTGTTCATCTTCATCGCACATCACAACACCCACTTCAGTGCCCACTCGCTTGTTTGTATGCTCCCGTATATTCAATTTTTAGTTGTGATGTAGGAATTGTTGTATTATCCTAAAAATTGCAAGATGGAGTGGCATGTTGACTCTTGTAGTGCTCTAGTTGAGTACTTGTGTCTTGCCTAGGAATTTGAGTAGAATTAGTTTTTATTTATGCTTCTAATTTACAATTAGTATATTTGCATAGATTTTAATTTATTTTACTCAAAATGGTGAATGTGGTTGAATCTAGTGGTAGCGGTGTATTGTGTGTAGGCGAGCGTGAGGTTCGTGCTACTCGAGTCGGGAGGAAGGATTACCTTTCTCGGGGGCTAAGAACTTTCCCCAAGCGACTCTCGAAGCATGGGTGCGAACGATTTGCAAGTTGAGTGTGACGTAGGCCATCTATTTGGCAAGCTTGAGCTTTGTTCTACCATTCTTATACGCTAACCGTTGCTAGCCTATTTTTGTGCCTACCCGACCTTTTGTTTCAGCTCCACCATACTTCACCAAGGCCTAAAAACTAATCTCATTATCACAACCAAAAATTAAACAAAAACATTATAATTTTCCAATGCGGTGCGGTCTTGTGAAACTTTTGTGTTGATATGGATATCTTAAAAAAATATTCTATATTTTGAGATACTTGCTAATAGATTTGGGGATATAAAAAAAGAGAAGGAAAAGAAAAAGAAAAAGCAAAAAGAAAGAAAAAAAATATAACCCTAGCGTTTTAATTGAAACATCTATCTCTATCGCTTGGAGTAGGCCATGTGCACACCCGGTTCAAAGTCAAGTCTGGGGGTGTGTTGCATGTGTTTTATTGCGGGCCGCTTTGAATTAGCACTTTTGTGAGCTCTTTTGGGTTGCGATTAGCCACCATGTTTATCTTTGCATTCCAAACCATAACCAAAGCCTCGTGTAAACCCAAAGTCCTATTGATTCATCTTGTGAGTTCACTAGCACCGTGGAGAGAGTGTGACAGGGCGAGCTTATGGCTCTCGACGTTGATGGATTTAAACGGAGATAATTCTGAGTTCCGGTCTTGGGTAACACTCCCCTTCGCGATTTGCTTACTTTCATACTACGTGTGACCACAAGATTCACCAATATTCCATTTTTGAGTAAAAATAAATTCCTGTTTATGCATTTACACTTTTATAAATTAGCTAGCATATTTAGAAACTTCTTCTAATGAGCTTCTACGCACACAAGTGTGCAACTTCGAATAATACTCCATGTTTGTAATGCTTTGGCTAGCTATGTTTTTCCTACTCTGCCGGATTTGTTTGCTCGGGACGCGCACACAGGTAAGTCTTGTTGGAGTTACCATTGTGATCTAGAAGTGGTCAAACATGTAATCTCACTGCCAACGCGATATGAGCCTGCAGGGTCGCACATAAGAGCATGTGGAGAAGTTGGAAGATTGACTGTGTTGGTAAAGGTTACCAATCACCATATAGAATCGGGGAGGTAAAGCAAATGTTGCTGTATGAATTCGTCGGATATGATTCGTCGGATTCGTCGGAATTCGTCGAATCGTTCCGTGGAAACTCGATGAATTATTACAGAGACCCTAAGCTCGGCAATTGTTGCTGTCTGATATGATTCGTCGGAATTCGTCGGAATTCGTCGGATTGTTCCGTGGAAACTCGACGAATTGTTACAGAAACTATAATCTCGGCAAATGTTGCCGTCTGATATGATTCGTCGGAATTCGTCGGATTGTTCCGTGGAAACTCGACGAATTGTAACAGAGACCCTAAACTTCTGTATGGACTGCGGATAGCGATTTTTCTAGGTCTTTTTATACTTCGGGTATAAATAGAACATGTTTTAAGGGTTCAATTATGCTCTTCTTACGCCTCCTGGAAGAAGACCCGACATAAGAGTTCCGCCTCACGAACCCTAGCCGACGGAAGTGTTCCGCTGTTTCGCTCGTCTACGCAGACCTCCTTCCGGCGATCGTCGCCGTGATTGTTCTTCCTGGAGCGAACCTAGCAGTTCGTGGAAGTGCAAGGTGCAGTCGTTCTTCTCCCGGCTCGTGTGGATCACTGTAGAGACATAGACATCATTCTACGTGAGGACTCTCGCATAGCCGCTGACAGAATTCATCTTCTTGGAGAACCTAGGTTGGATTCGATCCAACTCCACTAAGGTAATTTATGCCTAGTAGTTTTCATTGCTTCTTGATTCAATGTTCATGGCCGATCCGAATCTTTTTGGGTTGTTTCTCTTTATTTCCGCTGCGCCTACATACGATGTATGGTTGTAGAAAAACCCAACAGTGGTATCAGAGCGAGGTTGTGGTCATGAATGTTGTTTCAGAAGTTAGGTTATTCCAGTACGTGCAAATCTAGGTATTTGGTCATGAGACCACCGCAAGGGGCGCTGCCCCTTGGACCCCGTTAGGGGCTCTGCCCCTAAGACCCCGCCAGGGGCGCGGCCCCTTGGAACCCAGCCAGGAACGTCTGGGATTTCGTGGTAATTTCTAATTGTTAGAAATTGTTGTCTCCTTAGCAGTAACCGTCCCTCAAGTGGTTAATGAACCCTTGTATTGTTTTGGATTTTGAATCCAACAATGAGAGACGAGCTTGTCTACTGCTTTAAGTCGAGTTGTCTTTGCCTTTGTCCAATGCATGTAAATCTGAAGATTTGGAAGAGTTCTAAATGTCCAGATTTAGCCATTTCGTCTATCAAAGGTTGATAGTCTTATGTTGTGCACATAAGGGATGCATGTGGATTTTAGAAAATTGTTTTTCTGTTGATGTGCACATTAATCAAATGTTGATCATGGTTAAGTGTTAACTTGCTATTAAAATCCCTTCATCAAATATTAAGTGTTCGGATGCCTTCCGATGGATGACACTCTTCCTGCCTCGATCGATGAAGTGTGGGCTTGCCAAAGCAAGGTGCATTAATCTATCTTGGTAAGGGTGCGAGCGGAGAATTGTGACATCCCACTGTCGACATCGGGTCTAACTTAACTAGGTGACCTCAAAGGTTGAGTGCCTAGAGGCATAGGGTTGGCATGCACCATATGATGGATGCGAATAAGGAGTTATTCACCAGCCATACAAGAGTTGCATGAGGATGCAATTGGCAAGCGTTGCCTACCTAAATAACCGCATTATGAGAGAAACGCCAAAGCGGACTCGTGGTGTTGGTGAAATACGGATCTTGTCCACTAAGAGAGTAGCTCGCATGGACTCTCTGAATTGATAGTGAGGGCTATCAATTTGAATAAAATAGTGGGAGTATTTAATTGAAGCCCAAATTAAAATAAGTTGTATTTTGAAATTAAGGTACTGATTAAATTCTGCATGAATTCTTGTAGAATTCCATGGCAAGTGGTTCACATTCCACCTTGTCCCTGAGAGCTATCCTTGAGAAGGACAAGCTTAGTGAGACGAACTATATGGACTGGTATAGGAACCTGAGAATTGTTCTCAGGCAAGAGCGAAAGCTCTACGTCTTGGAAGAAGAAGCCCCCGAGGTGCCGACCGGGAACTCGTCCCGTGTTGATAAGGATGCTTATAAGAAGTATACCGATGACGCCTTAGACGTCGAGTGCCTTATGCTTGCCACCATGAACTCTGAGCTTCAGAAGCAACACGAGAACATGGGGTGCAAGGAGATTGACGAGCACCTAAAGAAAATGTTTCAAGGGCAAGCTCGTCAAGAGAGGTTCGATGTCACGAAGGCCTTATTTCAGTGCAAAATGGGAGCTCGAGACTCAGTTGGTACTCACGTACTCAAGATGATTGGGTATATTGAGAACCTGGAGAGACTGGGTTTTCCTCTGGGTCAAGAGTTGGCCACAGATCTTATCCTGCAATCGTTGTCGGATAGTTATGAGCAGTTCGTCTTGAACTACAACATGAATGAAATAGACAAGACACTGCCCGAGCTCCTAGGCATGTTGCGAACTGCCGAGATAAACATGAAGAAGGCCAAGCCTGCTAGTCCCATATTGATGGTACATAAAGTCAAGGGTAAGGCCAAGGGCTTCAAGAAGACGAAGGTGGGACCTAAGTCACATCTTGAGCCCAAATCTTCTGCGCTGAAAAAGAAGAGCACCGTGAAGGAAGGGAAATGCCACCACTGTGGCAAGGCTGGTCATTGGAGGAGGAATTGTCCTTCGTACATTGAGGGTTTGCAGAAAATGAAGGGAGGTATGACTTCCGCTTCGAATATTTACGTTATAGAGATAAACCTTTCTGCTCCTTCATCTTGGGTATTGGATACCGGATGTGGTTCTCACATTTGTACAAATATGCAGGAACTGAAAAGGAGAAGATTGCTGAGTAAAGGAGAGGTGGACATGCGCGTCGGCAATGGAGCAAGAGTTGCTGCTGTAGCCGTAGGGGTTTACCGTCTTTCTTTGCCCAGTGGGCTTGTAATAGAACTTAATAATTGTTATTTTGTTCCGGCCATAACTAGAAACATTATATCCATTTCATGCTTAGACATGATTGGATTTTCTTTTATAATTAAGAACAATTGTTGTTCTATATTTAAGAATGATGTTTGTTATGCTGTAGCTCAATTGTTTAATGGTCTTTATGTTTTGAACCTGGACCATCCGATCTATAATGTAGATAATAATAAAAGACTAAGAACAAATGACTCAAATCCTACATATCTCTGGCATTGTCATTTGGGCCATATAAACGAGAAGCGCATATCCAAGCTCCATAAAGATGGACTATTGGACTCATTTGATTGTGAATCATTTGAGCGATGCGAGTCTTGTTTGTTAGGCAAGATGACTAAAGCCCCTTTCACTAGTTATACTGAGAGGGCTGAGGATCTGTTGGGTATAGTACATAGTGATGTATGCGGACCCATGAGTTCTATGGCTAGAGGTGGGTATTTCTACTTCGTTATATTTACTGATGATTTCAGTAGATACGGATACGTGTATCTTATGAAGTGCAAATCCGAAACTTTTGAAAAGTTCAAAGAGTGTAAGAATGAAGTGGAGAATCAATTGGGTAAAAAGGTTAAAGCACTCTGATCTGATCGAGGTGGCGAATACCTGAGTCATGAGTTTCGTGATCATCTGAAAGAGTGTGCTATTGTATCATAACTCACTCCACCTAGGACACCACAGCATAATGGTGTGTCTGAGAGGAGAAATCGTACTCTGTTAGACATTGTACGGTCGATGATGAGTCATGCAGACTTGCATGTTTCCTTTTGGGGTTTTGCTTTAGAGACTGCTGCAATGACACTGAATCGCGCTCCGACGAAAATGGTTCTAAAGACACCATATGAGATATGGACTAGGAAGCGTCCTAGTATGTCATTCATTAAAATTTAGGGCTGTGAGGCATACGTACGACGTCAAATGCCTGACAAGCTGGAACCCAAATCAGATAAGTGTTATCTGGTGGGATATCCTAAGGAAACGAAAGGATATTACTTTTACCTTCCGTCTGAGGGCAAAGTGTTTGTCGCAAGGACGGGTGTCTTCTTGGAGAAAGAGTTCTTGTCAAGAAAGACACAAAAGATAGAACTTGAAGAAGTACAAGAACCACAAGTAGTGAATGAACCGGAATTGGATTCTGAGCCAGGACTACAAGATGTTGTAGCTAGAGAACCTGCTCAAGAGACACACGTCCTACGTAGATCTGGTAGACCAAGATTTGAGCCTGAGAGATATGGATTTCTCGTGTCTCAAATAGGTAATGTGTTGCTTATGGATCATGATGATGAACCAGCAACCTACCAAGAGGCTATGAATGGACCGGACTTCGACAAATGGCTTGAGGCTATGAAATCCGAAATGGACTCCATGTATACAAACCAAGTTTGGAACTTGGTGGAACCACCTGAAGGGGTACGACCCATAGGGTGCAAGTGGGTCTTCAAGAAGAAGACCGACATGGAGGGGAATGTACAAACATTCAAAGGGCGACTGGTGGCTAAGGGTTTCAAGCAAATTCATGGTGTCGACTATGATGAGACCTTTTCCCCTGTTGTCATGGTAAAGTCCATTAGGATATTGCTTGCTATTGCTGCGTATTATGACTACGAGATCTGGCAGATGGATGTCAAAACGGCTTTCCTAAATGGAAACCTCATTAAGGAAGTGTACATGACACAACCCAAGGGTTTTGTATCCCCAAATGAAGCCACTAAAATATGCAAGCTGAATAGGTCCATCTATGGATTGAAACAGGCCTCTATAAGTTGGAATCGTCGTTTTGATGAGAAGATCAAAGAGTTTGGTTTTGTCAAGAATGAAGATGAACCGTGTGTTTACAAGTGAATCAGTGGGAGCATTGTTGTCTTCCTGATATTGTATGTAGATGACATACTGTTGATCGGGAATGACATACTTATCCTGAAAGTTGTTAAGAACAACCTAGGGAACTGCTTTTCTATGAAGGACTTGGGTGAAGCGACTTACATACTCGGTATTAAGATCTATAGAGATAGATCGAAGAAGTTGCTGGGTTTGACCCAGAGTACGTACATTGAGAAGGTGTTGAAGCGGTTCAACGTGCTTGAGTCCAAGAAAGGATTTTTGCCCATGTCTCATGGTGTAAATCTCTCTAAGGACCAGTGTCCAAAATCTTGTGAAGATAAGGACCGCATGAAGTTGATTCCATATGCTTCGGCAATTGGGTCAATCATGTATGCAATGTTATGTACTCGACCTGATGTCTCTTTTGCTTTGAGCATGACTAGCAGGTATCAGTCTGATCCCGGTGAATGTCACTGGATAGCCGTAAAGAATATCCTGAAGTACTTGAGAAGGACTAAGGATGTATTCTTGGTGTATGGTGGAAAGGAAGAGCTCGTTGTAAGTGGTTACACGGATGCCAGCTTCCAAACTGATAGGGATGATTCGAAGTCTCAGTCAGGGTTTGTGTTTTGCCTGAATGGAGGAGTTGTGAGCTGGAAAAGTTCCAAGCAAGAGGCAGTTGCTGATTCTACAACTGAGGTCGAGTATATCGCTGCGGCTAATGCAGCGAAGGAGGCTGTATGGATTAGGAAATTCATCGGCGAGCTAGATGTAGTTCCTAGCATTGTTGGTCCCGTAGTTCTCTACTGTGATAACAATGGTGCAATTGCACAATCTAAGGAACCTAGATCCCATCAGCGCTCCAAGCACATACTTCGGCGGTTCCATCTTATTCGTGAGATAGTAGAACGAGGAGATGTGAACATTTGCAGAGTGCCGACTGAGGAGAATATTGCAGATCCACTGACAAAGCCTCTCGCGCAGAGAAAGCATGATGGTCATACTAGATCAATGGGTATACGATACCTGAGTGATCAACTATAGTGGGAGTCTTGTGGGTTGCATGTAAAATATATATTCTGTTGGCTGTTTATTATTTATTCATATGATGAATTGTGTACCAATTATTTCCTTTTACAATTAATGGCAAGTTCTTTTATTACGATATACTGTTTCTATATGATAGAATAAAATTCGTGATAAATACCCTTAGAATGTTCGCTTCCATAGGACATCAAGTACATGACTTGAATGTGAGAGCCTATGATTTCGAAGCTTCATTCTTAATAGGTCCCTGGTCGAGGTATCATCGTAGAAGCTAAGGGTGATGATGATGCATTAAGACTAGCATGTGTGTTGACTGATGACCGGTTCTCACAGGTCATGATATTGTGATATCAAGTCGTCACGTGGGTACTTGTTAGTGAACAAGTTGTACTGGACAGACCCAACCTGAGACTACTTTGTGGATTGTTACTTAAATGTGTCACAAGTAGGTCTCATTTGACAATGGTGTTGTGGTCCTTTGACCTGAAGTCACAGCATTCATCGAGTGAGGAAGAGCGTGCTTTGATGTCATCTAAAGTCTTCCTTGAAGAAGGTTGATGATAAGGGTGGTCGTTGGGTACGTTACGAATCATTTGGGTGTTTGGGTGTGAGCAGATATGGGATTTGTCCTCCTATATAACAGGAGTTGCATCCATGGGCCCCTTGATGGAATTGGACTGAGAAATGCATGGCCATGCTTGGTTGAGTCAATATGTGATATTGAGCTCACCATTCTCTGGAAGTCCGTTCTAGATCAAGAAACTTGGATTGAGCTATTATGAGGGTGACACGGCCCATGCCTTTAGTTCTTTCCGGATGTAAGGGACAAAGGGACAAAGACAACGCTGGAACATTGGTCATAAAGGCTTATGAGTTATGAACTCTTATTGCTTGGGAAGCAATGATGCATTGCTAGATGCCGCTCATTGTTTGTGAGGTTTTTCTTTGATACTTTCAAGATCAAGTGGGAGACTGTTGGAGTTACCATTGTGATCTAGAAGTGGTCAAACATGTAATCTCACTGCCAACGCGATATGAGCCTGCAGGGTCGCACATAAGAGCATGTGGAGAAGTTGGAAGATTGTCTGTGTTGGTAAAGGTTACCAATCACCATATAGAATCGGGGAGGTAAAGCAAATGTTGCTGTCTGAATTCGTCGGATATGATTCGTCGGATTCGTCGGAATTCGTCGGATTGTTCCGTGGAAACTCGACGAATTATTACAGAGACCCTAAGCTCGGCAATTGTTGCCGTCTGATATGATTCGTCGGAGTTTGTCGGAATTCGTCGGAATTCGTCGGATTGTTCCGTGGAAACTCGACGAATTGTTACAGAAACTATAATCTCGGCAAATGTTGCCGTCTGATATGATTCGTCGGAATTCGTCGGATTGTTCCGTGGAAACTCGACGAATTGTAATAGAGACCCTAAACTTCTGTATGGACTGCGGATAGCGATTTTTCTAGGTCTTTTTATACTTCGGGTATAAATAGAACCTGTTTTAAGGGTTCAATTATGCTCTTCTTACGCCTCCTGGAAGAAGACCCGACATAAGAGTTCCGCCTCACGAACCCTAGCCGACGGAAGTGTTCCGCCGTTTTGCTCGTCTACGCAGACCTCCTTCCGGCGATCGTCGCCATGATTGTTCTTCCTGGAGCGAACCTAGCAGTTTGTGGAAGTGCAAGGTGCAGTCGTTCTTCTCCCGGCTCGTGTGGATCATTGTAGATGTAACGACCCAGCTTTGGCGTTCGAGCGGGACCACGTCCACGATCTGTCCTCAGCTGGCATCGCTACCGGGCTGCAGCCCAAGCACCCCAACCCTTCTCCGCCCACTGGCGGGTTGTTGGTGGCCACAGCCTCCCTTTTGATGAGCTAAACTCGATAGTCAAGCATGCACCACGGGGACTTCCCAGGAGGTCACCCATCCCAGTACTACTCCAACCCGAGCATGCTTAACTATGGAGTTCTTTCACTTCTCATCAAAAGGGAGGTTGTGGCCACCAACAACCCGCGCAGTGGGCGGAGAAGGGTTGAGGTGCTTGGGCTGCAGCCCGGTAGCGATGCCAGCTGAGGACAGATCGTGGACGTGGTCCCGCTCGAACGCCAAAGCTGGGTTGTTACAGTAGAGACGTAGACATCATTCTACGTGAGGAATCTCGCATAGCCGCTGACAGGATTCATCTTCTTGGAGCACCTAGGTTGGATTCGATCCAACTCCACTAAGGTAATTTATGCCTAGTAGTTTTCATTACTTCTTGATTCAATGTTCATGGTCGATCCGAATCTTTTTGGGTTGTTTCTCTTTATTTCCGCTGCGCCTACATACGATGTATGGTTGTAGAAAAACCCAACAAGTCTGGGGGTGTGATGAGTCCCAGTTATATACCCCTTTTCGGATTCATCTGGGCTTGTTTTCATGCATATGTACTCCACTTTTAGTTCATTAATGCTTATATTTCACTAGTTCACTCTTTTCACACGAAGTGCACTTTTTGGCCTATTGTGGTGTGCAATTGTGTGCTTTGTTGATTGGGGGCAAGCACAATGTGCTCCCTATTCTTTGTATGCTTTTATGATTGTGCTGGAGGTGTGTTCCCAGCATTGTGTTTTGTTGTGCAGGTGGGCAGATCATCCATACTACCCAGAATTCATCCTGTATGAATCGCACGGTCGTGCGTTTACTTGACGCACGGTTGGCTGCGGTCGTGCAAAATGATCTGCTGGTCAATATGGTGATCTACCCCGCTCGTGCGTTTTATTCACGCATGGTTGGCCTCAACCGTGCGCAAACAAAATGCACGACCTCCTATTATTTGCCGGATTTTGAGCTTACTGAATTTGCCCGTTCATTTTTACGCACGGTCGGCTTCGACCGAGCGTGAGTAAAATGCACGGGCGCGCCTGCTTCATCTTCTTGTGCTTTCTTCTTAATTAATATCGCACGGTCCACGCACGGGCGTGCGTTCAACCGTGCGTGACCAAATTTCTGACTATTTCTATAAAAGCTGTAGAATCCGCCCTAGACCGGATCGATCTTCTCTCTCGCGCCCAAGAGTTCCAGCTCCGCCCTTTTTCGCCGTTCCATCACCACCCACCATTTGGAGGTGCTCCGGGCATAATCTTCACGCCAATCTCGAGTCGGAGTATCCTCTCGGCCTCCTTCATCATTCAGAAGCTTCCAAGCTCCATTTCAACGTATTTTGCACTATATCCTTGGAGTTCTCCGGCAAGATCATGGCTGAAGGCTATTGATGAAGAAGACGGGTCCATTGGGAGGTAATGACAGCCCTCTTCTACCCCGGACGACAGTTGAAGACCGAGCGCGGATGAGGATTGACAACCCTATGATTCCGGACGTGAACCTCCGACGGGTCTTCGTGCTTCGGTTGTAATCTTACCTCCTCCTTGTTATTTTTGCTGATTCTATTTGATGTGTGTGGTTTGTATGTTTCTATATGAATGATGTCCATAAACCCTAAATGTTATTAGTGTAATTTTCCATGGTTTTGTGGTTATGTTTGTGGTTTATGTGATTTGAGGAGCGCCCCCATTCCACCATCCATTCCTCCTGACTACTCGCCATTCCGTGTGCCTACTCTTCCATTCGCGCAGCGAAGCGGTGCATAGCAGCCCGTGTAATCCATCCTCCTGGCCAAGAGGTGCTAACGACCCTCAAATCTTTCCGCAGTTACACCCACCTCATCTGCTTGCCTACTCGTCCATCCGCCAAGCGAAGCAGTGCATAGCAGCCTGCATAGTTTCCATCCGCCGGGCGAAGCAGCGCATAGCGGCCTGCATAGGAGTAGTTTAGTTCTTTTCTTTTATTTTCCACAATCCAATCCAAGCCTTCCGCAATCCATCCGACCTAAAGGACTTCGATCTCAAGTCCTTCCTCAAAAGTAAACTCCACCTTACCGTGTTCCTTCGAGATTCGATACTCGGGGATTCACTCCTCGTTTTATATTACTTGAACGACCGGTGTACTTGCCGTCATCGCATCAGTTGTCTCGGGAAGTCCATCTCGCTCCCCTTCACTACTCTTTTTCAGGGCCGTCCTACTACATCTCGCCCGCCTGCTAGTAATGATTTTGCTGCTTCTGACGAGACGTCACTCTCTGTCCTACTAAGGGAAGGCCTCACTAACGATTAACGATGCTTAGATTTGCTCGCAGGTGATTCCCAGACTCTCCCCACCGACTCTGACTTTGGGGAGGAAGAGATATCGCCCCTCCCCTTGTCGGAGCAGATGGATGATTTCCTGGGCGACCCGCGGGACCCCGAGGCCATGAAGAGGTGAACCTCGGAATTGTTTCAGAAACAAGGACGAATGCTGCAGGATCTTCACCTCCAAGCGAAAAGCGACAGAGAAATTGCCGAGGAGCGGCACGCCGCTTTGCTGGATGAGTGCGCGCGGCTCTACGCCGAGATGCCGTAAGATATTGGCGAGACGTCCACCTCCCCAGGGATGCATTTCGCGCAAGTGGATGATTATGCTCGCTTAATTCAACACGAGGCGCGCGCCGTCAACTCGTATCACTACCCTAGGATTCCGCCGCGGTCAGGAGTGCGAGGTCGTGGTAGGTGGAAATGGATACACTACTAGTCCTCACTCGCACTCCTCTGCCTGACGAGATCACCCACGATGCCTAACATTATGTTTAATCTCGTTGGACAATTTCACAATTTTTCTTTTTTGTTAACTATTTCTCGCCCACTGCTGGGGCTCTCGCGTACTTATTATTTGTCTGTGCGATAATGGCTAGTGATGCCCGTTCCATCTCTTACTTTCGCTTTCTTTCTGGTTACTCTCGCAGACAAATTTCATTTATACTATCCTCGCATGTGGGTCTCTCTTGCTAACATATCTGAGGTTGCTTTATGCTCTCGCATGCAACCAAACATGGGGTTTTGCCTAACCGCACCCCCCGTCGCTTCGACTTCTTTCCCGCACTTTTTATTTCCTATAAATAGGTTTCGACGCTGAACCCACCTGCCGCATTTTACTCCAGCCCTTCTTCTTCCTCTGCCTGCGAGATCTTGTGTTCCCTCTCTCGCGCCTTCCGCTCTTTCTTTTCGCAGGTCTCAACAATGGTCGGTGATGCTAGCGAGGCGGAGGGCCGGCTGAAGTGCGCCTGGGCCTTCACTGACTACACCTTTTTCAAGAGCAACCTAACCGAGGAAGAGTACCTCGCAGCCATCGCTGAATTTATACCGTCGGGCTTCTCTGCTCGCTGCCCAGGCGAGAACGATGTGATCAACGTCCCCATGCGGGATGAGCTCGCCATCCCTACCGCCCACTTTGGGGTCGGCCTGCGCCTGCCTTTGTGGCCGGAGGTTCGCCAGGTACCTTCCGATCTTTAAGCTCACGCTCACCTCGTTGAGACTTCGCGATATTTCTCGCCAGGTGTTAAAGCACTTCGGCGTGATACTGGGTCAGCTGACCCCCAAGGCTGTTGCGGTCATCGTCGCGTTCGCTTGTTACATGCGAGAAGAACGCATCGAGTTCAGTTTACCGGTCTTCCGGAAACTGTTCTCCTTCAGGGCCTACAAGGATGGCACCGCCTACTTCGTGGGCTCGGGGCCCAAGGTCGGCGATACCGTCAACAAGAGCCATTACTGGGCTCAAAAGTTCCTGTTCGTCCAGGGAAATTTCGGCAATGTTCCCTTCTCGCCAATCCAGCACGGCGAGAGCACCTACCGCCCCCCCCCCCCCCCCCCCCGGGTCTCGGCGGCCACGATGTCGCCTTGTTCCAGTTCTTCAATAAGAAGAACTTTGAGGTGGCCCACCTCCGCCGAAACGTCGACTCGCTACCACCGGTGCTCCCTGGGGAGGGTACGTACCGCGCTTGTTCGCCTACTTCTTTAAAGCTTTCTGATTATAATTCTAATTGTTAGACCGTTACAGGTGAGCGAGATCTGCCCATCCATCCCCCCTACGCGAGCAGCCGGTCAGTTCCTGCGGACCTCGCTCTCGCAAAAATGGGAGAGGACGCTTGCCGCGAGACTCCCCGCCCTACCGCCTCGCCTACCCGGAACAGGGCTGAGTCTTCTGGCCGTAAGGATCCCTCCTCGCAGCCTTCGCAGAAGAAGAACAAGAAGAATCCCCCCTTCTGAGAAGGGAAAGGGGCATGCCGAGGCTTCCCCAAGAGAGATCCTACCGGCCGACCTCCCCGAGGAAAGGTCGCCAGGATCTCCTCCCTGCCAATGCCGATAAATCACTGGAACTTTGGTCTCGGCCAAAGGCACAAAGACGAGGCCGACGAGTACCTACTTTACTGGAGTCCCGAGGTCAACAAGGCCACCATCTCCACTCTCCTCCCTTCTTGGGTGGAGCAGCCGACGGTCAACGGACAGGCGTTCCCGCTCTCCTTCGGACTTTATGGCCGCAAGGATGCCTCGGTCTTCAAGGCCGAGACCGCGGGGACCCTGGCGTATGAGAGTGCGCGAGCCCAGGTCCGCTCTCTCGAGCTCGCCCACATGACGGGTCGGCGCTGCCTTCAGTTGGAGCGCCATAACGAGGAGCTAGCCCACGCCTACAAAGACTCTGCTGCCGAGATCACGAGTCTAAAGGAGAGGCTGCTCGCCTTTGACGAGCTTCTCCCAGGCCATCAAGATGGAGTGGTAAGTCTTCGAGCTCTCGCTTCCCTCCTTTCCTAACAACACTTCTCCGGCTCACCTACTCTCTTCTTTACAGGATGCCGAGACCGCCAGGGAGCTTCGCGCTCGCATTTCCATCCTGGAGAATGAGGTCGCCGGGTTGAAAGCTCACAACCACGAGCTGATCCGCGCCGCCGTCCCCCCGTCCCCTCGCCCCTGAAGGATGATCAGCGGGCCAGGGAGGAAGAATGTCGAGAAGCTTCTGTCACCGCGGCGCGCTACATCTTTCGGGTCATGCAAGGAGTCGACCTGCTATCCACCGAGGCGGCCGACCTGACGATCGAGGACATGGTCCCGGAGCTATTTATGCCAGCCCCGCCACCAGCGGACAGCGATGACGAACGATCTGTCGACGAATCTTAAAAAAGACTTGTAATTTTATTTTTTGTATTTTTGGTTGGCGAGATCGCCGCAACACCTGTAACTGACTAGTGATGAAATGGAAATCTTTGCCTACTTGTTCATTGTGTTCTCGTTTTCTATGTTTTGTTATTTTTCCCGCGCTTATATCACATTTTCTATCGCGTTCATTGTGCTTGCACCCGCCTACCGCGCAGCCGCCCGACTTCGGCACAAGACGTGTATTCGTAACTACCTCCTCGCCTTTTTCGTCTACTTTAGGATTGCAAGTTCCAGGGTCAACCTTTTGAGTCTCCATCTCGCGGGGAGTGGGCCTTCACCCTTTAGTTTTCGGCGAGCGAGACCCCTATACGGCCTCTCGCACCGTCTTCGAGGATTTGAGTGTACACCCCTCTATGTTAGCTAGTGTTCGGCATGCCTGTCTTGGATGGTCACTGCTCTTCCCCCTCTATATTTTGCAAGGGCTCTGCCTCGCGGGAGGCCTTCTGCCCCTAGCGCGCGAGGCGAGCTCTCTCTTCCTTTGCTGTGCGGGGTCATCCTCTCTTGCCGAGCGAGACGACCCTTTTCTGGTAACCCTACCAGCCTCCCCAGAGACCAACCTGACCCACCATCTATGAGAGCCCGGCAGCAGAATCGATCTGGGGCATTCCAGCACCAAAGAACATGCCACTTTTCAGCCTCTCCAGAGATCAACCTAACCCACCGTCTATGAGAGCCCGACAGCGGAATCGATCTGGGGCATTCCAGCACAAAGAACTTGTTACCTTGTCAGCCTCTCCAGAGATCAACCTGACCCACCGTCTATGAGAGCCCGACAACGGAATCGATCTGGGCATTCCAGCACCAAAGAACTTGTTACATTGCTAGTCTCTCCAAAGATCAACCTGACCCACCCAGCACCAAAGAACTTGCCACTTGCCAGCCTCTCCAGAGATCAACCTGACCCACCGTCTATGAGAGCCAGGCAGCAGATTCAATCTGGGGCATTCAAGCACCAAAGAACTTGCCACTTGCCAGCCTCTCCAGAGATCAACCTGACCCACCGTCTATGAGAGCCCGACAGTGGAATCGATCTGGGGCATTCCAGCACCAAAAAACTTGTTACCTTGCCAGCCTCTCCAGAGATCAACCTGACCCACCGTCTATGAGAGCCCAGCAGCGGAATCGATCTGGGGCATTCCAACACCAAAGAACATGCCACTTGCCAGACTCTCTAGAGATCAACCTGACCCACCGTCTATGAGAGCCCAGCAGCGAATTCGATCCGGGGCACTCCAGCACCAACACTTGAAGATCCCTACTCAAAAATGACTTCAAAATCTATGTATGTAGAATGAAACATATAACAAGTTAGTTAAAAAATTTTTAAGGATATAATCTTTTCAAATCATCCCCACTCCTGGCTCGGCCGAGAGGTACCCCTTCCACATCCTGGAGGTGGTACCCTCCAGACTTGAGCACTTCGCTTACATTGTAAGTCCCCTCCCAGTTGGGCTCAAGCTTACCTACAGCGGCCCCTCTTCTTGCCGCATCTACCTTCTTCAGGAACAAGTCCCCTCTCTCGAACTATTTTATTCTGATATGTTGATTAAAGTACCTGGCCATCCGCCTCTTGACTTCCTCCTGCCGAACAGTAGCGAGGTCTCGGAACTCTTCTACTAGGTCTAAGGACAGCCTTTGTTCTGCATCATTTTCCACTAGCCATTCTTCATCCCATTCGCCTGCGGCGACCACCCTGGGGGTTTTCACCTCGAACTCTATCGGTAGGACGGCCTCGGACCCGTGAGAGAGTTTGAACGGAGTCTCCCTGGTGGCGGTATTTGGAGTAGTCCTCAAGGCCCAAAGGACCGAGGGCAGATGCTCTACCCAATTGCCCCTGAGATTCTCCACTTTCTTCTTGAGTAGGTTGACAATTATCTTGTTTGCTGCATCCACCTGACCATTACTCCTCGGATAGTGGACCGACGCGAACCTGAGGTCTATGCCGAGTTGGGTGCAGAAACTGACAAATTCTTCGCTGGCAAATTGTGGCCCATTGTCCATCAATATGGCCAGTGGGAGCCCATGCCTGCAAATTATCTCACCCCACACAAAATTTCTTACCACTTGGGACGTTACCTTGGCCAGCGCCTTTACTTCTATCCACTTGGAGAAGTAAGCAATCATCACCAATAGAAACTTCCTTTGGCCACTAGCTTTCGGGAAAGGGCCTACCAGGTCCAAACCCCATATAGCAAAAAGCCAGGGAGTTGTGATGGTTCAGAGTCTTTTAGCTGGCAAGAGCTGGAGAGGAGCGAACTGTAAGACCCCCCTCCCGGAAAACAAGACACGGCCGAGGGGAGTCTTATGCCCAGGAAAGCCGCCTTGCGGAAGTGCCAGCACACGAGCTAGCCTCCCCCACCAGACGCCTATCCTGCCGGCCAAACCAACTAAACAGCGCCAACCCATCAATAAAAGAAAGCATTAAAAGCCATAGATTCACAATAAGTACAAGAAGGACAGAAAACTACACAAGCTCCTGCAAATCATCAAAGTATCAAATTAAATGCCCCAAGGGCTACATCTCAAAACACTCACTCGCCTCTGCCACTGACGGTAGCCAAGATATCATGGTCTCCGGCCCTGTCATCCTGACCTGACTATCCTCCTCCAGCACCGTGCACTGCTGCTCTAAGGAACACTCCTAAAAAGAGGGACGTAGCAACCGGTAGTCATAAAGACTAAGTGGCTTCACATCCGCTCCCCCGGCGACTCCAAGGCACCAGGCGGAATGAAAGGAAGAAAAGCTGCAATATAAGCAATAGTATATACAAGCAGGTGATAGGAATGATTGATCATATATGTCGGTTGTATAAGTACCCAAGTACTTGCAATGGCACTAACTAAGCTGTTCATAAGTATATAAGTAGCAATGGTTATAAATGCAAGTACTGGTAACAGGTATAATAAGCACAACTAACAAGTATATGACAATGACAGAGTATAAGTAAGTAGTGAAATAGCACAGATCTAAGCAGTTCATATCGTACCTTAACTTATATGAATGCTCATACAAACTTATAAGTTAAGGTTTCCAAACTGGGACCCATCATATAAAAGAGCCCATACTAATTTATATGATGGACCCGATGCGGTGCAATGCTATGATTATGAATGATGAATGCAATGCAATAATTATGATATGATGAACTCACCCATGCATTTTGCTATGTCGACATAGACCTTTAGTTCTCGCTTTTTGAGGGGTAGCTAACCGCTCAGGCATCTCCCATCGTGGCCAGACGGAGACAGTGGAACGAGCTCCTCCACTACTAGGAGGGTATGAACACTACCAGTCCTAGGCCTCTGTACGCCTCGACGCTAAGAACACACAGCGGAGACCCTGCATACTGCTCGACGCTAAGAGCACACAGCGGAGCCTCCAAGGACACAGAAGGGGACTTGGGTAGGTGAGCACCAAGAGTCCAACCCAACCAGTCTAGAGTCTAACTGCCGGCTTCTGTCGGTGTCACGACTAGCAAGCCCGTAGACCCGCCACAAGTATCCTCCAACCAGGATCACTACACCACCATGTGTGAACCATGCACATTCATGTAATTCCCATGCATAAACCGTGCTATCAAGCACCCGAGGACTCAACCAGTCTTAGGCCTCTGTACGCCTCGACGTTAAGAACACACAACGGAGCCTTCTTACCTTTCACATCATACCAGTCAACTGATGCTACTAGCATCCAAGGCCCCCAACAACAGGGTCCTTAACATATCACAGCAAGATATAACCATACCTTATAATCCACTCCAAGCCATCAATGCTAACCATACCGAGTTATCATAACTCTTTTGCGGTGGCGAGTGTATATCATGGAAATTACTCTACGAAAATCTGTAGGACTACTTGTGTACGGTGTCATATTCATATTTTACTAAATATGTAATCCCCAACATATCACTAATATTCAATCGTCTTAAGTACAAATCACAACGTGATTCAACACGATTAATGCTATCAAACTTATGCGGAGGTCATCACCAATCTACATCATTCAATAGATTATCGAGCAATGTGAATATTAATTCATTCATGTCCTTTTTACGATTCCACATAAATCTATAATTGAAGGTTCATTCAAGGGGTCATCTTAACAGAAATAAATCTGAAATCATTATCACAAGCCAATGCTAGCATATTCTGTTAGAAACAAAATTCCGGCCCAAACAGGCTTCACATTCAGCATTTATATCCCCTTCAAGTTGTGAAATAACACGACAATAACTTTAATACTACTTAATCATAAATTATGAATTTCAACAGGGATGTACATATTGTTATCACCTATGTCTCCACCAATTTTCATGAGCATCCCACCACTATAATAAGAGAAATCCACAAAATACTGAGATCGGAAGTGTTATGACTCAGTTTACTAAAACTGGATTTCTGGGAGTTCTACTCCACCCCAAATTATGTGCCACCCCATTTTGGAAAGCTCTCAACAAGGACTACAACATTCATGTTGAGTCCTAAACCCATATCCAAGTGGATCCTACCTAAAATCTGCTATGAAGTCGACTGCAGAAATCTGGACAGCAAAAACAGCAGCACTAAACCCAATCCAGCTTTCTGGACAGTCCACTCGACTGGACCTTTAGGGAGCTACAGGTCACTTCAGAAAACGGGTAACCTATCGTTGGAAAGCTCTTTCCGAGGACAACTTCCATGTTGAGTCCAAGGTCTAATTCCAGTGGAATCAAGCCTAAAAATTGGCTCGAACCCAGCTGCGCACAATTTTCCCTTAACAACCAAGTGTAATGATATAATTTGACTTTCTTTAGCAAGGGCTTTCATTACATTTACCACACAATTATATAATTAACAACCCTAACTAACAGGGGGTTTTTAACAGAGAATCACTCATCATCTTTTCACCTAATTAAATAAATTAACATCCTACTGAACAGGAAACTATTCATCATCTTCCCCCAAAACAAGGGTTAGGTCATTACAACTTCTCTCACACAATACTCCCTCCATTGACCATGGATTTCAACGAAATCAAATCCTATCTCTTTCTTTTGAAGAGAAGAAGTGACTGAAGGAACTTTCGCGGCAATCGGTGCCCTGACAAGAAAGATCCGGTTTGGTCTTTTCCTAGGAAACTCCATTAACTCACAAGCCAAGCTCTTTTGAGCTCAACACCTCTCCTAATTTTCTCTACGATCTAGCACTAAGGGAGAGGGGAGGAAGTCACCTGATTTCCGGCCGACGATCGCGGTTGTCTCCTCGGCGGCATGGCGGCGGTTGGACGAGCTGAAATCCTCCTCCAAGCTTGCTCCTTCAAAACCCTAGGTCAAAACCTTGAGGGGAGGGTGGAAAATGAAGAGGAAGTAAAAGAAGAAGAAGAAGAGAGGAAGGAGAAGATGAACAATCCCATCTGATTGGGAGGGTTCAGCTCTTTAGGGAGAATGAAGTAGTGGGATTAGTTTAGGTTGAATTAATGGTAAACCTATCCCCAAGCATAATCTTGAAACTCTACCAATAAATGTCAGCTTCCTATTGGTCCTAAACTCCACCAGGAGCTTTATCCTATGCATTTTAAGCCACCACCAAACAGAAATCCCGTGACTCTTACACGGCCGCTAGCGCCAGCGGTAGCACTACCGCCGGGCGCTAGCCCTTCTCAGCCATCTCGACGGCACCGCTGAGACAATTTGGTCGTCTCGACGGCCGCTGAGACGATTCGCTAGCGCCGGCGGTAGCGATACCGCCGGGCGCTAGCGACAGAGATCAAAATATAGCAGTTTTGATTTTTAATCCTAGTGAGCTACACAGACCTCCAGAAAACGTACAACCAGTCGTTGGAAAGGTATTTTCGAGGGCTACAACCTACACGTTGAGCCCGAGGTCTGAATTCTGCTGGGTCATGCCTAAAAAGTGCCTTGAACCCAGCTACGCGCCTTACCCAGATTCAGAATCTAATAAATTTCTAGTTCATGCAACTCTAAGTGACATATGTCACCCGAGGTGTATAGAGCGAAATGGGATGTTACACGAACAGCTGACACTTTGAACATTTCCTCGCGAACTCCACTGCATACTTGCTGAGGGTAGGCCAAAATTAGCCTTGCCTCAACACTCTACCTTCCAAGGTTTGGCTCCCGGAGTGACTGCCACATTCCCCCGAGTGGATTTCTTCTAGGACTCTCGGGACCTCCTCCTCTGATACACAACGGGCCAGGAGCCCCGAGAGTGTTTTCCTGTATAGTCCCACTGCATGCAAGGACTAATAAGCTGACTTATACCTGCAGGGTCGTTTATCCACGTCCCCTTCAGGAATCTTCCCCGATGTCAGGAAGGCGATGAAGGGATCCATCCATGATGCTCGCTGATCTACCTCCATTAGCTCCCCTTCCTCGATGGAAGGTCAAAAGAATTCTGATACTGTCCCCCCAGCTCGACTGCCAAACTTGGCTAGGAGGTCCACCGGGGTGCTCTCCTCCCTTGGCACATGCTTGATGGAGAAAGTGCAAAATTGCCCGATGACCCCCTTGACCTTCTCCAGGTAGCGTTGGAAGGTCGGCTCCTTTGCCTCGAATTCCCCCCTGACTTGGCATGCCACCAGCATGGAGTCCGTTGAGACCTCCACGTCTTGTATTCCTAGCTCCCGGGCCAGTCACATGCCCGCTATCACTGCCTCGTACTCGGCCTGGTTGTTGGTAATTGGAAAATGGATGCTTAAGGCTTGCTCGATCTTAGTCCCTTGGGGGCTTATCAGGATGATTCCTCCTCCATAGGAGTGTTTCCCTAACGCACCATCCACCCGCATCTTCCATTCTACCGGGGGAGGTGATTCATGCTCCCCCACTTTGGTTGCGTAGTCCGTCATGTAGTCTGCCACTGCTTGTGCCTTGATCGACATCCTAGGCACAAACGCGATGTCGAACTCACTCAACTCCACGGACCATTTTGCCAGCCTCCCCGAGTGCTCCACCCCTTACATAACTTTGCGAAGTCGGTGGTCGGTCACCACTTTGATCGAATGCGCTTGGAAATAAGGTCGGAGCTTCTGGGCCGATACCACCAATAAGAAGGCCAACTTTTCTAAAAA
The DNA here is from genome assembly GCA_033032865.1 of Dactylorhiza incarnata. Classification (NCBI taxonomy): domain Eukaryota; kingdom Viridiplantae; phylum Streptophyta; class Magnoliopsida; order Asparagales; family Orchidaceae; genus Dactylorhiza; species Dactylorhiza incarnata. The sequence goes on along the minus strand of JAWHQI010000102.1, from coordinate 1,052,528 downwards.
GGGGTATCGGAGCTCCGCCTTCCTCAGCACTCGGCTGACGTAGTAGATTGGAAACTGCCTTCTCCCTTCTTCCCGGACCAATACCGAACTTACTGCCTCGAATCCTACCCCCAAGTATAGGGATAGATCCTCTCCTTGCCTTGGCCCCTGGAGTAAAGGAGTCTAAGTGAGTTGCTCTTTCAAAGCTTGGAAAGCTTCCTCACACTCTGAGGTCCATTCAAATTTTTTGTTTCCCCTTAGCACCTTGAAGAAAGGTGCACACTTCTCACCCGCCTTAAAGAGAAACCTACTGAGCCCGGGCAATTTTCTGGTGAGGCTCTGAACCTCCTTCAAATTTCTTGGCGACCCCAACTCTTTGATTGCTTTAACTTTATCTGGGTTAGGCTCTACCCCTGCTGGGGTGAGCAAGTGACCTATGAACTTTCCCCGACTAGCCCCGAAGACACACTTCAGGGGGTTGAGCTTCATCTTATACTCCTGCAAGGTCCCAAAGGTCTCTTCGAGGTCTTGGAGGTGGGACTCGAGGTTTCGGCTCTTTATCATGAGATCGTCAACATAGACCTCCAGATTTCTTCCCTTCTGCTCTCGGAAGACCCTGTCCATCATTCGTTGGTATGTGGCCCCTGCATTCTTGAGCCCAAAGGGCATCATCTTATAATAATAACACCCATCCCCCGTAATGAAGGAGACATCCTTGATGTCGGGGGGGTGCATGCGGATTTGATGATAACCTGAAAATGCATCTAAAAAAGACATTATAGAGAAACCGACGGCTGAATCAACCAGCGCGTCGATTTTAGACAAGGGGTATCAATCCTTGGGGCATGATTTATTAAGTAGTGAGAAATCAACACACATGTGCCACTTACCTCCCCCTTTTTTCACCATAACTACATTGGAGACCTAGCCTGCGTACTGGATCTCCGATACAAAACCTGCTCGGAGGAGCTTGCCCACCTCCTCCCTGATGGAGCCTTCCAGCTTGTCGGCGATGGCTCTTTTCTTTTGGCGGATGGGACGAGAGTCGGGATCGAGGTTGAGATGGTGGCATGCCACGTCCGCATCCATCCCGGGCATCTCCGCCGCGCTTCAAGCGAAGACGTCCACGTTCTTCTGCATGCAGGCTAGGATTTTCTCCTGCTCCTCCAGGCCGAGCTCTCCGCTGATTCGGACCTTCTCCACCACCCCAGCACGGGTGGTGACCTCGAGCTCCAAGACCTCCTCCATGGCCTCCAACCGAGATTGCTCTCCCCAATCGCCTTCCTTCCCCTCACCGCTAGCGAACGCTTCAGCCTCCTCCTCCCTTCCTTCTTCTCCAATCGCCATCAGCTCTTCCGCCCTTCTTTCCTGGGCCTGACCCCCTTCCTCTTCCTTCTCTTCCTCTCCTTCCTCCATCTGCTCCTCTGCCTCCCCCACTTGGGCCTTTCCTTCTCCCCTTCTTTCCTCCTCTGCTTCCTCTCTGAGACCCGCCGGCTCCACCATCTCCTGATCTCATTCCTCTACTGCGGCCATCCAGGAGATGGTGTTCACGGCCGTCACGTAGCACTGCGTTGCTACCTTTGGGTCCCCTCTTACCCGAACCTGAACTCCACCCGAGTTGAACTTAAGACATTGGTGGAAGGTGGAGGGGACGCAGCGGAAAGCACTGATAAGCGCCCGTCCAAAGATGGCATTATAGCTGTTGGGGGCGTATACTATGACAAAGCGGCAATTCCGAGACTGCCCCCCTAGGACCACGTGGAGCCCCAGTCCCCCTTCTACCTCCTTCCTCTCCCCGGAGAACCCGAACAATGGGCCATCCGAGGCCAACACCCTCCTGGTTTCTACCTTCATCTCATCGAACGCCTTCTTGAAGATGATGTTCACGGAGCTTTCGTTGTCCACGAGAATTCAGGACACCGTGAAGTTCTCAATGGCGGTCTGAATGACCAGCGCATCGCAGAAATGGTCTTCGTGACCCGGCATGTCCCTCTGAGAGAAAGTAATTTTTTTTTGCCGGGGGTGGGGCTGTGGATGTCGAAGCCACGCTCCGGCGGTAGATGGTATGGAGGCTCGCCTTGCGGGTTGCCTCAACCCCTACACCCCCGTGGATCACTCCGATCCCTCCTCGGGTCCCCAAATCAACCCTATCCTCGCACCTCTCCTCCTAATCCTCCCGAGGTAGGACCTCCTCAATCCTCACCTGCTGCTGATGTCGCTGCACTGGCGCTCTGGCCCTCTTCGTCTCCAAGAACTCCGGGCAAGTGGTCGTCACGTGGCCTTCCTCGTCATGGAAGTCACAATATGGCAACGCCACCTCCCCCCTCTCGACTTCCACCGCCCTATTCCTCCTTCGGGCTGCTGCCCCTGCTCCACCCCTTACTCTTCCTCCTTCTCCTCTTCCTATTTCCATCGCGTGCTGAGGCAGGGGAGGCATCTACCTCGGACCCTGCCTCCATCCCAACTGATGGGGTCTTCCCTGACCCCCATTGAAATTACCACCACCCAGGGCATAACCTCTCCCTTGACCTTGCATTCATCCGCCATGCTGCCTCCATCCCCCTCCGGGGCCCTGGGCTCTTCTCTTCTCCGCACCTCCTGCTGCCTGGCCTCCAGCTCACTAAGCTTTGCTAGCCTCCTGGTGAGCTCCGGATTGGCCTCCTCCCCTTCGATTTCCTCTGCCACCCTCTCCAATAACTCCTCGTAGGAGACGGGGGCCTTCCTCTTCAATCCCATCTTGAAGAAACTTTCCCTCAGCCCAACCATGAAGGCGAGCTGGAGGGAAAACCCAGGCATCTCCTGGGTGAGCAATACCTCCTCCTGAAATCGATCCGCATAGTGAGCCAACGACTCCCTGGGCTCCTGCTTGACCTTGAAGAGGGACTCAGCGTCCTTCTTCCTCTTCGTCGAAGTCGAGAATCGCAACAAGAAGCTTCAACGCAAGTATTCAAATGCGTAGATCGACCCCGCAGGGAGTTGATGGAACCAGTCCCTGGCCTTCTCTTTCAGGGTGACGGCGAAGAGCCGACACTTAAAGGCATCCGATATCGGTCTGATAGAAACCGAGTCCTCGAATGACTGCAAGTGCTGGACAGGGTCGTCCCTGCCGTGGTAGTAGACCCTGTCCCATTCCCTGAACCCTTCCGGGACGGGTGCAGAAAGCACCAACTCGCAAAAGGGGCTCCCCCACCTGCCACCTTTTCCTGCTCCACTCCCCCCCCCCCCCCCCCGAGCTCCCTCTCCAGGCTTGAGCTCACAGGAATCACGCTCACGAGAGCCACACTCGCCGGAACCGTACTTACGGGTGACGCGCTCGCCTGAACCGCGCTCGCATGTGTCGCGCTCGCCTGCACCGTACTCGCCGGCACCGAGCTCGCCGACACCACGCTCGCCAGAATCTTGCTCGACGGGCTGGCAAACAGCACTCGCCCCTTCAGGTCTTGCACTGACCCCCCCCCCCCCCCCCGACCACTTCCTTTCCAGCCCTTCCTCCCGGGGCATTCTCGCCAGCTGCTGCTGGAGGGGGGAACGCCTGAGGCGTCGTGGTCGCGAACTCGCTTCGCAACGCTGCGACGGCGAATCTGAGGGTGTCGAAGACTTCCCTCCTGAAGTCCGAGAACATCCTTGGCGTCACCACCTGGGGTGACCCGCAAAACTCCTCACCCTGCTCTTCGTCTCCTGCCATGTCCCTTCCTTGGAACTTTCTTGGGCCAGCTACACTCCGCGCTCACCGCACCAAATGTTAAAACCAATTTATTGGTCTCTTGTGAAGCTCGGGCCCTCAACAAGTTGAGGGGCAGCTAGCCCTTACTGATCCCTCGGAAGGAGCGGACTGTAGATTCGGAACTATACTTAGACCTTAGTCACAGCGAGGAGGTCCCAACACAAACCCGGAAGATCTTTGAGCGCTTCCCCTCCCAAGCCAAAGCTGAGACTGGGCACTTTGGAGAGCTAGAGAGCTAAACTAAGAAAACCTAGGGAGAAGTTCAGAATGCTCTGATCGGACCCCTCTCCAAAGGTGCCCTTCAAGGCCTATTTATAGTTTTTTAAGTCTAGTCTGCCAATAGCGGAGTTCTGCCTTTTGGTTTTACTAAACGCACCCCAATTTGGTCTGCTAACAGCCAAACTCTGTTGTTTGGAGGGGCTAACGACAGACCACCAGGGGCAGATCTGTAATTTCGCCTCCTTAGCCTATAGGCAAGTGGCTTACGAGAACGCCACTCATGAGAGCTCCCACGAGTCTCCTCGCGAGTATGGCTCATGAAACCCCTCTTAGGCGAGCACTCTGCGAAGGCCCCGCTCGCCCTCCTTCTGGCGACATCTGCCGAGGCCAGGTCTCGCATTCCCTCCTGCGTGGAGACTCCTTAGTGGTGAGATCCCCCTAGCTCTCGCGACTCCTTAGTGGCGATATGACCTCTTCCAGCCCAAATTACTAATATTCGGGCCTTACCTCCTCAGGCGAACACGGGGTTGTACATGGACCTCCTCAGAGATTGACTTTGAACCACCTCTTCAGCTACTTATTCTGAACTAGCTGTCCTCTCAGGTAGTCTTGGAGCATCGCTCCACCTGCTTCCAGAACCTGAAGCACCTGACCCAAAGCTAGAAGCACCTGGAGCACCTGGAGAAATAGGCAACTCCACCAGAACCTCCTTTGTAGCTTCTCATGGTCCACCATCTATCCGGCTTCCTTGTAGCTCAACAGAAGAGCTACCCTGGTATGACGTCATCTCGTCGAATACCACATCCCTTGAGACCACAACTCTCTGTGTCTCTGGATCCATGCATCTCCAACCCTTCTTCTGGTTATCATAACTAACAAAAACTAGCTTCCTTGCTTTCGCATCTAGCTTCGTTCTGAGGGCATCAGGAACATGCACGTAGCAGGTAGATCCGAACACTCGAAGGTGTTCCACTGTAGGCTTTATCTTGAACATCTACTAATGAGGGGTCTTCATGTTTATGGGATTGAGAGACATCTGATTGATGACAGAGGTTGCACAAGACATTCCCTCTGCCCAGAAAGACTTTGGGATACTCTTGGCATGGAGCCAACAATTGCAGGTCTCCGTCAGATGACGGATCTTCCGCTCTACAATGCCATTCTGTTGTGGAGTATGAGCATAAGAGAGCTCTCTCTAGATGTCATGCTTCCTGCAGAAGTTAAAGAATGCTTTGGAGGTAAACTCCCCTCCATTATCAGTTCTGAACTTCTTGACCTGCAGGTTGAGTCGACCCTCCACTAGCTCCTTGAACTCCACAAACCTTGCGAGAGCTTCCGACTTCTCCTTCAGAAAATATACCAAAGTATATCTAGTGAAGTCATCAATCAAAACTAGCATATACCTGCTGCCTCCAAGACTGACAGTTGCGGTAGGTCCAAATAGATCACCATGAATACACTCTAATGGTGCTTTACATCTGCTTTGAGATTTGTCAAATGGAAGACGTTGAGCCTTACCATATTGACAACCTGCACAAACGTGGCCTTCGCCAAAGGATGACAAACTAGGCAAACCTCTCATTACCCATTCTTTTATACCCGTTTCCTCTCTAGTTACTCTGAAGTCCTAAGGTGGATTACAAATAGCTCGGACAGACGAGTGTCGATGTTCAAATGAACATCGAACAATGCCTTTCTTAGTGACTGATTATTTTGTATGTCATCACTCAATGCGTACTTAAGGTTCCAGTTCATACATCAATCACACTTATACTTGCTGACGGGTCATTCCTCACATCTACTATCATATCATTGTCAATTCCCAAAATTGTAGTTTTACTAAACGCACCCCAACCCCTTTCTTCTAGCATATGTTACAAATGATTAATCCCTTAAACAATCTTTGCTTTCATAATGATCGGGGGTTTAACAATTCTATGTGTGATGATCAAATGGGGTTTAAGTCAATTATTCAATTTTACTGTTTGCAGACCCAATTGTCCTCGAGTGTGATAACATGACTTAGAAGGGAGACTGCATGATCCTCTATCTAATAAGTACTCAAACAAGATTCTAGGAGTTGTATAGATGATAAACATCAAATTTTTCATTCTTTTCCTTTAATAAATTATATCGGGCCTATAATTCAATTCCTTATATTTAATATATTCATCAATTTACACATGAAGTGTCAATTATCTTGGCCCAAAAGGGTCCAATAAATTTTCCAGAGGTTCATTTTGCAATCAAAAGTCTATGTACAAGTTTTTATAGCATTCCGGTGTCAAAAATTCAAGATATGAATATCTCAAGTTATAACTCCATGTTCTACATTATGAATGAGGTACTAAATATATATAACCATAAATTCCATAAAAAGTTCCAGAGGTTCATGATGTTATCACAGGTTTATGTCCAGATTCTTAGAGTATTCCAGTGTCAATTATTTAAGATATGAATATTCTAAATCATAACTCCAAACTCTACATTGTGAATGAAGTACCAAGCATATATAATCATAAATTCCAGGAAAATTACTAGAGGTTCAAAATGTCATCAAAAGTCTATATGCAAATTTCTATAACATTCCAGCAACAAAATTCAAGATATCAATTTCCTAATTATATTCCAAGGTTCTACTTTGTGTAGGAAGTATGCAGTTTACTCAATGATTAATTCTAATAAAATTTACATAGCTTCGTACTGATATAAAATGTCTGCATACAAAATTTGATAGCCATCCAACATCATTATTTCAAGGAATTAATTTCTCAAGTTATAAGCCCAAATTCTACTTTGTGAAGGAAATATGAATTTTACTGAATGATTAATTCTAATAAAATTTCCAGAGCTTCATACTAATATAAAATTTTTGTATACAAAATTTGATAGCCATCCAGCATCATTAATTCAAGGAATTAATTTCTCAAGTTATAAGCCCAAATTCTACTTTGTGAAGGAAGTGTGGAGTTTACTCAATGATTAATTCTAATAAAATTTCCAGAGCTTCATACTGATATAAAAACTCTGTATACAAAATTTGATAGCCATCCAACCTCATTAATTCAAGGATTTAATTTCTCAAGTTATAAGCCCAAATTCTACTTTGTGAAGGAAGTATGAAGTTTACTCAATGATTAATTCTAATAAAATTTTCAGAGCTTCATACTGATATAAAAATTCTGTATAAAAAATTTGATAGCCATCCAGCATCATTAATTCAAGGAATTAATTTCTCAAGTTATAGGCCCAAATTTTACTTTGTGAAGGAAGTATGAATTTTACTCAATGATTAATTCTAATAAAATTTACAAAGCTTCATACTGATATAAAAAGTCTATGCACAACCTTCTAAGACATTTAAGTAAGCTTTAACCCTTTAAATACTCACTTGGGGTTTATGTGACCAAATCATATGAAATCAAGTTTCCTAGGAAAATCAACCCAAAGGTTGATGATTTTCTCTATAGAGTATTGTCCTATGGTCCTAAGTTCATGTTTTAAATTTCATGAAAGTTTACCAAGGGAAAACCTTTAAATTCTCAAACATTATTGCTTAAGAACCTTATTGATCAACTTTTATCACCTAGATTTTTGGCATGTGAATTTCATTCACATACAAGAGTCCAATTGGGCTCAACCTTTAATTAGGGCATATTCATGGTCTTATTATCATGCCACCCAAAATATGGGTTAAGATGATTTACCCATGTAAATCTAGACCTGCATTATAGTGTTATATGCACACCAAAACTCCCCCCCCCCCCCCCCCCCCCTGCATGCATGTGGAGATTCCTCCCAACGCTCAAAGACAAATGGTCTCAAATTTCTACCAGACACTTTTATTGACTTATTTGACCATGCAAATATTATTTGGTGGGTTTTGAGTTCATATCACCCAATTATCACACCATGCATGATTAACTAAATTATTTCCAAAACTATGGAAAAATATTCTCCAAAAATTCCAATTTTTGGGCAGAGGGTAAAAATAGGTAGCATACATCTATGGTTTAAATCTCAGTTCAATTCATCCAATAATTTGAGAGATATACTAAAAATACTCTTTGTGCTATAGGCACACCATTTCATACACTAGACAAAACTTGTATGTTGAAAATATCAATTTTCATAACTCCAAATGGTCCAAAAATTTATACAGGGACTCTTATGGACTTATTTGACCTTCCAAAGAATATTTGGTGGATTTTGAGTTCATATCACCCAATAATCACACCATGCATGATTAACTAAATTATTTCCAAAACTTTGGAAAAATATTCTCCAAAAATTCCAATTTTTGGGCAGAGTGTAAAAATAGGTACCATACATCTATGGTTAAAATCTCAGTTCAATTCACCCAATAATTTGAGTGATATACTAAAATACTCTTTGTGCTATAGGCACACCATTTCATACACTAGACAAAACTTGTATGTTGAAAATATCAATTTTCATAACTCCAAATGGTCCAAAATGTTATACAGGGACTCTTATGGACTTATTTGACCTTCCAAAGTAGATTTGGTGGATTTTGAGTTCATATCACCCAATAATCACACCATGCATGATTACCTAAATTATTTCCAAAACAATGGAAGAATATTCTCCAAAAATTCCAATTTTTGGGCAGAGGGTAAAAATAGATAACATATATCAATGGTTAAAATCTCTGTTCAATTCACCCAATAATTTGAGAGATATACTAAAAATACTCTTTGTGCTATATGCGCACCATTTCATACACTAGACAAAACTTGTATGTCGAAAATATCAATTTTAATAACTCCAAATGGTCCAAGTTTTATACAGGGACTCTTATGGACTTATTTGACCTTCCAAAGAAGATTTGGTGGATTTTGAGTTAATATAACATTAGATCTAGGCCCCATATGGAAAAAGAAATATTGAATAAAACCTTAAAAAAATTGTTTCCAAAAATAGCCAATTTTTGGCATGGGCATACTTTAGGGCAGGTCTCATGCATGCACCAAATTTCAAGCGGCTCATATATACTTGTCTCACCAAAATGGATGCTCAGGGAGCTACAGAGCTCCAAATTGAGTGGCTAAAAGCTCATTAGGAAGGTGAGACCAGTAGCTACAACTTTTATGTTGACCACTTAAGCTATATTTGTCAATTAGTGGTTCAAAGATCAATTTGAAAGTACTATCCAGAGTGTGACAATTATTTAAAAATCCTATTCCTAATGTTATTTGGTCTGCAACTATCAGATCTTCCAGATCAGACGGCTACCAGTCGTCTTCCTCCTTGAGCCTATGGCTCGGATTTGCTCTCCCAGGGCCAACTTTGGCCCTGTTTTCCACCCATCTCCGGCAAAACCCCTAAGCCACCACCTCCGGTCGAGGCTTGGCTATCCACCGGCGGTGAGAACTCGGTCGGAGGTGGCCAGAGCAAGCCCCCCACCATTTTCATTTTTCGGATAGGAACATCGAGACGGCCATGGCAATTTCAGTAAGTTCTTCAACAATGCGATCAGGATGAGAGGGGGAATGCGAGCACAAGGGGAGGGGAGAAGAAACTGAACCTTGACAGGGATTGAGGTTGAGCTATCCCCTTGAATGCCATGGTCGGCCACCTCCTTCAAGCACCTTGCCGATTCCACTATTCTCCACCAAATCCTCCTCTGTAAAGCTCCATCCCAACTCCTTGATGCTTTCTAAAGCTAAAGGTGGCCTTGATTTGGGCTGAGGAGGGTTGTATATGGCTGTGCCATCTTGGGGATTTCGTGTAGCATTGTTTGCTCATCCTTGATGCCAAGTGGCATCAATTCAGCTGAAATTTGGTTGGGGAGTAGTTGAGATGCTCAGTAACGGCTTTGGGAAGATGGAAGGCATGTCATGTGGAGCTCATTCTCTATTTCCCTTCCTTCTTAATTCAAAATTGGGGAAAAACCTAAACTACCCTTGCATGCCTCCAAACTTCCAGAAATCGGAATTTGGTCCTTGTAATTGGGCTCATTAGCTGTTGATTAGGCTTGGTAGTAAGGCCCTAGCCCATGGGGTTTAGGTTCAATTGAGTCCAAATGCCCATTTAGGCCAATTTTGACCCATGTTGACTTTCTTAATTGACTTGGTCAGCTAATGGGTTGACTGGTCCAATATGTTGACCTTGAGTGCCTTGACACCACCCAATGTTGATTGGGTCATGGTGATGCCCTAATTGGGTCAATTTAGCCATTGTGTGTGGTTTTGACCAAAATTGGGGGGGGGGGGGGGTGACTTTGGTTAAATTGGACCAATTGTTGACCACTTGATGGCGCTTTTGGGTCCATTGGGTCCCCTATGATGTTATAAGAATAGGGATGAAGTCAATTTCATGTTTGGGGGGTCAATTAGACCTATTGGTAAAGGATTGGCCTATGTTGACCTTAAGGGTACTTTTGTCAATTTGGGCCAATTAGTGACTCCATGATAGGGATTTTAGGTTCATTGCACCCCAATTAGGGTTTATAATATAGTGGTGGGGTCAATTTGATCATACGAAGTCTAATTGACCCAATTTGGGATGAATCAGCCAATGTTAACCTATTTTGACCTAGAGTTGATTTGGCCAAATTGGCCAAAATTGGTGACCCTATGATGGGGCTTTTGGGTCATTTGGGCCTCTCGTAGGGTTAGGGTCCTATTGGTAAGCTCAATTTGATTTGGTGAGTCCAATTTGAAGTAAATTGGGCAAGGTTGACCTCTGCCCTTTTGGGGTGCTTATAGCAATTTTTCTAAGTCCAAGTTGACCTAGGATGATTCCATGATCTCTACTCACAATTTCAACCCTAAACCTACCCAAGGGGTCTAGAAGGAATAGGGATGTTACAGCCGCTGACTTTGACGCCTTGACGTCCAGGACGCTCGCACAAGAGAGTGCGCAAGCCCAGCTCCGCGCCCTGGAGCTTGCCCATATGATGGGTCGGCGATGCCTCCAGGTGGAAAGGAATTCTGAGGAGCTCGAGCGTGAGCTGGAGTCCACGACAGAGGAGATCATAAGCATTAAAGAGAAACATGACATCTCCGAGAGCCTCCTCGCTAACCTTCAGGGTGGGATGGTAAGTTTGTTGAGATTTCGCCAACCTCCCTCGTTGTTCTTCCCGTTTGCTAATTCGCCTTTTTTGCAGGACGTTGAGACCGTCAGTCAACTTGTCGTTCGCGCCTCTGACCTAGAGAAGGAAGTCGCTGGGCTGAAGGCCTAGAATCACAAGCTGGCTTAGGCTGCCCTCCCTCCGCCTGCTCACATCCCTAGGGCCCTGAGGAACGAGTCGCGCGAGCAGGAGGAGGAGATGCGGAAGACTGCGGTCGCGTCAGCGAAGCACATCTTCCGCACTCTGAAGGGGACATGTCTTCTCTCCGCCGAGGCGACACAGCTAACTGTCGAAGAGGTGGTCCCAGAGTTGTTTGAACCGATTCTGGCATCTGTGGATAGCGAGAGCGAGCGGTCGGTGGATGACCTTTAAACTTTAATGTACTCTTTTTCAACTTTTGGTTTGCGAGATCGCCACAATGTCTGTTGTTGGGAAAAACCCCTTTTAATTTAACTTAACAAATTATCTATATGTGGTTTTACTTCCTATGAGTATTACCCTCATTGTATAGTGAGGGTAAATTGGTCATTAGATGTCTTAGGATGTCTCCCTCACCTTAGAGTGTCAAGGACAAGTCAAGAAAATCATAAAATAAGTTAAGTTAAGACTTGCGTCGAATGCAAGTCGACGCAACTTTGACTTGATGTCGACACAAATCTAACTAGAAGTCGAAGCAACTTAATCAGCCTGTCAAAGTATAAGTCAAGTCGATGCAACGTCGAAAGGGACTTGACCCAGAAGGAAGAGCTTGGCGAAGCCATCCAAGAAGTCGACAAAACTTCGACTACAATTCGACGCAGAAGTCAAAGCTCAAATATAAGTCTTCAACTTGACGGATACGTCGATAAGAAATCGACGTAACGTCGACATCAGAGTTCAACCAGAGCTAAGAAGGAATTCGAAGCTACTCTTATATGAACTAAGAGGTGCATCGATATGAAGAATGATGAAGTCGACGCAGCGTCGAATACAGTCAGAAAAGGAAGCTTTTTCTGGTGTCCTTTTCAGACCTTTTCAGAAGGACCACAAGGCTAGGGACAGTTCTCCAATGGCTCGTTTATTGCCAAGAATGGAATGGAGCTTTCCAGAACACAGCTAAATCATTCTTGGAAGGCATTCATAATTGATGGACGGGTCGGGAACAAAAGAAGAAAGGAAAATTATGTGTCCAAAATAATTCCTTATCAAGACAGTCTAAAAGAAGAAAGGATTTGAAATCCCAATGATACAGAATAAGTATGCTGATGGGGAGAAGAAAGAAGAGCTATTAATTATTATTCTTGTCGGTGGTATAGCGTGTTTATCTTCTTCCTCCTCAAACCCTAAGACAAGAACAAGTCTTCTTTCAGCACAGTGAAAAGATAACAGCTTCTTCTTCATCATCTTACACCAGCTGTTTACAAGAAGTACTTATAGAAAAGGATCAAGTCAAATAACCCTTGCAATCATCACAATCATAAGCAAGGGTTCATCATTTCAAATCCTGTGAAAGACAAAAGCTATAGAAGTGCTTCTGAAGAATTCTGATAGACAGAATTCTATTTTCTTCTTTCTCCTTTCTCCTCACTCTTCCTTCAACTGTAAAGAGTTTTATTAATCCCTCTTCCAAAGGATTCAGTGGTTCTAAGAGTCTCCTCATCAAAAGAATCAGTGGTTCTAAGAGTCTCCTTATCAAAAGACTCAGTGGTTCTAAGAGTCTTGTTATCAAAAGACTCAGGCACAGGTTGTGCAATCCTACCAGGGAGGTAGAAGAGAGGAGTACCCACATTTTGGGGAACCTCTATAAAATTCCTGTATCTTTGTGTGTGACTTTCTGTGTTGTCCATACTTTAGTTTTTCTGTGTTTTATTTCCAACAATCTGTTTATACTTTATACTGTCTTTGGTATTGCTGGTTGCATAATCACTTAGTGTTGTTATCGTGTGTGCATAAATAGAATAGAAAATATTTAAAACTCTATTCACTCCCCCCCCCCCTCTAGAGAATACTCAGAGGCACACTGTGTACTTTCATCTATAATAGAAACTTATGAAATGAAATGAAATTTTGTTTAATGTTTTCCCTTGTCCCTCTTATTTTGCCTTATCGCAATGTATTCGCATACCTTTTACATGGCACTCGCGCGTCTTTCTCGCGGCACTCGCCCCCTTTTTACTTCACGAGTATTCGCTTATCGTTTACATGGTACTCACACGTCTTTGTCGCGACACTCGCCCCCTTTTTACTTCACAAGTATTCGTTTACCCTTTACATGGCACTCACACAAATTTCTCGCGACACTCGCCCCATTTTTACTTCACAAGTATTCGCTTACCCATTACATGACACTCGCACGTCTTTCTTGCGGTACTCCCCCTTTTTTACTTCACGAGTATTCGCTTACCCTCTGCATGGCACTCGCGCGTCTTTCTTGCGGCACTCACCCCCTTTTTACTTCACGAGTATTCACTTACCCTCCTTCAGAACTTCTGCGTCAGACCTGACTCACTCGCCTTTAGGAATCTCGAGCAAAGCTCCGCCCACGCTTTCTCGTGTGCCGCCTACCTCATCTGATTCACTTCGATCATGTCCTCAATACCCATGAGCCCCCTGACTTACTAGTCTAGGTATGTTGCCATTCACCTTTGCTAAGGCACCTGCGAGCGAGGTCCTCCCCGTGGGAGGTCTTGTCAATGACTTGCTCTGCCGACATCTTTCCAGGCGAGCGATGTTTTTCCTCTCCCCCTGAATGGCATGTTGGTCCTACAGGCTAGTGGGAGCCTGACAGTGTAGTTCCCTGAGTTATGTCACCAAATTACCTTTATAGCCTCTCAAAAGATCAACCTGACCCCACCGGCTAATGCGAGCCCCGCAGCGGAATCAATCTGGGGCACTCCAGCACCACATTACCTTGTCAGCCTCTCCAGAGATCAACCTGACCCCACTGGTTAATGCGAGCCCGTCAGCGGAATCGACCTGGGGCACTCCAGCACCACATTGCCTTGTCAGCCTCTCCAGAGATCAACCTGACCCCACCGGCTAATGCGAGCCTGGCAGCGGAATCGATCTGAGGCACTACAGCACCACGTTACCTTGCCAGGCTCTCCAGAGATCAACCTGACCCTACCAGCTAATGCGAGCCCGACAGCAGAATCGATCTGGGGCACTCCAACACCACAGGTGCACTGTATGAACCTATAACGGAAGAAGACAACTTTATCAATTTCTATCAACTCGATCGTAAGAGTTCAAGGGTAAAAAAGTTTTAAGTCATCTCCGCTCCAAGTTCGGCTGAGGGATACTCCTTCCACATCCCGGAGGTGATACCCCTCGACTTGAGTACTTCTTCTACAATATAAGGACCTTCCCAGTTGGGATTGAGCTTTCCCACCACGGCTCCCCTCCCGTCTGCGTCAACCTTTTTCAGGACCAAGTCCCCCTTTTCGAACTGCTTCACCCAGACATGCTTGTCAAAGTACCGAGCCATCCGTCGCTTGACCTCCTCCTGTCGAATGGTTGCCAGGTCCCGGAGCTCTTCTACCAAATCCAAAGATAGCCTTTTCCCCTCTCATTTTCCACTCACCATTCCTCATCTTCTTCACCTGCGGTGACCACTCTGTGTTATTTTACATCGAACTCTATGGGGAGCACGACCTCGGAGCCGTTGGAGAGCTTGAAAGGGGTCTCCATTGTGGCTGCATTTGGCGTTGTTCTCAGGGCCCATAGGACCGAGGGTAGCTGTTCTACCCATTTACCCCTTAGGTTCTCGACCTTCTTTTTCAGCAAATATACGATTATCTTATTTGTTGCCTCTACCTGGTCATTGCTCCTTGGGTGGTGGACCGATGCAAAGCGAAGGTCTACACCCAGCTTGCTGCAGAAGCTGACAAACTCATCGCTGACGAACTGCGGCCCATTGTCTGTGACGATGGCTAATGGAAGCCCATGTCGACAAATTATTTCCCCCCATACAAAATTTCTTTCTACCTGAGAGGTTACCCTAGCCCGCGCCTTCACCTCCAACCACTTGGAGAAGTAATTGATCATTACCAGCAGGAACTTCCTTTGACCACTGGCCTGGGGGAATGGGCTCACCAAGTCCAACCCCAATATCGCGAACGGCCATGGAGTTGTGATAGTCCGAAGCCTCTGAGCTGGAAGGAGTTGGAGAGGATCATATAGCTGGCACTTGGAGCACTTCTTTGAGAACTCTGTCGTATCCTTGCTGAGGGTAGGCGAGAAGTAGCATTGCCTCAACACCCGTCCCTCCAAGGTCCTGCTCCCAGAGTGGCCGCCACACTCTCTAGAATGGATCTCCTCCAGGACCCTTGGGGCCTCCTCCTCCGACACACAATGAGCTAAAAGCCCCGAGAGGGTCTTCCGATATAGTCCTCCTACATGCAAAGAATAATATGCTGATTTGTACCTGAGTCGCCGCTTGTCCACATATCCTTCTAGGAACTCCACCGATGCTAAGAAGGTGATGAAGGTGTCCATCCACGATGCTCGCTGATCTACCTCCATCGACTCGCCCTCTTCGATAGATGGTCGGAAGAGCTCCAACACCATTCCCCCCGTCCTGGGACCGAACTTGGCTAGGAGGTCTGCCGGGATGCTCTCCTCCCTTTGTAAATGTTGAATCGAGAAAGTACGGAATTGCCCGATGATTCCATTGACCTTCTCCAGATATCGTTGAAGAGTTGGCTCCTTTACCTCGAACAACCCTTTGACTTGGCAAGCCACCACCATGGAGTTTGTTGAGACCTCCACATCATGCACCCCTAGCTCCCTAGCTAGACGGAGCCCTGCGATCACAACCTCATACTCGACCTGGTTGTTGGTGAGTGGGAAATGGATGTTAATTTCCTGCTCGATCCTTGTCCCCTAGGGGATTACTAGGATTACTCCTCCCCCAAAGGAATGCTTCCCCGACGCCCTATCGACCAACATATTCCATGCTACTGAGTGGGGTGGCTCGAGCTATTCTACCTCGGTTACGTAGTCGACAAAAAAATTCGCCACAGCTTGTGCCTTTATTGAGAGACTGGGAACAAACGAGATGTCAAACTCTCTCAGCTCCACCGACCATTTGGCCAACCTTCCTGAGTGCTCTACCCCCTCCATGATGTTGCGAAGGGGATGGTCGGTTACCACCTTGATAGAATGTGCCTGAAAGTAAGGTCGGAGTTTCCGAGCCGATACCACCAGGGTGAAAGCCAATTTCTCTAGGATGGGATACCGGAGTTCTGCCTTTCTCAGCACCCTACTGACATATTCGATCGAGAGTTGCTTCTTCCCTTCCTCCCAGACCAAAATCGAACTCACCGCCTCGGCTCCTAATACTAGGTAGAGGGATAGGTCCTCACCCTGCCTCAGTCCCTGGAGCAGTGTGGTATGGGTTAATTATTCTTCTGGTGCTTGGAATGCCCCCTCACACTCAGGGGTCCACTAAAATTTTTGGTTCCCTCGCGGCGCCTTGAAGAAGGATGAGCATTTCTCCCCTTCCCTGGAGAGAAACCTACTTAGCCCGGCCAACTTCTCAGTGAGGCGCTGGACTTCCTTTGCGTTCCTTGACGACCCTAGCTCCATTATCGCTCTCACCTTGTCAGGGTTAGGCTTTACCCTAGCGGGTGTCAGTAGATGCCCAAGAACTTCCCCCTACTGGCCCCAAAAATACACTTATGGGGGTTGAGTGTCATCTTGAATTTTCTTAAGGTGTCAAAGGTCTTCTCAAGTTCCCGGAGGTGAGATTCGAGGTCCCGGATCTTGATCATGAGGTCATCCACATAAACTTCCAGGTTCCTCCCCTTCTGTTCACGGAAGGCTC
Source organism: Dactylorhiza incarnata (assembly GCA_033032865.1). Classification (NCBI taxonomy): domain Eukaryota; kingdom Viridiplantae; phylum Streptophyta; class Magnoliopsida; order Asparagales; family Orchidaceae; genus Dactylorhiza; species Dactylorhiza incarnata. The sequence goes on along the minus strand of JAWHQI010000102.1, from coordinate 1,035,704 downwards.
TGTCCATCATCAGTTGGTAGGTTGCTCCTGCATTCTTCAGCACAAAGGGCATCATCTTGTAGATATAGCACCCATCCCCAGTGATGAATGATATGTCCTTAATGTCGGGGGGGGTAGTGCATGCGAATCTGATGATAACATGAAAAAACATCTAGAAAACTCATTAGAGAAAAACTGACAGCTGAGTCAACCAGCGCGTCGATTCGCGGCAAGGGGTAGCAATCTTTAGGGTATGATTTATTTAACAAAGTGAAATTGACACACATTCTCCACCTTCCATCCCCCTTCTTTACCATCACTACGTTGGAGGTCTAGCCTGGATACTGGATCTCTGACACAAAACCTGCTTTGAGGAGCTTCTTCACCTCCTCCTGAATAGGCTCCACTAGCTTGTCAACAATGGACCTCTTCTCCTGCCGGATGGGGCGAGTGTCGGGGTCAAGGATGAGGCGGTGGCACGCCACATCTGCATCGATCCTTGGCATTTTTGTTGCGCTCTAAGCGAAGACGTCCACATTCTCCTGGACGCAGGCCAGGATCCACTTCTGGTCCTCGGGGCTGAGCTCCTCGCTGATCTTCACTTTCTCTATCGCCCCTTCCCGGGAGATGACCTCCAGCTCCATGACCTCCTCCACAGCCTCCAGTCTAGATTGCTCCCCCACCATCATCTTCCTTCTTCTCGTCGTAAGTGAGTGCTTCGGTTTCCTCTTCCTCCATACTCTCCTCCCGAACTTCCAGCAGCTCCTCCGCCCCTTCCTCCTGGGCCTGGTCCTCTTCTACCCTTCCCTCCTCTGTCTCCTCTGCTTCAGGTCCTCCGACGGCCCCTTTCACGACCTCCTGCCTCTCCATCTCCTGGTCCATCTCCTCCACCTCTATTTGTCAGGTGATGGTGTTGACCGCGGTAACATAGCATTGCCTTGCATCCTTTGGGTATCCTCTCAGCCGGATCTGGACTCCGCCCATGCTGAACTTGAGGAATTGGTGGAATGAGGAGAGGACACACTAGAACTCACTGATGAGGGGCCACCCGAAGATTGGCAGTGTAGCTGCTCGGAGCATCAACGATGATGAACCGGCAGTTGCGGGACTGTCCCCCCAAGATGACATGGAGTCGTACTCCTCCTTCCACCTCCTTCCTTTCCCCCAAGAATCTGAACAGTGGGCCATCTGAGGCTAGCACCCTCCGTGCCTCCACCTTCATCTCGTCGAATTCCTTCTTAAAGATGACATTGACCGAGCTCCCGTTGTCGGCGAGGATCCAAGAGACGGTGAAGTTCTCGATGGACGCTGGATTACGAGTGCATCGCAGAACGGGTCCTCGTGGTCGGGCATGTCCTTTCGAGAGAAAGTGATCTTCTCCTCTGGGGGTGGGGTTTGAGACGTCAAATCCACGCTCCGACGATATATGGTGTGGAGGCTTGCCTTTCAGGTTGCCTCGATTCCCACTCCCCCGTGGATCACGCTGATCCCTCCTCAGCTCCCCACATCAGCCCTATCCACGCACCTATTGCTGGGAAAACCCTTGTGATTTATCTAACAAATTACTTAAAGTGATTTCATCAGTTAGGTTATATTACCCACATTGTATAGAAAGGGTAAATTGGTCATTAGATGTCTTAGGATGTCACACTCACCTTAGAGTTTCAAGACCATGTCAAGATAAAGCACAAATTCAGTTGAGTTAAAAAACTTGCGTCGAATAGAAGTCGATGCAACTTCGACTAGATGTCGACGTAACTCTAACTAAAAGTCGAAGCAACTTAATCAGCTTGTCGAAGTACAAGTCAAGTCGACGCAACGTCGAAAGGAACTCGGCGCAGAAGGAAGAGCCTATCGAAGCCATCTTAGAAGTCGACGCAACTTCGACTTCAATTCGACGCAGAAGATGAAGTTCAAGTCCAAGCCTTCAACTCGACAGATACGTCGATAAGTAATCGATGGAACGTCGACATCTGAGTTCAGCCAGAGCTAAGAAGGAATTCAAAACTACACATATAAGAACTCAGAGGTGTGCCGATATGAAGAATGATGAAGCCGACGCAGCATCGAATACAGTCTGAAATAGAAGCTTTTTCAGTTGTCCTTCTAATACCTTTTCAGAAGGTCCACAATGCTGAAGACAGCTCTCCAACGGCTCATTTATTGCCAAGAATGGAATGTATTCTAGGAGACAGCAAAAACATTCATGGAATGTATTCAAATCTGATGGACAGGTCGGGAACAAAAGAAGAAAGGGAAATCAACTATCCAATAGGAATTCCTTTTCAGGACAGCCCAAAAGAAGAAAGAAATTCAAATTCAATCATGGAGAATAAGTATGCTGAGAGGAGAAGAAAAACATAAGGATTGAACACATATTTCCCGTCTATCGCGTAGGGCTTTCTCTTCCTCCTCCTTCAACCCTAAGACAGAAAAGAATACACCTCTCTGCACAAGAAAATATTACAGCTGCTTCTTCTTCTTCATCACATAGCAACAAGTTTACTACAAGTGCTTAGAGAATACGGATCAAGCAAATAACCTTTGCAATCATCACAATCATAAGTAAGGGTTCATTATATTCAGATCCAGTGATAAACAGAAGCAGCAAATAGCTTCTGAAGAATTCTGAAAGCAGAATTCTACTCTCCACTTACTCTCTTTATTCTTCCTTATTCGCCTACTGTAAAAGAGTTTTATTAATCCCTCTTTCAAAGGATTAAGTGGTTCTAAGAGTCTCCTTATCAAAAGACTCAGTGGTTCTAAGAGTCTCCTTATCAAAAGACTCAGTGGTTATAAGAGTATCCTTATCAAAAGACTCAGTGGTTCTAAGAGTCTCCTTATCAAAAGACTCAGGCACAGTTAATGGAATCCTACCAGGGAAGTAGAAGAGTGAACTACCCACATTTTGAGGAACCACTATAAAAATCTTGTGTCTTCTGCGTTTGCTTTTCTGTGTTATCCCTTTTTACAGTTTTTCTGTACTTATATTTCCTGCAATTTTGTTTACTTTATTCTGCTATTGAGATTGCTGATTGCATAAGTACTTAGTATTTTTATTGTGTGTGCATAATTAGGGAAATTTTTTAAAAACTCTATTCACCCCCCCCCCCCTCTAGAGAATACTCAGAGACACACTATGCACTTTCAATTGGTATTAGAGGGAGGTTGATCATTAAAAGGCTAACACCTTGATCAAAAGATCTCCTCGCTCTCATTTCTTTATTTTAAATTAATTAAAACTATTTTTTAAAGAAAATGAGTTCTAAGGATTATGCATCAACAAGACCACCAATGTGTAACCTAAATAAGTTTACACTCTGGAAGGCCAGAATAAAGCTTTACATGAACTCTATTGATGAAAACATCTTTGATGTTATAATTTCAGGCCCCCAGCTCCAGTCAGACAAGATGCCAGTGGATCTTCAACACTGGAAGTTGTTCCAAGGAATGAGTGGACAGAGGCTGAGAAGAAGCAGAAGGCATGTGATGACAAGGCAATGAACATTCTGGTTTCCACAATATCAGATGATATTTTCCAAAAAGTAGCTGACTGTCGATCAACAAAAGTGATCTGGGAATCCCTTTCCAGAATTGTAGAAGGGAGCTCTGATGAAAGAAAGGACATGAAGTCTCTTCTCATTTCCCAATATGAGAACTTTCAAAAAAAACTGAGTAAAGTGTTGCTGAAATGTATGACAGATTCAGCATCATTATCAATGAGCTAAAGAGTCTGGACAAGGAGATATCCTTGACAGAGATTAATGATAAGATCCTCATGTGCTTCCCAAGCTCATTGGACTCAAGGATTTGGGCCATCAGAGAGTCCAGATGCTATAGAGAGATCTCTACTGATGCTTTGCTAGGAAAGCTCAAATCTTATGTGATGCTACTGAAAAGCAGGGCTAAAACAGAGGAAAATGAGACAACCTCAACTCCTATCCAAAGGAGCCTTGCTTTGAAGGTTACTGAAGGATAGCCCTCCACTCCTGAAGATGAGATGTTCAGTATCTTATCAAGGAGATTCAAAAAGTGGGTCAAGATAGAAGACTCGAGGAGAAGAGAGAGGAGCTCAAAGCCCAGATTTGATAAAACTCTAAAGAAGGAGGTGATTTGCTTCTCCTGCAACAAGCCAGAACACATTGCCCCTGAGTGCCCACAAGAACAAAGGGATAGGAGCAGCAACAAAGATGAGAAGAAGAATAATTCTTTCAGGAGGAAAGACAGGAAAAAAGCTAAAGGTTTCATTGCTGAAACCTGGAGTGACTCTGAAGCAGTGTTAAGCTCATCTTCATCAGAAAGTGATGAAGAAGCTGCTAAAGCTGACTACATGATAACATTAGGGATCTCCTCAGATGATGATGAAGAACATGTAACATTGTTTGATAATTTTGATTTTGACTCAGAAGAATTTAAAAACTACTTTAAAGAATTTTGCAATGATTGCCTTAAAATACAAAAAGAATTAGAAACAGATAGGGAAGAATTAGAAAACTTCAAGAAAGATGTATTATATTCAATAAATAATGATTTGAGAAATGAAATTCAGGATAAAGAAATAGAATTGATTGGGATAAGAAATGAAAATAAAAAAATTGAATGAAGTGTTAACAAAGGCAAAAGACTTTGAGGACTCTCTCAATGGGAGTCAAAAGCTCAAAGATATTACACAAAATCTCTCCATGAGATTTAAGCATCTAGGTCTAGGAGCAGACCCATGCACTAGCATTGAAGTCACTAGTAGACCAACCTAGAAAAATCCAGTTAGATTTATTAGACCCAATGATTTTCAAACAAGTGAGAGGAGTGCAATAACTAAGGATCAGGATATTAATAATCCAGATAAAATAACTGTATTTAATAGAGCAAATTCAAACAAGGAAAAGAAATCTCTAGGCAAGAGTAATTCAGAGAAATTAATCAACAACAATCAAAAGGCTAAAGATAAAAGAAGAATAATTAGACACTTTGCTGACTTATTGTATTTCGAAACATTTTATACACATTTCAAGTACCAAAATAATAAACATAAGTTTGATAGACCCATTCTCTGCCATCCTAAAGGATATCATGAAAGACCCTTCTACTCTTTCATAGAACCTTATAATGGTAAAAGCAAAGGGCCCAAGGTAACCTGTGTACCTTCTAATGTTTGAGTTACTTGTGTAAGAAGATGTAGAGTTCTTTTCCCAGAGAAAGTGAAGGAAAAAAAGAAGTAAATGATCAATTATAAACAATACATATGCAAAGGGAGTAATCTCTACTCTAAAATTCTTTGTTGAGTTCATAATTCATAAAAATAATAGTATAAATACTATTTTCAATAAAAATCATTGCTGGGAAAAACTGCAAGAACTTTATAAGATAATAGAACTGTTTATTCAGAGTTGCGTCGAATAGAATTCGACGTACTGACTAATTTTATTCGACACCAGGTTTGAAATTCGTTCAAATCAGATAATTCGAATAGCATTCGACGCAGCATCAATTCCATATCGACGCATGCGTCGATCTAATAGTTGTTCGTCAAAATCGAAGGTGCGTCGAGTTCTAATCGACGCAACGTCGACATGACAAGCGCGCGCAGTTTCACCTCTAAAAGCTGCTTCGACACATTTTGGAGCGCTGACTATTAATCTTTGTCGACGGTGCTTCGAATAAAATCCTAAGTTGCGATGAATCGTCTTCTTTTAAACAACATAGGCGTCTAATTGATTACGCTTTTGAATTCTCTCTTTCCTGCTCTCGTACTCCCCCTCCCTCCAGCTCTCTTGCATCTCTTTCTCGTCTTTCTCTCTCTCTCTCTCTCTCTCTCTCTCTCTCCCCTTTTGCAGGTACTTTACCATAGAATCAATGGCCCCTCCTAAGATTAACTCGGGCTTTGACGTTGATGTGGACTCCTTCAACGCAGCCTCTGATAATTTCAAGACCATTCTTGGATTGTTTTGGTCTGCCGGGTTGACAAAGCTGATATCCACAAGGTGCAAGATCCTAGATGTTGAACTAACAGAGTTTAAAGACAATCTTCAAATAGGAGAGGATGGATCCCTCAATGGGAAGATATCTGGAACTGATATTACCATTACAGAGGAAATACTATCACACACCTTTGATCTACCAGCAGGTAATGAGTCTGATGAACTGACAGGGAAAGAGACCAAGAAGGCTTTAGAAATTATGCAATTCAATAAAGAGAGGGCCATTAATCTGAAAAAGTTTGATCTTGCAGAAGAATACAGATTCCTTGCTGATATAGTAGGGAAGGTGCTCATATGCAAAATCTCAGCTCATAATGTCATCCCCAAGCAGCAGCTCCAGATAATGGGAGTCTTGGTTCTAAATAAAAAGATCAACTGGGGAGGTGCCTTCTAAGACTGATTGATCATAAATACTCCTATAAGGAGAATGCTTATATGAGAATAATGAGTCAAGTTTTGTTCCACCAATATCCAAGTGTGTGCAAGTCAAATGGAGTGCTTATTCCTCCAGGAAAAAGAATGAACAATGGAATATTTTCCAAGTGGACCAGGCAGATCCTAAAGCCTGGTCAAGATGCACCTTCACCTCCTCCTTCTCCAACTCCACGGGACATATAGACAAATGTACCAGATCACTCAAGGGATGACAATCCAGCACAGGTTCCTACATCAGCACAACAAGATATCATCCCAGATGATACTCCTGTCCAAAAATCTCCAGTCCATCCCATCAACTACAGTTCCAGAGCCAACACCTCACATTCCTCTCCATCCACAGCAACAACCATCCACCATAATTACATACAAACAGTCTACTCTACTACCACAATATCACATCTCTCCAGAAGTATATCAACCCCACTCTCCTATCCACCAAGATATTCCAGACTTCCATGAGAACTTCACAGGAACATCTCCTGTCTCTACCACACCTACTCATTCCTTTGACTTTGAGCAAGTGATTTCAAAAGCAATAGGATTAACTGCTAGCACATTTGCTGATCTAATGGTCTCTCAAGCAAGGAAGTTCAATAGGAAGTACTCCCAGATGGAGTTAGAATTGCAAAAAGCAAAAGAGTCCCTCCTGACACTGAAATCAACTATCTCCTCCTCCATTGTAACAAAAGAGTTCTTAACATCCTTAGTAAGTAAGGTTAAGAAGGGGGAGAAGATCCAGGAGGAGGAGAGGCTTAATCAAGGAATTGTGAGTGTCCAGGAGAAGGACAAGAGTGCATAAGGAGAGATTGCTCCAAGTGTCCCAACTACTGAGGGTCATGACCCAAAGAAGCTCATTGTTTTTCAAACTGGAACAGTCCAAGTGGAGCCTGTAAGACACCCCCTCCCAAATCGGCAGTCCGACCGGGGGATCTTATCGCACACCACCCTTTTAGCACGACGCCGAGGCGATCGCGAAGGGTGAAGGTACCAGCTTCTCCAACCCCTTTCCTTGAACACTCCGTTGTCACGCCTAGGGGTGGTGTTAAGCGAAAGTCACTACACACCAACAGAGTAGAGAAGCAGTATTCTAGCGGAAGACATCATCAAGAGTGCACTTTATAACACTTAGCGGAAGACATAGTATTATAGCGAAAGATTAATTATCACAGACCTCAAATTCAAGACCTGTATGGATAATTGCGATATCCCTGCCGCATTTAGTCCTATCAATCAAGGATTCATTGTCAATATATAGATATCATGAGATAGGGCACAACAAAAGGGGATGCAGCTTAACGACTTGTACCTGCGTAGCCTGCTTTGTGGCTTCATCCCTACATGGGTGTTGTCTCTCATCCGTACATGTCACCTGTGCTAAAGACAAGTTATTAGAACCACGAACAGAATCCAACCCCTACTAACAACATGCATAATATAACATTTAGAAGGGAGAGGATATATGGACTCTTATTGGGCCAAGGCAGTCTCCCCACGACCACCGCCTACATACTATGCTTGGCGATCAAGCCCAAGCCATCCATATAAGATGCATGCATTTCCCAATTACCAGAAATTAGAGAAAGAGAGTTCCCAACATCCAGATTATTTAAAATCAGGCTCCCCTTGATCTCTTGGCTTGCTTGGCGATAAAACCCAAACCATCCATACAAGGCTCATGTATTCCAATAAGCACATACTTCTGATAAGGCACAATGTCTACATTAAGGAACATGACACCCAATGAGGCGTAATTATCAAATAACGACACACGTCCTACCTCTTTTATACCTTAGGATTACTTGGGTCATTACGTCCAAGTCATCCTCAAAGGAAAACAATAGCTATTAACCCGAATACAAAATGACATAAGAGCATGATCTGCTACTAGAGACAAGCAAAGCATCAATTAACCCCTTAATCTAACACATGTGCAGTACTAATGTGCTTAGTGCTGCCGAAAATCATGGGCAAGATTAGCCCCATAAAAGTATACACTTGGGGTACGACCCACTATATAGATCATTCATAAAATGCTGGACTAAATTCAAAACTTCAAGGTTTAAGTATACCACCATTCTAGTACGATGATCAAGGAGGATGTTATGGCACCATACTCATATTTGGAGTAGAAATCAGCGCACGAGAAAGCAAGTGCTGAAGCTCCCAGCTCCCATTTTCTTACGCATGCGACGATAGACAACAGTAAATATATAGCAACAAATAAAAGAAACTATGTCGCATGGCTTGCCAGAGCAAGAGCTCAGGTCGTCCCCCATGCGCCCATATTTAATCTAAATAAAGTATGTTTATTCCCACAACCAAGAGGAGGCAGCAGGGGATGAGCAAAGAAGCTGGGATAGGCCACTAGGACTAGGAAGGATAGGATGGTTTCACCCTCTTCTGCTTCCTCATCCAGGAAAACCTCAAGTGGTCATGAAAGACTTACCCCAATCATCAAGTGAAAATGATATCATACCAGAAACGAGAGCAGAAGATGCTGATGATTTGCGCCTTGAATCCACTGGAAACCTGACTAACCGCAAGCCCTCCAAAATGAGAAAATGCTATCACACCTAGCATTCTCCGGAAGACGAATTGGTCGACTCTGAACTTGTGCCTTCAGTCCAGATATGAACCAGATGATGTTATAAATGAATTACAAAACTAGTAGTGAAAGCCACATAGAAACCCTCTCTATTTCCAAAATAATTTAAGCTGCATTTTTATTCCTTCCCAAAATCACATTTTGATTATCACATCACTGCCGAGTTCGATAATCGAGAAGTGTTGAAGGGGATCCTTCGAAACTTCCAAAAAATATGATATGCAATATATCAGAATGCAACATAATTGAATGAAATTAGGCACAAGTAACTAGCATGATGCATGAAAGGCTCAGAGACATTCATCAGGCCAAGAACCTTGAAATGATAAAGCAATATACCCAAGTGTAGCGAGCATGTAAAGTAGTGGTTTGGTGAACTTGAGAGGCTTTTCATGTTCCCACCCCACTTGTGTGTGTGTAGCATTTTTGGAATGAATACAGACGCCAAAATCATTTCCAGCTCTTATATACTCAATTTATTCATCAACATAAGAGGGGGGGGGGGGGGGGAGATTCTACTAGATAACACTTAATATCACCCATGCAGAAAAGTCACTTATTAAGCACACCAACTTTCCCAAGTGAGGCCCCAAGATAGTGCCTCTTATGTGCGTGCATATGCATTAACATATGTAAATATATATTAAATCTTGCATAGATAGAGAAAGAGAGTGAGGGGAGATATGGGGTTAGAGCAAACCATTGATCCCTTTTTGATTAAATAAAAATCTCTTAAAGCGAGCTGCACTAAGGTTTCATATTCATCAACCTTCGCATGCAATCCCCAAGATAGGCCCTCTCTTGAGCAAGCTTACAATATATAAGAGCTTGCATAGACAGAGAGAGAGAGAGAGAGAGAGAGAGAGAGAGAGAGAGAGAGAGAGAGAGAGAGAGATAGCAAAATGTGAGTCAGGGAACATGATATTTACATTATCATATGCAAGAAATGAGTGAGCTAAAATCTTAGAATCCAATTTCACTCACCCCGAAACACGGTTTAACCTGATTATATCCTCCGAAAAATGTTTATATCAAGTTATGCAAAATGAAATCAATAAATTTTCGACCCATGAACAAGCTCTCTATTGGTTTCATGATGTTGCTAAGCTCCATAATTCTTACAACATCTTGAGTTAAGAGAACTTAATAAGTTAGCAATGGAGTTTAGCTACTGCAAAGTGGAGGGAACTCCAGCTCATGTAGTCTCATTCCAAAATAAATCTTCACGAATTGTAAGATTATATCTATATTAGCACTACCAACTGAATGTAGATAAAAAAATTGAGGACAGAGAACACAAATCATTAAAGCTACCACCCAAAAGCCCTCTAATTCAAACTATAAGTTGGCTGGAGAAAAAAACTCACTAATTAAAATAAAGAGGCCGCGACTGAAGCAAGAGGGTAAGAGAGAAAGCGAGGGAGAGGGAGAGAAGATGCTACCGATTCGCCAGTGATTACCCTGTCCAAAGCGAGAGCTCGATGAAGAAGGCGAAGACGAAGAGGCGAGTCATATGCCAGTTTGCCCCCATTAATTTTCTCCATGATTATTTTTATTCATTTTTATTTGTTAAATTCAGTGAGCAAACTGTGGATTTTTTCATTATAAATTTTAGGACAAGTTATCCATGATCGTTTTACCATTGTCCTACATCCCAGGATCACTTGCCGACTTAAGACTCATTAGCAATCAAGCTAATGGCCTGGGCAGAGTTATCAGAAATTTGGAAGAGGAGGGGAGAGGGTGCCGAAGAAGAAGAGAAATCAGGAAGCTGGAGCTAAACCCCTGCAGGATCCTATGGGAGAGATGAAGTTCATGGTGAGGGGTAGTACATGCACTTCTACCCGAGAGAAGAGGGTGCCCCTTTCAAGCAATCGGTAGCCGCTTTTATAGCCATGCTCGGCGAATCTGGAGAATCCACCGAGCTCCTCCGAGATGAAGGCGTGGTCGTCGATCCCTGGCCAGTGTATCTCCCCGAATCCCGTCCAAGAGGAGGCTCAAGCTTCGGATCCTACCGGAGATGGCAATTTCTTCCCATGCCCGAACTCCGCTTGTTTCCTCCCTCCGATTAACTCCTTCTCCCATTTCATCCGCCGATGGTTTTCTGCCCAGCCCTTCATGTTCGCTGGTTTTCCGGTTTTGGGGAGGGTCGGGCTTGTATCCTTAATATGATGGCATAAAGATATATATATATATATAAGTTTAGTTATATATATAAATGAATATATATACATAAGTTTCTGTCATATCTATGTACATATATACATACGCGGCGAGCTTGATCCTTTCAAAACGTGATTTTACATAGTTGCAGTTATGATTTTTCTGAAATCAATCTCTGAAAATGTATTCTTGTATATGTCAAGTTATGCCCAAGCCCTGAATATACCTTAACCAGAATATGGCAACTTATATGGGACCCTAAAAAATTTCGGCGTCTCAAGCCCTGTATATTTCTATAACCATAACTTCTAATATAAGCGCTGAAAAATTGCGTGGATGGTGTCGTTGTATTTGTATCAACCATGCTAAGCTAACAATATTATTCGAAGTTGATTCCGAGTCCGTCTACTCATAATTATTTGCTCGAGTTCGTACGTAGATCAAAATAACTTATGTCGACTAACTTTCTCAAATCTCACCGAATTGGGACGAAATAAGTTATGTTGCACTCGTATCGACCATACGAGTCGAACGCAATGGACGGAAGTCGATTCGGAGCACGTATGCTCCATATTCTAAAACTGCGTCGCTGTGACGCGCTACGGTACTCAAAATGGTCACTTTCACCAAATGACCTCGGATTGGAACGAATCTCGTTGCACTCGTATCAACTTTACGAGTCTAACGCAGCCGACGGAAGTTGATTCAGAGCACGTATGCTCCATATTCTAAAACTGTGTCGTCGTGACGCGCTACGGTACTCAAAACGGACACTTTCACCATATGACCTCGGATTGGGACGAAACGAATCCCGTTGCACTCGTATCAACTTTGCGAGTCTAACACAGCTGACGGAAGTTGATTCGGAGCACATATGCTCATTAAACTACTTTGGTGTTGTGGCGAAGCACAAGGCTACCCAAAACAGTTATCTAAATGACCATCATTATGTCGCGAAGGTCGGGTCGTGGTTTTCCTCTGACCCGGCCTAAGTTCTTCCAAGGGTTCAACTGAACCGGCTAGACCCTATTTTAGAGTTGGGATGTTATAGAGCCTCTTGCAAATCCTCAAGAAAAGCTTGCATCAATCCAGGGGGGAGCCAACTGAATAAATTTCTGTAGTAACCCAGGGGGAGCTCCTAGAAGATGAATAGCTATTGGATGAGGTTGCAATGATTGCTAAGGAGGCTGACCTAAATGCTGAACAAGATACACATTCTCAGGGGGAGCCTCCCAAAGAGAATGAAACCCATCAAGAAGCTGACAGGACTACTGAAGAAGAAAATGAGCCTCTTGTATTTGCTGCAAGAAGAGTTGTTCCTCTGGTCTTCTCAAGGAAGAGGAAAACTCCTGACAAAGAACAATAAAGTTCAGGTATTCTGTAATTATGAACGCTTTACATTATAGCATCTGGAGGACACAGCTGTTAAGAATAATATGACTACTTGAAAATGTATAAAATGGTTTGTGATTTCATTCATTAATGTCTTCATAGTTTATGTATACTTGTTTGTGTTTGAGTCTGTGTCAAAACATGTTTGAAATCACTTATCTTATTTTGTAAAATTTGTTATGATAAATAGGGGGAGATTGTTGGGGAAAACCCTTGTAATTTATCTAACAAATTACTTAAAGTGATTTCATCAGTTAGGTTATATTACCCACATTGTATAGAAAATGTAAATTGGTCATTAGATGTCTTAGGATGTCACACTCACCTTAAAGTGTCAAGACAAGGTCAAGATAAGCACAAATTCAGTTGAGTTAAAAAACTTGCGTCGAATAGAAGTCAACGCAACTTTGACTAGATGTCGACGTAACTCTGAATGAAAGTCAAAGCAAATCAATCAGCCTGTCAAAGTATAAGTCAAGTCGACGCAATGTCGAAAGGAACTCGACGCAGAAGGAAGAGCCCATCGAAGCCATATTAAAAGTCGGCGCAACTTCAACTTCAATTCGACGCAGAGGATGAAGTTTAAGTCCAAGCCTTCAACTCGACGGATACGTCGATAAGTAATCGACGGAACGTCGACATCTGAGTTCAGCTAGAGCTAAGAAGGAATCTGAAGCTACTCCTATAAGAACTCAGATGTGCGTCGATATGAAGAATGATGAATTCGACGCAGCGTCGAATACAGTCTAAAATATAAGCTTTTTCAGTTGTCCTTCTAATACCTTTTCAAAAGGTCCACAATGTTGAAGACAGCTCTCCAACGGCTCATTTATTGCCAAGAATGTAATATATTCCAAGAGACAGCAAAAACATTCTTGGAATGTATTCAAATCAGACGGACAGATCGGGAACAAAAGAAGAAAGAGAAATCAACTGTCCAATAGGAATTCCTTTTCAGGACAGCCCAAAAGAAGAAAGAAATTCAAATTCAATCATGGAGAATAAGTATGCTGAGAGGAGAAGAAAAACATAAGGATTGAACACATATTTTCCGTCTGTCGCATAGGCATTCTCTTCCTCCTCCTTCAACCCTAAGACAAAAAAGAAAACACCTCTCTGCACAAGAAAATATTATAGCTGTTTTTTCTTCTACATCACACAGCAACAAGTTTACTACAAGTACTCAGAGAATAAGGATCAAGCAAATAACTCTTGCAATCATCATAATCATAGGCAAGAGTTCATTATATTCAGATTCAGTGATAAACAGAAGCAGCAAATAGCTTCTGAAGAATTCTAAAAGCAGAATTCTACTCTCCACTTACTCTTTTTCTTCTTCCTTATTCACCTACTGTAAAAGAGTTTTATTAATCCCTCTTTCAAAGGATTCAGTGGTTCTAAGAGTCTCCTTATCAAAAGACTCAGTGGTTCTAAGAGTCTCCTTATCAAAAGGCTCAGTGATTTTAAGAGTTTCCTTATCAAAAGACTCAGGCACAGTTAGTGCAATCCTACCAGGGAGGTAGAAGAGTGGACTACCCACATTTTGGGGAACCACTATAAAAATCTTGTGTCTTCTGTATTTTGCTTTTCTGTGCTATCCTTTTTATAGTTTTTTTTGTTCTTATATTTCCTGCAATCTGGTTTACTTTATTTTGTTATTGGGATTGTCGATTGCATAAGTACTAAGTAGTTTTATTGTTTGTGCATAATTAGGGAAAAAGTTTTAAAAACTCTATTCACCCCCTCCCCCTCTAGAGAATACTCAGAGGCATATTTTGCACTTTCACATATCCTCCTCCACTGCCCCCCCCCCCCCCCCGGTCACATCCTCTATCCATACCGGTGGTTGTTACTCCCTGGGACCTCTTGCCCTCCTAATCTCCAAGAACTCCGGGCAGGTGACCGTTGTGTGACCTTCCACCTGTTGGAAGTCATAGTAGGGCAACACCACCTCCCTTCTCTCAGCCTTCGCGACCTTGTTCCTTATCTGCGCTCATGCTCCTCCTGCTCCGGCTCCTCCCACTCCTCTTCCTCCTCTCCCTAGCCCAATCTCCATGGCTTGTTGAGGCAGTGGAGGGAGTGACCTCCGGCTCTGCCTCCACCCTAACTGATGAGGTCTCCCTTGACCCCCTTAGAAGTTACCCCCTCCTTGGGCGAAGCTTATTCTCGGGCCCTACATGCCCCCTCCCTATTGTCTCCACCCCAACTCCGGGGCCCTCGGCTCTTCTCTCCTCCTAACCTCCTACTGCCTGCCCTCTGGTTCACTCAGCTTCGCAGCCTTCTTGTGAACTCTGGGTTGGCCACTTCTCTTTCGATTCCTCTGCGTCCCTTTCCATCAGCTCTTCGAAGGATATGGGGGCCTTTCACTTCAGATTCATCTTGAAGAACCCCTCCCGTAGCCCCACCATGAAGACAAGCTGGAGGTTGAACCCGGGCACCTCCTGGATGAGCAGGACCTCCTCTTGAAATCGATCCATGTAGTGAGCCAGCAACTCCCCCGCCCCATGCTTGATCATGAAGAGTGCCTCGACATCCTTCTTCCTCTTCTTTGAGGTCAAGAAGCGTAGCAGAAAGCTACGACGCAGATCCTGGAACGCATAGATTGACCCTCCCGGGAGCTGGTGAAACCAGTCTTGCGCCCTCTCCTTCAAGGTAGTGGAGAAGAGTCGGCACTTGAAAGCATCTGACACGGGCCTGATCGAGACCATGTCCTCAAACCATTGCAGGTGTTGGACGGGGTCATCCTTGCCAGTGTAGTGCATCATATCTGGCTCCCTGAACCCCTCCGGGAGTGGTGCCGAGAGCACCAGCTCATAGAACGGGCTTCCCCCGCTCACCGCTCTCGCCTGCTCGACTCACCCCATGAGCTCTCTGACTGGGCCCACTCTCGCTGGACTGGCACTCACCGGACTAGCACTCGTCGGGCTGGGAAAAAGCTCTCGCCCAGCGAGGTCTCACCCTAGCGCCTCCTTGCCCGCTATCTTTCCTGTGGCGTTCTCACCTACCCCCGGCGGCGGGACGGCCTGGGGTGCTAGGGTTGCGAACTCGCCTCGCGCCGCGGAGAAGGAGAGATTGATCGTCTCGAGAACCTCCTTTCGGTAGTTTGTCAGCATCTCCACCGTCGCTGGCGAGCCAGATGATGACAAACCGCCATAGCCGGCATCTCACTCACCCTCTCCAGCCATGTTGCCTCCTTGGGAATTTCTTGTATCAGCTGCTTTACACGCTCACCGCACCAAAAATGTTGGAACCAAGATTCGGCCCAACGAGGTGTTCGGACCCCTGAAAGGGGGCAGCTAGCACTTACCGATCCCGCAGAGGAACCTGACTGAAGACTTAGAATGAAATACCGACCCTTGGCTGCAGCGTGGAGGTCACACCACACACCCGGAAGATCTTAGAGCGCTACCCCTTCTAAGCCAAAGCTGAAGCCGGGCACCTTGGAGAGCCTGGGGAGCTAACCGAAGATGTCCTAAGGAGGAAGTAGCCAAAGATCTGGGTCCTCTCCAAAGGTGCCATTCTGGGTCTATATATAGTTTTTCTCTTCTGGTGTGCTAATAGCCCAGCTCCACTTTTTTAGTTTTACTAATCACACCCCAAACTGGTCTGCTAACAGCCAAATTCCGTTGTTCAGAAGGGCTATTGACAGTCCACAAAGGGTATTTGGGTAAATTCGCCCCTAGACCCTTACTGGGCGAATGGCCCGTGAAGGCGCCACTAGCCAGTCTTCCCGCGAGGGGGCATGCGAGGTCTCCCTGTGCGAGTGGCCTGTGAAGGCGCCACTCGCTAGCCTCCCGATGCTATGAATACCGGCCTGGATCACTCATGCGAGGGTGCGAGCCCCCACTCGCCTCGGCGTTCGCAAAATTCACCCCAAAGTGACGAGCATACACTTTCCTTGCCCTCGCATTACGCTCCTCGCAAGGAGGTAAGTCTGGCTCGCCTCGCCCTCGCGACTCGCTCGCCGCGAGTCGGCGAGCCTCTACCCGCTTCGCCTATGCCCGATTCTCCATTTTACCCTTCGGCGAACACGGGGTTATACACATCCATTATACAGATCTCTTAGATAATACATGGATCTATTCGCGCCTACCCACCCACCCCCCCCCCCCCCCCCCCCGACTCAGTGCCTGTCTCCTCCAGCGAGGTCCCTGTTGTACAACCCTCATTCTCCGAGGGTAGGCCCATTCAAAGTCACGTAGGCAGAAGTCAAGGTCAAAAGGTCAGCACAGAAGCCGGCAGTCCAAGAAACAAGGCAAATCAGCCAGCAGGAGCATGGGCGAGCATGGGCGAGCAAGGGGCGAGCATGGGCGAGCATGGTCGAGCAAGGGCGAGCAAGGGCGAGCATGGGCGAGCAAGAGGCGAGCATGGGCGAGCAGAGGCGAGCAGAGGCGAGCTTGGGCGAGTATCTCGTGAGTATGGGCGAGTAGCCCTTGTAACTCGCGAGCAGAGGCAGTATACTCGCCTGCCCCCCCCCCCCCCCCCCCCCCCCCCCCAGGATTTCTCTATAAATAGCCCGCCATGGGTACTAGAAATGACACTTTTGGAAGTGGTCGAGGTCCCCCCAAGCTGGATACTCGCCAAGTCCATGCCCGTCTAGTACCTTGCCCAGCTTTTGGTTGCGGAGGGGAAATTTCTCCCAAACTTCCGGGTATGTGGTGGGACCTCCCTGCTGGAGCACCTGGGTTGTGCTTATAGTCATTTTCTCTCTCCTATTTTAGCTATCCGAGCCGTGGAGTTGGACCGCAGGATCAGTAACCTCGGGCTGCATTGATCCGAATTTTGTAGCCGGGATTTTCCAGGCTTCAACACTTTGGTGACGTGAGCGTGGATCGTAGTCGGAGGATGAAATTTTTGCGAGAAGGCTTCATGGCTTAAAGTGGCGAGATGGAGGCCAAAGGCAGCAACTCACGAGCATTCGACAAATTGGGCAAGTTCATGCAGGCGAGTTCCAGAGGCGAGTTCATGCAGGCGAGTTCCAGAGACGAGTTCATGCAGGCGAGTTCCAGAGGTGAGCTTCTTCAATACTCGGCCATAGGCGAGCTTCTTCAGTACTCGGCCATAGACGAGCTCCTTCAATACTCGCCCATGGGCGAGCTTCTTCCTTACTCGCACATAGGCGAGCAGCATCAAATGAGGTGACTTCATGCAGGCGTGCAAGATCCTTCTATACTCGCCCATAGGCGATTTCTCTACTCGCGAGGGTGAGTTCTCTACTCGCACGGTGGTGAGAACCTGGTGCCTAGTTCACGGGTGGCGAGTTCCTGATGGGCGATTTCAAGGCCGGGCGAGTATGGAAAATAAAAAATTTCCAGGGGCGCTTTCTCCTTACTCGGCCATAGGAGATTTCATGCAGGCGAGCAACATCAAATGAGGCGATTTCATGCAGGCGAGCAAGATTCATCTATACTCACCCATAGGCGAGATCTCTACTCGCCCATAGGCGAGTTCTATACTCGCGAGGGTGAGTTCTCTACTCGCCTATAGCGGAACCCCCGAACCCTCTGCGTAGGGGGTCTTATGTCAAAAGGGAACTCCTTCTCCCCTCAGTTTCCTCCTTCTTCAATACCAGTGATTTCCATACATGTTCACTTACGGGTGCTTTGGTAAAGCCCGCGAGTGCTTTTGTCTGACTAACAAATAGAATGATTCATGACGAGTGGTAAAGCCCGCGAGTGCATTTCTTCGCGGCGACCTTCAGCAGGAGGTATACATGCTCCCTCCTCCCGGTCTAAGGACTTGTATGTCATCTGAGGCAAGCTCTTTACGGGCTCAAGCAGGCGCCCCGCACGTGGTTTGCACGCTTCAGTTGCGTCATTACTGCCGGCGGTTTTCAATCGAGCCCACATGATCCAGCTTTGTTTGTGAACTCCTCCTCTCATGGTCGAACTCTTTTACTTCTTTATGTGGATGATATGGTCATTACTGGTGATGATCCTTCTCATGTTGCTTTCGTTAAAGATCATCTTCAGCGACAGTTTCAGATGACTGGCCTTGGACAGCTGAGCTACTTCTTAGGCCTTGAGATCATATCTACAGACCATGGTTTTCAGCTCTCTCAGCAGCGTTACACATCAGATCTCTTAGCTCAGGCTGCTCTCTCTGACTCTCGCATTGTTGACACCCCTATGGAGCTTCACCTTCAGCTACGACCAAATGATGGAGTTTCTCTCTCTGACCCTACTCGTTATTGTCATCTTGTTGGGAGTCTCGTTTACCTTACTATCACTCAGCCAGACATTGCCCATGTTGTTCATGTGTTGAGTCAGTTTGTTAGTTCCCCTACTTCTGTGCACTATGGTCACCTACTACGGCTCTTGTGTTATCTCCGGGCGATGACTTCACGTGGTCACTTCTACTCCAGTAGCAGTTCTCTGCAGCTTTGTGCTTACTCGGATGCGACTTTGGCCAGTGATCTTGTTGTCCACCGATCTGTCACTAGTTTCTGTCTGTTCTTGGGTACTTCACGTATTGCCTGGAAGTCCAAGAAACATACCGGGGTTTCTCGTTCCAGTACTGAGGCTGAGCTACGTGTCATGGCTACTACTACTGAGGATATTATTTGGCTCCGCTGGCTCCTTGAGGATCTTGGTGTCTCTTCTCCAGATCCCACTCCACTCCACTGTGATAACACCGGTGCCATTCAGATCACCTTGAATCTTGTGAAGCATTCTCTTTCCAAGCACATCGGGGTGGATGCTTTCTTCCTTCGTGAATAGTATAGTCGGGGCATTCTTGCTCCTTTTGTTCCCTCTGAGCAGCAGCTTGCAGACTTGATGACTAAGCCGCAGACTCGATCTCAACATTACTAGCATCTTCGAACGGACTACGCCCGTTCTCGATGCGTCGTTGCAGGCTTCGCCCGCTTGGCATTCAAGCCGGCTTCGCCCACCTCCTCGGTGGGCTTCACTCCCCCCCCCCCCCTGACGAACCCGCCGGGGGTTGTCTGGCCGCGAGCAATGCACACCAATTTTCTTTATTATTTATTCCTATTTTTTTATTTACTATTTTAATAACTAAATAAATAAATTTCTTAATAAAATTTAAATTTTGAAACCTTTAAAATTTTAGGGTTTTATAAATTTAATTATTTCGCCTGCACCCCCTCGGCGAACCCACTGGGGGTTGTCCGGCCGCGAGCACTGCACACCAATTTTTTTATTATTTATTCCTATTATTTATTTTTATTTTAATAACTAATTAAATAAATTTCTTAATAAAATTTAAATTTTGAAACCTTTAAAAATTTAGGGTTTTCTAATTTAATTATTTCGCCCGTTCTGAATGCGTCGTTGTGGGCTTCGCCCGCTTGGCTTTCAAGGGGGCTTCGCCACCGTCAATTATTTTAAGTTTTACAAATCAAATTTTATTCAAATATTTCAAGAACGTGAACCATTTTCAGAATTTTAGCGAGCATATTTATCTGCAATACCTGATTGGTTTCAAGAACGTGAACACATCAAGTGGTAGTGAACTTGGACAGCAGACGAACATCCATCGGAACACTTTGAACCATGCCTCAGAAGAATAAAGACCTACACAATACCATAATCTCAGCTTAAAAACATAAGTCTGGACAACAAAAAACAACAGAGATTTCTGGTGAGGTTGCAAGATGCCCTTCCCTGCAGTTGCAGTTTCTAGAAAGTAGACAAACAAAGAGAGATTTTTGGTGAGGTTGCAACCATAAAAGTAAAGCTAACATTATTGAATAAAAATCAATTAAAAATAAAACAATGTCATTATAATCTTAATCAGAAGTAAACCAAACTACCATTATAGAATTACTCTGTTTAAGGCAAAAGATCACTCACCGGTAATACTCCAACAAATTGGATGCTTGCAATGGGGAGTCGTAGCATTCCTGCCGGAGTAGTTTGTTCACTGCAAGGAGCAAAGCAGGACCATGCCTAAGGAGAACAAAAATGGAGTACAAAATTTCTGCGAAGGAGAAGAATGGAGCCTGAAACCGCCGTGAGGAACAGACGAATGTGTTGCGAGCTTGAAAATGAAGAAAACGAAAATAAAATATAATGGAAGCTGGTTCCGAGCGAAGGAGGCGGACTCCAGGCGTAGGAGGTGAGATCCGGGCGAAGGTGGCATAAGAACTCCACATTTTTCTTCAGGATTTCTGCCCTAGGCAGGCGAGTGGAAATAAAAAGGTTAGGAAGAAGCAGATCCAAGCCCCGGGAGAGCATATCCAAGCCCCAGGATCTGAATCATATTGTAGATTTTGCCATTTGACCTAGCACATGAGATAAACGGAATTAGAACATGGAGTGAAAGAGATACATGTAGCGATGATGCCGTACTCCATCCCGTGGAAGATGTCGCTGATGAGAAATCACCCGTAGTCCATCTCCTCTTCTCAATCGCAGGTGGCCCTCCGCCTTTCGACTGAAGGGGAGAGTAGAGGGACGGATCCTAGAGGCGCTCAATGGTGGTTCTGATGTACTCCTAGAAGCGCGCGGAAAGGATTTTTTTGGCGGAAGCGGATATCGGGATATCGTGGAGTCGTGGGAGGGATTTTTTTGGAGGTTTGGTTATTTGCAGGCCTGATTTCTTGAATCCGACGACCAGTTTTAGAGGCTGCCTAATTGGACGATCCAGATCTGATTTTTGGTGTGCTTGAGATATGCATATTGGTTTATATAATAAAGATATATATATCCACTTAAATGTGAATATACAAGATCCATTCTTTCTTTCAATAACGACCTTGTCCCCCCCCCCCCCCCCCCCCGACCGTCTGAGCAACTCGGGTTGCCTGGTCAATCCCGCCAAAAAGGCGGCGACGACAATGGTGGTGACAACGATGACGGAAAGCTTGTGCGCGCGTAAGATTGGGGTGCGGGCACCGTGGCATGCAACTGAGGCCTAGGCTCGTGCGGCCAGGGCACACACGCAGTAGTGTTCTGCGGCACTGGCGGCCCCCTGCTTGCGTCTTCTAAACATTAGGCACATGATTCTGGTGTCCGTTTGAGAGGTTGAGCGGGCACGAAATCACGCGGGAAAAGATCCATTAGAACCGTCATGGCGAGTTGGTCGAGGTCGAGGGCAAAAAACTCCAGCTCTATTAATATTTGGAATTTGGGGGAACCCTACCACTACCAATATGAAATATTTACATATGACATAAATAATATTATAGCCTTGGAGGTTTATTCAAGAGTAAATCCAAATATTCAAATGTTTATGAAAATTAAGACTAGTCGGCCCATTATTGTTTTTGCAATTATTAAATTCTGACAATCACCTACACTCTTCGTTTGGTTCGGCTTATTTGCTTCGGTGAGTTTGGACAAAAATGTCATTGCATATCAAACATTTTATGCTTATAACTAGTTTCTTTTTTTTATAATGATAGTAACATTTGTCATACCAAACATACATTCTATGACAATGACAATTTTGTCCAAACTCACCGGAGCAAATAAGCCGAGCCAAACGAACCAAACATACATTCTATGACAATCACACCTCAATTAACCAAACATACATTCTATGACAATCACACCTCAATTAGTTTATAAAATCGCACCACACTGAAACATGACATGCCGTTTAACAACACCAAAACGAATTTTCTAAAACAGTGCACAGGGGGCCCCTCGTGCCCCGCGCGACACGAGTGACAGTGCATGGGGGGGCCCTCGTGCCCCGCGCGATAATATCCGACCCGCGGCGGCGTGCTTCGCCCGCCCCCGATCGGCGAGCTTATTTTTAATTTTTTGGTTTAATTTATTTTTTTAAAATTATTTCAGTTTTTGTTTTTTTTTTATAATTTATTTTTATAATTTTTCGAAAAAAACTCTACGTAGGTGGTCTGCGAATAGCCAACCGGCGCAAAACTGTTTGGTTATTCACAGACTACGGTGGTCTGCGTATAGCCAACATGTGCAAAACTAAAATGCTATTCACAGACCACCTGCGAATGAATATGATCATTTGGATCTTGATCCGACGGCTCTTATTTGTTCGTCGACCATGTTATGCCATAAGGTGATATCTTTATATATTAGTATATATATATAAGATTATAAATTGATAATAAATAATTATTTAAATTAGAACTCCTACTATTTCGATATTCAAATAATAAGTTATATTCTCCTCTAACAGATTAATCTGTTGGCAGCGGGACGATGAGAGATTCCCGGCGCCTTCACCCGTCTGATCTTCTCCTACATTGAAATGCCGCCAGTTCGAAATCTCACTCTCATCTGCTCTCTCTCTCTCTCTCTCATTCACTCGAAGGTTAGAGCATCTCCAATGGGGATCTCCAAGGGCGGACCCAGGTGAGGACACGCTCGGGCACGTGCCCGAGCCCAAATTTCGCGAAAATAGCATTAGGCACAGTGGGATCGGCGAGGGTTTTCGCGATTTTCTGCTAGGGCGGGCGCCGGGCGATTTGGGATCAGCGAGGGCGGGTGTCGGCATTGCAGGTTGGGATCGGCCGATCGGGTCTTCTTCTTCTTTTGGCAGAGATGAACACGAGGATAATCCTAAATTTTAAAAGTAAATTGATGCATTTTAACAATTGGCATCATTTGCCCAATTTCTGCCCCAATTTCTGCATCATCATAGCACACCTCCACCTCCAATTGCACTGCACAGCACACCTCCACGGCTCCACCTCCAATTTATGCATCTTCTCCTTCTTCTTCACAGCACAACACACCTCCACCTCCAATTTCTGATTTCAATTTAAGACTGATTAATTTCTGATTTCTTCTTCTTCTTCAGATTTCAACACTAACTGGAGTGTTCTCAAGAAAGTGGAGTGTTCTCAACACTAATTGGAGTGATAATCGGCAAGGACGCAATGTCCATTCTTCTTCCTCACTTAGATCTAGGTAGGATATAAATTATATAGAGATAGATATAGATTTAGGTTTGTGATTTAATCCAGTTTGGTATAGATTTAGGTAGGATATAATTTAACACCTATTTTTAAACACGTATTCAGCTATTTTCAAAAGAGTTTTATGATTTCAATGTTTAGTTTTAAACATGTATTCAGCGATGTACATTAAAAATTTATCACATGTTGCTCTTTATTTATGCTCAATATTTTGCTTACATAAGTATGTATGGGAAAAAAAATTTCGGGGGCGCTGCCCCCGAACCCCCTTTGGGCACTGCCCCCCCGAACCCCCCGAATATATATTAATTAAATTGTGCCCGTGCACCTTCAAAATCCTAATTCCGCCCCCTGGGGATCTCTATATTTAGAGATCCCTATTGTACCATGTTCTCTAAATATAGAAAACATGGTGGTGCAACTCCAATCATGTTCTCTATATTTAGAGAACATGAAAATTCTAATCATTTTCTTTTTGGTATGATATTTTTTTAATATAAATATATACATATACCTAATAAAATTAATGTACCTATTTATCATATTTTTTAATTAATGTATATATATATATTTAAAAACATGCTACAAAATATGCATATTAAAATAATATTTTAATAATAATATGATAAATATTAATTAAAAGGTATTTAATATTGGTCTCATTTTGTAGGTCTCGACAAGACGAATTTAATGATATATTATATGTCATAATTAACCAAATATATTAGCGGTTATATAGATTATAGACTAATAATTAAACTTGGTAAACATATTAATTAAGTAATTAAAAAAATATAAAAAAAACAAAAAATATAGTTCTGTCATAATTAACGGAGGCCGGCATTTCCGCTCCTCCTCCTCTAAATTTAGAGGATTTAGAGGAGATGCTCTTAGAAGAGCTTTCTCTCTCTCCAGCTTCCAATCGTATAGTTCTGGCAATGGACGTTCGGGCGCCGAAGCTCACCCGCTGGAGCTCCTCCCTCCGCTGGCCAACCCAACGCTCCTCCGTCCGCAACCTCGCCGCATTACACCCATTCGATTCCGACCTGGGGGAGAACAAGCTCCATTCGCCCCCGCAGTCCGCTGCAGTTGCCGGAGTTTTCAGCTTCGGCCACCCACTCGCGGCAATCTCCATCCTGCTGATCCTATTCCTCATCCTCTCCGTGTGCTACCTCCACGACCAGTCTCCCTGGTACCTCTTCCTCGCCTCTGCTGAAGTCGTCGGAGCGTTACTCGTTTTGAAAAGGACTCGATTTTCTCTCTTCCTATTCCGCTTTGGACGGAGCGTGCCTGGACGGTAGTTCATCGGCGATGACGAAGGGGATGTGGAGAACCCTAAAGATCAAAATGTGGTGAGGTTCGGAGTTGAAGTATACAATAACGGAAATTTCTACGATGGGGAATTCCAGGAAGGGCGGTGCATGCGGAAGCGGGATTTACACATTCTTGGAGCAGGGGAAGTACGCCGGCGATTGGGTACGGGCAATAGGATGGCTACGGGATCGAGAGGTGGGCAAATGGCAGCATGTACGACGGACAGTATAAACGCGGTCTGCGGCATGGATTTGGTGTGCATATGCTCGACAGCGGTGATAGGTATGTCCGAGAGTGGAAAATGGGGCGATACCATGGCCGAGGAGTGCAGTATTTTTCGGATGGAAGCTGCTTTGCTGGAGAGTTCCAGGACGGCCTCAAACACGGAATAGGGGGCGATCACTTCAGGTTTAATGATGATTTATGCAATAAATTTGTCTGCATGCTCTGTTTTCTGACTATTTAGGGCAACTTCTCTTCTGTTAAATATTCAAAAAACTGATCATCCTCCTGTCTAGTTTAATGGCTATTTTCATATATTTCTCTCAATTTTCATTATTTATTCTCAAACCAACATACACGTACATGAAATTATCTTTGTTTAGCATATATCTGAAACCATCTATCAATATTCAGATATTTTAGTATCTCAAAATTATCTCTGTTTATCATATAACATTTCAAATTAACGTCAGCAGTATTATCTCTGTTAATTCCTGATTCTGTTAATATACTCATATGCACTTGTCTTCAGTGGCGGATCCAGGAAATTGATAATGGGGGGGCACAAAATTTTTTTTAAATAAAATGACAAGTAAATATTAAAATTTTTGCACTATAAAGTCATACAAAACTACATAACACTGAAAATTACAAACTACATGAAAAATTATAATTCCAAGAAACCGCTCTACTAGTCTTCCATTTCTATCAACGTAACGCAGACAAAGAGCAAGTTGTTCTCTATGTGACACATCACTGGATTCATCGGCTAGAATAGAAAAGTAATCATCACCAAGTTCATGCATAATGAGTTTAGTAGTTTCTTTTGCGCAAACATTGATTATATCTTTCTGAATTGAAGGAGCAGTTAATTGATTGTTGCCAGGTGCATTTTTCAAGACATACTTGCCAACCTCTTCATCGATATCTGCAAGCCATTGTAGAAGTTCCAAAAATTTCTTCTGAAACATGGATGCGATAAGACTAGACTTTTTCTTCTGTCCGTCCATATTTAAATTTTCACTAAAGCTACATCAATTTAGGTTAAAATTATGTAAGATAAATAAAGATTCACAAGACTCGCAAGTCGCAACATTCATCACAAAAAAAACATTTGAAAAAAATTCAACAAAAATTTCTACATGCTTCGCTTGATCCTCTACCGACCAATACTACGAAGCACCCCTACAAACATGCATCACAGAGTCTACTATGCTTTGCTTAGCCACTATTTGACTAATACCTCAAAGCACGCCTAAATACATGAGTATAAAAGGGAATAAAATGCATAGAACAAAACTAAGAAATATACCACAAAGCCCTCTGATTACAAATTGGATCTCAGCTATATTATCCTTCTTGAGAGTTGAGACTCATTCCACTGCATAAATACATAATAACATAAAGAATAATTAGTGTATATCCATTCATGATTCACACTCTAATCATTCTTGAGAGTATATACAAACATGCATCACAGAAATAGCTTGATAATATCCATTCATGATTCACACTATAATCATTAGTGTATATCCATTCACACTCTAACATAAAGAATAATTAGTGTATATACAAACATGCATCACAGAAATAGCTGCTTGATAATACTCTTTCAAAATTATAAATGCTAATTCCCAAACGGCCAAACTTCCCTAAATCCTAATGAAAAGCTGTGCACCTGCAGTCTGCAGGCTGGAGCCTGGAAAATGATTGACGGCACGGGCACGGACCACCGACCACGGAGGCACGGAGGCTGGACTCTGGAGAACCGAGAACCGACGGGCGACGAGCGACGGGCGACGGGCGACGGGCGACGGGCGACGGGCGATGGGCGACGGGCGACGGGCGACGGGCGACGGCACGACACTGACGGCACACGGCAGCCTGCGCCCTGCGGGACAGCGGGAGTCGCGACTGGCTTCTTGATGGTGAGAGCCGAGAGCGGCCGAGCGGCGAGCGGAGCGGGAGTTAGGGTTTGCCGGCCCGAGCGGGAGCGAGATGGGAATAAATGGGGGGCCAAGTGTCAAAGAAGAATAATGGGGGGCCAGTGCTCGTTTAAATCCTAAATGGTGTGCGATTAGCCAACATTAAGTGTGCGAATATCCAGTTTTTTGGGGCCTTATAGAAAATTTCGAAAAATAATGGGGGGGCCAGTGTCCCTAGGGCCCCCCTCTGGATCCGCCCATGCTTGTCTTAGTTGTTTCCTGATTCTGTCCATATTATTGTCTTAAGATGATTAGGCAATATTCTCTTCTCATACTGAAAATTGATATCATTATCTGATGATGGAAATCATGTTTAATATTTTTAATGTTTATTGAAACAAACTTAGTCAAAATTAATTTACAATCTTTCGTCATCAGAAGTGACGATACGTATGGCGGCCAATACTTTGACGACCACATCCATGGTTTTGGAGTGTACCACTTCGCCAATGGCCAATGTTACGAGGGGTCATGGCATAAAGGCAAGCGGCACGGTTTTGGATCATATACCTTAATAGGTGGTGAAGCATTATCCGGAGAATGGGATTGCGGAACTTTGAAGATTCATCTCCCTCTTGCAGACCCCAATGTCGAACGGGCTGTGTATAGATATTGTCATGTTCCGTTGTTATGCTTATTCTTGCTCACAATTGTGCTCACAAATTCTAAATTTGTCTTTTACAGTGTGCGAGAAAAGCTTGGAAGCAATGGCTTCGTGTTCCCCGTATCGAAGAGCAAATAAACAAGGTTGTTGAGGAGGCGTATAGAGCGGCATCCGCTGCTCAAAGGGCCTCTATCAAGGCGGTGGAAAATCGATTAGATGATCGCTCTGCAGGGCGCCAAAAGTTCTCCCTACCCACATTTATTTGGTATTGAATATTCTTATGAGCTAGGATTTTTTTTATCTTCCTGTTGATATTCTTTCTCACTGTTGACATCTTTCTCACATTAATGACATCAACTTTTCTTCGAAACACAAATTTATCAAATTTACTGCATTTCTTGTACCAAATGTTGCATTAATTCTATTGTTTTCTTGAGAATAAAGCTGTAGAATGTAATATCTTTCAAAGGATTTTAACAATTTAAGCCGCACATTGAACTGGATTAAGGAAATATTTTATCCATCTTGGGATTGAAAACATAATATATATATATGGTTTTTTATAATTATTTTATTTAAATAATAAAATTAATAAGATGTAAGAGACATAGACTTGAAAATGCTTTTAAGTCGAATGCTTGCTGGTTAATAAGCTTCAGATAGAGTGCTCCATTGTAAAACTTCAGAGATAGAACCGACTGCAAGGGTGAAATCGTTGTTATATATAATTATTTTAATTGAATAATAAAATTAATAAGCTGTAAGAGATGGTTTGCTGGTTGTTTTAGGCTGGATGGATTATTGCATTATTTGCATAAGTGTTGCCTAATTTTCTGATTATTTTTGTGGTTCCTCTCTCTAAATTATCACTTGTTGATAAGTTTTATGGTTCCATCAGATATAATGCTACGTAGTAAAACTTGTCTGCAAGAGTAAGATTGTTGATATATAAATTTTAAATAATATTGATGTCTGCAAGAGTAAGATTGTTGATATATAAATTTTAAGTAAGATTTGTGCAAGGCCAATGCTCTGGATGCTGAATGAAGGAAGCATGTTTATGTGCACATAAATCAAAATGGATTCTTTGGTCTGCCCTCTCTGATGTCTTTGGCTTTGATTTGAGGGCATGATTCCGCAGCAAACGTGACAGTATAGGGGGCCACTATTTCAGTGGTAATCTGTGAGCAGCCACTTTGTGCATTTATTGTCAAAGGTTCGGTCTTTCTCCTTTGAGAGAAGCCACTTTGTGCATAGGGCCAAAGGTTAGGTCTGTTTCCAATCTTTTCCCGCCCATACCCCCAATGATTGGGGACTATATGGGTTCTGTTGTTGTTGTTGTTGTATTGATGTCTTAGGCCTATATGGTCTTCTGAGTTATTGAGGAAGCCTTCCAGAAGATGATGATGTGCTCTTCTGAATTAAGAAGTCAACTTTTTGTTTCACAATTGAAAATCATCACTTGTCATCCTAATTAAAAAAAACTATGACCCAGCACCTCTAAAACTTGTGTTTTTTAATGGAAAACTAATTTCACATGACTGAAACTCTATCTATTTACAAGGATAATACAATCAAGATTGTAATTTTCTCCTTACAGCACAATGGGTGTCATAAACATGAGAAAGTAAAAGCATTAAATAAGAGGAAGATGATGATGTGTGGTATAATTCAAGAGATGAGAGTTACTATGCTGTAAACAAGCCTGGAACAGTAAATTTTCCAGAGCAAAAATAATAAAATCTTCTAACTACGGGTCTCTCCAACAAGATATAACAAATTTTCAGGTCAAGTTTTTTAGCCGTGTACCTCAGGGCCTAGTTCAATGCTGACATCCGATGCCTCTAACACATCAGCACTTCCACATGATGAATAACTGGATCGATTTCCTTGCTGATATAAAACTGAGAGAATCATTTACCTTGAAAAATGAAAATCTTTTAAATGCATTGAGTACTGATTGATCTACCTTAGCGATTCGAGCACTAGCTGCTGCTGCTGCCAAAATAGAGGCGCTGGTGAAGACATTGATGACGTTTGCCCCATCACCGCCAGTCTCTACAATGTCAACAGTGTCAACCAATCCCCACTTTCCTGCAAAAATTCAACATTACCCTAGCCAGCCCCACAATCTGCTCCCCAATGGCAATTATATATATATATATATATAATACAAAATAATGTCTCAATCTTCAACATATTTTAATGAATTTATTTTCTCTTTCAGCACATGGCTGCATAAAGGAACATATAAAAGAGTTTCAGAACTGAGACAATACCTTGCCCAAAGCTCACTCAGCATAATTTTGAATGTCTGCCACCACCAATCATATTTATACACAGGGCAACATATTAGCTTACAGCTAACCTTCATGTGTTAATAAATATGGCTTCTTTAGCCACCAATTCGTGCCTAGACCTCAAGCAGATCTAGCTGGAAAATCTTGAAAACATCCCCAAAATGAGAACTACTTACACTGCTAAGTGCATATTCTTGGAGTTGTCTTCTCCTTAGACTCTTTTTCATTGAGTTGTACAGAGGGGGACTGAACCCCAACCCTCTTTCTCTCTTGTTGCTTTGAATGCACAATTTACTCTAGTTCAGCTTTCTAAGATACAAATTAAGTAGAGTATGGCTCCGTTTGAGGGGACTTATTTTCACCGGTCAAGCGGTTATGACCGCATGAATCGGACTTTAATTAGGGTCCAGTTCATGCGGTCGTAACCGCTTGACCGGTGAAAATAAGTCCCCCCAAACAGAGCCTATATGTAAAAGGAAAGACTAACCTGCAATTTTGGGGTAACCCTCCAGACTAGAACCTTTGATAATTTCAAAGCAGGTGGAAGAGCCATTTAAATCCTCCAATCCTCATGCATTACTCCCAAATCATTGATTTTCCTACAAGTCCAATACAACATTTTGCATGCATTGTGCCTACCTCATTCAAGTCTCTGCTAGATTGACAACTTCTGCCGAAGAACTGGGTGCTCAAAAATCTCATTTGCACTCATATTTCATCAATAAACGGATCATGTTTAATTGATGAAGTTGAGTACATCCTTGTCATGAAATCTAGGGATTTCTTAGATGAGATGTGTAAATTAGTAAAATTCAATCTTGCAATCCACCATTCAGTCTGTTGCTTTATCACCATAGAATTGAACCATGGGAGAGGGTTTCTGAACCACATGATATCAGCATCTTGCAACAAAAAATTAAAAACTTCAAAACATTTTTAATTTAAATGACAGAATACTCAGCTAAGTTAGAGCTCATTCATGTTTGTTTTATAAAATAATACAGTGATAATGAAGTTGTATCCCATGCAAAAATAAGCCACCGAACAAGATTAATCTCATGGTAAAACAGTTCATGAGGATGATAGGTGTAACATCCCCCAAACAACTAGACCCCCAAGTTGGTTTTGTCATGACTAGGTCATGACAAAACCATGGGAAGAGCTTATGACCAGGTGAACTTAGGTAAGAAGGAGAAAACTCAAGTGCTCTGCAAATAGTAATTTCCAAATACCAATCCTAGGGTTGGACTTTACGGCCTCACCTTGATCCTTTGACCCCCACCATAATATCCCTAACTCATTAGGGGTCCCCTTAGAGCACCAGGGACCCATTGGGGTCAACCAAAGAGGCAATTGACCAAAGTCAACCCTAACCCTAAATTGGTCAAAGTAGCTTAATTAGGGCCAATTGGCCTTCACCATGCCAAATTGACCTTACCCCTACCCTTATAAGGATACTAGGGACCCAATGGAAAAAAATCCTCATCATGGGGCCTCCAATTTGGCCAATTTTACCAAACTAAACCCTAGCTTTAATTTGGTCAAAAGTGCCCTATTAAGGGTCAATTCACCCTCACCTTGCCAAATTAACCCTACCCATACCTTCCTAGCCCATAAGGGAGGCCAATGAGTCATGAGCCACCCATTGGGGTCAACCCAAATGGTCAATTTGACCAAAGTCAACTCTACCTCAAATTTAGGTCAAAATGACCTATGTTGACCAAATCAAGCCCAATCCTCTTGGGCTAGACCCAATTGAGGTGGTCCACCACCTAATGGGGTTGAGTGCTACTGAATAGGCCATTCAATCTTAGGAAAATCGTCCAGGAGAGAGAAAACCCAAATTGAAAGAGAGAGACTGGATGGAGTTAGAGGGGAGGAAGAAGAAACCTCCTATCTTCTTCATTAATGACACAATTCATCTCCTCTTGAGGAGAGGAGAAGTTTCAAGCCTTCTCCCAGCCGCCTGGATGCCCAATTCATTCCCCCATATGAATCCAAAAATCACCATTAATGGTGTTAATGACAATTAATGTCATGGCTCCTCCCCTCCCCCAATTGAACTCTTTAACATCTTCAGAGGTCGAAAAAGAATAAACCCCCCTCTTCCCTGAAGAAATCATGCACCAGAAGCCTAGATCGACATGGCACCAAAAGCATCACCAGCCATGGCAACCCGCCTGAATTTGTGACACCAGGCCCCCACACTGGTCTGATCCTCCCTCTCTCCCCTAGTGCATATATCTCAATCAGTTTGGGGCTTGATTCGAGCTCAATCGAGCTTGAATCACGCTCCCGAAAGGGTTCGTTTTCGAGCCCCTTTCTCCCGCTAGAAAACCCTCCTCCGGCCACCACCGGCCGGCAAACCGCCGCCCATCGCCTGCCACCACCTCGACGAAGGTGGTGATGGCACCAGCCGTCCGGAAGGATGCAAGGGTGGCCGGTAAATCGAGCGCAAATGCCACCCAGGACGTGCTGTCGGGGACCGTCCATTCATTGGGGAGGATGACTGGGCGCCGTTGGATCTGTCGTGATCTGCTATTCGCAGACCTAGATGATTAAATGCTTAAGTTATATGATTTGATGTCACATATTATGCAGTAGTTTAAATTAATTATTAAAAATACTAGAGCCCCTCTGATTAAAAAGTGCCCAACATCAAAGTTGTTACCTTTGGTGTGTAGTTTAATTGAAAATTTGTTTCAGCCCAATAGGGGCACTGTAAATCCCTGTAGAGCCATTTTGGTGGGACTGGTCCCTAGGGTAGGGCAGTCACCTTTTCTTGAAGAACTTTTGATAGGGAATTGTTATTGGCATAAAAATTGAAACCTAGGCTATTTGTACCAACCTTCTTAACATAACCAAATATGGGAATTTTAGGAGAACATTTTTTTAAGATTTTTGTAATAATTTAATAATTCACATATTAATTAATTATAGGGTCTAATAACCTTCAATCCCCTCCAAATTTTGGTGGGTGCTCTTTAGGGTTATTATATGACCCTGGTAAAAATCTCAGCCCAATTGGGATGATTTGGTTGGGTAATTGATTAACCCAAGTTTGGTCAAATTAGGTCAAACTAGGTTAAAAGTGCACATGTTGGAATTAGGTAGTCAAACCTCATCCAAGTGGTGTGAAACTTTGGACACTGGTTCAGGACCACTTAGTACACCCCCTTGAGTAATTTGGGGTGATGTGGGGTGGATATGCCCTAGGACCCTAGTTTTAACCTTAGGGTTGCACTTTAAGCATTGTGAAGGACATATAGGCATATGTCCTTGTATGGTCATGAAACTTGGCAGAGAAGTTCATGGGGAGTAAATATTCTCTAGGAAATTTTGAGAGAATTTTAGGACCTATTATCCCCAGTGATTTGGGTTATAACCATTTTTGGGAACCTCCTTATGAGAGAAATTTATATGCTCAAATAATCTTGGATGGTAATAAAAATTTGGTGGTTCCCTCTTAGTCATGTGATAGATCTCTGGTAATTTTTGGGTAATTATTGAATTAATTTATTTAGCACATCATTCACAAGCCATCTATTTGGTCTTAAGAATGTAATAAATAATTAAGGGTCAAATATCCTCTGGAAAATTATGAAACTTGGTGGTAGGACATTTTAGGAAAATAGAAAGCTCTTTGAATTTTTGTATAGTTTTTGGAATTATTTGTCAATAGGTTCCTTCATAATTTTCCCTAGTATGGGTTTACTTGGAATATTTATTTGTGTGATTAATTAGTCTTCATAAAATCTGAAATTTGGTCAGTAAACTTTTCTGATTAATATGAAGGTTAGGTAATTTTCCCATATTTACTAGACAAGTATTTTTCGTGGTTCCTTCTTTAAATTCTAATTTGGGATAATTGTTCAATATCATAATTAGAGGCCAACCCCTTACTGCAAAATTGTGATATTATGTATTTACTGTTACTTTGGCTTCACAGATTTTTCATAATTTTGTGGAGGTCATATCATAAGAGGATTCTATACTTCATGTTCAATTTCATATTGGGTCAAAGTTGAGGAAAATTAAAATAAATGCCAATTAAACAAGGAAAATATGATCTTCTGGATTTATACTTAGAATATCATGATAGACGCGCAGTAATAATCTTGAGTCAGTTGGATGAATATTTGGGGTACCTTCCCTTATGTAACTCATATTACTCGCTTTGTCTGCGTATAGTAAAACTGTAAAACTTGAGTATATGATGGATCCTTAGGTAAGAATGGAAGGTAGTTGGTGTACCTAGTCTGGTAGAGAAGATGTGTGGTCACCATTATAGGTATATATGTTGGGTGTACCCGATAAGCTAAGGAGAAGGTTGTGTCCGAGACCGACGAAAGATCGTCTCTCCCTTAGAAGGTCATAAAATTTGTAGGGTAATTCAAGTGTAATGTTAAGGAGGGTGTACTTGTGGGTAGTCACTAATAATACTAAGTACCTTGGAAATGGAGCTTTGGGGTGTCTTCCCATTGTAGCTCCTAGTACCGTAGTGAGCCTTTCACAGGTAGTCCTCGGGGAGTCCATGGTTAACCCTAAAATGTAGGAATAAATGGCGGTGCAAGATTAACTTAATAATCCACACACCCACACCCCCTGTGGTTACGGGAGGCTAGCTTTGTTTGGTTTTACGAGCGATAGGCTCGGTGGTTGCAAAGTGGACTAGCTAGTCCGATGAGCTTGTGACTCAGTAATGCTTATTGGTACGGACGGGTTGGTCCGGCGAGCCGTTGGCTCGGAAGGTTATGATAACGAACAGGTTAGCCTGGGGAGCTTATGGCTCGGGGTATACTATGACATATTATATGTGCATAAGGTGGTGGGTCATTAGTGCCGACGGTTGTCGCACCGACGTCGATACTTTGGCTCGGTAAGTGTGGTTAACACTTTACCAAAGAAAAGTCTGGTGGACTAACCAATAAGAGTACGCAGGAGCTCCGATGTTGTGTTCTTAGCGTTGAGGTGTACGATAGGTCTAGGTTAGGTAGTGCAGATACCAACCTAGAGGTGGGCGAGGCCCAACCCACCGCTTCCGTTTTGCCACTACGGAAGTATCCTGGGAGTTTTGCTAGCTCTAAAAAGGGGGAACTAAAGGTATGTGCGCATAGAGTCGTAGTGTGTGAGTTGCACTTGTATGAACATACCATTTAAACTGCATACCTTGCATGACATAGCATAAACATTGCATTTCAACCCCTACCCTATCATATAAATTGGTTATGGGACTTTTATACGATAGACCCTGCTAAACGACCCCTTGGTCTATAGGTTTGTGTGAGCATTCCTATAAATTAAGGTTACTTATTCTTATTACTGTTTTCTTTAGTGTCTTTCTTTACTATTACTTTACTTATTACTACTTACTTGCTACTGTTTTACGTCATACTGCTTTACTCATTGTACTATATATTGCTTACCGATAGACCCTTCCGTAGTTAGACTCATTGTCACATGCTTTTGATTTTACCCCTTGATGTCCTCTGCTTCATCCTTCCCGCACGGTGCCTAGGAGTCACCAGGGGAGGGGTGGGGGATTGACTTAGTCTTTTTGACTAATGGTCGGTGGACCTTATCATTTTAGGGGACCGAGGAGACGCTGCAGCACCAGAGGCCGGTGCAGATGGAGGCGGGACAGTCTAGCACGGGAGCACTGATGACAGGATCCGTGAGTGTTGATGGGAAAATTCAAAGCACTAAAAATAATGACACAATATGATAAACAGTTATGGTTGGAGTTGATATAGTGCAATAAAATTTCAAGTAATAACAACTGCAAGTGCACGGTGTACGAATGTAATACCAATGCGAGTACGGGTCGATCCACAGAGAAGTTCAATTTTACCTTAATCCAGACGAACTATAAATAAAAGATTGGATTGATTTGTTTAAAAATGAGATCTTAATTTGAGAAAAGTAATTTTTGACAAATATGTCTCGGGTGCAATTTTATTAAAAATATTTAATAACTAATTATTGAATAAGAACTCATCACCACATACAAGATATAAAGAGGTCGATACATAGAAAATTCTTTTTATATAAGTCATCAAAATATTTGAATATTGCTTTCCACATAGTACATCAAAATCTTTTAAGCATGTGATATACGCGAGCGAAATAATACAAATTTTTTAGTGATAAAACTTGATTGAGATTCAAGAATGAGTTCAAAAAAATTGTTTAAATCGCTAAGAATATTTTGTGTGCACTCGCTCCAAATTACATCGAACTTTCGTAGGAATGTAACATATGTTTTGAGCTACACAAAATATCAAAGTTATTTAATAAAATCTCTGGGCAAAATTATTTCGAATGAAGCGATGAATCATAATAATAATTATATAATAACATGATTATTTACATTGCACCCGAGACAAAAGAGGATTACTCGCGCATGATTTGTTTTACAAAAATTATAAGAGAGATCATCATAGAAGAAAATAGAAGCAAAGAAATAATTTTATTGATTCATAAATTAAGACTTACAAATTTGTGCGAAGCGCATACATGAGCTTCCTCCAAATCTCCTTCTTCTCATACAATATCTCTCAAAAACTCACAAATAAAATGCTAGTAATCTCCTACTTTCACCTCCAAAATTCTGATATCCTCCCCTCTCAAAATAGAATGAATTTATACAGAAATTCATCTAGAAATTTCCAAAAAAAAGAGTGGGAAAAAAATTTCTTTAATATAAGAATAGTAACGCCACATAATAAATAAGCTGAAATGAATTCAGCATCCATGAGGGACGCTGAAATGATTCCAGCGTCCATCATGGACGCTGAATTCAATTTCAGCGCTTCAAGTGGGCGCTGAAATCATTCAGCGCCCATTGGGTGTTGACTTAGTCAACACCCAAGCTGGTGTTAACTTAGTCAACACCCAAGTTGGGTGCTGAAATGAACATCGCCCAAGTTGGGTGCTGATCAAAAATCAGCACCCACTTGGGTGATGATCCGTGAAGTTTCCGCTCCGCCCATTTTCTTCGTGCAGTCTTCCGCTCCGCCCATTGGCTTCGTGCAGTTTTCCGCGGTTCGATATTTTCTCCTTTTTTCTTTTCTTTTTGTCGTTCAAATTTCCTACAGCGTGTATGTTGTCCGCCTTTAAAAACTTTATTTTATAATCTGCAACTACACAAACAATAAGTACCGTGAAAAGTATCATTTTAAATGAAATATAACAAAAATATTATGAACTAAATGTATTTTGGTGATTTCATCACCCCTCTACACTTAATGTTTTGCTCGTCCCGAGCAAAAATAACTAGATAAGTATTCTTTTCGTAGAATATACGATTGCACTTAGCACGTGCAATAAGCCTTTAAACCCCTATGTTACCCTAGTGGACGAGTTGTGTCTCGTGAGGGTTTTCAGTGAATTACACCCACAAAATTCACACCGCAGTTTGCAAGTACGCGAATATATAAATATTTCATAAGATAACATTGGAATTCATAAACGAACATGTACAAATAATTTCATTTTTAAGGCTTTAGATCTAAACACATTTTGATAAATACACAGTCAAATTTTCTCACCCTTTAAACAAATATTAATTAAATATATATCCTAGTTATTACGTCCGCAATTCTATGTGAGAGAGCAATTTTTATAACATTAGTGATTCACTTTTAGCTCAATTGTTTTGTATTCAATCTCTTAATCTAGAGGTTATAAATAAGCTCAATTTATGAGAAGAATAACCTAAGTTAGTGCAAAAGACAAATTTGTAAAGACATGTTTAAGAAATTCTCTTAATATTAAAATCGTAGAATAAGTATATTAAAGTCATAGAGACGATCATTCTATCACGTGGGCTTCATGAAGACATTAACATAAGCTATGATTCTAGAAAAAACTAAAAGCAAAATGTTCCCCAATAATAGTATAAGATAACTCCCTAGGTGCCTCAACATACAATGCCCATTAGGTCTTATCAGACATTGAGGTAGAGCTAGTGAAGGAGTAAACCAAAGAGTTCTTATAACATTTATTTAAGTTTTCAAAAATAATTCCTAGGTTCCATAGCCCATAATGCCTATTAGGACTTATCAGGGACTAGAGTAGTGTTAGGGGAGATCCATAATTACCTAGGTGCCATAGCCCACAATGCCTATTAGGGCTTATCAGGGACCATGGTAGTGCTAGGAATTTATCAATTTTGTATTTATTTGATATCAAATTATATTGAAAATCACAAATGAAAAACGATTATAAGGGAACAAAAAGCCAAAGAAATTATTTAACTGGGATAACTAACTAATGTAGTCATGGAGTCAAGTGACAAGATGTTATCTTTATGAATAAAATATAATAGTTCTCTTAATCAATCTTAAGTGAATTAGTCAACAAGATTTATTATCTTCATCTTAAACAATAACCGGGATTGCACAACTCATAACAAGAATTCAAATAATGGTCTGCTAGAAATAAAAGAAAACATATTATTTAATTGATTATTTCACTCAAAATTTTCTAATGTGGGCTCTTCTCAACTAAGAATTAAGTACGCATAAATGAGATATATACTCTACTAATACCTGATTACTGATTATTATTATTTACTTTATATTTACTAAGTGTTAATAAATCTAGTTGTAAGGATAGAAATCATTGTCCATGAATATTATAAATCAAAACTCTTTTTTTTAATAATAAAAAAAGAACGTAGAGGGACAAAAAGCATTTTTTATAGAAAATTATGAAGTAAATCTCCCCCCTCCACACTTATTTTTATGCTCGTCCTCGAGCAATATAGCAGTAGAACCACAAAATACATTTTTTTAATAAAATATTTTATTTCAAACAATAGAAAGAAAGAAAAGAAAAACTATAATAAACTAAGTACATGCTAATCAAGAAGACTAAAAAAATTAGTCGGGGTAAGCCGGCTCATGAAGATTTATGAGTTCGACTGTCTCAATATTCTCATATTCTAAAAAATGTTTTAATCTATGACCATCAACGTTAAAGTTTTTTTCTTTATTTAAATCCTCAATTTCAATAGCACCATTTGCAAATATATTCTTTATTAAGTAAGGTCTGGTCCATCTAGTTTTTAATTTCCCAGGAAACAGATGTAATCTAGAATTATAAAGTAAAACTTTATCTCCAATATTAAACGTTTTCCTAGAGATAAATTTATCGTGGAATTGTTTGGTCTTCTCCTTATAAATTCTAGAGTTTTCATAAGCATCATTTCTTAATTCATCTAATTCTGATAATTGAAACTTCCTTTGTGCTCCAATCTCATTTTTATCATAATTTAATTTTTTAATTGCCCACATTGCATGATGTTCTAATTCAACAGGTAAGTGGCAAGCTTTTCCATACACAATACGGTAGGGTGATATACCTAGATTCGTTTTGAACGCTGTCCTATAAGCCCATAAAGCATCAATTAATTTCAACGTCCAATCCTTTCTATTTGCGCTTACCGTTTTTTCTAAGATTTACTTGATTTGTCTATTTGATCCCTCCACTTGGCCACAAGTTTGTGGGTGATAAGGTGTTGAGAGCTTATGTTTAATTCCATAATTTTTCATTAAAGCCTCGAATGATCGATTACAAAAATGTGTTCCATTATCACTAATAATTGCTCTTGGAGTACCGAATCTAGATAAAATATTTTCCTTAATAAATTTAATCACAATTTTGTTGTCATTAGATTTAGATGGTATTGCCTCAACCCACTTTGACACATAATCCACTACTAGTAGAATATAATAATTTCCAAATGAATTTGGGAACGATCCCATAAAATCAACTCCCCATACATTAAAGATTTCTACTACTAAGATCGATTGTTGAGGCATTTCATTTCGTTTTGTTATTCGTCCCATTTGTTGGCATTTATTGCACATTTTACAATATTCAAATATGTCTTTAAATAAAGTAGGCCAATAAAATCCATATTGTAATACTTTTGATGATGTTTTCTTAGCACTAAAGTGCCCCCCCCCCACACGCTTGATCATGACAGAAGGATAATATGCTTCTAAGCTCCTCATCCGGGACACACCTTCTAATGATTTGATCGGGACAATATTTAAATAAATACGGTTCTTCCCAATAAAAATATTTTACTTGTGAGAAAAATTTATCTTTATCTTGTTTCGTCCAAAATGAAGGAGTTTCTTTGGTGACTAGGTAATTTACAATATCCGCAAACCAAGGAGTTTGAGAAGCAATATAAACTTGCTCATCCGAAAAATTCTCATTAATCGATATTATATTTGACTTGTCATTTTTTAATCTAGAAATATGGTCAGCTACTACATTTTCGCACCCTTTTTTATCTCCTATTTCTAAATCAAATTCTTGTAGTAGTATCCAACGGATCAACCTAGCTTTAGCATCTTTTTTTTGTTAAAAGATACTTAATTGCAGCATGATCAGTATATATTATAATATGAGATCCTATTAGATATGACCTAAATTTTTCAAGTGCGAATACCACAGCTAGAAATTCTTTTTCAGTAGTAGTATAATTTAGTTGTGCATCATTAAGAGTCCTACTGACATAATAGATAACATGTGGTTTTTCATTTACATGTTTTCCTAGAATGGCGCCTATGGCATAGTCAGAAGCATCACACATAATTTCAAACGGTTTATTCCAATCAGGTGCTTGAATTATAGGAGCAGAAGTCAATTGTTCTTTTAAACCCGTGAATGCTTTATAACAATCGTTATCAAAATTAAAGTGCTCATCTTTACCTAAGAGTTTAGTCAAAGGTCTGGCTATCTTGCTAAAATCTTTTATAAAGCGTCGATAGAGTCCTGCATGACCTAAAAATGCTCTTATTTCTTTAACAGATTTTGGAGGAGGAAGCCCTGATATAACCTCAATTTTTGCTTTATCAACCTCTAATCCTTTGTTGGAGATTATATGTCCTAAAATGATCCCTCGTTTCACCATAAAATGACATTTTTCCCAGTTAAGCACAAGATTTTTCTCTCTGCATCTTATTAATACTAACTCCAAATGATTTAAACAGTCAGAGAATGAATCTCCATAAAT
Source organism: Dactylorhiza incarnata (assembly GCA_033032865.1). Taxonomy (NCBI): domain Eukaryota; kingdom Viridiplantae; phylum Streptophyta; class Magnoliopsida; order Asparagales; family Orchidaceae; genus Dactylorhiza; species Dactylorhiza incarnata. Next base: position 994,825 of record JAWHQI010000102.1, on the reverse strand, counting down.
AGAAAAATCATCCATGAATATTTCCAAAAATCTCTCAACCATATCAGAAAATATACTCATCATGCACCTTTGAAAGGTAGCAGGTGCATTGCACAATCCAAAGGGCATGAGACGATAAGCGAATGTTCCAAATGGACAAGTGAAGGTTGTTTTTTCTTGATCTTCTGGTGAGATGGGGATTTGGTTATATCCAGAGTAACCATCAAGAAAACAATAAAATTTATGTCCCGCTAACCTCTCTAGCATTTGGTCAATAAAGGATTAAAGGGTAATGAGAAATGATCTTTCCTAGTAGCCTCCTTAAGTTTTCTATAATCGTTGCAAACTCTCCATCCAGTTTGTGTGCGAGTTGCAATTTGTTCATTGTTATTATTTTTATTACAGTTATTCCATATTTCTTAGGTACAACATGAATCGGGCTAACCCAGGGACTATCTGAAATAGGATATATTATTCCGTTATCCAATAATTTAATAATTTCTTTTCTTACAACTTCCTTCATTGCTGGATTAAGTCTTCTTTGTGGGTCACGTTTAGGTTTTGCGTTTTCAGTCATATGAATTCTATGTTGTACTATGGTTGGACTAATCCCCTTTATGTCTCCCATAGTCCATCCAATGGCTTCCTTATTAGTTTTTAGAATTTTAATTATTTTTTTAGTTTCTTCTTCATTTAAATCTTTTGCTATTATAATAGGAAGTGTCTCTTTTTCACCTAAATATGCATATATCAAATGATCGGGTAATGGTTTAAGTTCTAGTTTAGGTGCTTCGATCATGGAATGGAGGCTAGGGGCCCTAAGCTCCTCACTTAAGGGTTCTGGAAGAGGTTCTCGATGAGCATACATTAAATCTTGCGTATTAAGTTCTTCTAATAATGCAATCTCATCTTCAAAGATTTCTTCAAAGCTTTTATCAAATATGTCATCATCTAATTCTCCTAAATCTTCATCTTCTAATTCTTGAATCATATTTACATCTAATGTTTGACCATGTGATTGCCCATTTAAATTCAAAATATTCAAATCAATTGTCATGTTTCCAAAAGATAATTTCATTAACCCATTACGACAATTAATCAAAGCATTAGATGTAGCTAAAAATGGTCGTCCTAGAATGACAGGTATTTGACAACGTGTGTTAGCTACAGGTTGGGTTTCTAGTACTATAAAGTCTACTGGAAAGATGAATTCCCCTATTTTAATTAGTATATCCTCTATTTCGCCTTTTGGTATCTTAATAGAGCGGTCTGCTAGTTGAAGAGTGACCTTCGTAGGCTTTAATTCTCCTAAATCAAGTTGCTCATAAACAGAATAAGGAAGCCAATTGACCCCAGCTCCTAAGCTAATAAGGCTCTATTAATAAATTTATTCCCTATACTACATGAGATGGTAGGACATCCAGGGTCTTTGTATTTAACGGGAATTATGCTTGTTAACACATTTGATATATTAGAGGCTAAAAAGACTTTCTTAGGCACATGAGTTTGTTTCTTCTTGGTGCATAAATCTTTAAGAAATTTTGCATAATTTGGCACTTGTTGAATTGCATGAAGAAGAGGAATATTAATTTTTACTTGTTTAAAAACCTTTAATATTTTTTCCATTTGCGCAGAATTTTTATTACTTTTTAATCTTTGTGGATAAGGAGCCTTTATTTCTTGAATTTTATTTTTATTTGATGATATTTCAATTGGTTCTTCAAGAGGTATTTCATCATTTGTATTTGTTTCAACTATGGTTTCAGGCTTCTCATTATAAAGTTCTACTTTATTATCCACTTTTTTTACCAGATCTTAAAACTGTTATAGCGTTAACTTGACTTTCTTTTATATGATTTATAGTCTTAGGATCTCTTGGATTGGTGATTGGTTGGCTAGGAAAGGTTCCTTTTCCTCTCTCGCTAATTTGAGAAGCAATTTGCCCAACTTGTTGTTCTAATCTAGCTATGGATTGTGAGTTAGTGCTCATTATTTGACTAGATGTTTGTATGAATTTGGTAAGGGCATCAGATGTTTGTGATGTTGTTTTCACTAAAACTTCTACACTTTTCTCTAAATCAGAAAGTCTATTATTAAATCCAGGAGGTTGAAAATGTTGATTAGAGTTTAAATTATTAAAGTTTTGAAATTGCGATTCTTTAAAATTTTGATTAAATGATTTAGAGTTAGAATTATTATTATTATTGTTATTATTTTGTGCATGAAAATTTGAATTATCATTTTGTTTCCATGAGAAATTTGGGTGATTTCTCCAATCTGGATTATAATATTGAGAATATGGATCATTCTTAGGATTTTGAAAAGTAGCATTCATTTGTTAATAGTTTAAATTATTTTCTAAATACGGGCACTCTTCTCCTATGTGTGATGGATCTTGACAATTAGGACATACATAAATTTGATCAACTTGTTTATTCTTAACGTCTAATTCATCTAATCTACGGACAAGTGCGTCGATTCTAGCCTCACATGCAGTAGTTGGATCAATAACATGCATACCATTTTTATAGGCCATTGATTTTTCATTAATCGATTTGTTAGACCTATCATAAGTACTCTCTTCCCATTGCCCAGTTTTTTCCGCTAAGTTTTCAAAAAATTCCCAAGCCTCATCTTCACTTTTATCCATAAAATTTCCTTGACACATAGATTCGAGCATAGTTTTTGTGTTAAAGTTCAAACCTTCATAAAAAATTTAGCATAGTCTCCATTTTTCTATAGCATGATGAGGGCATAATGTTAATAAATTTTTAAATCTATCTAAGTACTTCCAAAATGTTTCTCCAGGAATTTGGGAAAATTGATTTATTTCATTCCTAATTTTTGTAGTTTTATGATTAGGATAAAATTTTCTTAGAAACGCTTTGATAAACTCATCCCAAGTATTTATAGAATCAACGGGTAAACTATGCAACCATTTCTTAGCATAATCTTTTAAAGCGAATGGAAGAAAACGAAGCTTAAGTGCATCTTCAGTTAAGTTTTGTAATTTCATCATAGAGCACACCTCTTCAAATTCACTTATAAAGATATAAGCATTTTCACTATCGGCTCCTAGGTATTTTGGAAGCATATTCACATAGTGAGGTTTGATTTCAAAATTGTTTACAGTAGATATAGGTAATTTAATACATGAAGGTAATAATGTTCTCATTGGGTAACACTTATCACGTAATGCAACATTAGGATTTACTTCAGCCATAATTAAACTTTTAAATTCAGATAGTACTAAGCATTTTGTTGAATCTCTAGTCCAAATGTGCATACACTATAAGAATGAAGATTGGTGATTCAAACTAAAATGATATTTAAAGAAAAAAACTTTAGATATATTTTTCAATATTTTATTATTGTTATATATTTTTTTTTGTTAATTTTCAAATTTTATATCTCGCCTACTCATTAGCCAGGTAAGTGTAAGATTAGTGGCCACACTACGTACCGTTAAACACCACCTCTCTTTCGGGGGATACTGGCTCACCCCTAACCACTTTCCTAGACACCAACAAACAAGCTTAATATAAAGATGAAATTTACAAATTTTAAATTTCACAAATTTGCCGGCCAGGTAAACGTAAGGTTAGTGGCCGCACTACGTACCGTTAAACACCACCTTCCTTTCGGGGGATACTAGCTCACCCCTAACCATGTTCCTAGACACCAACTAGTTAGGAAATTTTAAAATTGTAAATTAATTAACTTTTTATAATAATTATTATCTAATCTAAAAATTCGAAGAACTAAAGAGAAATTAAAACCTCCCCGGCAACGGCGCCAAAAACTTGATGGGAAATTTCAAAGCACTAAAAATAATGACACAATATGATAAGCAGTTATGGTTGGAGTTGATATAGTGCAATAAAATTTTAAGTAATAAAAACTGCAAGTGCACGGTGTACGAATGTAATACCAATGCGAGTACGGGTCGATCCACAGAGAAGTTCAATTTTACCATAATCCAGGCGAACTATAAATAAAAGATTGGATTGATTTGTTTAAAAATGAGATCTTAATTTAAAAAAAGTAATTTTTGACAAATGTCTCGGGGCAATTTTATTAAAAATGTTTAATAACTAATTATTGAATAATGGCTCATCACCACATACAAGAAATAAAGAGGTTGATACATAAAAAATTCTTTTTATATAAGTCATCAAAATATTTGTATATTGCTTTCCACATATTACATCAAAATCTCTTAAGCATGTGATATATGCAAGCGAAATAATACAAAATTTTTAGTGATAAAACTTGATTGAGATTCAAGAATGAGTTCAAGAAAATTGCTTAAATCGCTAAGAATATTTTGTGTGCACTCGCTCCAAATTACATCGAACTTTCGTAGGAATGTAACATGTGTTTTGAGCTACACAAAATATCAAAGTTATTTAATAAAAAATTTAGGCAACAATATTTTCAAATGAAGCGATGAATCGTTATAATAATTATATAATAACATGATTATTTAAATTGCACCCGAGACAAAAGAGGATTACTCGCGCATGATTTGTTTTACAAAAATTATAAGAGAGACCGTCATAGAAGAAAATAGAAGCAAAGAAATAATTTTATTGATTCATAAATGAAGACTTACAAATTTGCGCGAAGCGCATACATGAGCTTCCTCCAAATCTCCTTCTTCTCATACAATATCGCTCAAAAACTCACAAATAAAATGCTAGTAATCTCCTACTTTCAGCTCCAAAATTCTGATATCCTCCCCTCTCAAAATAGAATGAATTTATAGAGAAATTCATCTAGAAATTTCCATAAAAAAAGAGTGGGAAAATAAAAAAAAAATATTTTTCTTTAATATAAGAATAGTAACGCCACATAATAAATAGGCTGAAATGAATTCAGCGTCCATGAGGGACGCTGAAATGATTTCAGCGTCCATCATGGACGCTGAATTCAATTTCAGCGCTTCAAGTGGGCGCTGAAATCATTCAGCGCCCATTGGGTGTTGACTTAGTCAACACCCAAGCTGGTGTTGACTTAATCAACACCCAAGTTGGGTGCTGAAATGAACAGCGCCCAAGTTGGGTGCTGATCAAAAATCAGCACCCACTTGGGTGATGATCCTTGAAGTTTCCGCTCCGCCCATTTTCTTCGTGCAGTCTTCCGCTCTGCCGATTGACTTAGTGCAGTTTTCCGCGGTTCGATATTTTCTCCTTTTTTCTTTTCTAAACAGGCAGAATTTTAGTCACGCACGGGCGAATGCACGACCGTGTGTTGCCCCTGCGTTATTTAACGATTAAAATGGCTTGAGAAAGAAGCAGCAGCGCCCGTGCATTTTACTCACGCTCGGGCGAATCCGCCCATGTGTAAAAATGCACGAACAAATTCAGATTGGATAAAAATCAGTCAAAATAGGCGATCGTGTGTTTCCTTCGCGCACGGGCGAATCCGCTCGTGCGTAGAAATGTACGATCAAATTCAGATCACCGGTTTTCTCCCCAGATGAAAGTGCACGACCGCAGCCGTCCGTGCGTCAAGAAAACGCACGACTGTGCGATATGCACACTCATGAATTCTGGGCAAAAGGAGATGGTCCAACCACCTGCAAACACAGCAATCCAGCTGGGAATACACCTCCAGCACCAATCAAACATAGAAAAAGGATTGGGGAGCACCATGTGCTTACCCCCAATAACATGGAGCGCAAACGCACACCAAAATGGGCCTAAAAGGAGCATGAAGCACGCAAGTGCGCATGAAAGAGCATAAGAGAAATAGATGCAATAATAGCTTGATAATGACGCACAAGAGAATGAAAACTAGCCCGGATGAGTCCATAAGAGTATATATAATTGGGACTCATCACACCCCCAGACTTAACCATTTGCACGTCTCGGGCAAACTACTCAGCTCTCCGTCTAAACAATTGGGTGTTAGAGTGAGTTTGAGCGGTGGAGACCCATGCGAAGTCGCATGCTCATGTGCGTAGAAATACATTAGAATAGAATTTAACTCAAGATTATATTTAACTATTTCTAGAACAGTAATTTGAAATCTACTTTACTCGGATGGTGAATCCCGGTGAATCTTTCGGTCGCGCACAAGGGAAAATAGCGTGACTAATGAGCAGAGTATTACTTGAATCAAAGCTCGGGACAATCTCCTAAGAAATCTATCAAAATCGGTGTCCATAGGCTTGCACGTTCGCACTCTCTCCACTGCATGAGATGACTCATATCTAAAATCAATAGGACTTATAGGTTATGATTGGGCTTAGGATGAGCTTAGGTTAGATAAGTAGAAGAACGATGGGCATCGCACTCAACATAACCTGAGCACATGAGAGCATAAAATCACCAATACAGGAAAATTATGAACCACACAACACCCCCGGACTTCAACTGGACACTAGGTGTGTGCTAAGCCGACCACACATTATTTTGTCGAGAGATTGCATTTAAAAGTTCTTTTTGCACAATTAATTTTTTTCTCTTCTCGACAAATATATCTCCTTTTTTAAGCACTTTATAAGCTTCTCCTTTACCTTTTTTCAGCCACCATACACTAGAGATAACACCACGTGATGGAGATATAACTTTCTTTCAACTCATTTGTTGGTGCGAATATAGGCTTGGCTGTATGGCTTTGGTGAAATTTAAGTGGAGTTAAACAAGAAGGATAGGTAGGCTCAAGTGGGCTTGTAAGGGTGATTACATTGGTTAGGATTTCAAAAGCACAAACGGATCAAGAAACTGCCTACATCACGCTTTATAATGAGTTATTCAACGCAATCGTTTCAAGAGTCGCCTAGTGCAAGTTCTAGTCACCGAGAAAGGTTATCCGTCCTTCCGATCCTAGTAATAAACTACTACTAATCTTGCTACACTCGACCCTATGCTACCATTGGATTCACCGGATTCACTGTTGGAACATGGTCTTCCGTATCTCCTAGGTTTGAGAATAACAAATCCTATGTGTATTTGATCTTGTGTGTTCAAGTGTGCAGGTTTACTAGGTCTACATGACTCAAGGAGTACACATGTTGACTGCCCCCAAAATTGAGGTCAAAATTCGAAAAAGCTCACTATCGCCGGCGGTAGCGATAGCGCCCGGCGATAGCGTTGATTAGCATGATTCCGACATCATTTTTAGAAGGAGCTAGCGCCAGGCGGTAGCAGATAGCGCTGGCGGTAGCATGGCGCATAAGAGGCATAGAGCAAAATGTTGCCTTGGATTGAAGATCCTCCCGCGCAAATTGTTTCTTAATCCGGGCTAGCGCCGGCGGTAGCGCTAGCGCCGGCGGTAGCGCAGAGGCTATAAAATGGATGGGTTGGCTCCGAATTCTTGATCCCTTTAGAACCCTAAACTCCAGTGCTTCGTGCCACATCATATAGAGGAAGTTTCAGAGAGTTACTCCCACCAAAAGATTAGAGAGAGAATTTCTGAAGGAGGATTTCTTCACGCTTCATCCGACCGGCGACCGCTTCAACAACGCTTATACTATAGCGATTCAACGTCTCCTACTTCAGAAGTTCTTAGAGGGAGTTTTTATTATTGTTGTATTTTTATTTTATCTCTTTTGTAAGCGCTTAGTGAAATCGCCTCGTGTTGGCGACTAGGTCTGGTTTGACTTAGGGGGTAATTCGCCTCGTATTGGCGACTAGGTCTAGGGAGTAGATCTAGGGGGTGCTTGAGGCCTTTCTGGGGATAGATTGGCTAGAGCGGCTTGAGGCCGTATCTGGAGAGAGATCGGCTAAAGCCAACCGGTTCGTGGGGATACGAGTCGGTATAGAAAACGAAAAAGAATTTTCACTATTCGCCTCCGATTTCTAGCGTCATAGAAATCTAATTTTGTAATCAATTTTATTAATAGTAATCATGTCTCTATTTGTGTAATAAAATTGATTTTGCTCTTCATTTATCTAAATTGTTAATTATCCTCTCTTTTATCATAAATCAATTTAGATCGCTATTCAAAGTTATTACATTAATCTTGCAACAATTCAAAGTTTTCAAAATTAAATATAAAGTTTTTTAAAACCCTTATTCACCCCCCCTCTAAGGGCGCCTACCGATCCAACAAGTGGTATCAGAGGTAAGTTATTCCAATCGGCTTAACAACCGGGAATAATGGCGTCTCATGATCTCGCTTCTTTTAGTGGGGGAAATTTTTGTGAAGAAGAAAAATCACCTAAACCACCTTTATTCGAAGGGAAAAATTATAAAGGGTGGAAATTATTAATGGAAAAATTTATTAAAAGCTTAGATATCAATGCGTGTGATTTAGCAATAGTTAGACCAGCGGACGAATCAAATAAACAAGAGCGTCACCTAAATGCAAAAGCTATGCATTATATTTTTTGTGCTTTATCTCAAGATATTTTCAAATTAATATATTTTTTTCTAGTGCTTACAAAATATGGCGCTTTCTTGAAGAAATGTATGATCTTCCTCTCGCAGGTGTGGAACAAACACAGGAGGAAAAGAACGTACAAGTATCCATAATCATCCAAGAAGATCTCTCTCGGAGCGAAGCCATGGAGAATATTGAAATAGAAAAGGAGAACTATACATCAAGGGAAAGGGAAGATATAGATCCATCTATAATGGAGGAAGAACTAAAAGATGACGAAGGAATTTCATGTTCACAATCTGCCTCCTCCAATAGCGCTGTAAGGAAGACTAAATCTTCTTCTTTTGTAATAACTTCCATTTCTAGTTTCAATATACTAAAAACTGCTAAACGTAAGATCAAGAAATTGAAAATCACTATTAAAAATTTACATTTAGAAAATAAGCGATTAAAAGCTAATGTTAATTTAGAATCAAATTGTGATGTGTTTTCACCATCTTGTCCTTTACTTGAAAACACAAAACCTTGTTTTGATTGTGATATTATTAAGGAAAGACTTAAGGAACTTGAAAAAGAAATTACTTTTATAAGAGAACAAAATGAAAAATTATGTTTAGAAAATTCATCTTTAAAAAGTAATTGTGCTAAGTGTAAGGACTATAAAATTGAAATTAAAGAGATGGATGAAACATTTGATGAATATAGAAATAACTATCAAGATCATATAGATTCAATTGTTTCCACTCTTAAAAATAGCACAATCGCTTATAATAAAGCTAGACATAATTTTAAAATTAAAAATGATGAATTAAAATCAAAAATCAACTTGCTTATGAAAATTGTAAATACAAATTCTCAATATCAAGAAATATCCAAAAGCAAGTTGAACATGAATATGAATATCATAACTAAGTCTACTAATGGGAATAAAAAACATAAAGAATTTGTAGATCAAAATCACCATCATTTACAAAACTATACTTCTTCAAAATTAAAATCAAATTTGCAAAAGTTTCCTATGAAAAATGATATCAATAGTCATCATTATTTTAAGCCTAAATTTAATATATATGGAAATTTAATGCAAAATTATAATATTAAACCTAAGTATGAGTGGAGACCGAAAATTAAAGATGAAACATCAACTCCACTTGAAAGGGTCCATTCGTACTTGTCTCCCCAAAAGTCATCTCGCTATATTTGGGTACCCAAAGGAACCGCTACTCCCGGTCTTCTTTGGATTCCTAAATCTCTTACTCATTAGTATCCCATCATTTGCATGAAGTAGAAATCAATTAAAAATGAAATATCATTTCTCTACTTCATGATATGCTTAAACCTTTTTTTGTTTATTTTCTTTTGTTTTTGAACTATCATGTCATGGTCATCCTATACAATATTGAAAATATGATCTTATCTCTTAAAAGCTTAATATGTTTATAAAATTAAATTGATCAAATTCAAAATCATATTTTTATTTTGATGACCTATCTTTTATTCTTATATTCATTGCTTCTAAAATATCTTATATTATCCACTTGAATCAAACTCAAAATTTATTATAAGATATTTTAAATTAAATTCGGGTATTAGATTTTTAGCCTTCACCAACAAGTGGATAAAATTCTGAATTTGCTATGAGATACTTATCTAAATTAAAAAGAAAAACACATAAGACATATTGAAAGATTAATTGTCATAAATATTGATGCCATACGCACCACCATGATCTATTGATATCTTTTGCTAAACCTCTCTAAAATCATAATTATGTAAAATCAAAAGATCTCTAAATTCAAAAGATCCACTTAGTTCTAACATTTCATTGGTGATCATAATAATTACATGAATGAATTAATGTAGTATGACTTGCATGTATCTCATTTGTTTATAAACCATAGAATCAACTTTATACAAATCAAATGAAATCACTTTCTTGAATACATGCAACATTATCTCAATTAATCTTGTGGTATAACAATTACAATCAAACTCATTATTCTAGCATTATCAACAAATATATATTATTCATGCTAGTTATCTCATATTACCATAATGAATTAATTACGAAGTAAAATAAAATTGAACGATAAAATAACTATGTGACTAGAAAAATTTGAATTCACATACATTATGATAATCTATCTTATAGATCATGCAAGATCTCGTTTGTCAAGACTTGAGATAGGTGTCCTAGATCTTTCATGTTAAAACATGCTTACAAATGCAATTTTCTTCATTTTTAACCATCAAAAACATTTCCAAAAATTCTGCAAATTCAGCATGAAACTACTAATGGGACACCTAATCAAGTCCAAGCATCAAAATTTTCAAAACCCTAAAAAATCACTTACTGTTTCCCGCGCTAGCGCTAGCGCCGGCGCTAGCGTCGAGTTTCGAATTTCTGTGTTTTTAAAATTTCTAAAAATTCCTAAAAATATTTTGATCTATATTTTCTACTTAGTTTTGCACTTCGGTGTTTCTTTATTTTTTGAAAAATCAAATACAAAACTACAAAAAAAAAACAAATTACAAAAAATATGTTTTGTTTTTTCGCTTGTGTTGTTTCCTTTATTTAAAGTTCATCTTTATGCAAAAATCAAATATAAAAATTACAAAAGCAAAAATTACAAAAAAATGCTTTTATTTGTAAAAATCAACTACAAAAATATAAAACAAAACAAAAACAAGTATCAAAATTATTCTTCTGAGCTTAACTTTTCTATGTATCTTGCGAAAGGGTGATTTGGGCTATCATCTCATCATATCACCTAGTACCGGGCGAACCTCTCACATGGTAGTCCTCGGGAAGTCCAAGATCAATCTTATGAGTTCAAACTTTAATTCAAAATTATTTCTCAAAAATATCAAAAATACTGTATGGACTGTATTGAAAATCAAGCATGATTTAACCCATCATTTAGAACTTCTATGATGTTGCAATTTATCTTTTCAAACTACTTTGAACATTGCTTTCATCATGCTTTGATACATCTATTAATGTGTGCATCAATTATATTGTAAAAGTTGTGTAGAACTATGCGTAGCATGCCTCTAAGTATGAGTAAATGTTTTATGTTTGATAATGATCTTTATTCACTCACTTATTTTTGGCATTGTCTACATTTGTGTTTAAATCTAAGAATGCTTGTGTATGTTTTGTATTAGTACAATGAATTAAAATTGCACAAGTATCTTACCTACACTCCTTTATTTGCACTTTTACAAATTAAGAAACGTGGTTATCTTTCTTATAAGTTATATTGGTTTGCAAAACAAGTGTATTCGGAGAACTTTGCACAAAACAAAAAATCATGAAAAAGTTATCTCCACCAAGCACTACTTGAACCTCCTGATAAGTCTTAATAAGCATTGTGAGGTTGAGCACCTTGGAAAGAATAATAAAGTATCTTGTGCAAACCATATCTTTCTTTCAAAATAAAAACCACTTATTCTTAAGTACACCGGATCACAATAAAAAAAAACACAAGAATAAAATTATGTGATCCCCCAAGCACTACTTTGCACCCTGATAAGTCTTAATGAGCATTGTGTGTGCAGAGCACCTTGGTTGTTGTACATTTTTTTGTGTGCATTGAAGTGAGTGGAAGTAAAATTATTTGTGTTTTATTGTGCTCTTTACTTTACATATTACTTGTATTTTTGATTAAAACATTTGTTTACTCTACTCAAAAATACACTAATGTGCACATCATTATCTTCCATAACACTTCTTCTCATGAGTATTGGATCCTAATGCAAACTCTATACTACTCTTTACTTATGAAATGCACTAGATAACCTAGCATGCTTTCTACAATGTTTGGTATGACTTGAAATTGTGAATTGAAATAACATTGTAGTAATCTCTTTGTGATAGTATTATTTCATGCTCGGTTATTTTTGTCAACCATAAAAGATTTTCATTGAAACATGATTTACATAAACATCTTCTTTTTGAAATTAACTCATATATCTTTTTATGGATTATCCTTGATTAAAATAAGATGTTTCATGTATTTCTACAAGTCTTCCGCATCATATCACTTTTACCTTGCACTTTCATGCTTATATCAAGTCTAAAATCTCAATTTTTCTTAAAAAACTAGTAGACTTGCTTGGTAAAATTTATATTAGCTATTCTAACACGTATATCATTTTTTTATGCTATAAACTCTGATTTATTTCTATGAAAACTTTCATGCTAAACACTCTTCCAACAAGTAAAATATTGCTTATAAAAACATCCGCTTATTATTAAATCTCAAATTTTATTTCTTACTTCTAATTGCTAAAAGGATGTTGTTTCTGTATTCGAAAATGCTTCAACTCTTATCTTCATAAAGTTCATTTTGAAACTCAAAACACATCTACTTTTTGAACTCTTATTATGATGTGTCTTTTTCGAAATCTTCCGCAATGCTCAATCTCTGATTCATTCATTATTTTCAATATAACTATGGGAGTGTTCTCATAAAGACAAATAAAAATATAAACCCATATGCTATAAAAATCCATATGATTTAAATGCTTATTGTTTCCAATAATTGCTATCCTTGACTTCATATCTCACCATAGCGGGGGCGTAGGGTTGTAGACATTAGATAACCTTATCTCTATTCATATCTTGTCCTTAACCGGGGAGGGTTCCAGTGGGGCCTTGCGAGGCACTGGGGGGAAAGAGTGTTAGGTTAAGTGTTTGTCTAGTGTTTGCATATGGGACTAACACCCCAACCTACGGCATGTTTGCAGCTCCTCATGCCCATCCGTCACTTAGTACGGGGCTAGGATGTAGACATATTGTCTGGGTAGATTAGTTACTTGGAAATCATAATCTTATGCTAAAACTTTGATCTATTTTCTCTACAAATTGTTCTAAAACTTCTTATTATTTCCTTCTCACTAAAGAAGCTCGATCATGCCTTTATTATCCAACTTTTCTGTGGTGCCTTCCTACTCACTTTTGCTAATAACAAAGGGGGAGAATTAATTAACATGATAAAATGCAAAAGGGGGAGAACTAACATGATAAATATAATCCGCATAATCCGCTATCAAAATAATAATGATCACATGATTACTTAAGATGATAGCATACATATTAGGGGAGCATTCACATAAGGGGAGCATATATTTAGGGGGAGCAATTCTAAATGCTAAAATCAATTATTATCCTAAAGTCATCACTCTCACACACACACAAGTATAGTTTCATCATGATTATCTATTAATGCTTTGTTTTATCATTAATGGATTTGTTATTATCAAAAGGGGGAGTTTGTTGGAACATGGTCTTCCGCATCTCCTAGGTTTGAGAATAACAAATCCTATGTGTATTTGATCTTGTGTGTTCAAGTGTGCAGGTTTACTAGGTCCACATGACTCAAGGAGTACACATGTTGACTGCCCCCAAAATTGAGGTCAAAATTCGAAAAAGCTCACTATCGCCGGCGGTAGCGATAGCGCCCGGCGATAGCGTTGATTAGCACGATTCCGACATCATTTTTAGAAGGAGCTAGCGCCAGGCGGTAGCAGATAGCACTGGCGGTAGCATGGCGCATAAGAGGCATAGAGCAAAATGTTGCCTTGGATTGAAGATCCTCCCGCGCAAATTGTTTCTTAATCCGGGCTAGCGCCGGCGGTAGCGCTAGCGCCGGGGGTAGCGCAGAGGCTATAAAATGGATGGGTTGGCTCCGAATTCTTGATCCCTTTAGAACCCTAAACTCCAGTGCTTCGTGCCACATCATATAGAGGAAGTTTCAGAGAGTTACTCCCACCAAAAGATTAGAGAGAGAATTTCTGAAGGAGGATTTCTTCACGCTTCATCCGACCGGCGACCGCTTCAACAACGCTTATACTACAGCGGTTCAACGTCTCCTACTTCAGAAGTTCTTAGAGGGAGTTTTTATTATTGTTGTATTTTTATTTTATCTCTTTTGTAAGCGCTTAGTGAAATCGCCTCGTGTTGGCGACTAGGTCTGGTTTGACTTAGGGGGTAATTCGCCTCGTATTGGCGACTAGGTCTAGGGAGTAGATCTAGGGGGTGCTTGAGGCCTTTCTGGGGATAGATTGGCTAGAGCGGCTTGAGGCCGTATCTGGAGAGAGATCGGCTAAAGCCAACCGGTTCGTGGGGATACGAGTCGGTATAGAAAACGAAAAAGAATTTTCACTATTCGCCTCCGATTTCTAGCGTCATAGAAATCTAATTTTGTAATCAAATTTTATTAATAGTAATCATGTCTCTATTTGTGTAATAAAATTGATTTTGCTCTTCATTTATCTAAATTGTTAATTATCCTCTCTTTTATCATAAATCAATTTAGATCGCTATTCAAAATTATTACATTAATCTTGCAACAATTCAAAGTTTTCAAAATTAAATATAAAGTTTTTTAAAACCCTTATTCACCCCCCTCTAAGGGCGCCTACCGATCCAACATTCACCACTAGAGTAAAATAAATTGCAACTACTATAATAGAAATAATTAAATTATAACATTGAATTTTATTCTATTCTAATTGAATTTCTAGGCGTGACGGGAGCACTCGACTAGAGCACTACTCGAGTCGACATCTTTCTCCACCACTCACTCCTATACTAACAATCCAATTCTTACGAGCGGGGAACCTCGCAGCAATACCCAATGAGCGCGCATGATCAAGTACGCGTGAACAAGGTGCAAATGTGTGCAACAAAATTAAAAATCCTAACTCAGCACATTCTAACATGCTATGAAAAGTGCGTGCACGTGCATAACCGATCTCTCCCCCAGACTTGATCAAAACCAAATAAAATAGAGAATTCATGAATAAGGATGATATGGGTAGAGTGGACCTATGCTCATGAATGAGCATGCCAGAAGTGCGACAATTCCTTCTTTAAAGTGCTCCTTCCTCATTTCCCAAGCGAGAGCTTAACCTGCGATGTTAGCAAAAATCCCAAAACAACACATAATAAACAAAAATCTAAACGAAAGGTCGGAACCGAATGGTTCCCCCATGGGTTGTCTCCCAAGAAGCCCTTTTGTTTACCATCCTTAAGGCAGACTAAATACCTGTATTAAAGCATAGTTCATAAAGCAGAAATTTTTAAGAAGAGTTCACACACACGAAGATCACAGAACAAGAAAAATTAAATCAGCTATACGCACTTTTATAGTGCACATCTCCAGTGGCTCGTAGGCCGGAGGTGAAAGCTTTAGGGCCAAAATTGGTATCACCCAATTTTTCCCTAGCCACCACCATCTTGCCATTTTGGAGAGCAGCAGAGCGTGCACCACGCAATAGTCTTTCCTGTTTACGCTTCTCTACTGTTGGAGAGCACCAGCGTTGATAGTCATCAGAATTCCCCACCTTGGTGGTGGGTAGCATCACTTCCATTGCCGCAGTGGCAACTGGATCAGCCCACGAGATAGAGCGTTTAAGTGGTTTATTACACAGTTTATTGCAAAATAGAAATGGGACGTTGTCCCGAGTTGCATTTGGCTTGATAGGTTCAGAAATGAAGCTCTCCTCCCTCTCGGAGTCATCTTCTTTCCGGGAGTCAACTTCATCTTCTTCTCCACTCGACAGCTTCTCTTCCTTTCCTCCATCCAGTGATCCTTTTTCTGCATTACTAAGGTGTTCATTAATAATAAAGTCGGGAGAGCGAATCAATGTTTTAGTTGCAATCTTGGGGCAAGTAGGGGGGTGTTACCTTACAAGGTAAGATGACACACCCCGCGAAGAAGTCCAAAGTGGCACCACTCTCTTTCAAGAACGGTACTCCCAAGATGGGAATGGATTGATTCTCACGGGGTCCCAATACTTGGAAATCGGCGATCAGCACCGTCCCCTCGATTACAACTTCAACATTTCTCACTTCTCCCTCCGCCTGAATGACGGTCCCATTTGCTAGCACTAAGGACTTACGGTCATCCGTGTTCATTTCAAGATGCATTTTAGCAACATCCTGCAGTGCAAGGACGTTGCGAGATGAACCGGAGTCACACAGGGCAGCAATTTCGACATTATTTATGGAGCAAGTGATTACTAACTCACTTGGGTTACTCAATTCCGCATCGGTGAGACTCTTCCCTTGATTGATTGGGTTATTTTCAGTATTGCTGGGAAGGGTCCCTTGCGAACGCTCGGTTAGTAGTTGAGCCAATTGGCCCAATTGTGTCTCCAAGTTTCGCATGGATGCAGCTTGGTTAACCATATTCGAGTTAGCGGCCTGCATAAACCTCTCCATCATTTCTTCTAAGTTGCTCTTCTTAGGAGCTGGAGCACCTTGATCATAACTCGGTTGAGGTGGCCGCGGTTGGCTACCAGAGGCTTGAGCATCAAATTGATGCGAGCCTCCTTGCCATCGTTGGCCAGGAACATTTTGTTTCCAAGAGAAGTTCGGATGACTCCTCACACCCGGGTTATAAACTTTATTAAAAGGGGATCCGCGGTTTTGATCATTAATATAATTAACACTTTCACCATAAGATACTTCATTAGGTTGCTCACCTGTGGGGCACTCATATGCATGATGCTCAGGGCTTCCACAACCTTGACATGAGATAACCGTCACCTGGGCAGAAGGGAGGGAAGGCCTCTTAAGCAACATCGCACTTTCATAAGGTGTTGATGCAATCTCAGTGGATGCACCAGACGTGTTCACCTCAAAGAGTCCCCGAGCATTCCTTGGAGCGTTTCTTCCAGCAGTCCAAAATGAGCTATGAATGGCAGTGTCTTGGAGGATCCGCAATGCGTCTTCGGGAGTGTGGTTCATCAGAGTTCCGCCTTCAGCTGCATCAATCATGGCCCTGAAGTTAGGCTCAATTGCAAAGTAAATATTTTCTACTATGGTCCATGGTTGCAGCTCAAGCTGGGGGCATTTCTGGAGAAGGTCCATGAACCTTTCCCATGCTTCTGCGAGAGTCTCCTGATCATGCTGTCGGAAGGTTGCGATTTCCCTCCTCAAGTTTACCACCTTGTCAACAGGATGGAACTTCGTCAGAAATTTTGCTTGCAGAGCGTCCCAAGTGGTAGCTGTGCCAGGTGGTATGGTGGGGAGCCATGCTTTCGCTTTGTCACGGAGGGAGAATGGAAACATCCAGAGTTTCACCGTCTCATCAGCAATCCTGGCGTACCGAAATGTCCCGCATATTTTTGCAAATTCAACCAAGTGAAGATGGGGGTCTTCACTGGCTAACCCAGAGAATTGGGCTTGGTTGCGGATCATATTCAGGATGGCCGACTTTATCTCAAAATTATTGTTAGTGATAGCCGGGCCGAATCCAGGGTACACACTCCTAACAGTGGGCATAGTGTAGTCTCTCATGGTCCTAGGTATTGGCCTAGCCACTTCATTTTCGTAAGCTGCCTGACAACCTCCTGGTGCATTTCCCACCCCGGGATCGACCTGATTTCCATTGGCATCCATGGTGACCGCAACACGGAGACGCGCCCATAGGGTACGCTCTATTTCAGGGTCAAATGCTGCAAAGTCACCGGGATCTCATCTGTTCATACACACACCACAACACAAAAGAAGAAGATCAAAAACAAAAATAACTTTAAACTAATTTCCTGAGAAGGATGAATCATACACGCTTACAGTCCCCGCCAGCGGCGCCAGAAACTTGACGCGCGATTTCAGCACTGCTAATTAGCAAGCGCAAAATGCGGTACGACGGCAGTGCACCGGTCATTGTCAAGTAATAAAAGTAGGGAGAAACTACCCGAATATCATTCTCAAAGGACTGCAAGTTGGGTAGTATGATTTGCCTACTAGGGAAACTCTTATAAAGATTCTAAAACAGTTAATAAAAAAGCGGGTTTTGAAAGTGGTTTTACTATGCTATCAACGGAGAAAGAAAATGCGGGCCTAAAGCTCCGCTTCGCAAGGCGGGGTGGATGCAACGACCGCGATGCCGTGCTTCGGTGAGCGGGTGGACGAGAAGGCTAGTGGATGAGGGTCGTAGGCACCTCGTCGCGAAACACGCAACTAGCAATTGCTAGTGCGGAGCACTACCAAGCGGTGGAGTGGGTGGCGGACTACGGCGCTCCTCAAATCTCATAAACAACACAAGATCTCAACAACATGAAATCATAATAATCAAAGCATAAGGTTTATAAACATCATCCACAATCTCAAATACATATAAAGAAATCTCTGAAGCAAGCGTAGGGGAAAAGAGTCAACCACAGCTCGAAGACTATGCTGAAGATTCTCGGCCAGAATTGTAGGGTTGCCAAGCCTCGTCCGTCTCGGTCTTCAGTTGCGTATGGGGTCCGGAGGAGTTGTCACCTTCCTCTACTATTACCCGTCTTCTTTGTGGTCTAGCTTGAGGTAGCTCTTGTTCGACACCTGGAATGCTGCGGAAGTTCTCCGTCTATGGCTTTCTTGAGCTCAAGGATGATAGAGGAGGCCAAGGAGGGAGCTTTGGCGGTAGATTTGCAAGCCAAAGGTCACTGAAGCTCCTCCTAGGTCAAAATGGTGGTGGAGCGGCGAAGTGGGCGAAAATGGCGGGCTTTAGAAGCTTTTCCCACGGGTCTCTACTTTCCAGCAGATTTCCTGCTTTAAATACTAAACGGGCAGAATTTTAGTCACGCACAGGCGAACGCACGACCGTGTGTTGCCCGTGCGT
Organism: Dactylorhiza incarnata; assembly: GCA_033032865.1. Lineage (NCBI taxonomy): Eukaryota > Viridiplantae > Streptophyta > Magnoliopsida > Asparagales > Orchidaceae > Dactylorhiza > Dactylorhiza incarnata. The sequence goes on along the minus strand of JAWHQI010000102.1, from coordinate 975,892 downwards.
TATTTAACGATTAAAATGGCTTGAGGAAGAAGTAGCAGCGCCCGTGCGTTTTACTCACGCACGGGCGAATCTGCCACGAACAAATTCAGATTGGACAAAAATCAGTCAAAATAGGCAATCGTGCGTTTCCTTCGCGCACGGGCGAATCCGCCCGTGCGTAAAAATGCACGATCAAATTCAGATCACCGGTTTTCTCCCCAGATGAAAGCGTGCGACCGCAGCCATCCGTGCGTCAAGAAAACGCACGACCGTGCGATATGCACACTCATGAATTATGGGCAAAAGGAGATGATCCAACCACCTGCAAGCACAACAATCCAGCTGGGAATACACCTCCAGCACCAATCAAACATAGAAAAAGGATTAGGTAGCACCATGTGCTTACCCCCAATAACATGGAGCGCAAACGCACACCAAAATGGGCCTAAAAGGAGCATGAAGCACGCAAGTGCGCATGAAAGAGCATAAGAGAAATAGATGCAATAATAGCTCGATAATGACGCACAAGAGAATGAAAACTAGCCCGGATGAGTCCATAAAAGTGTATATAATTGGGACTCATCAGCAGTACCCCTAGTGGTTTTATGCTTGGAATCTCATGCAAAGAGGTGGTGGAAGTCACTACTAGACACCACCTATACGGGACTGGAGGCGGCTGACATCTCATGGGATGAGTTCAAGACGGCGCTACAGGAGCACTACGTACCACAGTCAGCAAGGGATGAGCTGGAAGACAGGTTCCTGCAGTTGAGGCAGGGTCACAGGACTGTGGTTGAGTATCACCGGGAGTTCACACACCTGGACCGGTTTGCGGATTCCTATCAGCTGGATGATGCAGGCTACGCAAAGAGATTCTATAAGGGCCTCCGTGACGAGCTGAGGCAGACCCTCCTCTTTATCTTTGATGGCAGCATGGCCAAGAAGCTGGAAGCCGACCAGCACCTTGTTCGAGGTAGGAAGAGGCCGACATAGGAACCGAGAAGGAGTGGCAGGAGAGACCAGCAGAAGGGTCGTTACATTGGAGAGAGAAGAGTGGAGGACCGACCCCGACAGGAGGAGAGGCAGGAGCATAGGGAGCCGGTAGTGTTGGCTCCCCAGCCCTTACAGATGCGGGAGATGCCGAGGATTGGAGGAGGTGTCCCACCTCCCCCACATGAGTGCTATCACTGCCATCAGCCAGGACACATTCAGAGGAACTGCCCTCAGAGGAATGCACCACCAGCACTACAGGCTGCCCACACCGGCTCAGCATTTTGGGGGTCGAGGACGTGGTCGAGGTCGTGGATTTTAGGGCGGGGACCGAAGAAAGAACAGGGACTAAATGTACGCCCTGGACCTAGCACAGCCCCGGGACCCCGCATGGGTCATTATAGGTAATTTTAATGTCTTTTGTTTTATGTTCATTAGTATTTTATAAACTTTAGTTTGACCTTAGCATTGAACCAAACAAACAAAAAATCACCCAGGTATAGTACTCGTCTGCGGCAAGCCCGCATACACTTTATTTTATACAGGTGTCTCTCACTCGTTCATCTCAGAAGAATTCGTGGACGATCTGGACCAAGTCCAGCACTTCGAGGGCATCTACAGGAGGGTGCGGTTCCCGGAAGGATCGGAGATAGTAACAAATGCAAAGTGCAACATGAATGTGGAGATCGGAGGGAAGTTGTTCGAAGTGCCGACAACGCTTTAAAAGATGAAGGACTTTGATATGATCCTAGGCATGAATTGGTTGTATTGGAACCATGCATGGATTGATTGCCCGGCGAGAAGGATTGTTCTGAAGCACGAGGGCACGAAAGTAGTAGTCGAAGGTATCAAACCTCCCTCCTGTCTCTTATTATCATCTATTCAGGCCGTCAAGGCCCACCTACAGGGAAATGAGGTATTCCAAGTGCTGTTCGAGGCAATCGAGGTGAAGGATTTGGTGGCTAGTATCCCTGTAGTGCTGGATTTTGCCGACGTATTTCCGGAGAAGTTGTCAGGGCTACCACCGCACCGCAAGAAGGATTTTTAGATCCATCTGGTGCCGGGAGCTAAGCCGGTATCTAGAGCTCCCTATCTGATGGCCCCGAAGGAGCTAGTGGAGTTTCGAAGCTAGCTGCAGGAGCTGGTAAAGCAGGGTTCGTTAGACTGAGTTTCTCACCTTAGGGAGCTCCGGTGCTGTTTGTGAAGAAGAAGGATGGGATGCTCTGATTGTGCATCTATTACAGAGCACTGAACAGGCTGATGGTGCGGAACACGTACCCTCTGCCTAGGATAGACGAGTTATTTGACCAGCTGGAGGGAGCCCACTGCTTCTCAAAGCTGGATTTGAGGTCAGGGTATTATCAGCTGCGGATCCAGGAGGAGGATATCCCGAAGACGGCTTTCAGCAACCTATATGGACTATATGAGTTCACTGTGATGCCATTCAGACTCACAAATGCACCATCAACATTTATGAGTCTGATGAACCGGGTGTTCGAGCCATATCTCGACATCTTTGTCATCGTGTTCATCGACGACATCCTCATCTATTCGAGGACGGAGGATGAACATGCACATCATTTGGTACTAACATTGGAGAAGCTTCGGGAGCACCGCTTGTATGCGAAGTTCAATAAGTGTCAATTTTGGCTGAAGGAGGTGGCCTTCCTAGGTCATACTATCAGTGGAGCTGGTCTAGCAGTGAACCCGGCGAAGATCCAGGCAGTATGGGATTGGCCACCGCTGAAGACAACCACTAACGTGCGGAGCTTCCTATGACTTGCTGGTTATTACCGGAAGTTCGTACAGGGGTTTTCCCAGATATCCCTCCCACTCACATCCCTGACAAAGAAGGATACTACATTCGTTTGGATGCCACCGCGCAAGGAGGCCTTCCAGGAGCTAAAGGGCCGGCTTACGACGACCCCCATCCTTGCCCTTCCATCGGGGAAAGGAAGGATTCTAGATGTACACAGATGCGTCATACCAGGGGATGGGTGCCATTCTGATGCAGAACGGACACGTGATAGCATACGCTTCCCGCCAATTGAAGAACCATGAACGGAATTACTCTGTGCACGACTTGGAGATGGGAGCGGTTGTTTTCGCTCTAAAGATCTGGCGGCACTCCTCTATGGCGTCCACTGCGACATATTTTTGGATCACAAGAATCTGAAGTACGTGGATACGCAGAAGGAGCTGAACATTCGACGGAGACGCTGGGTGGAGTTCTCATCGGACTACCAGTACACTATGCATTACCACCCGGGGAAGGCGAATATGGTGGCAGACACACTGAGCAGGAGAGCTACCATGTCGGGCGCAGAGCCCCAGTTGATGGCCCTTGAGCTAGTACTGATGTTCGAGGACATGCAGATCTCCTTAGTATCCGAGGATGATCAGAATCTTTATAAGGAGTACCTGGTGGCGGTGAGTACCACATATGACATCCGAGACCGCATCAGGGATGGCCAGAGGCAGGATGCCAAGTTTGAGTAGATATTCAGAGCCTTGGAGGCAGGCTCAGCTGGAGACAATTCGTTGAAGGATGACCTGTTGAGCTTCAGAGGTCGAGTATATATACCGGCAGGGGGCCAGGTTCGGGAGGACATCATGACAGAGGCTCACTGCAGTAGGTATTCGGTGCACCCGGGTATCACCAAGATGACGACAGACTTGAAGAGGACCATGTATTGGTCGGGCATGAAGAGGGACATTACTTATTTTGTGACTCACTGTGAGTCTTGCCAGCTCGTGAAGGCGGAATGCAAGAACCCGGCCGGATTACTGCAGCCACTCCCGGTACCGGAGTGGAAGTTCGACGACATCGCGATGGACTTTATACATGGTCTTCCCCGATCACATGCGGAGAATGACTCCATATGGGTGATCGTTGACAGATTGACGAAGGTTGCCCGATTCATGCCAGTCAGAAAGGACACATTGGTCAGAGATTTGGTACGACGGTTCGTGGAGAAGTTTGTTCGGTACCATGGCGTGCCTAGGATGATTATGTCGGATCGGGATGGACGATTTACATCGAGGGAGTGGAGAGCGGTGCAGGCTTACTTAGGCACACGACTGACATTCAACACTGCATTCCACCCCCAGATAGATGGGCAGACGGAGTGTACCAACCGAACCTTGGAGGATCTTCTACATCAATGCATCCTGGACCGCGGGGAGCCATGGGAGAGACTGTTGTTGTTGGTCGAGTTCTCGTACAATAATAGCCACCAGGCTAGCATAGGCATGACAACCTACGAGCCATTATACGAACGAAGGTGCAGGACTCCATTGTCTTGGATCCAGGATGAGGATCCCAAGTCACTTAGCTCAGAGTTCGTGGAGGACACAGAGGCTCAGGCGAGGCTGATTCGAGACAAGATGCTGGAGGCCCAGAGCAGGCAGGCCAAATATTACGATGCGCGACATCGTATGGTAGAGTTCCAGGTGGGAGATCCGGTATTCTTGAAGATACGTCCGATGCATGGAATCTCGCGGGCACGCGGGTGGAATAAGCTCAGTCCGAGATATATGGAGCCCTATAGGATCCTGGAGCGGATCGGCCCCTTTGGCTTACAGACTGGAGGTACCGCCGGAGTTAGCGGGATTGCACGATGTCATCCACATCTCCTCACTAAGGAGGGCTCTACTGCGGCCAGAGCAGCAGATATCTACTACAGAGGGGCCGGTAGCTACTGACCGGTCAGTTAACCTGGAGCCGGTCCGGATAAACGACACAGAGATGCGAGTCCTACGGCGCAAGACGGTTCTGTTGGTCAAAGTCCAATGGCGGAATCATGGACGGGAGGAGCACACCTGGGAGCCGCTGGACTTAATGTAGCAAAAGTATCCGGAGCTCTTTACGACAGGTATAACTTAATTTCTATTTGGGATGTTACATCTAACCACTTGTTAAAGGAACCCCACAAGCCTAACCTGAATTTCAGGGATGAAATTTTTATTTTTATGTATTGGGATTTGTAACATCCCCCAAACAACTAGACCCCCAAGTTGGTTTTGTCATGACTAGGTCAAGACAAAACCATGGGAAAAGCTTATGACCAGGTGAACTTAGGTAAGAAGGAGAAAACTCAAGTGGTTTGCAAATAGTAATTTCCAAATACCAAGCCTAGGGTTTTTTCGGACTTTAGGGCCCCACCTTCATCCTTTGACACCACCATAACATCTCTAACACATTAGGGGCCCCCTTAGAGCACCAGGGACCCATTGGGGTCAACCAAAGAGGCCAGATTGACTAAAGTCAACCCTAACCCTAAATTGGTCAAAATAGCTTAATTAGGGCCAATTGGCCTTCAACATGCCAAATTGACCTTATCCCTACCCTTATAGGGATACTAGGGACCCAATGGACCAAACATCCCCATCATGGGGCCTCAAATTTGGCCAATTTTACCAAAGTCAACTCTAGCCCTAATTTGGTCAAAAGTGCCATATTAAGGGTGAATTCACCCTCACCTTGACAAATTAACCCTACACATACCTTCTTAACCCATAAGGGAGGCCAATGAGTCATGAGCCACCCATTTGGGTCAACCCAAATGGTCAATTTGACCAAAGTTAACTCTACCTCAAATTTAGGTCAAAATGACCTATGTTGACCAAATCAAGCCCAATCCTCTTGGGCTAGACTCAATTGAGGCGGTCCACCACCTAATGGGGTTGAGTGCTACTGAATAGGCCATTCAATTTCAGTAAAATTGGCCAAGAGAGAGAAACCCCAAATTGAAAGAGAGAGAGAATGGATGGAGTTAGTGGGAGGAAGAAGAAACCTTCCATCTTCTTCATTAATGGCACAATTCATCTCCTCTTGAGGAGAGGAGAAGTTTCCAGCCTTCTCCCGGCCACATTAATGCCCAATTCATTCCCCCCATATGAAATTGAAAATCACCATTAATAGTGTTAATGGCAATTGATGTCATGGATCCTCCCCTCCCCCAATTGAACTCATTAACATCTTCAGAGGTCGGAAAGGAATGAAACCCCCCTCTTCCCTGAAGAAATCATGCAACAGAAGCCTAGATCGACATGGCACCAAAAGCACCACAATCGGCCATGGCAACCCGCCGTATTTCGCGACACCAGGCCCCCACACAGGTCCGATCCTCCCTCTCTCCCCTAGTGCATAGATCTCAATCAATTTGGGGCTTGATTCGAGCTCAATCGAGCTTGAAACACGCTCCCAAAAGGTTTCGTTTTCGAGCACCTTTACCCCGCTAGAAAACCCCCCTCCGTCCACCATCGACCGGCAAACCGCTGCCCATCGCCTGCCACCACCTCGACGAAGGTGGTGGTGGCACCAGTCGGCCGGAAGGATGCAAGGGTGGCCGGTAAATCGAGCGTAAATGTCACCCAGGACGGGCTGTCGGGGACCGTCCATTCATTGGCGACGATGACTATCCGCTGTTGGATCTGTCGCGATCTGCTATTCACAGACCTAGATGATTAAATGCTTAAGTTATATGATTTGTTGTCACATATTGTGTAGTAGTTCAAATTAATTATTAAAAATACTAGAGCCTTTGATGAAAAAGTGCTCAACATCAAAGTTATTGCATTTGGTGTGTAGTTTAATTGAAAATTTGTTTCAGCCCAATAGGGGCACTGCAGCTCCCTGTAGAGCCATTTTGGTGGGACTGGTCCTTAGGGTAGGGCAGTCACCTTTTCTTGAATAACTTTTGATAGGGAATTTCTATTGGCATAAAAATTGAAACCTAGACTATTTGTACCAACCCCCTTAAAATATCCAAAGATGGGAATTTTAGGAGAACATTTTTCTAAGGTTTTTGTAATAATTTAATAATTCACATATTAATTAATTATAGGGTCTAATGACCTCAAATCCCTCCAAATTTTGGTGGGTGATCTTTAGGGTTATTATATGACCCTGGTAAAAAGTTCAGCCCAATTGGGACTGATTTGGTTGGGTAATTGATTAACCCAAGTTTGGTCAAATTAGGTCAAACTAGGTTAAAAGTGCACATGTTGGAATTAGGTGGTCAAACCTCATCCAAGTGGTGTGAAACTTTAGCCACTGGTTTAGGACCACTTAGTACACCCCCTTGAGTAATTTGGGGTGACGTGGGGTGGATATGCCCTAGGACCCTAGTTTTAACCTTAGGGTTGCACTTTAAGCCTTGTGAAGGACATATGAGCATATGTCCTTGGATGGTCATGAAACTTGGTAGAGAAGTTCATGGGGAGTAAATATTCCCTAGGAAATTTTGAGAGAATTTTATGACATATTATTCCCTCTGATTTGGGTTATAACCATTTTTGGGAACCTCCTTAGGAGAGAAATTTATATGCTCAAATAATCTTGGATGGTAATGAAAATTTGGTGGTACCCTCTTAGTCATGTGATGATCTCTGGTAATTTTTGGGTAATTATTGAATTAATTTATTTAGCACTTCATTCACAAGCCATCTATTTGGTCTTAAGAATGTAATAAACAATTAAGGGCCAAATATCCTCTGGAAAACTATGAAACTTGGTGGTAGGACATCTTAGGACTATAGAAAGCTCTCTGAATTTTTGCATAATTTTTGGAATTATTTGTCAATTGGTTCTTTCATAATTTTCCCTAGTATGAGTTTACTTGGAATATTTATTTGTGTGATTAATTAGTCTTGATAAATTCTGAAATTTGTCCAGTAAACCTTTCAGATTAATATGAAAGTTAGGTAATTTTCCCATATTTCCTAGATAAGTATTTTGGTGGTTCCTTCTTTAAATTTTAATTTGGGATAATTGTTCAATATCATAATTAGAGGCCGACCCCTTACTGCAAAATTGTGATATTATGTATTTACTGTTATTTTTGCTTCATAGATTTTTCATAATTTTGTGGAGGTCATATCATAAGAGGATTCTATACTTCATGTTCAATTTCATACTGAGTCAAAGTTGAGGAAAATTAAAATAAATACCAATTAAACAAGGAAAAATATGATCCTCTGGATTTATACTTAAAATATCACGATAGACACCCAATAATAATCTTGAGTCAGTTGGATGAATATTTGGGGTACCTTCCCTTATGTAACTCATATAACTCATTTGGTCTGCGTATAGTAAAACTGTAAAACTTGAGTATTTGATGGATCCTTAGGTGAGAATGGAAGGTAGTTGGTGTACCTAGTCTGGTAGAGAAGATGCGTGGTCACAATTAGAGGTCTATATGTTGGGTGTACCCGATAAGCTAAGGAGAAAGTTGTGTCCGGGACCGACGAAAGATCGTCTCTCCCCTTAGAAGGTCATAAAATAAGTAGGGTAATTCAAGTGTAATGTTAAGGAGGGTGTACTTATGGGTAGTCACTAATAATATGAAGTACCTTAGAAAGGGAGCTTTGGGGTGTCATCCCATTATAGATCCTAGTACCGTAGTGAGCCCTTCACAGGGTAGTCTTCGGGGAGTCCACGGTTAACCCTAAAATATAGAAATAAATGGCGGTGCAAGATTAACTTAATACTCCACACACCCACACCCCGTGATAATGGGAGGTTAGTTTTGTTTGGTTTTACGAGCGGTAGGCTCGGTGGTTGTAGTAGTGGACTAGCTAGTCCGGTGAGCTTGTGACTCAGTAATGCTTATTGGTACGGACGAGTTGGTCCGGCGAGCCGTTGGCTTGGAAGGTTATGATGATGGGCAAATTAGCCCGGGGAGCTTATGGCTCGGGGTATAGTAGGACATATTGTATGTGCATAAGGTGGTGGGTCATTAGTGTCGACGGTCATCGCACCGACGTCGATACTTTGGCTCGGTAAGTGTGGTTAACACTTTACCAAAGAAAAATCTGGTGGACTAACCAGTAAGAGTACGCAGGAGCTTCGTTGTTGTGTTCTTAGCGTTGAGGCGTACAATAGGTCTTGGTTAGGTAGTGCAGATACCAACCTATAGGTGGGCGAGGCCCATCCCACCGCTTCCGTTTGCCACTACGAAAGTATCCTGGGAGTTTTGCTAGCTCCAAAAAGGCGGAACTAAAGGTCTGTGCGCATAGAGTCGTAGTGTGTGAGTTGCACTTGTATGAACATAACATTTAAACTGCATACCTTTCATGACATAGCATAAACATTGCATTTCAACCCCTACCTCTATCGTATAAATTGGTTATGGATCTTTTTATATGATAGGCCCTGCTAAACGACCCCTTGGTCTATAGGTTTGTGTGGGCATTCCTATAAATTAACTACTGCTTACTTGCTACTGTTTTACGTCCTACTGCTTTACTCATTGTACTATATATTGCTTACCGATAGACCCTTCCGTAATTAGACTCATTGTCACCTGCTTTTGATTTTACCCCTTGATGTCCTCTACTTCATCCTTCCCGCACGGTGCCTAGGAGTCACTGGTGGAGGGGTGGGGGATTGTCTTAATCTTTTTGACTAACGGTCGGTGGACCTTATCATTTTAGGGGACCGAGGAGACGTTGCAGCACCAGAGGCCGGTGTAGATGGAGGCGGGACAGTCTAGCACGGGAGTACCGATGCAGGATCCGTGAGTGACTTTTAACTTTAGTAGTTTATGCTTCCGCGAGTGAAATTGTAATGAGGAATTGATGTACAGGGCATGAGCCCTTTATTATTTCTGTTATCTTTTATTCAGTTACTATATGTGGACATCTTCTTTGATGGTTTTATTTTTTATGTGATGTGGATTTGAACTTCAATAAGTTGTTTAAGCTGTACTTCTTTTGTGATCGATATGACCGGCAGAATCGGCGTTTTGTAGTGGCGACCTTCCCGAGCGAGAGTGTCACCGCAAAGCGACGGTTCTAGACATAAGACCCAGTTTTGTAGCGGAAAAAATGAGGTCTTACAATAGGAGCAAACTTTGGATTAACATAGAATTTTTTTTAATAAAAATAAATAAGCACAAGAAGAGAAAAAGATAGGCTTGATCACCTCATGAATCAATCAGGTAAAGGGAGTTGGCTTGGACGATATTCCATATAGCATTCTTTCTCGGAACCAGCAACATAGATAAGAGGATTCCCCATTATGCTGGCAACAAAAAAAGAAGATACAACAAGCTACAAGATGTTATCTACTGATAGCAATATTACAAATTTGGGATCCAAATTGTCCCAAAATGTGATTGTTGCATGGAATAATGGTGTAATTGGCGCTTTGCACCTCCGAATATCATATTTTGGCACTCTGCACCCAAAATCCATAAATTTGGCACATTGCACCCTCCAAATACATTTATATTTGCATTTTGCACCTTATGATTAATTTTGGGGTATTTGCCCCCCCTCCCCGCAATTTTGAGATCTACTAAAATTTATTTAATTTAAACGATCAAACATAAACTCAAAAAGTTGGATAAAAAGATAGAATATGAAGGTATTTGAAGAGTGTAGTGTGAAAAATACCACTCAAAATTTAATCTAGGGTGCAAAATGCCAACCTAAAAATGTTTGGAGGGTGCAATGTGCTAAATTTAAATATTTGGGGTGCAATGTGCCAAAAACATGATATTCGAGGGTGCCAAATAAGTTCAGAATTTCTTTGATATCATATGCACTGGTATAAGTAGGAAAACCAGTCAATCAGAACACCTGGAGGCACACCGCAATGGCTGGGAGGATCGTCGAGGACGTTGTTGGTGTTGGAGCATGCGTTCCGCACTCGTCCGTTTTGAGAATAACAAATCCCGAATGTATTTGATCCTATTTTTGATTAATGGTGTGCAGATAACAGGTGCAAGGATAACATGTTTGCAATTGGAGCAAAATACCGATTTTCTAGAAATTGGAGCTATCGGATTTCCGACAGCTAGCTAACGGATTTCCGATAGCACACGATTTCTTCCCAGCGGTTGAGTGCTAACGGATTTCTGACGGTGCATGATTTCTTCCCAGCGGTTTAAAGCTAACGGATTTTCGATAGTGATATCGGATATCCGACAGCCCACGATCTTCCCGCAACTCTACGACGTGCAGCAGTTACGCAAGCTAACGGATTTCCAATAGTGATATCGGATATCCGACAGCCCACGATCTTCCCGCAACAATACGACGTGCAGCAGTTATGCAAGATAACGGATTTCCGATAGTGATATCGGATATCCGACAGCCCACGTCTCAACCACGACCTCAACTCCGCGCAGAAACGTCGAATTAGTGGGACACGTGACAGCCTCTGGAGATACCGGATTCTGGCGATACCTAGCTAACGGACGACGACATCTCTTTTTTATTAAAAGGGTTCAGAACTTCGTGGATTTCATCCCTTCAGACTTTCAAGCCTTCTTCCTGAGTGTTATCGTCCAGAGAGCTCCAGAGAACAAAAATCCTCATCCTTGAAGAAGAAAAGAGAGAGCGAAGCCGAAGATTGTACACGCGTTCCAAGGAGACTTTCTCAAGGGTTCTTCGCTGCATTGGTGCAGAAATTCTAAAGGGGTTTTTTAATTTGTATTTTATTTATATTTACATTCATCTTGTAATCGTTGTAGAAATCGTCGTCTTGCGTGCGGCGTCTAAGTCCGTGTGAGGCTTAGGGGAAATCATCACCTTGTGTGTGGTGTTAGATCCTTGTGTGGTCTAGGGTAAATCATCGTCTTGTGTGCGGTGTCAAGTCCTTATGTGGCTTGGGAGAAAATCACCGTCGTGTGTGCTGCGTCTAGATCAAGATTTGATTTAGGGGGAGGCTAGTGTCTATATCTGGGAGATATAGGCTATAGCCAACCGGTGAAAAGAGACACAAGATTTTATTAATTGTAAGCCTTTGATTCCAAGATTTATTGGAATTATTTCTACTCATTATCTTTGATGAACTAAAATCTTGTTTTTAAATTCAATTATTTGTCTCTATATTCATATATTGTTTCGTTTGTTACAAAAAGTATCAAAGTTTTAAATTGCCCTTATTCACCCCCCCCCCCTCTAAGGGCGCCACAAGATCCAACAAGTGGTATCAGAGGGAGGTTAATTCCTTATAAGGTTTAACCACCTGGAATTATGGCGCACCATGATCATGCATTTTCCGAGGGGCAAGGAATAACTAGACCACCATTATTTACGGGTTCCGATTATAATTATTGGAAAACTAGGATGAGGTGTTTTTTAATATCATTAGATATTGAAGTATGGAATATGGTTGAAACAAATTATACTCATCCTACTTTTACAATTGGTGATGTTGTCATGGAAAAACCCAAAGATAAATGGGATGACCAGGACAAATTAAAATGCAAAAATAATGCAAAAGCAATGAACGCATTATTTTGTGCTCTTGATAAAACTGAATTTAATAGAACCTGCGCATGTCAAACTGCATATGAAATTTGGAATTTATTGGAAATTACTCATGAAGGTACCTCGCAGGTGAAGGACTCAAAGCTTTTCCAATTGGAGTCAGAATTCGAAAAGTTCAGGATGGAGGTAGATGAGGATGTGGATACCATGTACACAAGATTCACTAAGATAGTGAATGACTCAAAAGTTTTAGGAAAAAATTTCTCAAATGGTGATTTGGTAAGAAAACTTCTTAGATCTCTCCCTCCTAAATTCAATCCCAAAGTGACGGCTATTTCTGAATCTCATGATCTTAAAGCTCTTAATATTGAAAGTCTGATTGGGAACTTGAAAACTCATGAAGTTGAATTGAAAATTTAACAACAAGAGTATATGGAGCTAAAGAAGAAGGGATTGGCTCTAAGATCTAAGAAGGAGGAAAGTAGTGATTCTGAGGAGGAAGAAGAAGATGAGGAAAGTTTATTTGTTAGAAAGTTTAGAAAATTTATGAAAAATTCAGAGAGGAGGAATTCATTTAAGAAGTATTTTAAGAAGGAGACGTTTAGAAAAAAAAGGAAAGGAAGACGATGAGGAGGAAGAGAGACCGCCACCGGAGTGCAATCACTGCAAGAAGTTAGGACACATCCGAAGCAAGTGTCCAAAATACTTAAAAGAACTTAAAGAAAAGAAGCACAAAGGGACGAAGAAGGTGCTGAATGCGGAAACATGGGATGATACTACTTCTGAGGATGCAAGCAGTTCAAGCTCAAGTAAAGAAGAGGAGGCCAACATGTGCTTAATGGGAAAGAGCGTCATATCTGATGATGAATGCAGTGTCCAAAGTGACACTGAGGTAACTCCTCCAACCTACGATGAATTATTTTCTGAATTTTTAAAGACTTGCAAATTTTTTGAAAAGAGTTTAAGAGATAATGATCTTCTTAAATATGAAAATGAAATTTGCTTAAAGAAAACAAAAAATTATTTAATGAAATTAAGACTATTGGAAAAAGAGAAATTTCTTGCCAAGAGTGTGATCACTTTTTGGGAAGATTTAAAGAACTTGAAGATTCTCTTTCCAAATCTCATTCTACAATAAAAATCCTTACTAAAAAGAATGAGATTTTAGAGAGAGATCTGAAATCTTCAATTTCCAAAGTTCATGAGGGGAAGAAATCTTTTGAACGTAGATGTGTAAATCTAGTATCCGAGAATACAGAAATGAGAAACCAGATTCATGACTTAACGCTAGCCATGAAAAAATTTGGAATGGGCCGAAGATCACTGGATATGATCTTAGGATACCAACGCCATGGATCTGGAAGGTTTGGACTCGGATACACGTTAGGAAGCTATCGCCCGACGACAACCACTATCGCCGGCGACAGCGAAAAATCCAGAAATTCTGTTTTTAAAAATTCTGAAATTAATAAACTGTCTAATAAGCATCCTCATCCAGTAAAAGTCCAGAAAAATTATACTCTTCTCAATACATTACATGTGCCAAATGCAATAGATTTGGTCACACTACGGACTCTTGCTGGAGGAAAGGAAAAAGTAAAATTAAACAAATCTGGGTGCCTAAGGCTTCTACCTATACTATGGATGGAACCACTTGGGTAACCAGATCTTTACTCACCTCTTCTTTCTAGGTGTGTTGGCAGGCTAAGGACAAAGAAGACGTGTGGTACTTGGACTCGGGCTGTTCAAAACACATGACGGGCAATAAAGAGAAGTTCCTTAGCCTGGAGATGAAGAAAGGAGGAGTTGTTACATTCGGAGATGATGGAAAAGGAAAAATCATCGGCATCGGAGTTGTGGGTAACAAAAATTTTTCAATTTCAAATGTCTTATTTGTAGAAGGATTAAAACATAATTTGATTTCTATTAGTCAATTATGTGATAAGGGTTTAGATGTTTTATTTGAATCTTCTACAAATTTGTGCAAAATTATTAATTCTAAAACAAAAGAAATTGTTTTTACCGCACCTAGATGTCATAATGTATATATGATTAAATTTCTTGATTTTTCAAATTCTACTTTAAAATGTTTTTTATTAAAAAAATGATGAATTAGAATTATGGCATAGGCGACTTGGACATACTAGTGCCAAGTTAATAACAAAACTTTCAAAAGATAAATTAATTAAAGGTTTACCATTATTAAATGGAAATTTATCTTCTTCATTATGTGTGCCTTGCCAAAAAGGAAAATTTTCAAAATCATCTTTCAAAAGTAAAAATATCATTTCTACCACTAGGCCACTTCAATTAATACATTTGGATTTATTTGGGCCAATTGGAATTTCTAGCTTAGGAGGTAGAAAATATACATTTGTATTGATTGATGATTATTCTCGTTTTTGTTGGACTTTATTTCTAACCTCCAAATCCGATGCTTTTTCAGAATTTTCAAAATTATGTTTGCGTATTCAAAATGAATTTGAGTTAAAAATTAAACGCATACGATTGGATCATGGAGGAGAATTTGAAAATGAAAAGTTTATTTCTTTTTGTACGGAGTTAGGAATTAAACATGAATTTTCCGCTCCACGCACACCACAACAAAATGGTGTAGTGGAGAGGAAAAATAGAACTCTTCAAGAGTTAGCCTGTACGATTCTATCTGAATTTAAATTATCAAAATCTTTTTGGGCTGAAGCGGTTAGTACGTCATGTTATGTAATTACTAGAGTAATGCTTCACCCTATTTTAAAATTAACTCCTTATGAATTAATTTTTAATAAAAAACCAAATGTTTCTTATTTCAAAGTTTTTGGTTGTAAATGTTTTATTTTGAATTCTAAAGATTCCTTAGGAAATTTGATGAAAAATGTGATGAAGGTATTTTTATTGGCTATTCTTCAACTAGTAAAGCTTATAGGATTTTTAATAAAAGAACAAAAATAGTTGAAGAATCTATTCATGTTAGGTTTGATGAGTTTGCTTCATGTGTAGAAAAGAAAATTACAGGAAAAGAAGCTGAACCCCTTCCTTTGGTGGAGAATGATGATGAAGAACTTGGAGAAAATGAAGAAGAAAAAGAAGAAGAAAGAGAAGGAGAAAGAGAAGAAGAAGATAGAGAAGAAGAAGAAAGAGAAGAATATGTGCCTCCAAGTGAATTGAGATTTTCAAAGGATCATCCAAATTAGCTTATCATTAGAGATCCGCAAAAAGGGGTTAGTACTCGTTCATCGTTACATGTTTTATTTTCAAACCTTTGCTTTGTCTCTAAAATAGAACCAAAAGATGTTTCCACCGCTTTAAATGATGAATTTTGGTTTTTAGCTATGAATGAAGAACTTAATCAATTTGAACGTAATAAGGTTTGGAATCTTGTAGAACGACCCAAAAATTGTCCTGTAGTTGGAGTCAAGTGGATTTTTAAAAATAAATTGGATAATGAATCTAGAATTGTTAGAAATAAAGCCAGATTAGTTGCAAAAGGTTATGCACAAATTGAAGGGATATATTTTGATGAAACTTTTGCACCCGTAGCAAGATTAGAAGCGGTTAGGATATTTCTTGCATTTGCTTGTTTTAAAAGATTTAAATTATATCAAATGGATGTTATAACCGCATTTTTAAACGGGTATATAAAAGAAGAGGTTTATGTAGAACAACCCCTGGCTTTATAAATGAGAAATATCCAAATTATGTTTATAAATTAGATAAAGCGCTTTATGGATTAAAACAAGCGCCTCGTGCTTGGTATGATCGATTAACTCAATATTTATTAAAGCACGATTATAAAATAGGAAGTGCGGATTCTACACTCTTCATTAAGCAAATTGATCATGATTTAGTTATTTTGCAAATTTATGTTGATGATATTATTTTTGGAGCCACTAATGAAGAGTTGTGTAATGAAGTAGTTCAAATTATGAAAAATGAATTTGCAATGAGCATGGTAGGAGAACTTTCATGTTTTCTAGGATTTCAAATTACACAAAAACATGATGGTATTTTTATATGTCAATCCAAATATATTCATGATATGTTAAAAAGATTTGGATTTGAAAATCTTAAGCATGCAAACACTCCTATGAGTGCTTCACTAAAATTAGGAAAAGATGAAAGTGGAGTTTCAATTGACCAAACCCTTTATAGAAGCATGATAGGATCTTTATTATATTTAACCGCATCTAGACCTGACATTATGTTTGCCGTTTGTTTATGTGCTAGATTTCAGGCTAATCCTAAAGAGTCACATTTAAAAGCGGTGAAACGCACCTTTCGATACCTTATAGGAACATCTAAATTAGGATTATGGTATCCTCATAATGATTCCTTTATTTTACATGACTTTTCAGATTCAGATTATGCAGGTTTTTCTTTAGATAGGAAAAGCACTAGTGGCACTTGTCATTTTATCGGCCCTTCACTTATTTCTTGGTCGAGTAGGAAACAGAATTCTGTTGCCCTCTCTACTACCGAGGCCGAATATATTGCACTAGGTAGTTGTTGTGCCCAAGCTCTTTGGATGTCACAAACATTAGAAGACTTTGACATGCAACAAAGTAGTGTAGAATTAAAGTGTGACAATAAAAGTGCTATAGACTTAACTAATAATCCCGTATTACACTCTAGATCTAAGCATATAGATGTCCGACATCATTTTATAAGAGATCATATTAAGAAGGGTAATGTAAAAATCAATTTCATAGGAACGGATTCACAACTAGCTGATATATTCACTAAACCGTTACCGGATTCCCATTTTTCTATGCTTAGGCTAGAATTAGGAATCCTAGACATTTTTCAATGATTACATCACTATTTATAACCTATAAAATTTAACAAAAAAACCATCACAATAGCTAATCATTTAAAAAAAAGGGAAGAAAAACTAACTCTTAACATAGACATTCATCATCATATAACATGTCCAAATATAAAAAATTATTACAAAATTTTAATAAATAAGTACTTAAAATGTCTCATAAAAGCAAATCACAAAATTAGAGAGAGATCTGGGCTGGGCAGCTGTCGGATGGCGACAGTGGGATGTCGGATGGCGATAGCTCCCAGAAGTCTTTTTCACTCCGAATCCTCTTCATTTCTACTGCCTGCTCCACTACTTTCTGGAATATCATAATCTGATCTCCTTATCACTGTCTTCCTCCGCCGAGCCTGACTAACCGATTGGCGACGCGGCTCCTCCTCCGCCGGCACTTCCCATTTCGCGGCTTCATAAGGCGTAGGCTTTAATTTAAGTCCCTTCACAAGGAACTTCATGAATTTCTGCATTCGCGATCGATCTTTCTTCACCTCTGCTTTATGTTCTTCAAAGGACCTTCTATGCTCTTGAAAATCATCGATATGTCTATCCAACCTAATTTGGAAAGAATCGAGTGCCTCCCGCATAGAACCTCCACGTGCAATAGGAGGCTCTCTCATTTCCGTAGTAGGCGGCTTCCTTTGATTTTTCTTACCTATAGCCGCCGTTTGATATATCTTCGGGAAACAATCTCCAAGATAAAAAATTTGATCGATCCATGCGTATTTCTTGAATAGGATATGCTGGATAATCGCACCCAACGGGAGAGTGTGTGCCTTTTTCCACTCTGGATTTTTGAGGCGATATGTATAACGAATCATAGACAGAAGAAGATCGGCCACATCAAATAATTCGTTCTCCACTATATAGTAAGTCATAAGACTAAGTTGAGCCGTAATACTATGGGTATCACCGGACTTCAACATAATCGTGTGCCTTAGTATATCTTGCACAAGACGAGCATCGTATGTCAATGTCGTCATAGTGGTTATACGATTTTTTGTGGAATTTCCATGCAAAGACATATTCATTAGGGTCCAATCTCTCTCAAGTCTATAATTTTCCACTATGTCCAACACATTCTCACTCTCCATTATTCCAAATTCACTTCTTAAATCAAATGTAGTGATCTCCACATATTGGCCTTGAATTTTGGATCTAACTCCTCCATTCAAATCGGTATATGACGGATCCTCAAGATGATTATAAAATTCTCGGACTAAAAAGGAGGAGAAAATGTCTTGGATAATGACCGAGAGTATACCTGCCTCAGCAAGCATATAATAGACTTGTTCATGCCGGGGGATATCAGATTCCACGACTTTTGAAATTCCGATTTGGGCCATTTCTATGCCCGGGAAACTTTGATAAGAAGAATGGGCGTCTCCTGACTCACCCCTTCTTGATCTCCAACTTGAAGACATATCTGCATGAGACATTAAATTTTTTTTTTTTTAAAAACAAACAACAATAAAATGGAGCTGTCGGATATCAGATACCCCTCTGTCGGATATCCGATAGCTAAAAAATTTATTCTTCTGAAATTTTTTTTCACAAAAAATCTTCCTATCACAAATCCAAACAGTTTTCAAACAGAAAATATTTTTCAGCATTTATATAATTTTTGAAAAATCAAAATTTTGTGAAAATCACTATTCATCATCTTCTTCCTATAACATTTCAAAATTTTTTTTGTCATCATTTTTTCCCTATAAAGCTGATACCTATAAACTTCTAGATCTCCACACAAACAACAAGAAAGAAAGGAAAATCATGTTTCAACACAAAAATACAACACAAATTTCTAATTTTACTTCAAAATCACATGATCTAAATCTCTTATAAACACCAAGATCTAAAATGTCTAGATCTACTAAACATTCTACAAATTATCTTCACAAAACTCCATGAAAACCAAGAGGATTATCAAAATCACAAAACTATTGGAGAAATTTTAAACAAAACTGGCAAAATCCACATATCTCACCTTAGATCTGAAGTTTTTTCCGTCACCTGGAGCTCTAGATCTCAAAATTTTCCCTAAAACTGAAGTGAGGTGTCGGTCAAATGACGAAACACGTCCTTTTATCTTTTCTGAGCTGTCGGATGGCGACATCTGGCTATCGGAAATCCGACAGCTCCCAAAAAAATTAAATACCTATTTTTCCTTAGCTTCTTCATTACCTGTTTCTATAAATGTTCATAAGGGAATTTTTTTTAATCTGGCATAAATGCTTCTTCATGTGTTATTTTGTCTAACAATAGCTTAACACATGCTTATGCTGTTCAATGTTCAGTTATCAAAAATGACACTTTCATACAGTACTAAAGAATTGTTTTCGCATGGCTCTAAGTATAAGAAATGTTTTATCTATGACAATGAGCAATCACAAACACTTACTTTGCTAATACATGTTGATAACATTTATTTTATACATACATCATGATTGATCGAGCATAACAAAATACATTTCATAAATGCTACCTTTAACTTTGCTACTTTGCACTTATTCAAATTATACCATTTTGCATGCAAGTGAATTCGGAGATCCTTTACATATATGAATATTCAAAAACAAAAAGAGGCAAATTCAAATGCAAAACATATATTTTGCCAAAAATATTTTAAAAAATTTTGAAAGGATCCTCCACCAAGCACTACTTAGCCTCCTGATAAGTCTTAATGAGCATTGTGAGGTTAAGCACCTTGGAAAGAATTGTAAAGTGTCTTGTTATGCAACAAAAAAATGGTCCTTTTATATACTTGCAAAGTTTCTATAAGTTCATAAGTTTGGCTTTATGTATATTTATGTTATGTTTAGCAATTCCATGATCATGTATATTTTAAATATATTCATATGTATTCTTTCTCAAAGTATCACTACTACACTTCATTGTTATTTATAAAATTTCTTCTTATGAGAATTGGACCGAAATGATTCAATATTCTATATTCTCATGTGTCTTTCTCTGATAATTGAAATTGAATCTCATCATGGTTAAGTATATTTGCTTCTATACATTATAACACATTACTAGAATGCTTAGCCTAATCTCTACGGTTTCCTTTCTCATATCGTATAACTTACAAGGCTTCCGCTAGTGTACTCCAATTTCCCTATACTCTTTCTTATTTTTCTTCCATATCTCTATGGTAATATTTCCTCGTCTCTATTCATTACTTTTGATAATATCAAAGGGGGAGAAGATAATAAGAAATCATAATTAATCACTTAAATCACTTAAAATACTTAATTAATTAAGTGAGCATTCATGTAGGGGGAGTTTATATGTAGGGGGAGTTTATATGTTGGGGGAGAATATTTTGGGGAAATCATATCATATTAAGGGGGAGATCATGAAGATCAAACGTTCACATTTGTACACACATGATATACTTTTCAATATCTCTATAGGATTTATTCGATTTCTTTTTATAAGGATTTGTTATTATCAAAAGGGGGAGATTGTTGGAGCATTCGTTCCGCACTCGTCCGTTTTGAGATTAACAAATCCCGAATGTATTTGATCCTATTTTTGATTAATTGTGTGCAGATAACAGGTGCAAGGATAACATGTTTGCAATTGGAGCAAAATACCGATTTTCCAGAAATTGGAGCTATCGGATTTCCGACAGCTAGCTAACGGATTTTCGATAGCACACGATTTCTTCCCAGCGGTTGAGAGCTAACAGATTTCTGACGGCGCACGATTTCTTCCCAGCGGTTTAAAGCTAACGGATTTCCGATAGTGATATCGGATATCCGACAGCCCACGATCTTCCCGCAACTCTACGACGTGCAGCAGTTACGCAAGCTAACAGATTTCCGATAGTGATATCGGATATCCGACAACCCACGATCTTCCCGCAACAATACGACGTGCAGCAGTTACGCAAGCTAAAGGATTTTCGATAGTGATATCGGATATCCGACAACCCACGTCTCAACCACGACCTCAACTCTGCGCAGAAACGTCGAATTATTGGGACACGTGGCAGCCTTTGGAGATACCGGATTCTGGCGATACCTAGCTAACGGACGGCGACAACTCTTTTTTATTAAAAGGGTTCAGAACTTTGTGGATTTCATCCCTTCAGACTTTCAAGCCTTCTTCCTGAGTGTTATCGTCCAGAGAGCTCCAGAGAACGAAAATCCTCATCCTTGAAGAAGAAAAGAGAGAGCGAAGCCGAAGATTGTACATGCGTTCCAAGGAGACTTTCTCAAGGGTTCTTCGCTGCATTGGTCCAGAAATTCTAAAAGGGGTTTTTATTTTGTATTTCATTTATATTTACATTCATCTTGTAATCGTTGTAGAAATCGTCGTCTTGCGTGCGACGTCTAGGTCCGTGTGAGGCTTAGGGGAAATCATCACCTTGTGTGTGGTGTTAGATCCTTGTGAGGTCTAGGGTAAATCATCGTCTTGTGTGCGGTGTCAAGTCCTTGTGTGGCTTGGGCGAAAATCGTTGCCGTGTGTGTTGCGTCTAGATCAAGATTTGATTTAGGGGGAGGCTAGTGTCTATATCTGGGAGATATAGGCTATAGCCAACCGGTCCTTAGGAGAAGGACCGGTGAAAAGAGACACGAGATTTTATTAATTGTAAGCCTTTGATTCCAAGCTTTATTGGAATTATTTCTACTCATTATCTTTGATGAAATAAAATCTTATTTTTAAATTCAATTATTTGTCTCTATATTCATATATTGTTTCGTTTGTTACAAAAAGTATCAAAGTTTTAAATTGCCCTTATTCACCCCCCTCTAAGGGCGCCACAAGATCCAACAGTTGGCTCACCGGAGATGTCTTGGAGGCCCGCCGAAGGAGACTTGGTGGGATGTCGGAGGAGGCATTTGCAACTCAGGAAAAAAGATTTTTAAGTCAAATCGCTGGGAGCAATGAGAATGAGAATGTCGAGTGGAAGTCCAGACCCTTCATGCACTACAACATATAAAAAAGCGTGGTGGTAGACTTATGAGAAACCTACTGCAGCATTTTACAAAAGCGTTGCTATTGCAATTTACATACCATGACGCTTTTAATAAAAGTGTGGCGGTTGCCTACTATATATTGCATCGCTTATCAAAAAGCGCGGCGGTAGTCATTATGAGCAACAACAACGTTTTTAGCAAAAATGCCGCAACAGGCTATACCGACGCTCGCAATCGCTATGCTTTTACGACATTTTTGAAACCGCAGCCAAAGCAATAGTGATGTTTATAAACGCCGCGATAGGCTTTAAAAAACGCGGCGGTAGACCTCTAGTCTTGTAGTGATGGTTGGGGACAGAAATGGTGGAATCTTGCTTCATTGAGGAGAAGTGTCGAGAGGGGGAACATTATCCGCACTCCTTGCTCATGAAAGGGGGAAGTCGTGAAAATGGAAAAAAGGGCGAGAATGAATGAGGAATATTCATTTTTTAGAGCAATGTTATGCATAGGCCAAATTTAAGTATGTGCACACTGAATAAGCAAATAAACCTACATTAAAAAGGGGAATTTATATAAGCAGCCCTTGCTTGGCTGTTGGCAGCCCCCATTTCTATGAGTTATAATGCACCTTTTGAAAATATGCATTATACATGCATATTTAGGAAAAGTGTTCAACACAAAAATTGTAGATCTCATCGAGATCTACAACTTTCGTGTGGAACACTTTTCCTAAAAATGAAAGGCGCGTCAAAAATTTGCTACAATTACGATCAGGGCGGCAATACGTCTTGTGCGTGCATATTTAGGAAAAGTGTTCAACACGAAAGTTGTAGATCTCGATGAGATCTACAATTTTCGTGTTGAACACTTTTCCTAAATATGCATGTATAATGCATATTTTCAAAAAGCGCGGTATAACTCATAGAAATGGGGGCTGCCAACTGCCAAACAAGGGCTGCTTATATAAATTCCCTTAAAAGCGCAGGAGAAATATTCTCGTGTTCCGCCCCCAAAGGCCCAAACCCATGTCTCCTTCCTCGCTCATCGTCGTCTGTCTTCTCTGCATCTCCCTCCTCGGTTGTCGGCGCACCCAATTCCAGTTCAAAATGCCGCCGACACACAGCACCCTTAAGCCTACCACTGCCTCTCCTCGGCAGATTTCTCCTTCCCGAGCCCTAAACTATCTCCCCTTCCAGGTAGCAGTTAACCTAATCATTATTTCTCCTCCACCAGCCCGATATAACTGATTCGATGTCCCCATTCTCCTTCCAGTGGCTTTCGTGTACACAGGCTGGGATCTATCCAGATTTCAACCCAATTTTGAGCATTCTTCCTCTTCTAGAAACCCTTTTTCGCTGACATTTCTCCTTCCTGAGCCCATTCCTGTAAACACCAAGGTATACCATTAACACTATCTACTATTACAATATATTGCATCTTGAATTTTTTCGAGATTTGCATTTTAGTTAGGTTGTCTTTTGAAAATTATCGACCGAGAATGATTCAATGAGATGTATTTGAAAGAAAAATCCACTATTAATTAGAGAATCCTTGTGATGGTATCTATAGTACCTCGAATGCATGTGTGTGAAGTGTGAGAATGTATGTGTGTGTTTTCAAAAATGATAGTTATGTATGCTCCTACATTTATGCCGACACCAACAATACTAAAGTGAAAGTTAAGTCATCTCATAAGAAAATAATATATGCATACGTTGTAGTACCAAAAGAATATTCACATCTATGTGTGGATTTTGTTGAAGTAAATATAGTTTGCAAGCTTAGTTGACAAAAAAATGTATTGAAATTTATTGAAGTTGTTGCGGTCTACTCAAGGCTCCTAAAATCGGTTCAGAACGAACCGTCGCCCGGGAGGGGTCGAGCGCGCAATCAGTTACTTAGAGACGAGACGGATGACAAAGAGTCTTTTTAGGGTGGAAAACCCCGGAAAGTGATAAAAAAACCACGTGGTCGGGACGATGCCAACCAAACTTCACTATATGCAGCTTCTTTACAGGGCTTTCTTGAGAGATCAAGGGCGACATACCGCTCCTCGTTACAACTTTGGGGGAGAGAGAGAGAGAAGTGTTATGTGGGTGACAGACCACCACTCCCGAAGCTTTGACTTTTTCCTTGCAGCGGTGGAAAGCACCGTGCCCTGGGGTCATGTGTGTGTTCTGGAATCTGTTTGCTCTCTGGAACTCGACGCGCTCTAAAACTTGGCTTTCTAGGGCTTGGACACTCTGGAGCTTGAGCACTCTTCCGGATGCTTGAAGGTGGACGGGATTCTTCTTCTACCTTCGAGGTGTTTGAAGATTTCTTCAAGTACGACCTTGAAGAGGAGGGATATCTTCAAGAGAGCTCTCTCTCTTGAACTTTGGAGGAAGGATGAAGAGAATAGAATAGATAAAAGAGAGGCTTTGAGAATTTATTTATAGGCCCCAGAGGTGGTTATGGTGGTTACTACGGATAATCGTAGACCGTTACCACCCAAAATACTAAATGAAGACCGATTTTATAAGGATTGCGGTGTGTATTAATTAAATAATTTCCCATACGCAAATCAAGGTTATTTCGGATATTCTCACCCGTCCACTACGGGTGGTTATGATGGCGGTTACGCGGGTAGTTACCCGCCAATCGAAAGGTGGAGAACGCAAGCGAATGATCGGACGACGGCGGACTCCGGCCGGCGAGGCGGGACGCCGGTGAGGAAGGGAGGCCGGCCGAGAGGGGCGGCCGGCCGGGAGGGGCGGCCGCCAACCACGGATGGTCGGCCGACAGCGCGACCTAAGAGGTCGCGGGCGCACGTCCCGGAGCGGCCGGGGGGAAGGGCTGCCGTGAGGTCGTGCGCCGGACGGTAGCGAGGCCGCGGGAGCACGGCCACGGGCGGCCTGTCGGATGCCCGACCGGGTGGCCAGCCGGGCAGCTGGCTGCGAGTCCGCGCGCCGGCCGACCTGCTGCCCGGCCACCCAGCCTGGCCGCGCGCTTGCTGGTGCTCGGCCATGTGCATGTCGGCGCTCCACCTCGCTGCATTATTCAACTGCTGAAAACAACTGTCCACACTTCTTGATCGCCCAGACCGCAGGGTCTCAAGATCATAGAAGAACCCACGAACACTTGACGAAGAACTGCTTCCTGCTGCAATACCGCAACTCAAGACCGCCTGACCACTTAAGGACGCCTGATCAATTGAGTCCGTTGCATAGTCCAAGAACTCCTAAACATAATCCGCACAGATAGGCCACTGCCGAACTGGTTTATTCAAAGCTGGAAAGAAAGGAGAATGCTGACAGTGACTGCTAGCCGCTAACCTATGAACAAACAAGCCGGTCAGACAATTCAAACCGCGCGACCTCAAATTGAGACCGGCACAATCAAGCCAACTTTAGTTCTTACAGTTCTTGCGTATGAATGGGTACCCCGACGTCCCTATTTATAGGCAAACAAATGGATGTCGTCACCACCCCAAGGGATACAGTC
Source organism: Dactylorhiza incarnata (assembly GCA_033032865.1). NCBI lineage: Eukaryota > Viridiplantae > Streptophyta > Magnoliopsida > Asparagales > Orchidaceae > Dactylorhiza > Dactylorhiza incarnata. Next base: position 950,464 of record JAWHQI010000102.1, on the reverse strand, counting down.
ACCTTCTTTATTGAAGCACGCGGTCTCCAGTACCAGACCGCACGGTCTCTATAAGACCTTATTACTTGAAGCAAAACTTGCCAAGAAAGACATCTTGCCAAGACAACCTGGCAGACCGCCCGACCTCTTATAAGAACAGACATGAGCATCTGACCGACTAGGAATAGATCGCCAGAACAAGCTCATGTAACCCGCAGTACGAGACCGCCCGGTCTAAACCAGAACATGGATACTTGGGCAAAATAAGCAGACCAAACACTGGTCGCCAACACCAGAGACACGCGACCACACCAGCCAGGTCGCCACACCGAGCTCGCGGATTCCAGAGGTAAACCGCAACACAGGTCGCGCGGTCTCTGCGGTCTCCAAGAGCAGACCGCCTGGACTGTCCACTTCTACTTCAAAAATTTAACAGCTAGCCCCTCACAGGGTAGACCTCGGGAAGTCTAAGTTTAACCCTAAACTACAGGAATAAACTGTTATGCAAGATTGTCTTAATAATCCACACACTCGCACCCCGTGGTTACGGGAGGTTAGTTGGTTTGGTCTTACGAGCGGTAAGCTCGGTGGTTGTAGGTGCGGATGTGTTGGTCCGACGAGCCGGTGGCTCGGAAGGTTATGGTGACAGGCGGGTTAGCCCGGGGAGCTTATGGCTCGGAGATAGATGGTAATCATATTGTTTGTGCATAAAGGTGGTGGGTCTTCGGCATTGACAGTCGTTCACACCGACGTTGATACGCTGACTCAGCAAGTGTGGATTTGCACTTAGCCATGAAAAGTCTGGTGGTCCAGCCAGTAAGAGTACGCATGCGCTCCACGATTTTGCGTTGAGGCGTATGATAGGTTTAGGTTAGGTAGTGTGAATACCAACCTAGAGGTGGGCGAGGCCCAACCCACCGCTTCCATTTACCACTACGGGAGTATCCTGGGAGTCTTGCTAGCTCCAAAAAGTGGAAACTAAAGGTCTGTGCGCATAGAGTTGAAGTGTGTGAGTTGCACTTGTGTGAACATAACATTAAACTGCATAACTCTGCATGTCATAGCATAAGCATTGCATTTCAACCTCTACCCCTATCGTATAAATTGGTTATGAGACTTTTTATACAATATGCCTTGCTAAACGACCCCTTGGTCTATAAGTTTGTATGAGCATTCTTATAAATCAATGGTTACTTTTCTATTATGTACTTATCTTTACTTACTGTACTTGCTCTTTACCATGCTCTAATTAATGCTTCAAATATATATATATATACACTTGTGTAGTGGTAGACATTTCCTGTTGACTAGATCCGCCGTCATCTGCTTTGTTTTATACCCCTTGCTGTCCTCCGCTTCATCCTTCCCGCGCGGTGCCTAGGAGCCACTGGGGGAGGGGTGAGGAACATAAGGCTTAGTATTTTGACTAACGGTCGGTGGACCATATCATTTTAGGGGATCAAGGAGCAGCACTAGGAGACGCAGCACCAGCGGAGGCCGGTGCAGTTGGAGGTGGGCCAGTCTAGTACATGAGCACCGGTTTCAGGATCAGTGATTGGTTAGTAGTTGCTTCCGCGAGTGACCTTGTAGTGAGGACATGATGCACTGGGCATGATCCCTTTATTATTGTTACCTTTTCATTCAGTTATTATCTATGGACATTTACCCTTGTAGTTTAATATTTCATGTGATGTGGACATGAGCTTCTCTATATGTTCAAATATACTTTTCCTTTTTTGATCGATATGGCCGACAGGATCGGCGTTTTGTAGTGATAACCTTCCCGAGTGCTGGTGTCTCCACAAAGCGGCGGTTCTGGGCACAAGACCCGATTTTGTAGCGAAAAAAATGGTTTCTTACATTTAGTTCCCCCTTTTTGGAGCTAGCAAAACTCTCAGGATACCCCCGTAGTGGTAAACAGAGGCGGTGGGTTGGGCCTCGCACACCTCTAATTTGGTATCTGCACTACCTAACTTAGACCTATCGTATGCCTCAACGCTAAGAACACAACAATGGAGCATCTTGAAGTTCACCTGGATTTTGTCCGTCCATAACACAACCAAAGCAAAACAATCAAAAGACCACAACACGCTTACAATAATTTTCCAGATAAAAATACACACAACAGTTGCACTCCCCGGCAACAACGACAAAAACTTGATGCGCAAACAACAAGTGCACGGGTCGCTCAAGAAATAAAAATAGGAGCAAGTCCCCAAGTACCGATCTCTCAAGGAGTGCAGGTGGGAGTGTGAGTTCTCTATTCGCATGAATAATTGTAAGAGTGAAACGAACCAAACTGGGGGTTTTGCGATTGTGTTTCTACACTACAAATAGGAAATAAAATGCGGGTCGCCATCACCGCATCGCTTGGATGGATTACCCAAATGGGTAATGGAATGGATGGAAGAACAATGAGAGTCGCAATCACCTCTTCGCCAAGCACGCTCCTAGCAATAGCTCGGATGACACGAACACAACAACAAACTGCAGTGAGGAAATAAACTAGGCGCACCACGGTAGTAAAAATCACAAAATCACGCACAAAGACATGATTAATAAAATTAAGCACAGTAGGTTTTTACACATCATAACCACATTCCACAAGTTCATAAACCATACTGTAACAAAGGAAGGGGAAAGAAATACAACCGAGCCCACAAAGTCTTGTCGGGATTCACGGACGGAATCAAGGGTTGTCAATCATTGTCCGAGCTCGGTCCACAACTGACGTTCGTGGTACGGAAGGGCTATCACTTCCTTCTATTAACCCGTCTTCTTTGCGGATCTCTGTCGGTAGCAACCTCACCAGAGAACTTCCAAATGGCAGCGAGAAGTATTCCAAAACTGAACTTGAGAGCTAGGTATGATGGTGGTGGCCGGATACGAAGTTCTAGCTGAAGATTTGCAATGGAATGATGGTCGGATCTCCTCTCCCAAGGTGTAGCTCACAAGGGGCGAAAAATCAGAGCTTTTCCCGCTCCTCCGTCTGTCCACGATGCTCGGATCTCCCTTAGGTCGGAATTTCTGCACACTTAAATAGGGGCGTTAATTTAAGAAATGCACGACCAAAATGCACGACCGTGCGATTAAAAGAGACGAATACGACCTAGGGCTATATGAAGGTCATGCATTTTTGTTCGCGCACAAGCAGAATGCTCGTGCGTGACCAAAACGCACGGGGTAGGACAGGCCGCTCTTTTTACCGGCTACAGGAAGGTCGTGTAATTTCCTTCACGCATGTTTGGATTCAATCGTGCGTTAAGGAAAATGCACGATGAACATCATCACAAGCAGCTCTGAGTAAATCACACGATCGACTCGATCATGCGTCAACAATAATCGCACGGTCATGTGATTAACCCAGACTACAATGCTCAGCTCATGGGTTTGATCCACCTGCATTCAATCAAAATATAAGCTCCCACCACATAGGAAATCACATAGCATCCACAATACAAGCATGAATAGGCATGGGGAGCCCCAAAGGCATACCCCCAACACAGAATGCGCAATTGCACACCCCGATAGGCGAAAAGAGTGCACTACGTGTAAAATCCTAACAATGATAAATATTAGCGATTTACCGCTAAAAGTGTAGTGCACGAGTGAGAAAACAGGCCCAGATGAGTCCGAAAAATCCTATATAATTGGTACTCATCAAATCACATGAAAAAGTCCACTTTTAACTGAATCTTTTTAGCCAAGTGTCCTTACGAGTGGCAAGTTTTCTTTTATAGCCTGCAACGAACCCTGCCCCCCAGCATGGAATACCTCCACCTGCAAAGATCTCATTAGACAGTCCTTTAGTCAATGAGTTAGACTCAACCCCACTAGTACACATGACGTACCATGACGATTTATAGTATGCCCTAGTCCGAAATAGATCGTAGGTATGAATTTGGTTAAGATACGAGGATACCCCAAAGAGATTAAATGAGGAGCTTAACATGAGAGTGTCCACCTAAGACATAAACTCTGATATCCCTACTTCATCTATCAAGGATTATCCAAATTGATAGGACCGCCTTAAGGAGATTGACACATAAGCAGAATGGTAGGGGACTCGTAGACTCAACCCTCGTATCGGTGACGTGATTACATTGAGATAACCACCACGACAAACACCGAGGGTCGGATAAGAATTCAAGTTTAGAAGAGACCCGTTTGGGATTGGGTCACATATTGACCCTGATAAGGTTGTCGTAGAGGGTACTGAAAGTGCACAGTGTGCCTCTGAGAATCCTCTAGAGAGGGTGAATAGAGATTTAAAGATTTTTCTACCCTAACTGTGCAAACAATAAAACTTACTAAGGTATTATGCACACAAACAAAACCAAAGGCAGAATAAATAAGATAAATATTACTGGAAATAAATGCTGAAAAAGGGAAGTGGGACAACACAGAAAATAACAACAAAGATACATAGATTTTTATAGAGGTTTCCCAAAATGTGGGTACTCCCCTCTTCTACCACCTGGTAGGAAAGCACAACCTGTGCCTGAGTCTTTTGATAATGAGACTCTTAGAACCAAAGATCTTTTGATAATGAGATCTTGAACCACAAATCTTTTGATAAGGAGATCTTGAACCACAGATCTTTTGATAAAGAGATCTTGAACCATTGAATCCTTTGAAAGAGGGATTCTTAAAACTCTTTACAGTTGAGTTGAAGAGACAAGGAAGAGGAAGAAGTAAGAAGAAGAATTATGTTCTCAGAATTCTATTGAAGCCTTCAGCTTCTTTTCTTTTGCTGGATCTGCTAAAGATGAACCCTTGCTTATGATTGTGATGATTTGCAAGGGTTATAAGCTTCAGATCCTTTCTACTTTCTTCTGATTGAAATCTGGCTGCTATGAGATATTGATGAAGATCAGCCTTCAGTTGTTCTGTTCTGAGAGAGAGAGCAGTTCTTGTTTTTCTGTCTTTTAGGATTCCAAGAGGAAGAAGGAGGAAGCCCTAATCGTCAAGAAGCAAACAATTGTGATGAATATACTTCTGTTTTTCTCACTACTATTCTTATTTGTTGTCCATGATTTAGTTTGAATTCCTTTCCTCTTTTGGATTGTCCTGAAAAGGTATTGGCTTGGACAATTAATCTCTCTTCCTTCTTTTGTTCACGACCCGTCTACCAACTGTTTGAATCCTTTCCAAGAAAGCTTTTTCTGTCTTCTTGAATGCTCCTCTCCATTCTAGGCAATAAACAAGCCGTTGTAGGACGGTCTTTAGTGTCGTGGGCCCTCAGAGAGAGTGCAAAAGAGACAGCTGAAAAGGTTTCTGTACAACCACGTATTCGCCGAGTGGTCCCACCCCAGACTCAAGGTCACCAGAAGGAGAAATGGGTGGAACAAGTAAGTATTCGCATGAGCCGAAAGGGGTTTTCTCCCGAAGAGCATGAGGAAGCACTCGCTGGCGAGAAGGCTCTGGAGTGCGGATAGACGGGCGAGTGGGGGTCGAAGCCCCGCTCGCTTGGGGGATCAGGAAGAGGCGAGTGGAGCCCCCGCGGACCACTCGCCCATAGTAAGTGAATGGTGCCTTCACGGACCACTCGCCTAGGGAGGCGAGTGGTGCCCTCAGGGGCCACTCGCACAAGGGGATCTGGAGGCAAAATGACCCAGATACCCCTTGTGGGCTGCCAATAGCTCCTCAACACAGCGGAGTTAGGCTGTTAGCAGACCAGTTTGGGGTGCGGTTAGCAAAACCAAAGGCGGATTTACGCTATTTGAAGTCCAAGACTAGAAAATCTATAAATAGACCCTTAATGGTACCTTGGAGGAGATCAGATCTTTTTGAGCTCTCTCCTCCAGGAAATTTTTGGAGTTGGCTGCTAGTGCCCTCCAAGGTGCCCGACTGAGCATTGGTTTGGGAGGGGAAACTCTCTAAGATCTTCCGTGTGTATGGCGGGACCTCCTCGCTACAGCCTTGGGTCTGTTCCAGATTTTCCATCCACGGTCAAGAGAGTTTAGTGAGTGAGAAGTAAGCGCAGGCTACACCACCCTGTGGGTCCGAACTCAGAGACCAGTTGATGGTTTCAATAGTTTCCTTTTTAGTCTGTATTCGACGCTGCGTTGACTTCATTTTCTCTTCTTATCGACGAACCTTCGACTTCTTGTAAGAGCAGCTTCTAATTTCTTCAAGCTCTGGTTGAACTCTGATGTTGATGTTACATCGATTACTTATTGACGTAACCGTTGAGTTGAAGACTTGACTTTGAACTTCATCATCTGCGTCGAATTGTAGTCGACGTTGCGTCGACTTCAGATGGCTTCGACAGATTCTTCCTTCTGTGTTGAATTGAAGTCGAGGTTGCGTCGACTTCTAAGATAACTTTGACATGCTCCTTTATCTACGTCGACTCCTATTCGACGCAACGTCGACTTGATATACTTTGATAGAGGGTTTGAGTTGCTTGGACTTCTAGTCTAAGTTACGTCGACATGAAGTCGAAGTTGCGTCGAATACTATTCGACGCAATTGTTAACTCAACCCAATTTATGGTTGTCTTGCTCTGGTCTTGACACTCCAAGTTGTGTGTGATATCCTAAGACATCTAATGACCAAATTACCATCACTATACAATGGGTAATTAAAACTTAAGAGTTAAAATCACTTTAGATAATTTGTTAAGTTAAATCCAAGGAGTTTTTCCCAACAATCTCCCTCTATTTATCTTAACAAATTTTACAGACTTGGTTGAAGGGATTTTACACAATCTTTTACATAATCAGAAATATATAAGACAACATAGACAATTACATTATGACAGACTGAGATCACAAAATATTTTATACATTGTCAAGTGTATTTTAATGTTCATCACACCACCTTCCCTTTTTGTTTCTCTTTAGACAGTAAAACAGAATTACCTGAGTTTCATTGCTCCTTCTCAGGGGTTTTCCTTTTTCTTGAAATCACCTTTGGAATTATCTTCCTTTGAGCAAAGTTCAGAGGCTCATCATCTTCTTCAGCAACATTGTCCTTGGGAAGCTCCTCATGAATCTGTGCATTCAGCTCAGCACTATGAACAGCTTCCTTGGCAATCTTGGCCACATCTTTCAGCAAATGATCATCATGGAGCTCCCCCTGGACCACTGTTGTACCTACAACAATCATTGCTCCAGCTGGCTCTTGGGCTGGTTCTTGAGGTGTTCTAGGAAGCCCCCCCACTGAGTTTCTGCACCTGGTTCCCCTTGATTCTCTGGAGATTCTACTTGAGACTCCCCCTGGACATTTGTTAGGTACTGATGTACCTCTTCCATATCTTTTTCAACCAGCTCCCCCTAATCAGCAGGCTCCCCCTGAACATTTTGGAATATAGTAATTTTATCAGGGGCTTCAACATCATTCCCCTTGCCATGGACACTCATCTCTAGAGTAGGTCCTTCCTCCTCTTGAATTTTCTCCCCCTTCTTAACCTTGCTGGCAAGAGAGGTTAAGAAATCCTTTGTTACTAAGGAGGAAGACATGAATTCTTTGAGACCTTGAAGAGACCTCTTTGAATCTAGTAGTTCAGACTCCATCTGTGAGTACTTCTTTTCAAATCTTTTGGCTTGGCTGGCCAGTAGGTCTGCAAAGGTGCTTGAAGCCATCCCTACAGCTTTGGATATTGCTTGCTCAATGTCAAAGGAAGGTGTAGGATGGGAGGTAAGGGCAAGTGGAGGTGGAGGTGTGAGGTTCTCATTCTAATTAGAAGGATCCTGGTAGGACGGGGAAAGGGTTTGGTAGGTTTCTGGAGAAATATAGGTTGGTGGTGGAGATGGAACATATCAGTTGTTTGGAAGTGGTATGGATGGTTGTTGTTGTGGTTGTTGGTGGATGGGAGATTGAGGTGTTGGCTCTGGGACTGTAGTATCATCTGGAATATCTTCTTGTGATGCTGCAGCAGGTTCCTGTTCTGGAATGACATCCCTTGGGTGATCTGGTACAGTGTTCTGTGGAGTTGGGGAAGGAGGAGGAGAAGATGCAACCTGACCAGGCTTTAGGATCTACCTGATCCATTTAGAAAAGATTCCTATGTTCAACCTTTTTCATGGAGGAATGGGCACTCCCTTAGATTTTCACACACTAGGATGGTGGTGGAAGAGCACTTGGCTCATGATTCTCATGTAGGCATTTTCTTTGTCGGCATATTTGTGCCCAATCATTCTCAGGAGCCATCTCGTCCAGTTTATCTTCTTCTGAAGGACCAGAATTCCCATGATCTGCAGCTGCTGCTTGGGAATAGCATCATGAGCTGAGATTTTGCAAAGAAGCACCTTCCCTACAATATCAGCCAGAAAAATAACCATGAACAGAAAAATCATAAGCGTTTCGACAAATATATATTATTTCTCAGAAGTTGATCAACATTAAAGTCTTTAATTTGGGTAGTGCATCATCCGTTGAAATTCCGCATCTTTGTGAGCGCTATTTTCATCACCAACCTAAAATAAAAAATACATTGGAGATATGTTAAACATGTTAAATTAGTAATAAAAAATATTACTTACTTGTCCGGTGCTAGAAGGTATCGAAGGTTCCACCCGGCTTCGAGAAGTGGCTGTTGTTGGTGTTAATGGGTAGCCAACACGCTCCAAATGAAATCACATATGTTGTTGTAGGCATGCCATCTGTTCTTCCATTTGAACTTTAAGTTGTGACTCCATTTGTGTCTTCATCTGGGCAATTTGAACATCAAACTGCGATTGCATTTCCTCTCGAAGTTGAGAACGAATAAATGCTTTTTGTAATGTGCATAGGAGCTCGAATAAATGCTTCCATATTTATAAATAATGAATCGAAGGAGAAAAGTAAAAAACAACCACTACAAATTGCAAGATTAGATAAACTTAAGAAACAAATATCATGTATCTCCTTTTGTTGGAGTCTTTTATCCAACTCTTGGAGCACTTTGTCCAATCTATCTTGTACGGAGCAATGTTCCTTTTCAAAATTCTGCACGGATTTTGTGAAACTCTACCAATGAGCGAATCCTATGGAAATATGCCTACTTCATTTCATGCCCATCAAAAGTTGCATGATTAGATATTGTTCTTATGACATATTTTGGCACTCATTCAATTTAAGGACAAGTCATGAAATATGCATATTAAAACTGCTCGAAAACAAACCACTGAAATAAGTTAAATTACGACATACCAAAGTTAAGCAACAACCTAAGCATCAATAAACTAACAATATGCAGACTATACCAGCTTGTGTACCCAATGACAATGTTATATAGTCCATTTTAGGACTCAACTTACTCATACAATGTCATTATCAAGAAAAATAACTTTGTTCTCTCCTATGAATAGAAACATGTATGATTTGCAATAAACTAATAATATGCAGACCAACAAGTTCAAATAAAGCAGATATTGTCATGCAAAAGTGAAATTGGTATGATTTGCAAGTGAAACTAGTTCATATTATACATAGGTTATAATAACTATTTTAAACTGAAAAACAAATGTAAGTAATTTGCTAAAAATTTGCTAAAACATGTAGTGAAATATCAAATGACTTCTCGGGTTGAAATATCAAATAACAATTTTAAACTGAAAAACAAATTTTACTCTCCCGGAAGGCTTTTTTACAACTAAATGCTAAATTATTAGCAACTAAGATGATAAAAGTAGAAAATTGGCATTAACATATCACCTTTAGAACAACTTTGGTTGCTTCAAGAAGTATTTCTCAATGTGCATCAAATACCACACAATTAGAAGTGATCAGGCAACTTAGGAAATAGGAATTAAGGTTTCATCTCAGTATAAGAACTCTGAAGTTCTCATGGTAAGGTGTGCCCAAATTAAGTAGCCATGTAAATAATGCTTAACAATCAAACATCAAACTCACACAATAAAAGAAGAGAACATGTTATTAAATTTTCAATCTTTGTTTTATATGATGTTTGACATTTGTGTGTGTGTGTGTGTGTGAACAATCTATATTATTCAAAATAGTTAATCTATGATAAATAATGAGTTGGATTTATTTTCATGGTGTGCATGCCCCTGAATTTTTTTAAGCCTTGGTTGAAGTTTAGGCTTAAAAATGATTTCCAAAGTGAAACTGCCACCACATACTTGTTTCAACCCCATAATAAATCAAGTTAGTACATTTCAATATTTCATAAACCCAGCTATAAGAAACTTATAGAGAAGATAAATCTAGAGGAAAGTCAAACCATATAAATTAAAGGAATAAACCTCAACATGAAATATCCATGAAACCTCAATAATGAAAACCTTCCAGAGATGGGCATGACTTTATATTTTGAAATGGTCTTTCCTCATTCAGTTATTAAGCTGACAGGACATGCATTTTCTCGCTGCAGTATTAAACAACCTCATTTCAATAACTACATTTTCTAGCTGGGCATGTGTCTCTAATAATGACCAAGTAGAACTATTTCTCCTAGATTTATCCAATGCATATATGAACAAACTCAGTTAAACATGTTGGAGTTCCTGAGGTGATCTCAAAGCAATCAACAGTTAGTCTTACTGTCAACGCAATATGAGCCTATAGGGTCGCACATAAAAGCGTTTGGAGAAGTTGGAGAAAGGATTGTGTTGGCCTTACTCATATTGGATATGAGTGGAGGACCAATCCTATGACAGTTTGGAATTAAGTTGAGAATGTCTCAACGGGAAATCGTTTAAAGGGTTTAAACGAATGAGTATTTACTTGACAAATTCGGCTAAAGGGTTTAACCGAACTGCGTCAAATTCCGTTAAATGGTTTAATTGAATTAGCTTGATTCGACTAATGAAATTCGGCTAATATGATTAACCGAATTATAATAGATTCGACTAAAGGGTTTAGCCGAATCATGTCAGTTCGACGAAAGGGTTTCGACGAAATGATATAGCCGAATTTGTATAGACGAATTCGTCGAAATGGTTTCGCCGAATTTGAGTCGAATTCGGTTATATTGATTAGTCGAATTCGGCGAATGTAAATCTGGACAGATATTCTGCGGTCTGCGGATAACCTGATTTATGCATTTTAGTATAAATGGGCATGCGATTTTAGGTTTAACTGGACTTAATCTTCTTCGCGATTTAGATGAGAACGGCCGATCGGAACAGTTCCGCGCGAGGGCATCTCGTTCTTCCCATCCGCCGATCGTCTTTCGCCGCCGCTAGTCGCCGTCGTGGTCGCCGCCTCCCCTGGATCGGATCTAGCAGTCCGTGGGGACGTTGAGAGCTTCCTTCTCCGACCTATTTCTTATACGACAAGAAGCTAGGGTTCTCCTTCGCTTGTGTGGACTTCTATAGAGGGATCGATCCATTTCGATTCTTGAAGAACTCAAAGACAGATTTTGGATTTCTCTTTGGAGCACCTTGGTTGAGTGTTGACTTAATCCCGCAAATGTACTTTGTATTTCGATTTGATTATTCTCTTGAATCATGAAAACTGCAAGATCCGTTAGCTTCTTTTGGGTTGTTCTTGTTATTATTTCCGCTGCGCATATTCGATATGTCATCCCGTTAGAGGTATAGAAAACCCAACAAAACATTGCCCAAATAAAAGTCAGTTAAAATATAAATTGGAAGAAGCAAAGAGTTAAACAAACTCAGTTAAAATCCTAAATCATTTAACATTTAACATTCCCAGCTATCAATGTCAAAACACTCCTAATGTAGTTAAGGAAAAATACACCAGAAGAAAGCTTCCTAAGTTGGATCTCAAAATGTAACAAGGAACAAGAGAACAGGAAAATTTGATAAAGAAGAAAAACATAGAACAAAAATTTACCTGCCTGGAATCTGGGTAGTGAAGAAAAATTTCACAGGAGAATAGGAGAATAGAGAAGGCTGAATCTGGGTGTAGTTTCCTAGAATCTGGATGAAAATGGGTTTTCGGTGGCCAAGAAATGCTACTTGTGGCCGTCTGGAACAAATCTGCAATAGAAGGAGACAAAAATATCAGACAAAGGACATTGGAGGGTCGATGGCTAGGGCTTAGTCGATGCCTTGATGGAAACGAAAAATGAGCACTCACCACTTCACGAGATGGAGGATGAACTTCTTCGTCGTCGAGGAAGAAGATGCTTTTAGGGTCGGGCTGATGGAGGTCGATCTGCTCGTATTTGTCGCCGTCAAGCAAGAAAGTAAGGCACTAGTTTGGGGACGGAAAAAATCGCACGCGGGATGTCTATTGATCAACTCTTCCCGAAATTAAATAGTTTGCCCCTAATAGTGCCGTGGCTAATACAAAGTATTAGCCATGCTTGTTTCATTTCGTGGTTAATACATAAGTATTAGCCACAACTTTTGCTTATCGTGACTAATACTTAAGTATTAGGTACACTATTTTGCAACCCTGGCTAAAACATTACTATTAGCCATGGTTTTACAATCATGGCTAATACTAGTGTATTAGCCACGATTTTTAAACCTTGGCCAAAAAAAAGTGTAGCTAAAAATCTGTTTTCAAGTAGTGTATATCGACGTTGCGTCGATTAGAGATTACATCAAGATTGTTCAGCAAGCCTTAAGTCGACGTAGTCCTGTCGACATTACATCGAATTCCAATCGACGCGACCTCGACTTTGATCAGTGACCATTAAGTCGACACATACATCGATATGAACATGACGCTGCGTCGAATTCTATTCGAATTATCCACTCTGAGTGCTTCTTGACGCTGGCATCGAGTAGGAGTCGATGGTACGCCGACTTCTATTCGACGCACCTCTGAATGAACAGATCTATTTTCTTAGAAAATTCTTGTTGTTTTTCCCAGCAATTATGTTCGTTGAAAATAGTGTTTATGATATTAATTTTATGAACTATAAGGACAACAAAGAAGTTTTAAAGAATAGATCACTCCCTTGGTTGAATTTAGTTACTTCTTCATGACCTACATCTTTCTTTCCATTCCATCCTCTCTTAGGTGGGATCCACCTAATCCTGCACAAATAATTCAAACATTATAAGGAACCCAGGTTACCTTGGGCCCTTTGCTTTTACCATTGTAGGGTTCAATGATAGAATAGAAGGATCTTTCATGATACCCTTTTGGGTGATAAGGAATGGGTTTCCCAATCCTATGTTTATTATTTTGACACTTAAAATGAGTATAGAATGTATCTAAATATAAGAGATTAACATAGTGTTTTATTACCCTAGGTTTGGCTTTAGCCTTTTGATTGTTTAGTTTCTTTGCATTGCTCTTCCCTTGAGATTTCTTTTCTTTGTTAAGATTTGTTTTATTACCTCTAGTTATTTTCTTTGGTTTATTAGCTTCCTGATCCTTAGTTTTTGCACTGTCCTCATATGATTCATAGTTACTAGGTCTAATGAAGCAAACTGGATTTTTCCAGGCAAGTTTCCTAGGGATTTCTATGCTGGAGGATGGCTCTGCTCCTAACCCCAGGTGATTAAATCTCATGGAGAGATTTTTTGTGATGTCTTTGAGCTTTTGACTCCTCCCATTGAGAGAATCCTCAAAGGCTTTTGTCTTTGATAGCTCTTCTTTTAACTATATATTTTCATTTCTTATTTCTATTAGCTCTGATTCTTTTTCCTGAATTTCATTTCTTAAGTTCTTATTTATTGAATAGAGTTCATCTTTCTTAAAGTTTTCTAATTCTTCCTTATTCGCTTCTAATTCTTTTTGAATTTTAATAAAGTCATTACAGAATTCTTTGAAGCAGGTTTTAAAATCATCAGAACTAAAATCAAAATCATCAAACAGGGATACCTATTCTTCTTCATCATCTGAGGAAACCCCTAGTGCCATCATGCAAGCTGCTTTTGCTTCTTCTTCATCATCACCTTCAGATGATGAGGAGCTTAACTCTACTTCAGAGTCACTCCAGGTTTCAGCAATGAAACCCTTGGATTTCTTCATTTCCTTCCCTTTGAAAGACTTCTTCTTCTTCTTTTCATCCTTGTTGCTGCTCCTGTCCCTTTATTCTTGTGGGCACTCAAGATCTATGTGCCCTGGTTTGTTGCATGTGAAGCAAATGATCTCCTTCCTTAGAGTCTTATCATATATGAGCTTTGAGCTCCTCTCTCTTCTCCTCTCTCTTCTGTCTTGACCCATTTTCTGAATCTCCTTGCTAGGAGACTGAACATTTTATCTTTAGGAGTGGAGGCTCTCCTTCAGTAGCTTTCAGAGCAAGGCTCCTTTGGATAGGAGCTGGAGTTGTCTCACTTTCCTCTGATTCAGCCTTGTTCTTCAGAAGCATCTCATATAACTTAAGCATTCCTAGCAAAGCTCAGTAGAGATTTCTCTGTGGCATCTGGACTCTCTGATTGTCCAGATCCTTGAATCCCATGAGCTAGGGAAGCACATAAGGATTTTATCATTAATTTCAGTCAAGGATATCTCCCTGTCCAAGCATTTGAGCTCATTAATGATAATGTTGAATCTATCATACATATCACCAACTGTTTCTTCAGCTTTCTTCTGAAAGTTCTCATATAGGGATATGAGGAGGGACTTCCTGTCCTTTCCTTCATCAGAGCTTCCTTCTACCATTCTGGTGAGAGAATCCCAGATTTACTGATTGGCAGTCAGCAACTTTCTAAAAAATGTCATCTGACATTGTTGAAACCAGAATGTTCATATCCTTGACATCACATGCTTTCTGCTTCTTTTCAGCCTCTGCCCACTCACTTCTTGGGACAGCCTCTGTTGGACATGTGTGTCACATCCCTTTATTTGAGAATAACAAACCTCATATTGTATTTGATATTGCTTGTCGTGTGTTTATAGTGTGCAGGAACTATAGGTGCAATACTCCACAGGTAGAAAGCAGCTGAAATTGCAAATCTGGACTTTTGCACTACCGTCGACGTTATTGATATCGCCAGGCGTTAGCGCTATCGTCTACCTCCCGGCGCTAGCTCGAGTTCGTGCATGCGACAGTTTTGCAACCGCTACCACTACCGCCAGCGTTATCTCCCGCTACCGCCAGCGCTATCGCTACCGCCAGGCGCTATCTTCGTTTCGTGCACAACGCCACGCCACCGACGGTTGCACAACCGCTCCACACGAACGATACCGCCGGCGCTATCCACTACCGCAGGCGCTAGCTCCGAGGTCTATAAATTGAAGTGTTCTCTCTCGTTTTGGAGAGACCTTCTAGAGATATTACTTGTGCCCAAACTCTCGTGCTGCTACTCTACCAAATCATCATCTCCCACTCAAAGCCATAGAAGAAATTCTGGAGAAGGAAGCCATCACGCTGCATCCGAAGAACGATCGCTTCGACCTCGCTTGTGCTTCAGCGATCCTTCATCCTCATCTCCAGAAATCTCAAGAGGGAGTTTTTGCTTGTTATTTATTATTTCCATTCCACACTTTTTGTATCCGTTGTAGTGAAATCGCCTTGTTTTTGGCGACTAGGTCCTTGCGCGGCTTAGGGGGAATTCGCCGCATGAGTTGGCGACTAGGTCTTGGGGATTAGATATAGGGGGTGCTCAAGGCCATATCCGGGGAAGGATTGGCTAGAGCGGATTGAGGCCATATCCGGGGTAGGATTGGCTAAAGCCAACCGGTTCGTGGGGATACGAGTCGGTATAGAAAAGGAAAAGAAAATCATTTTTGTACGCCTCCGATTTCTAGCGTTATAGAAATCAAATTTTATGTAAACACTTTTTCATATAATATAATCATGTCTCTTTTGTGTTTACTTTGATTTCTATCATTTGGCGTAATCTTTATTATTTTGTGTTTCTAAGTTTTCAATTCTAAATCTAAATTATTTATTTCTAATTTACCATCATTATTTCCTATTAATCAAAACAACTTAGTAATTTTCTCAAAAATTATAAAAAGAATTTTATTCCCTTATTCACCCCCCCCCCTCTAAGGGCGCCGAAAGATCCAACAAGTGGTATCAGAGCCAGGTTATTCCAAACGGTTTAAAAACCAGGAATAATGGCGTCTTATGATCTCGCTTTTTCCGAGGGTCAGGGAATTAGTAGACCTCCACTATTTACTGAGTCAGATTATAATTATTGGAAAAATAGGATGCGCTGTTTTCTAATGACCGTAGATATTGAGGTTTGGAACATGGTAGAAGAAGAATACACTCCTCCTACATTTGTAGTTGGAGAAGTTATGTTAGAAAAACCTAAAGATAAATGGGACGATCGGGATAAACTTAAATGTAAAAATAACGCAAAAGCCATGAATGCTCTATTTTGTGCGTTAGATAGAAATGAATTTAATAAAATTTCTGCATGTACTTCTGCATATGAAATTTGGAATCATTTGGAAGTTACTCATGAAGGTACATCGCAGGTTAAATATTCCAAGCTTTTCCAACTGGAGTCGGAATATGAAAAATTCCGAATGGATGAAAGCGAAGATGTTGATGGTATGTACACGCGCTTCACCAAGATCGTCAATGCCTCAAAAGCTCTTGGAAAGACCTTCTCAAATGGCGACTTGGTCTGTAAGATCCTTTGTTCTCTTCCTCCAAAATTCAACGCGAAGGTGACGGCTATTTCAGAGTTGCACAACTTAAGGACGCTCCAAGCTGAGAGCCTCATTGGGAATCTCAAAACCCATGAGGTAGAACTTAAAATCCAACATGATGAATACAACAAGGAGCCAAAGAAGAAGGCTTTGGCATTAAAGTCAAAGAAGGAGTGCCAAGAGGATGAGGATGAAGATGAAGAGAGTCTTTTGGTGAAGAACTTCCGAAAGTTCATGCGCAATCAGGAAAGGAGAAACACCTTTCGAAAATATTTCCAAAAGGGTGAAAGATGGAAAGGGTCATCTTCAAAGAAAGAAAAAGAGAGCGACAATGAAGAAGAGAGACCTCCACCGAAATGCTATCATTGTAGGAAGACGGGACACATTCGGAGCCAGTGCCCAAAATTCTTGAAGGAGAAGAAAGAAAAACGGCACAAAGGGAAGGAGAAGAAGAAAGTACTAAAAGCTAGAACATGGGATGACTCCTCCTCCTCCTCCTCCGAAGAATCAAGTGAATCTTCATCAAGCGAAGATAAGGAAGCAAACATGTGCCTCATGGGACATGAAAACGACGGCGACGACACCAGTGTTCCTAGTGACACTGAGGTAACTCCTCCCACTTATGATGAATTGTATAATGAATTTCTTGAAACTTGCAAAGCTTTTGATAAAAATATGAAAGATAGTATTTTATTAAATCGTGAAAATAAATCTCTTATTAAAGAAAATCAAAAGCTTACCAAAAAGGTAATTGTTTTAGAAAAGAGAAAGGTTTCATGCCAAGAATGTGATCACTCCACAAAATTGGCAAAAGATATAGAAGGGTCACTTTCTAAAGCCCTCTCTCATGTCAAAACTCTTACAAAAGAGAAGGGGGAATTAGAATGGAAATTGGAAGCCTCTCTTTTGCAAAACAAAAATAATAAAAAAGGTTTTGAAAATAGGTGTGTCATGCTTGTGAAAGAAAATTCTTCACTTAAAGCACAAGTTCATGATCTCACCATGGCCATTAAAAAATTTGGTATAGGCCAAAAATCACTGGAAATGATTCTAGGGTACCAGTGCCATGGATCTGGAAAGTTTGGGCTCGGATATCGAGGAGAGGGCTACCGCCCGGCGCTAGCCACTAATGCCGACACTAGCACCTCATACCAGAAACCTGAAATTTCTTTTTCAAAATGCTTTCCTTCTGTAAATCAAAATTTTTCCAGCAAGAAAATATACCAGAAAAGGGCATCAACCCCTTTTATTTCGTGTGCAAACTGTTATAGGTTAGGTCACACATCTAGCTCTTGCAGGAAAGCAAAACGAAACACTTTAAAGCAAGTCTGGGTACCTAAGGCTTCCACTTACTCTATGGGTGATTCCACTTGGGTATCCGGATCTTTACTCTCATCTTCTTTCTAGATGTGCAGGCAGGCTAAGGACAATGAAGACGTGTGGTACTTGGATTCAGGATGCTCCAAGCACATGATGGGCAATAAAGTAAAGTTCCTTAGCCTAGAAAAGAAGAAGGGAGGGATCGTGACGTTTGGCGACAACGAAAAAGGAAGAATCATGGGAATTGGTACAGTTGGTAACGAATCCTTCACTATATCAAATGTTCTTTATGTAAAAGGGCTAAAACATAATCTTATTTCAATTGGCCAATTATGTGATATAAAGGATTAGATGTTTTATTTGAATCTTCTACTAATCTATGCAAAATATCTAATCCTACTTCAAACAATATTTTACTAACTGCACCAAGAATACACAATGTTTATATTGTTTCATTTCATGATCTTTCAAAATCATCTTTAAAATGTTTTATTACCAAAAATGATGAACTTGATCTTTGGCATAGAAGGCTAGGACATGCTAGCACAAAGCTTATTGCACAACTTGCCAAAAGAGATTTAATTAGAGGATTGCCTAGATTAAATGGAAATTTACCTTCACTTTGTTCACCATGTCAAAAAGGTAAAATTACTAGATCCTCTTTCAAAAGTAAAAATGTTATTTCTACTACAAGACCTTTGCAATTAATTCATATGGATCTCTTTGGTCCCGTTAGCACCGCAAGTCTTGGTGGTAGATTGTATACATATGTTTTAATAGATGATTTTTCTAGATATTGTTGGACAATATTTCTCTCATCCAAATTCGAAGCGTTTTGTGAATTTTCAAAATTATGTACTCAAATTCAAAATGAAAGTGATTTAAAAATTAAATGCATTCGCTCGGATCATGGAGGAGAATTTGAAAATGAAAAATTTACTTCTTATTGTGATATGATAGGCATAAAACATGAGTTCTCCGCACCACGCACACCACAACAAAATGGTGTTGTAGAAAGAAAGAATAGGACACTTCAAGAGCTAGCACACACTATGTTATGTGAATATAAATTACCTAAGACCTTTTGGGCCGAAGCCATAAACACATCATGTTATGTTATAAATAGAATCATGCTTCGCCCATCTTTAAATCTCACACCATATGAACTCTATTTTCAAAAGAAGCCTAATGTGTCTTACTTCAAAGTTTTTGGTTGTATATGCTTTATCTTAAATACAAAAGATAGCTTGGGAAAGTTTGATGAAAAATGTGATGAAGGAACATTTCTTGGATACTCTTCAACTAGTAAAGCTTATAGAGTTTTTAATAAAAGAACTAGAAAAGTTGAAGAGTCAATTAATGTGAAATTTGATGAGCTTGTTCCTTGTATAGAAAGACTTTCAGCAAGTAAAGAGGATGATCTATTACCTCCTTTGGAGCATGGTGATGAAGAACCTTCCAAAGAAGAAGAAGAGGAGGCCAAGAAAGATGAATATGTACCTCCAAGCGTCTTAAAATTCACAAAGGATCATCCACGGGAACTTATAATTGGTGAACCATCCATCGGGGTAAGAACTCGCTCTTCTCTTCATGAATCTTTTTCAAATATTTGCTTTGTTTCCGAAATTGAACCAAAAAATGTTACAACCGCTTTAAATGATGAATTTTGGTTTTTGGCTATGAATGAAGAGTTAGAACAATTTGAGCGTCATAATGTTTGGAAATTAGTAGAAAGACCATCTAATCACCCGGTTGTAGGCGTAAAATGGATTTTCAAAAATAAATTAGATGGTGAGTCTAGAATATCTAGAAATAAAGCACGCTTAGTAGCACAAGGATATTCACAAATCGAGGGAATAGATTTTGATGAATCTTTTGCACCCGTCGCTAGATTGGAGTCTATAAGAATTTTTCTAGCATTTGCAAGCTTTAAAAGGATAAAACTATTTCAAATGGATGTGAAAAGTGCTTTTCTTAACGGGTTTGTAAAAGAAGAGGTTTATGTTGAACAACCCCCCCGGTTTTATTAATGAAAAAAATTCCAAACCATGTTTATAAACTAGAAAAAGCGCTTTATGGTTTAAAACAAGCGCCCCGTGCATGGTATGAAAGACTTACATCATTTTTATTAAAGCACAGTTATATTATGGGAAGTGCGGATAATACTCTCTTCATTAAGCATAATAATGATGATATAATTATTTTACAAATATATGTTGATGATATTATTTTTGGATCTACTAATGAAGAGATGTGTAAAGAAGTCATTTTAGTGATGAAAAATGAGTTTGAAATGAGTCTTGTAGGAGAACTTTCTTATTTCCTTGGTTTTCAAATATCACAAAGAATTGATGGTATCTTTATATGTCAAACTAAATATGTCCATGATTTGCTTAAACGTATTGGATTTGAAAACCTTAAACATGCTTCTACACCAATGAGTGCATCACTAAAATTAGGAAAAGATGAATCAGGAGTTTCTATAGATCAAACTTTATATAGAGGTATGATAAGATCTCTACTCTATCTTAGTGCAACTAGACCCGATATTATGTTTGTCGTATGCTTATGTGCTAGATTTCAAGCCAATCCAAAAGAATCTCATTTAAAAGCGGTAAAACAAATTTTTAGATATCTCATTGGGTCATCTAGATTAGGATTATGGTACCCGCATAATGATTCATTTACATTGCATGGCTATTCCGATTCGGATTATGCCGGTTGTTCACTTGATAGAAAAAGCACTAATGGTACTTGTCATTTTCTAGGACCTTCATTAGTTGCATGGTCTAGTAGGAAATAAAATTTGGTTGCACTCTCCACCACGGAGGCTGAATACATTGCATTAGGGAGTTGTTGTGCACAAGCTCTATGGATGAGCCAAACTTTAGAGGACTTTAGTTTTCATCTAAAACTTATTGAATTAAAATGTGACAATAAGAGTGTCATTGATCTTACAAATAATCTTGTACACCACTCTAGATCCAAACATATAAATGTGCGTCATCATTTCATAAGGGATCACATTTAAAAAGAAAATGTAAGGATTAGTTTCATTGGCACGGACTCTCAACTTGCTGATATATTCACTAAACCTCTTCCCGATGCAAGGTTTCAAATGTTAAGGTTGGAATTAGGAGTCTTAGACATCTTAGGATGAAAAATATATAAAACGCTAATGTTTTATGCAATTTGAGCAATTAAGACATCTCTGATAATAACAAAACTTCTACATAAGACTACTCTTAAGACCCCTAACCAATATCAAAAATCCAAAATTTTAAATTCTTGAAAAATCGTGTACTATTTCCCGCGCTAGCGCTAGCGCCAGCGCTAGCGTGAGTGTTCAAATTTTCTGTTTTTTAAATTTTCTAAAAATCAAGAAAAATATGTTAGTGTATTTGTACTACTTTGATTTGAAGTTCTGACATTTTTTATTTTTTGTTTTATTTATTTTATGAAAAATCAACTACAAAAATTCAAAATTCAAAAATTACAAAAATATGTTTTTGTGTTTTTCAGTTTTTATTTCACTAAAATTTTTTCAAAACAACAAAAAAACTGTATGATCTTTATTGCCAATATCAAGCATGTATGAATTCTATTATTTAGAATTATTTACAATGTTAAAACATATTCTTTCAAATTACTATGAACATTGTTTTGCTTATCATGCGTTGATATATCTATTTAAAGTGCATCAATTGTATTGAAAAATGTGTAGAACCAAGCTTAGCATGCCTCTAAGTATGAGTAAATGTTTTATGATTGATAATGATACATTTCACTCACTTATTTTGGTAATCAACATGTTTGTCTAAATCTAAAAATGCTTGCTTGTGTATTGTATTTGTACAATGAATTAAAACTTGCATAAGTTTATTGCCTACACTACATTTGAATTGCACTTATGAAATTTAGAAAAGTGGTTAAGTTTAAAATTTGGGTTTGCAAAACAAGTGTATTCGGAGAATGTTGTCTCACAAATATGAACAAAAAAAATTATATATATGTAGACAAATATAACTCCACCAAGCACTACTTGAACCTCCTGATAAGTCTTCATAAGCATTGTGAGGTTGAACACCTTGGAAAGAATAGTAAAGTTACTTGTGCAAACCTTGGTTATTACACCACTTTGTTAAAAAAATTATGTGCATTAAAAGTGTGTGAAAGTAATTAACTTTTGTTTTATTGTGCACTTTACTTTACATATGTCTTGTATTTTGGTGATTTAAATCAATTGTTAACATTGCCCAAAATACACTTATGTGCACATCATTATCTTTCATAACACTTCTTCTCATGAGTATTGGATTCTAATGCTTTATCTATACTGCTCTTTAAATAAAAATGCACTAGATAACCTAGCATGACCTCTACAATGTTTTGGTATCTCTTGAATTTACAATTAAGTAACATTGTAGTATAATCTCTCTTTGATATATTCATTTCATGCTTGGTATCTTTATGAAAAACTTTGAGATTTCAAAAAGGTTACAACATCTTTACATTTTGAATTTAAACTCATATTTATAATTATGATCTTCATGCTTACACAAAGATGTTTTCTATAATCTTCCGCTTGCTTACAACTCTTATTCTTGTCATTTGAATTCTCTTATATATGCTATGCTTAAACTCTTAATCATTATTTATATTTCGAAAAGCTCGATCATGATATATAAATGCCTCCTTACTACCCTCACCCCACCTTCTTTTGATAATATACCAAAAGGGGGAGATTAATTGAAGAAATCTATATAGGAGAAATATGGATAAATACGGGGAGACCAATTCGTGAAATCTATCATTTAGGGGGAGTAACACATAAATTGCATTTATGTAGGGGGAGCATTTATGTAGGGGGAGTATGCACATTATCATGCATATCATATACTATAGTTGCACTATTTATCATGCTTATCATATACTATAAACACTAATGTTGATTTCTTACTAAAGAGGATTTGTTATTATCAAAAGGGGGGAGATTGCTAGACATGTGTGTCACATCCCTTTATTTGAGAATAACAAACCTCATATTGTATTTGATATTGCTTGTCGTGTGTTTATAGTGTGCAGGAACTATAGGTGCAATGCTCCACAGGTAGAAAGCAGCTGAAATTGCAAATCTGGACTTTTGCACTACCGCCGACGTTATTGATATTGCCAGGCGTTAGCGCTACCGCCAACGCTAACGCTACCGCCCGACGCTAGCTCGAGTTCGTGCACGCAACAGTTTCGCAACCGCTACCGCTACCGCCAGCGTTACCTCCCGCTACCGCCAGCACTATCGCTACCGCCAGGCGCTATCTCCGTTTCGTGCACAGCGCCACACCGCCGATGGTTGCACAACCGCTCCACACGAACGATACCGCCGGCGCTATCCACTACCGCAGGCGCTATCCACTACCGCAGGCGCTAGCTCCGAGGTCTATAAATTGAAGTGTTCTCTCTCGTTTTGGAGAGACCTTTTAGAGATATTACTTGTGCCCAAACTCTCGTGCTGCTACTCTACCAAATCATCATCTCCCACTCAAAGCCATAGAAGAAATTCTGGAGAAGGAAGCCATCACGCTGCATCCGAAGAACGATCGCATCGACCTCGCTTGTGCTTCAGCGATCCTTCATCCTCATTTCCAGAAATCTCAAGAGGGAGTTTTTGCTTGTTATTTATTATTTCCATTCCACACTTTTTGTATCCGTTGTAGTGAAATCGCCTTGTTTTTGGCGACTAGGTCCTTGCGCGGCTTAGGGGGAATTCACCGCGTGAGTTGGCGACTAGGTCTTGGGGATTAGATCTAGGGGGTGCTCAAGGCCATATCCGGGGAAGGATTGGCTAGAGCGGCTTGAGGCCATATCCGGGGTAGGATTGGATAAAGCCAACCGGTTCGTGGGGATACGAGTCGGTATAGAAAAGGAAAAGAAAATCATTTTTGTACGCCTCCGATTTCTAGCGTTATAGAAATCAAATTTTATATAAACACTTTTTCATATAATATAATCATGTCTCTTTTGTGTTTACTTTGATTTCTATCATTTGGCGTAATCTTTATTATTTTGTGTTTCTAAGTTTTCAATTCTAAATCTAAATTATTTATTTCTAATATTGCCATAATTATTTCCTATTAATCAAAACAACTTAGTAATTTTCTCAAAAATTATAAAAAGAATTTTATTCCCTTATTCACCCCCCCTCTAAGGGCGCCGAAAGATCCAACAGCCTCTGTTGTTGAGGACTCTCCTTCCTTTTGTCTGACTGGAGCTGGAGGACCTGTAAGAATAATATCATATATGTCTTTATCAATGGAGTTCATGTATAACTTTATTTTGGCCTTCCAGAGTGTTAATTTATTTAGGTTACACACTGGAGGTCTTGTTGAGGCATAATCCTTAAAAATCATTTTCATTATAAAATATTTTTATAATAATGAAATAAGAGTAGGAAGTCTTTTTGATAAAGGTGTTAACCTTTTAATGATTAACCTCCCTCTGATACCAATTGAAAGTGCACAGTGTGCCTCTGAGAATCCTCTAGAGGGGGGGGGGGGGGGGTGAATATAGATTTAAAGATTTTTCAATCCTAACTATGCAAACAATAAAACTTACTAAGGTATTATGCACACAAACAAAACCAAAGGCAGAATAAATAAGATAAATATTGCTGGAAATAAATGCTGAAAAAGGGAAGTGGGACAGCACAGAAAATCACAGCAAAGACACAGATTTTTATAGAGGTTCCCCAAAATGTGGGTTCTCCCCTATTCTACCACCTGGTAGGAAAGCACAACTTGTGCCCGAGTCTTTTGATAAGGAGACTCTTAGAATCAGAGATCTTTTGATAAGGAGATCTTGAACCACAGATCTTTTGATAAGGAGATCTTGAACCACAGATCTTTTGATAAGGTGATCTTGAATCACTGAATCCTTTGAAAGAGGGATTCTTAAAACTCTCTACAGTTGAGTTGAAAAGAGAAGGAAGAGGAAGAAGTAAGAAGAAGAATTCTGTTCTCAGAATTCTATTGAAGCCTTCAACTTCTTTTCTTTTGCTGGATCTGCTAATGATGAACCATGCTTATGATTGTGATGATTTGCAAGGGTTATAAGCTTCAGATCCTTTCTACTTTCTTTTGATTGAAATCTGGTTGCTATAAGATATTAATGAAGAGCAGTCTTCAGTTGTTCTGTTCTGAGAGAGAGAGAGAGAGAGAGCGGTTCTTGTTTTTCTGTCTTTTAGGGTTCTAGGAGGAAGAAGAAGGAGGAAGCCCTAATCGACAAGAAGCAGACAATTGTGATGAATACACTTCTATTTTTCTCACTACTATTCTTATTTATTGTCCATGATTTAATTTGAATTCCTTTGCTCTGGGAGGTCTTCTACTACTTGCACATTTGATGGTCCTTCAGGGATAACACTACCTTCTGGGAGAGGATTAATATGGTATTTCATAATATATTGTGTCAAGGACCATGGATAACCTTACTTTATTTGATAGCCACATGGCATGATGGTTTGATAAAATCTCCTCCTTTCTGGCATCTGCAAATATTTCTTTAGAAAGAGAGGCTTGGGAGATATGTAGTTGTTTAGAAAAAAGCGCATTCAGATTTCTAATTGCATCCATGAGTGTGCCCTGGGATGTTATGAGAGATTGATTTAGGAGAGATGAGAGCTGATCCTGTGTGACTTGAAGTTGATGCAGTAGGGTCTCACTAATATTATCCACCATCTCCTGAGATACTTTAGCACTGTGATACGCCCGAAATAGGTATACGTATTACACGCAAGTGCACGTGCCGGATCAAGTAACAATAAGTGAGTAAAGATCGTTTCCACGGAGAGGTGATGAATTTAGTGCTTGCAAATATAAGTTGTGCTCTTTTTTTAAATCCAAGTTAAACAAAACGGTGGTTTGTAGAGCATTCAAATTAGAAATATTAAAAACTACTAATTAAAAATAAACTAAGGATCGTAGAGAAAAGAACTTGGGTATCAGTTGAAATAGATAATCTTGTACTGTGATTTCCTTAGCCTAGTGTGATGAATTTATAAAGGTAATTTTATGAGCTGAGCGGTGGAACGTCTTTCAACGATTTTAAGGAAGAAAATCTGTATCTCTTGATATCGGAAATCCCTAGTCTCTATTTCCCCCTTGGGAGAGACAAGTACCGCATAAAGATCGAAAACCAAAGTTGCTAATACCAAGGGGAAATCTCTTTCTCCCTTCAAATACTATATCGGATCTATAACGCACTTACGCAACTCCTCTCTCGAATTATGAAGCGTAGTAAAAAGACGAAACCTTGGCCAAAATTTCAAAAATAAAAGATTATAGATTCGATAAAGATATCCAACACACATTCATAAATCAAAATTTAAGCGTTATTCATCACACAAAAGGTAAAGTATTCTCACAATACAAGATTAAAAGGAATTAGTTCATGGCGGCGGAGAGAACACACACAATGGTTAGGAAAATCTTACAAAACATGATGAGATTATCAACTAAATGAAGGAGGATGTTACCGCTGAAGTTGCTTCTTCGATCAGACCGATAGAAAATCTCTTGTAGTCCCCCCTTCGCGATGAAGATGAAGAAGTCGAATGGGATATATGGAATGGAGAAGAATTGGCCTTTAATTCTCAATAAAAATCCTTCAAACCCTCTCTCCATAACTGCCATTATTTTTGGATCTTCTCTCTCTAAAAACGCCCAACTTCTGCCCAAAGGACGCCACTTTCCAGATTTGCAAATGGCAATTTATTTGATTTTAAAATTCTAAAATTCGTCCAGGAAAGGTTGCAACCTGTTTCAGGATCCTGCAACTCTTTTCCCAGGACAACAATTTTGAAAAAAATTCTTCTTCCAACTCGTTCCTTTGGACTTTTCTTGCAATAATACCTGGGAAAAAGACCGATTTAGTAATAAATAAAATAAATATGTATTTACTCATATTATAACTTCAATTAAACTAGTTTTCCCCAAAAACGTTAAGCAAATGGTCTAAAACGATGGCTAAATAACTTCTTTTTGAGAAGTTATCACACTGGCTGAGATTCATTGAAGAATAGTATTGACAACATCCTCTAGATCAGCAAATGTTACATCCTGATTCTGAATTATAGCTTGTCGATTATCCCTTAACACATTCATTTTGTTCATAACTATGTTGAGTTGTTGACCAATGAGCATCATCTAGACCAATGATCACCAGTAGTGGAGACATTTGCAGCAGTGTTGTAAACACTTGCATTCTGATAATTCACATGCTGTATTTCTTCTTGCATCCATTGATTCTAGCAAATAAGTCATCTGATCTACAACCTTTGACAGCACTATCCATATAAGCTTCAAATTGTACACTTTGTCTGTCAAGTATAGTCTCTATCTGGGACATAAAACACAGTAAGAGTTGTGGGGTTGGAATAATAAAAGAGGGGTGCTCATTATCTGTTCTTGGTGGTGAAGGCTACAGAATAAATTTAACAGATGGCTCCCCCTGCATTTGTGCAGTCATGGTATTAGGCTGCTCATCCTCACCATCATAAACATTTATTTTAACATCAGCATCTAGGTATTCTTTCAGAGATTTGTCTGACATGTCTGTTTCTACATGACCTTCTGAGTCATTACTGGGACTATTCTCAGACCTTTCTTCTTCAGCATTCAATACTACCTCCTTGGCAATAATTATGATTTCCTCCTGAGTGACCCCTTCATGAGGTTTAGGCCACTTCCAAGGACTATACTTTCTTCTCTTAATGTCTCCCCCTCAACAGATGCAGGAAGGGGTTGAGCAACTTGTTGGGTTTGATCAGGGGTTTTGGGGATAACATCTCTTTGGGAGGAGGGTTCACCTACTTCCTTTTTGGTAAACTTCTTTTCCAATCTCCTTACAGTCTTCACATCTATCCTTTTAAGATAGTGAAGAGGAGTTGTTTCAAACTCATTCAGATGTTGGGGGATACCGTGCTTTAAGTATAAGGAGAGGATTCTTCCAAAATTAGGGGTCTTCAAACTTTCTCTAATTTTATCAAACAAGACATTTCCCCAATCAGTATTCTTTTCAAGGATGACTCTTACCATCAATTCAAACATCCCTTTTGAAATTCTATCATGTGATCCAGTTTTGCACAACAATACTTTTCCAATAATATCTGATTAAAATTTGCCCTGCATATTCATCTTCATTCTTTGAATACTTCCATAGGGGTTTTCATCAAGTCCACACCACTTAAATCCTTCTAATAAATCCTTAGTTCTTACTGATTCTTCTTCTTCATCTTCATCAAGAATAGTTAATTGAAGGGCTTTAGTTAGGCCTATGGCAGTGACTCTTAAATATTCTCTAGCAACAGTGGTAAGAATGGCTTTCCCAACCTTGCTTATTTGGGCATAAAGTTCAGAGAGGGCAATATAGTAGAGACGGGTAGGCTCGGTGAGAATATATTCAAGTTCGGATGCATACAGTAAAGTGATTACCGTGTCCAATCCTTCATCTGCACCTTGGAATCCATCCTTTACTAATTCTCCTCCATAATGACTCTTGTCATCAGATTGCTTTGACGCCATTGATGATCGTCGAGAGGAAGATGATGAAGATAGAATTTTAGGGTTTGTGTGTGTGATTTTATATGTTTTCATGGTGTCTTATTTATAGTAACATGTATTGGTAAGATAAAAGGGCGCGTACCTGACGAGATCTTTTCGTATTCTTTTAAATACTGAAGTTGCGGCGTAATGATGGTGCTGACGTGTCTAGTCATGTCGACATGTCGTCGAGATTCTATCATGGTGTGTAGAGTATCGTCGAGACCACAAAGACATTATCGTTGAGAGTGCAGTAGTATCGTCTTAAACATCAAGACGATTTTTAGTATTTAGCAATATTTTTTGAACGACTTTTCTGTGTTCCTCAGTCAATTTGTTGTTGTTGTCATTCAAAACTAAAATTTTAGTTTTCTGTAGGGTGGACCTTGTGAGAAATCTATCCCATCGACACTATAATTTAATCACTACTATAAAGGATACATGGAATTCAGCTTGCCCAATTTTAAGAACTTAGCATTCCCAATTCAATTTTGAGTTGATTGAACTTAGACTCATCAAGGGGCTTGGTAAAAATGATTGTTATTTGCCTGTCCGTACTGACATACTCAAGGCAAATGTCTTTCTTTTCAACATGCTCCCTAATGAAATGATATATAATCTCAATATGCTTGGTTCTACTATGTGTCACGAGATTTTTAGCTGTAGAAATGACACTAGAGGAATCATAGAAGAGAGATGTTCTCCTAATTTGTAAATTGTAATCCTCTAATTGGTGTTGTCCATAAGAGTTGTGCATAACAACTACCAGTAGAAATATACTCTGATTCAGCTGTGGAGATATCAATGCTATTTTGTTTTTTGCTACTCCAGAACACAAGCCGTCTACCCAAGAACGGACAAGTTCCTGAAGTGCTTTTTCTGTCTTCCTTGCACCCAGCAAAGTCAGCATCAGAATATCCACAAAGCTCAAAATCATCTGACTTAGGATACCAGAGTCCTAGATTGGGAGTACCCTTTAGATATCTCAATATCTCTTGGCTGCTAAGTAGTGAGATTCTTTGGGGTTAACTTGATACCTTGCCTAGATACATGTGGCAAACATAATATATGGCCTACAAGCAGTAAGGTAGAGCACGAAGCTAATTATGCTTCTATACATGGACTCATTATAGGGTTTCCCTTTTTCATCCTTATCTAGAGAGACATTTGACCCCATAGGAGTTATCGTATGGGTAGAGTTCTCCATTCCAAATTTCTTTTTGATGTCCACGGTAAATTTGGTCTTAGAAATGAATGTTCCTTCCTTAGATTGCTTTACTTGGAGACCTAAGAAATATTTTATCTCTCTCACTGCTCATCTCAAATTTGCTTTGCATGAGCTTGGCAAATTTCTTGAAAATATTCCCATCAATTGATCCAAATATGATGTCATCAACATATATTTAGACAAAAAGGATCTGGCCCTTCAACTCTCTCAGAAATAAAGTCTTATCTATCATATCTCTTGAGAACTTGTTTTCAAGATAAAAAGATGAGAGTGTCTCATACCAGGCCCTTGGAGCCTACTTCAACCCATATAAGTCTTTATTGACAAAATAAACATAATCAAGATAGGTAGGAGAGATAAAACCTGGTGTTTGTGCTACTTATACTTTCTCCTTCAAGTCTCCATTTAGAAAAGCTGATTTAACATCCATTGGATAGACTTTAAAGCCTTTGAATGTTGCATAGACTAGAAAGAGTCTAATGGACTCCAATCTAGATACATGAGCAAATGTCTGGTCAAAGTCTATTCCTTCTTCCTGCATGTATCCTTGAGCCACCAATCTAGCCTTATTCTTTATGATTACTCCAGGTTTATCCATCTTATTTCTGTAAACCCACTTGGTCCCAATGACATTTTTCCCTTATGGCCTTGGGACAAGCTTCCAAACCTTACATCTTTTAAATTGGTTGAGCTCTTCTTGCATGGCCATAACCCAGAATTAGTCCTGGTTGGCCTCCTCAAACTTCTTTGGTTCCAGTTATGACAGGAAGCTGAGGTGCAAGCTTTCATTTAGAGCATTTCTTCTAGTTCTAATTCCATGATTTAGCTCACCAATAATCTGGTCTGGTGGACGATCTCTTAGGTGTCTCATTGTTGTGGGCATCACTCTTTGAGGTTCTTCTACATCAATAATTTCTTCAGCTGCTGCTTCAGTATTACTATTTTGAGAATTTGGACCTTCGGTAGCTTCTTCTTCTCTTCCTGGAATAAAGTTCTCGGGGGGGGGGGGGGGGGGGGGGGGGAGGTTCCTCCTTCTCAATAGTTTCTTCTTCTCTGTTTTTTAGTGTTTCCAGTTCAGCTTTAATTCTTGCACTGCATGAACTAGATAGAGGGTTATGCAGTATGTTGTTCTCATCAATAATTACATGAATAGATTCTTCAATTGTAAGAGCATTCTTATTTAAGACTCTGTAGGCTTTTTTGTGTTTGCTATATACTACAAAGATACCTCTATATCTCTTTTCAGAGAATTTGGTAATATAATGCTTTTTATTCTTCAGCACATAACATTTACTTCCAAAAATCCTGAAGTAAGCTAGTGTTGGTTTTTCCCTTTAACAAGCTCATTAGGAGTCATATTATGGTTCTTGTTGACGAGTGTTCTATTTTGCACACGACATGCAGTATTGACTGCCTCAGCCCAGAGATATTCTTGATGTGAGGAGTCACTTGGCATAGTCCTGCCAGCTTCAATAAGTGTTCTATTTTTTCTCTCAATAACTACATTTTGCTGTGGAGTTTTGGGAGATGAAAACTCTTGTAGGATACCTTCCTCTTCACAAAACTTGGTCATTAAGCTAGATTGAAATTCAGTTGCATGATCACTTTTGATCTTTACCATTGAACTGCTCATTTCATTCTAAATTTGTTTGACAAAATTCTTGAATGTGTCTAGGGCATCAGACTTGTGTTTCAAAAAGAACACCCCAAGCAAACCTAAAGTGATCATCAATAATAACTAAAGTATATGTTATCCCTCCTGAGTTGTGTACAGACATAGGGCCAAATAGGTCCATGTGCAGCAAATATAGACATCTAGTGGATTGTTTATCCTGTATGCTTTTGAATGAAGTCCTTGTTTGCTTGCCCATTTGACATACATGACAAGGACCCATCTCTTGACAATCCATCTTAGGTCCATCTCTTACCAAATTTTTTGAGATTAATTTCTTAAGAGACTTGTAATTAATTGGTCTAGTCTCGTGTGCCACTTAACATAAGCAGACACTCCATCATTTTATAAGACATACATGTTCATTCTTTCTAATGCAAATAAAATTCAAGCAATAAATATTGCCACTTCTAGTGCCTGTAAGGATCGATTCAAAATTCTTGGAATCCTTGATCAGACACTTATCCTCGTGGAAAGCAATAGTATATCCCAAGTCACATAGTTGACTTATGTTTATAAGGTTATGTTCTAACCCTTCAACATAAGCTACTCTTGTGATAGTGATACTACCATTTGTGATCTTACCATAGCCTTTGAGTACACCTCTGTCAGATCCTCCAAATTTGACTTTGAGTCCATATTCTACAGGTGCAAACTCCTTCAAGAGGCTCCTAGTTCCAGTCATATGCCTGGAACAACCACTGTCCAAATACCACACAGGTGTCTTGGTGGTCGTTGGACATACCTGCAATATAGCTACATTTCCTTAGGAACCCACAACTTCTTGGTGTTGGATCAGTAGGTGCCCTTAGAGGGGGAGTGAATAAGGGTTTTAAAAACTTATATTATATTTTGGAATAATTGAAATAATAAGATATCAAAATAGTGATTTTGAATAAAGATCTAAATTGTTTTATAATGAAAGAGAGGATAATAAAAAATTTAGAGAGATGAAGATCAAATCAAGTTTATTACACAAAGAGGGACATGATTATTATTAATAAAATTGATTACAAAATTCGATATCAATGACGCTAGAAATCAAGACGAAATATGAAAGACTCTTTTTGTTTTCTATACCGACTCGTATCCCCACGAACCGGCTGGCTTTAGCTGACCCTTCCCCGGATATGACCTCAAGCCGCTCTAGCCAATCCTTCCCCGGATATGGCCTCGAGCACCCCCTAGATCTACACCTTAGACCTAGTCGCCAACACGAGGCGAATTTCAACCCTAAGTCCTACCCAGACCTAGTCGCCAACACGAGGCGAGTTCACTAAACGATTACAAGAAAAGATGTGAAATAAATAACAATAATATAAAAACTCCCTATATGGATCTCTTGGAGAAGTAGACGAAGACCCGCAGAGTATGATCGTAGTCGATGCGGTCTTTCGACACGATGATGACACGTGTTGAAATATTCTCCACGGATCTCCTTAAGCCTCCATGGATTTGTGGGAGTATCTCTATAAACCTTCCTCTATATGAAGTGGCACGAAGCTCTGGAATTTGGGAGTGGGAGAGGATGATGAAGACGGATCCAAGGGGTCCTTTTTATAGCCTTCGAGCTAGCGCCTGCGCTAACGCTACCGTCGGCGCTATCCCAGATTAGGCAATATTCTCCGCGTGTGAATCCTTCATTATAAGCAAGCCGATCGCCTTCCTCTTGTGCTTTGCGCTACCGCCTGCGCTAGCTGCTATCGCCTGTGTTAGCTGCTATCGCCTGGCGCTAGCACCTTCCATAACTATTTCCGAAATTTTCTCAAATCAGAGCTAGCGCTAGCGCTAGCGCCGGCTCTAGCGGGCATGTTAGAATTTTGGCTTCAAATTTGGGCGCAACCTTCTTATGTTATCCTTGAGTCATTTGAACTTGTTTTCCTGCACACTTAAACACACAAGATCAAATACACATAGGATTTGTTATTCTCAAACCTAGGAGATGTGGAAGACCATGTTCCAATAACCCCCCCCCCCCCCTTTTGATAATAACAAATCCATTAATAATAAATCAGAACATTAATATATAAGCATGATGAAACCTACTTGTGTGTGTGTGAAAGTGATGACTTAGGATAAATGTCATTTTTGGTATTTAGAGTTGCTCCCCCTAATACATGCCCCCCTAAGTGAATGCTCCCCTAATATGTAAGTTATCATCTTAATTAATCATGTTAGTTTTTCATTTTGATAGAGGCAAATATTTATCATGTTAGTTCTCCCCTTTTTGTTATTAGCAAAAGTGGGTAAGGAAGCAAAAACACATAAAATTTTTGATAATAAGATAAATGCATGATCGAGCTTTTAGAGAGAAGGAAATGATAAGGAGTTTTAAAATAATTTTCTTAGAAATAAATCAGATTTTTTAGCATAAGTATGTTCATAGAAATAAATCAGAGTTTTTAGCTTTAAAGATGAACAATATAACATTTGCCAAGTAATCAATATTATCATGTTAGTTGTCCCCCTTTATATAAGTGTTTTAAGCATAAAGAGGTAATGATTTTCAAGTAACCAATCTACTCAGACAATATGTCTATACCGTAGCCCCGTACTAAGTGACGGATGGTCATGAGAAGCTGCATACATGTCGTAGGTTGGGGTGTTAGTCCCATATGCAAACACTAGAAAAAACTCAACCTGGCACTCTTTCCCCCCAATGCCTCGCAATGCCCCACTGGAACCCTCCCCGATTAAGGACAAGACATGACTTAGAGGTCAGTTTATCTAATGTCTACGACCCTACACCCTCGCTATGGTGAGATATGTAATCATAGGATAATAATCATTGGAAACATTTAAGCGTTTAAAATCTAATTATAATTTCATAGCCAATGGGTTTTTATATTTTTTTTTTTGATTTTTTTTAAAAAAACTCACAGCTATTTTGAAATCCATTATTAAATCAGATTTTTTAGCATAAAAATAATACGCGTGTTTAGAATAACTAATATAAAATCTACCAAGCAAGTCTACTACTTGTTGAAAAAGAAATTTTGAGATTTAAGACTTTGATATAAGCATGAAAGCGCAAGGTAAACAATGTATGGTGATGATGTGGAAGACTTATAGAAATAAAAGAAACATCTTTTTGTAATCATGATGATTCATAAGAAGAAAATATGAGTTAAATTCAAAAGGAGAAGATGTTTTTGTAAATCATTTTTCTTTTAAAAACTTTAAGGTTTATAGCATAATTTTTGAGAGATTTGAAGCGAGAAAGCTATAAAATTGTTTATCCAAAGACAACATCTATTTGGAAGTTCAAAAATCATAATAGTAATAAGAGATGTTATGCCATAAAAATGATGTTATTTGGATAAAAATATAAATATCCAAGTTAAAGTTGATATTTTGAAGGAATATTTTTTTAAGCAAGTAAGATTTTCAATAAGGTTTTCATGACAATAGTCAAGGAGTTCAATTTTAAAAAAAACTACTAAGGCAAGCATGATTGCACATATTCTAGAAGATAGTGACTATAATGTCATTAATTTGCATTTCAAGTTAGGAAAAACATTGTAGAGATCATGCATTGCAATCTAGTGTTTTAACTAAAGCTTTCTCATGAGTAGAAGCTTTATGAGAGATAATGATGTGTATAAAAAGTGTTTTGATAAAAGTATACAAGTGATATAATCCAAAACACATGACTTATATAGTGAAGCAGAAACATTATTAAGCATGTAATCTTTTTAACTACTTCTACACATCAATTCTAGATTTGAAACAAAGCACAAAAAATACAACTACCAAGATGCTTCACCCACACAATGCTCATTAAGACTTATCAGGGAGCGAAGTATTTCTTGGGGGATCTCATATTTTATTTTCAATAAGATTTCTTTTTTTTGTGATCCAGTGTACATAATAGAAGTGTATTAAAGTAGTTTCCACAAGACACTTTACAATTCTTTCCAATGTGCTCAACCTCACAATGCTTATGAAGACTTATCAAGAGATTCAAGTAGTGCTTGGTGGAGTTATCTTTGTCATTTTATTATTGAAATTTTAAGCAAGACAAAGTTCTCCGAATACACTTGTTTTTTGCAAACACTTATAATTTTGTAATTTCACTTCTAAATGTGCAACAAAGTTTTGAATAATGTGTAGGTAATAGAGATAGACAACTTCATATTGTAAGATACTACACTACACAATCATGTAGGGCTAAGAACTATGGGCACATGTAGTCTACCAAAAAGTGTGAGTATAAAGAGATCATTATCAAACATAACACATTACTCATACTTAGAGGCATCCAAATGCAATCCTACATAATTCACTATAGACTTTTTCATTGCTCATAACAAGATTAAATTTGAAGCATGACAAGCCAAAACAATGTTTAGAAAACTTGAGATTTTAAATTAAACATTTTTAGCCAACTCTAAAAGAACATGCTTGTTATTTTTGTCAAAGGAATGAAACATATAAATCCTTATTATTTTAATAAAACCTTAAAGAAATAAGCAAATACATATTTTTGTATTTTTGTATTTTTGTACTTTGGAATTTTGTATTTGATTTTTCAAAAATCACACAATGGCATAAAGATAAAAATAGGTAGTACATATAAAATAACATATTTTTAGTAATTTTTCAAAATTTAAAAAACACCAAAAAATTGACACTCGAGCTAGCGCCGGCGCTAGCTCTAGCGCGAAAAACAGTACACTGATTTTCAAGATTTTGGAAATTTTGATTATGGATCTTGATTAAGTGTCCCAAGAGTAGTTTCATGCAGAAATTTCAAAATTTTTGGAGATGTCTAGATAGTTCAAATTGCATGAAACATTAGCGATTTTGTATATGACTTTACCAAACAAACATTGCATGAGATATATTTTATTATATCTTCATTTTAATTTTTCTATGGCTTATATTTGTCAATTATGGTGTAAGTTGAAAATGATAGGAGTTGTAAGCACAAGATATCATGTTCGAATTAGCCAAATAAGCATAATTTAAATGATTAGTATGATGTTTATGCAAAGAATATCATGGATAAGCCCTAGATAATAATACCCAGCCTGTATATCTTGGTAAACATATAAAGCCTAACATAGACACAAATATTCTTTAGGTGACAATGTTAGTATGATATGTTTGAGATTAATGTTATGCCAAAGTTTGATAGTTTTTCAACTTATAGATCTAGAATGAAGTGAAGATTCTATTTGATTTGATCTTATTGATATCAAGATGATTCTAAGGTCTAAACTTGAAATAAATCACAATACACACATAATACACCAACCATGGTAAACAATTATAATACCAATTGTCATCATATAATTCATATACATGTGATAGAGATAGTTGTTTTTAGATGATTTTTGATATGAATTATGATATATGATTTTTATAGAATTTTATCAAAGGACATCAATAGATCATGGTGGTGCCTGTGGCATCAGTATTTAAGATAATTAATCTTTCAATATGTCTTTTGTGATTTTCTTTATAATTTAGATAAATATCTCATAACAAATTTAGAGTTTGATTCATATGGATAATATAAGATATTTATAAGCAATGAATATAAGAATAATATATAATTTTGAATTTTGATCAATTTGATTTATAAACTCATTAAGTTTTAAGAGATAAGATCATATTTCCTATAATATATAAGATAACCATAACATGATAGCTTAAAAAATAAGAAAACAAAAAGAAAAATAGAAAGACATTAACGCATATCATGAAGTAGAAAATTTGTATATTTCATTTTTGAAAATATTCTACTTCATGCATTTGGTGATACCTAATGAATAAGTGATTTAGGTATCCAAAGGGGACCAAGTGTGGTGGTTCATTTAGGTACCCAAATATAACGAGATGACTTTTGGGGAGACAAGGATGGATCGACCATTTATTTTGACATTAGTGCGTCATTCTTAAGTATGGGTCTCCATTCATACCTTGGACAAACATTATTTTTAGTTTTCAAATTTCCATAGTCATTTACTTGAATATTTGGATAAAAATGATTTTTGAATTTATAATTTGAAGAAAATTTGTTTGCATTTAATTTTAGGTTGGGAGAATAATTATGTTGTAAATGATAATGATGATAGAGTTTTGGAATTTCATTTAGAAGCTTTTGTTGCTTTTCATTTCCTATGTTTTGCTTGGATAAATTATGAAAAATCATATTTAACTTGCCTTTGGATTTTGCTTGATAATTTGAATTTATGTGTTGAGAATTTTTCCTTATAATTTTCTTAAGCAAGTTAATTTTATTTTCTAATTCGTAGTTTTTAACTTTGAGATTGTGTCTAGCTTTATTATAAACAATTGTGTTATTATTAAGAGTGGAAACAATAGAGTCATTATGATTTTGATAGTTATTTCTAAATTCTTCAAATGTTTCATCCATCTCCTTAATTTCAATTTTATAACTTGTACACATAGCACAATCATTTTTCAAAGTTGAATTTTTTAAAGACAGTTTTTTATTGTATTCTTTTACAATAAGAAGTTCATTTTCAAGTCCCTTGTATTTTTCTTTTAAATTATTAAATTCTAAACAAGGTGTAATATTTTCATTCAAAGAGACATGGGTAAAACTAGATGAATTAACATTTGATTCTACTTTAACTTTTGCTTTTAAACTTTTATTTTCTAAGCGCAATTTGCAATTTGCATTTTTCAATTTCTTAATTTTGCGCTTTGTAATTTGTAGCAATTGTAAAGTAGAAATAGAATTACAAACAATAAGAGGATTTTATTTCCTTACAGTGCTTTTGGATGCTGTGAGATTTGAGCATGAATTTTCTTTGTTATCTTCATCTATTTGTCATTCCTCTTCCAAAGATGGGATTTCTTCTTTTCCACTTGATGTGCACTCCATTGATCCATCATGAGATGAGCTTTCTTGAACATTTGTGCAATCTTGTATGTTCTCCACTTCTTGCATTTGTTCCATATCTGTAGATGGAGAATCATACATTTCTTCAAGAAATTTCCATACTTTGTATGCACTAGAAAAACAATATATTAATTTTGAAATTTCTTGAGATAAAGCACAGAAAATACTATTTAAAGCTTTTGCATTTAGATGACGTTCCTGTTTATTTGATTCATCCGCTGGTCTAACTATTGTTATATCCCATGCATTGATATCTAAATCTTTAATAAACTTTTCCATTAAAAATTTCCACCCTTTATAATTTCTCCCTTCGAATAAAGGTGGTTTAATAGATTTTTCTTCTTCATAAAAATTTACCCCACTAATAGAAGCGAGATCATGAGACGCCATTATTCTCGGTTGTTAAGCCGATTGGAATAAACCCCTCTGATACCACTTGTTGGATCGGTAGGTGCCCTTAGAGGGGGGGGGGGGGGGGGAATAAGGGTTTTAAAAACTTATATTATATTTTGGAATACTTAAAATAATAAGAGATCAAAATAGTGATTTTGAATAAAGATCTAAATTGTTTTATAATGAAAGAGAGGATAATAAACAATTTAGGGAGATGAAGATCAAATCAATTTTATTACACAAAGAGAGACATGATTATTATTAATAAAATTGATTACAAAATTCGATTTCAATGACGCTAGAAATCAAGGCGAAATATGAAAGACACTTTTTGTTTTCTATACCGACTCATATCCCCACGAACCGACTGACTTTAGCCGATCCTTCCCCGGATACGGCCTCAAGCCGCTCTAGCCAATCCTTCCCTGGATATGGCCTCGAGCACCCCGTAGATCTACAACATAGACCTAGTCACCAACACGAGGCAAATTTCTGCCCTAAGTCCTACCAGACCTAGTCGCCAACACGAGGCGAGTTCACTAAACAATTACAAGAAAAGATGTGAAAAAAATAACAATAATATAAAAACTCCCTATATGGATCTCTTGGAGAAGTAGACGAAGACCCGCAGAGTATGATCATAGTCAATGCAATCTTTCGTCATGATGATGACATGTGTTGAAATCTTCTTCACAGATCTCCTTAAAGCCTTCATGGATTTGTGGGAGTATCTCTATAAACCTTCCTCTATATGAAGTGACACGAAGATCTGGAATTTGGGAGTGGGAGAGGATGATGAAGACGGATCCAAGGGGTCCTTTTTATAGCCTTGGAGCTAGCGCCTACGTTAATGCTACCACAGGCGCTATCCCAGATTAGGCAATATTCTCCGCGTGAGAATCCTTCATTTTAAGCAAGCCGGCTGCCTTCCTCTTGTGCTTTGCGCTACCACCTGTACTAGCGAATATCACCTGCGCTAGCTGCTACCGCCTGCGCTAGCTGCTATCGCCCAGCGCTAGCACATTCCATAATTATTTCCAAAATTTTCTCAAATCATAGCTAGCGCTAGCGCCGGCTCTAGCGGGCATGTTGGAATTTTGGCTTGAAATTTGGGCGCAACCTTCTTATGTTATCCTTGAGTCATGTGGACTTATTTTCCTACACACTTAAACACACAAGATCAAATACACATGGGATTTGTTATTCTCAAACTAGGTGATGCGGAAGACCATGTTCCAATACTTGGGTCTTAGGTGCTTGTTAGAGAAATTTCTATTTGGAGAATATGTTGATTGATTTTTTATTCTCATGTTGGTATTAAGTTGAACATTTGGATTGAACCAGCAATCTAAGGCAAAGTGATATATCTTTCCACAACACCAACATTCAAATCTATTGAATCTAGACTTTCTTCTTGAGTTGGGTCTTACTTGATTAAGTTGTTGCTTGGCAGCCAACCCTCCCTTCTTGGGAGCTGAAGAACTTGCTCCAACATGAGAACTTGTAAAGGTT
The DNA here is from genome assembly GCA_033032865.1 of Dactylorhiza incarnata. Classification (NCBI taxonomy): domain Eukaryota; kingdom Viridiplantae; phylum Streptophyta; class Magnoliopsida; order Asparagales; family Orchidaceae; genus Dactylorhiza; species Dactylorhiza incarnata. The sequence continues at coordinate 910,460 of JAWHQI010000102.1, read as the reverse complement.
TTCACAGGAAAATTTTATGGGGTGCAGATAATGCACTCTTACCAAGAAAATATTGTCTCTTGCTTATCCAGGTGGAAGGGAGATTAATACCACCATCTGTCTTCTTTCTCTCTTTGCACCCATAGATGCTATTGTGATCATAAGAATTTGTGGGTATGATCATTTTTTTGAAAATAGTCTTTCCTTGAGAAGATTTCCCATTAGCTTCACCTTGAGTATAGCCTAAACCTTTCTTGCTGGTTTGAGAGAAACTATCAATCAATGGAAGAACTGTTTGTGGCTTGGAGAAACTAGCCACTATTTTCCTTTACGCTAGGAGCTTATGCTCCAGCTCTTTGATTTTATTATTTTTGTGTTTAATTACTTCTGTTAAAGTGTTAGTGCTCAGTGTGGAAATTGATAATTTGGCCTTCTCTTGAGTTAGTTCATTAACTTTCTCAAGAATCTCATCTCTTTTGTTATTCAAGGAGATAATCTCAGCTGATTGAGCCTTATAGAGAGCTTCTGCTTTCTTAAGTGCTTCAAGTAGGGCACCAAATTTCTCAATATACTCAGATTCAGCCTCTCTTGTAGTTGAAGAGGAGTAGGCATCTGAATCTGTGTCAGATATAGTTGGAGAAGCTTTAGGAATTACCTGGTCATGATGGGTTTCATCATAACTTCCTTCATCTGAGAAAGTCATTGTTGTTATATGGCTGTCTGATTCTGATGAGGATGACTCAGTAACACTGTCACTGAGTGTTCTCACTTTTTTGGCCACAAAGTGTTGGAGTTTCTGAGATGATCTCAAAGCAATCAACAATTAGTCTTGCTGCCAACGCAATATGAGCCTATAGGGTCGCACATAAAAGCGTTTGGAGAAATTGGAGAAAGGATTGTGTTGGCCTTACTCATATTGGATATGAGTGAAGGACCAATCCTGTGATTGCTTGGAATCAAGTTGAGAATGTCTCAAAAGGGAAATCGTTTAAAGTGTTTAAACGAACGGATTTACACTAGATAATTCGGTTAAAGGCATTAACCGAATTCGGCTAAAGGGTTTAGATGAATTCGGCTAATGGCAAATTCGGCTAAAGGGTTTTGCCGAATTTATATAGCCGAATTTATATGTAGTCGAATTCGTCGAAATGATTTCGCCGAATTCGGTTATAGTGAATAGCCGAATTTATATATAGTCGAATTCGTCGAAATGGTTTCGCCGAATTCGGTTATAGTGATTAGTCGAATTCGGTTAATGTGATTAGTCGAATTCGGCGAATGTAAATCTGGACGGATTTTCTTTTGGTCTGCAGATAGCCTTTCCTATACCTTGCGTATATAAAGGCATGCGATTAGGTCTTCGATACATAGTTTTAGACTTAGTCCTTTCGCGATTTAGAAGAACTGTCGATCGGAACTGTTCCGCGCGAGGGCACGTTCTTCCGTCCGCCGATCGTGTTTCGCCGTCGCTAGTCGCCGCCATCGTAGTCACCGCCTCCCCTGGATCGGATCTAGCAGTCCGTGGGGACGTTGAGAGCTTCCTTCTCCGACCTAGTTCTTGTACGACAAGAAGCTAGGGTTCTTCATCGCTTGTGTGGACTTCTGTAGAGGGATCGATCTATTTCGATCCTTGAAGAACTCAAAGCAGATTTCGGATTTCTCTTTGGAGCACCTTGGTTGAGTATTGACTCAATACCGCGAAGGTATATTGTATTTGCTTTCTTATTCTCTTGAATCATGAAAACCGCAAGATCCGTTGATCTCTTTTGGGGTTGTTCTTGTTCATTTCCGCTGCACATATTCGATATGTCATCCCTTATGAAGGGGTATAGAAAACCCAACAGTGGTATCAGAGCTAGGTTGCGGTCAAGTGCGTGTAAATTGGGACATTTAGAAGCATTCTAAATTCCCTAATTTCTTCTTGGAATATCACATTTGATGTGATTTTGTGTGGTTTCTGGTGGTGGGATTTCAAAAATTTGGTCGGGGCTCTGCCCCGCACCCCGTTAGGGGCTCTGCCCCTAAGACCCCGCCAGGGGCGCGGCCCCTTGGAACCCCACCAGGAACGCATCTGATTGCGTTGCGATTTTCATGTTTCAGAGGTTGTTTCTCCTCTGCAGTAACCGTCTCTCAAAATGGTTTGTGAAACCAAATGTTTAGATTATTGAATCTGACATGATAGACGAGCTTGTCTACTGCACTTGTGGAGTTGTTGTTCATATGTCCAATGCATGTAAATCTGGAGATTTAGAAGTGTTCTAAGTGCTCAGATTTAGCCCTGTTTTGTCAAAGTGTTGATAGACTATTTTTGTGCACATCTGGGATGTATCTGGAATGTGAATGTTGTATTTTATTTTCTGCTTGTGCACTATGATTAAATGTTAATCATGATTAAAATGTTAATCACTTGAAATAAAATCCCTTATCTAATATTTAGTATTCGGATGCCTTCCGATGGATGACACTCTTCCTGCCTCGATCGATGAAGTGTGGGTTTGCCAAAGCAAGGTGCATTAATCTATCTTGGTAAGGGTGCGAGCGGATAATTGTGATATCCCACTGTCCACATCGGGTCTAACTTAACTAGGTGACCTCAAAGGTTGAGTGCCTAGAGGCATAGGGTTGGCATGCTCCATATGATGGATGCGAATAAAGAGTTATTCACCAACCATAAAAGAGTTGCATAGTGATGCAATTGACAAGTGTTGTCTACCTAAATAACCGCATTATGAGAGGAACGCCACAGCGGACTCGTGGTGTTGGTGAAATATGGATCTTGTCCACTAAGAGAGTAGCTCGCATAAACTCTCCGAATCGATATCAAGGGTTATTGATTTGATTAAAATAGTGAGAGCTATTTAATAAAAGTCCTTATTAAAAATAAATAAAATGTATTTTGAAATATAGTACTAAAATTTTACTTTGCAAAATTCCTTGTAGAATATCCATGGCAAGTGGCTCACTCCGCCTTGTCCCTGAGAGCGATCCTTGAGAAGAATAAGCTAAATGGGACAAATTTCCTTGACTGGTATAGAAACCTGAGAATTGTTCTCAGGCAAGAGCGCAAGCTCTATGTCTTGGAAGAAGATCCCCCTGAAAAGCCAGCCTCTAATGCACCACGTGCAGATAAAGATACTTATAAGAAGTATGGAGATGACACCTTGGATATTGAATGCCTTATGCTCGCGACTATGAACTCTGAGCTTCAGAAGAAACATGAGAACATGAGTTGTTATGAGATGGTTGAGCACCTGAAGAAAATGTTTCAAGGGCAAGCTAGCCAAGAGAGGTTCGATATATCCAGGGCATTATTTCAGTGTAAGATGGGAGCTCGAGACCCAGTAGGAACTCACGTACTCAAGATGATTGGGTATATAGAGAGCCTTGAAAGACTGGGGTTTCCTTTGAGCCAAGAGTTGGCCACTGATCTGATCCTGCAATCGTTGCCGGACAGTTACGAGCAGTTTGTCTTAAATTACAATATGAATGAAATTGACAAGACACTGCCCGAGCTCCTAGGCATGTTAAGAACTATCGAGATTAACATGAAGAAGACCATGCCTGCTAGCCCCAGACTGATGGTGCATAAAGGCAAGGGCAAGGTCAAGGGATCCAAAAAGACTAAGGTAGGACCTAAGTCACATCTTGATCCCAAATCTTCAGCACTGAAAAAAGAAAGGATTGGCTAAGGAAGGGAAGTGCCACCATTGTGGTAAGGCAGGGCACTGGAGGAGGAACTCTCCTCAGTATCTAGAAGATCTGCAGAAGAAGAAGGGAAGTATGACTTCCACTTCAGGTATTTTCGTTATAGAAATAAACCTTTCTGCTCCTTCATCCTGGGTATTGGATACCGGATGTGGTTCTCACATTTGAATAAATGTGCAGGAACTGAGAAGGAGAAGAATGCTGGGTAAAGGGGAGGTAGACCTACGCGTCGGGAATGGAGCAAGAGTTGCTGCCGTCACCGTTGGTGTTTACTGTCTTTCTTTGCCCACAGGGCTTGTAATAGAACTAGATAACTGTTATTATGTTCCCGCCATAACTAGAAACATTATTTCTATTTCATGTTTGGACATGATTGGTTTTTCTTTCGTAATTAAGAACAATTGTTGTTCTATTTATAAGAATGATGTTTGTTATGGCGTTGCCCAAATGTTTAATGGTTTATATGTTTTGAACTTAGACCATCCGATCTATAACATAGAAAATACTAAAAGACTAAAAACAAATGATTTGAATCCAACGTACCTTTGGCATTGTCGTTTAGGCCACATAAACGAGAAACGCATATCCAAGGTCCATAAAGATGGACTACTGGACTCATTTGATTATGAATCATTTGAGAGATGCGAGTCATGTTTGTTGGGCAAGATGACGAAAGCTCCTTTCACTAGTTGTAATGAGAGGGCTGATGATCTCTTGGGTATAATACATAGTGATGTATGCGGACCTATGAGTTCTGTGGCTAGAGGTGGGTTCTACTACTTTGTTACATTTACTAATGATTTCAGTAGATACGGATACGTGTTTCTTATGAAGAACAAATCTGAGACCTTTGAAAAGTTCAAAGTGTTTAAAAATGAAGTAGAAAACCAACTGGGAAAATGGATAAAAGCACTCCGATCTGATCGAGGTGGCGAATATCTGAGTCATGAGTTTCGTGATCATCTGAAAGAGTGTGGTATTGTATCACAGCTCACTCCGCATGGAACACCTCAACATAATGGTGTTTCTGAAAGGAGGAATCGTACCTTGTTAGACATGGTGCGATCGATGATGAGTCATGCAAATTTGCCCGTTTCCTTTTGGGGATTTGCTTTAGAGACTGCCGCTTTCACACTAAATCGAGTTCCAACGAAAATGGTTCTAAAGGCACCATATGAGATATGGACTGGGAAGCATCCCAGTATGTCGTTCATCAAGATTTGGGGCTGTGAGGCATACGTATGACGTCAAATGCCTGACAAGATGGAACATAAATCGGATAAGTGTTATTTAGTGGGGTATCCTAGGGAAACCAACGGATACTACTTCTACTTACCGTCTGAGGGCAAAGTGTTTGTCGCAAGGACTGGTGTCTTTTTGGAGAAAGAGTTCTTATCCAGAAAGACTGCAAAGGTAGAACTTGAAGAAGTTCAAGAGCCACAAACAATGAATGAACCAAAATTGGAACCTGAGTAAGGACTACAAGAAGTTGTAGCTAGAGAGCCTGCTCAAGAAATACAAGTCCTACGTAGATCTAGTAGACCAAGATTTGAACCTGAGAGATATGGATTTCTCATGACTCAAATAGGTAATGTGTTGCTTATGGATCATGATGATGAGCCTGCAACCAACCAAGAAGCTATGAATGGACCTGACTCCGAGAAGTGGCTTGAGGCCATGAAATCTGAAATGGACTCCATCTACACAAACCAAGTTTGGACCTTGGAGGAACCACCTGAAGGGGTACGACCCATAGGGTGCAAGTGGGTCTTCAAGAAGAAGACCGACATGGATGGGAATGTACAGGCATTCAAAGGTCGGCTGGTGGCTAAAGGTTTCAGGCAAATTCATGGTGTTGACTATGATGAAACCTTTTCCCCTGTAGCAATGGTCAAGTCCATCAGAATTCTACTTGCTATTGCTGCGTATTATGACTACGAGATCTGGCAAATGGATGTCAAAACGGCTTTCCTTAATGGAAACCTCCTTGAGGAAGTGTATATGACACAACCCGAGGGTTTTGTATCTCCAGATGAAGCCACTAAAATATGCAAGTTGAATCGATCCATTTATGGATTGAAATAAGCTTCTCGAAGTTGGAATCTGCATTTTGATGAGAAGATCAAAGAGTTTGATTTCATCAAGAACGAAGATGAGCCTTGTGTTTATAAGAAGATTAGTGGGAGCATTGTTGTCTTCCTGATATTGTATGTAGATGACATACTGTTGATCCGGAATGACATTCCGACCCTGCAAGTTGTTAAGAACAACCTAGGGAAGTGCTTTTCTATGAAAGACTTGGGCGAAGCGACTTACATACTTGGTATTAAACTCTATAGAGATAGATCGAAGAAGTTGCTGGGTTTGACCCAGAGTACATACATTGAAAAGGTGTTGAAATGGTTCAACATGCTTGAGTCCAAGAGAGGATTCTTACCCATGTCACATGGTGTGAGTCTCTCTAAGGACCAGTGTCCAAAATCTTTGGAAGATAAGGACCGCATGAAGATGATTCCATATGCTTCGGCAATTGGATCAATCATATACGCAATGTTATGTACTCGACCCGATGTCTCATATGCTTTAAGCATGACTAGCAGGTATCAGTCTGATCCGGGTGATGGTCACTGGCTCGCAGTCAAGAATATCCTGAAGTACTTGAGAAGGACTAAGGATACATTCTTGGTGTTTGGTGGGGAGGAAGAGCTCGTTGTAAAGGGTTACACGGATGCAAGCTTCCAGACTGACAGAGATGACTCAAAGTCACAGTTAGGTTTTGTGTTTTGCCTTAATGGAGGAGCTGTAAGCTGGAAGAGTTCCAAGCAGGAGACAGTTGCCGATTCTACGACTGAGGCTGAGTATATCGCTGCAGCAAATGCGGCGAAGGAGGCTTTATGGATTAGGAAATTCATCAGCGAGCTTGATGTAGTTCCTAGCATTGTTGATCCTGTAGTTCTCTATTGTGACAACAATGGTGCAATTGCACAAGCTAAGGAACCTAGATCTCATCAGCACTCCAAGCACATACTTCGGCGCTTCCATCTTATTCAAGAGATTGTCGATCGAGGAGATGTGAGCATATGCAGAGTACCGACTGAAGAAAATATAGTGGATCCACTGACAAAGCCTCTTGCGCAAAAGAAGCATGATGGTCATGTTAGATCAATGGGTATTAGATACCTGAATGATTATCTTTAGTGGGAGCCTCGTGGATTGCATATTTGTTGGTTGTTTGTTCATTGGATGAATTGTAAAATGTACTATGTATTTCATTTTATATTCATGGCAAGTTCTTTTATTATGTCATTTATATCTATCTGATAAGATCAATTAGCATAATAAATGCCCTTAGAGTGTTTGCTTCCATAGAAATTCAAGTACGTGACTTGAATGTGAGAGCCTATGTTTATAAGAAGCTTCATTCTTAAATGGTCCCTGGTCGAGGTATCATCCTAGAAATTTAGGGCGAGGATGAGACCATAAGACTAGCATGTGCATTGACTGATGACCGGTTCTCACAGGTCATGATATTGTGATATCAAGTCATCACATGGGTACTTGTTAAGAACAAGTTGTACTGGACAGACCCCCCGTGAGACTACTTTGTGGATTATTATATGAACGTGTCACAAGTAGGTCTCAAGTGACAATGGTGTTTGTGGTCCTTTGACCTGAAGTCATAGCATTCATCAGGTGAGGAAGAGCGTACTTTGATGCCATCTAAAGTCTTCTCTTGAGAAAGGTTGACGATAAGGGTGGTTGTTAGGTATGTTACGAATCATTTGGATGTTTGTGTGTGAGCAGATATGGGATTTGTCCTCCTATATGATAGGAGTTACATCCATGGGCCCCTTGATGGAATGAGACTGAGAAATGCATGGTCATGCTTGGTTGAGTCAATATATGATATTGAGCTCACCAATTTTCATACAGTCTATTCTAGATCAGGAAACTAGGATTGAACAATTATGAGGGTGACGCGGTCCATGCCTCTAGTTCTATCCGGATGTAAAGGACAAAGGGACATGACAACACTGATACATTGGTCATGACAGGCTTGTTGAGTTATGAACTCTTATTGCTTGGGTAGCAATGATGTATTGCTAGATGCCGCTCATTGTTTGTGAGACGTTTGTTGATACTTTATGATCAAGTGGGAGACTGTTGGAGTTTCTGAGATGATCTCAAAGCAATCAACAGTTAGTCTTGCTGCCAACGCAATATGAGCCTATAGGGTCGCACATAAAAGCGTTTGGAGAAATTGGAGAAAGGATTGTGTTGGCCTTACTCATATTGGATATGAGTGAAGGACCAATCCTGTGATTGCTTGGAATCAAGTTGAGAATGTCTCAAAAGGGAAATCATTTAAAGTGTTTAAACGAATGGATTTACACTAGATAATTCGGCTAAAGGCATTAACCGAATTCGGCTAAAGGCATTAACCGAATTCGGCTAAAGGGTTTAGACGAATTCGGCTAATGGCAAATTCGGCTAATGGCAAATTCGGCTAAAGGGTTTCGCCGAATTTATATAGCCGAATTTATATATAGTCGAATTCGTCGAAATGGTTTTGCCGAATTCGGTTATAGTGAATAGCCGAATTTATATATAGTCGAATTCGTCGAAATGGTTTCGCCGAATTCGGTTATAGTGATTAGTCGAATTCGGTTAATGTGATTAGTCGAATTCGGCGAATGTAAATCTGGACGGATTTTCTTTTGGTATAGCCTTTCCTATACCTTGCGTATATAAAGGCATGCGATTAGGTCTTCGATACACAGTTTTAGACTTAGTCCTTTCGCGATTTAGAAGAACTGCAGACAGGAACTGTTCCGCGCGAGGGCACGTTCTTCCGTCCGCCGATCGTGTTCCGCCGCCGCTAGTCGCCGCCGTCGTGGTCGCCGCCTCCCCTGGATCGGATCTAGCAGTCTGTGGGGACGTTTATAGCTTCCTTCTCCGACCTAGTTCTTGTACGACAAGAAGCTAGGGTTCTTCATCGCTTGTGTGGACTTCTGTAGAGGGATCGATCTATTTCGATCCTTGAAGAACTCAAAGAAGATTTCGGATTTCTCTTTGGAGCACCTTGGTTGAGTATTGACTCAATCCCGCGAAGGTATATTGTATTTGCATTCTTATTCTCTTGAATCATGAAAACCGCAAGATCCGTTGATCTCTTTTTGGGTTGTTCTTGTTCATTTCCGCTGCGCATATTCGATATGTCATCCCTTATGAAGGGGTATAGAAAACCCAACACAAAGCTCTTCTCCATATTCCTGCTCTTGGAGTGCTTCCTTTCTTCACTCTTCTCTTTTTTGAATGGACACTCAGCAATGATGTGTTGAGGCCTCTTGCAACTGTAATAAACAATGTTAGAAGAAACTTGTTTATTTGGTTTTGAATCATACATGTCAGACTTATGTCTGGTTCCAGACTTGTCTTCTCTTCTTGAACTAGAGGGTGAAGATCCATGTCTTCTGTTCTCTCTTCTTTTATTTCTTAGCAGCTTCTTGAACTACATTGTGAACAAGGAGAGTTCTCCATTTGAGAGCTCAGAGCTAGAGTTGTTGATGATCACATCTTCTGAGACACAGACAGGCTCCACTGTTCTGTGCCTTCCTGAAGTTTCAGCTTTGAAGGACACTGCCCTTTCTCTGATGTGAGCCTTGGAGTTCTCCCCCTCAGATTTTCTAGTATTCAGTTGCAGCACATATAAGAGAAGTTTGTCATACAACACTTGAGGCTCCATATTCCCTAGATTGCCAACTTCTTTGATTACACAAAGCTTCATATCTCACTCCTTGTTCAGAGATCTCAAGAACTTATCATTGAGCTCATAGTTAGTGAACTCTCTTCCATAAGTTTTGAGCCCATTCACTATTTTGAAGAACTTTTCATAGCTAATAGCTATGTTATCTTTCTTCTCTTGCCTGAAGGCTTCATACTCTTGATTGAGAAGGGATTTCCTGAATAAGAATGTTCTCCTTTCTGCAGATAGGCAATTTCATTGAGCTCATTTCCTTGTGCTGCTCACCATCCATTGTGTATACTGGTTACCCAATACAAATGAGAGATCTTGTTCTAAGTTGTTGAGCCTTTGAACATAACCTTGCCTTGATACCCATTGAAAGATTTGGGTTGTCTATAAAACACCTAGATGGGGGATGATTAAGTGTTTTCAATATTATTTCGTACTTTAAAATCTATCTAGCATAGTAGAAAAGCAAACACAGAGAGCACACAAAATTTATAGTGGTTCCCTTCAAGACAATGTGTTAAGAGGTAGTCCACTATCCCTCCCACCTATCTAGCAGTGTGCTAGACTAGGCAACTTCTCCAAAAACTAAGATCTCTTATCCAATACAGAAGATCTTACAACTCAGACCCACAAAAGATCCTACCTCATCTTTTACACGAAAAGCCTACACTCATGTTACAAGAACCTTACCAACACAGGTTACAAAAACCCTACAAACACCTCAGACATTACAAGTCCTACACCAACTCAGATCTTCTCCAAGATCCTACAGGCTCAGGCTCACACAGAACCCTACAAAAAAATGAAATAGTCTTTATGTTTCTGAAGAGAAAGATTCAAAGATAAAGCTTGTTACTGCATAGTCTTCTTCTTCTTGCAGATGTAAGCCCAGTAATCTTTGAATCTCTAGAACTTTCTTAAGAAACTTCCTCTTGATGAATATCAGATGAACTTGTCTTCCACAGGAAGAAGATTCTTTCTTGATCTTTACAGCAAAGTGATGAATACTTCTGCTTTAGACCTTTTTCTCTTTTCTGTTTTAATCTGTGTAAGTGTGAGAGTAAGAGAGAGAACTGTATTCTGAAATCAAAAATTCTTTTATTTATATTCCTCTGCAATTTTGCATACAGGCCCTCGATAATTTTATTTCATAAGTAATTGGCCAGAAAGGAATATAATCTGAACCTGCACAATAAAATATCATAAATGATTTGTCATTTTTGAACTTGCACAATGGGAAGTATTTGGAATTTTTTATTAATGGCTATGCAACGGCTATTATGTCGAGAATATATCATTAAGTACTCCTTGAATAGTGGGCATGATAGATGGATATGTTAAATGTAGATCAATTTCCAAGAAGATCTGTGCATTAAATATAGCTCTGCAATTGTCTAGACGACAAACTTTCTTCAAGACGATATCGTCTTGATCATCAAGATGATATATGTTCTTCACGATGATATCGTCGATATACTTCTGCCTTCACAACTTATCATAGCTATATAGACGATATAGTTCCTTCTAGTCGATATCGTCGAGATGCTTCTGTCTACATGATTTATCTTTAATCTTCAAATCAATATAGCTGCTTCAAGACGATATCGTCGAGACTTATGTCTGCACGATTTAACTTTGCCATCTCAACGATAGAGCTTCTTCAAGACAATATCGTTGAGACTGTCTCAACGACATACTTCCTGTCTCAATGATATTTCAGCTAAGCCTCAAAATGATATTATACTTAGATGATTTTTTACTTCTTTTATAGTCTTGATTCTAGGAATGTGTTTAACTTGCCCGTCACATCATGAACTAAAAACATAATATCAAAAACATCTTTACTTATATATACTTGTGATCCTTCTTCAAAGCAGGGAGCATTGAAGGCAATTTTCCAACAAGCTCTATTAGCTTCTCTACGCTATCATCCTTCCTATTTGGAATGAAGTGAGACACCTTAGTCTAGCGATCCACAATCACCCAAATCTGATCATTACTATGCTAAAATTGGGAAAACCATGCACAAAGTCCATGTAAATGTCGTCGAACTTCCACTCAGGGATCGGAAGTGGCTTCAAGATCCCTCCCGGCCTTTGGAATTCAGCGTTCACTAAAGTGCACATTTGACACTTACTTACAAACGAAGTCATGTCCCGCTTGATCCCAGACCACCAAAAGGATGAAGTTTTATATACGGAAAATTCTTTAGCACCACCTTTATTTCGAGGAATAAACTATAAAGGGTGGAAAATTTTAGTGAAGAAATTTCTTAAATCTCTAGACATTGAAGTTTGGAATATTACCATTATACAACCCCCAAGCGTGCTGAATAGGAACAAATGTTTTTTAAATGCTAAATCTATGAATATTTTATTTTGCGCACTTGATCAAAGTATATTCAAACTTATTTATACTTTGCCTATTACTTATGAGATTTGGAAATTTCTTGATATTACATATAATCTTCCTTCTACAGATGATGAACCCAAGCAAGTTCTTATGGATCCAAGAAAAGAAATAAATGAAGACTTATGCTTGGAGGAAGATCTATCAAAGAAAGAGGAATGCAGGTTTGCAATTTCTTGCTCGGATGGCAACACGGCAAGTACATCATGCATAGAAGAAAATATCAACTTGCTCAACTAAAGGATTGGATATTAAGAATTCCACAACATTTTTCAAATTGCTCAACTATAAAATTTATATGATGGATATACCTTGTTTTAAGAAAATGTCAACTTGCTCAACTAAAGGATTGGAAAATGTCAACTTGCTCAACTAAGGGATCGCTTATAATAAAGCTAGACATAATCTCGAAATTAAGAACAATGAATTGGAAACAAAAATCAACTTGCTCAACAAAATTATGAATAAAACTCACAAAACATAAATCCACAATATCAAGCAAAGTCCAAAAGTAAGTTGAATATGAATTTCCATAACAAAACTATGCCAAACAAAGGGAGTCAAAAACACCAAATGCTAGTAAATGAAATTCCACAACATTATCATCACCATCATTTACAGAATCAATTCTCACTCCACATAAAATTAAATGCTCACAAATTTCCTATCAATAATACTTTTAAAAATCACTATTATTATATGCCACGGTTTAATGGGAATTTGAAATATAAACCTAGGTATAAATGGAGATCCATAATCAAAAATGACACATTTACTCCACTTGAGAGGGCACATTCATCACTATCTCCCCATAAGCCAACACGCTATATTTGGGTACCTAAAAGAACCGTCACATTTGGTCTCCTTGGATTTCTAAATCTCTTATTCATAGGGTATCATTAAATTGCGTGAAGTAGAAACAAATCAAAACGAAATACACAATACTCTACTTCAGAATATGCATAACTTCCTTTTTCTTTTTGCTTTTGCAATTTTTGTTTTGTTTTGTATTTATTTGGCCACTGTAGATATATGATGCAATATGACTCACTAATATTAAGCCTATTTTTTTAATAAATCAAAATTAAATGAAATTGAATAAAAGGTCATATCATTACTAGTGGCCAAATTAACTTAGTTTCTAGTTTCCATCGGTTTAAAATTCATTGCCTATAAATGTCTTATAATATCATTAAGAATTAAACGTTGAATTTCGAAAGTGATATTATCAAGATTAATGAAAACACTTTCAAAATTGGATTTAATTAGGCCATTAAGAACTCTTAGGGTAAAATATTTAATGCGCAACATTTTGGTTAAATCACTGATTTCTTTACTGCATTAGATAGCCCCTAATATGAAAAATTATAATTAGGATAAATCGGAATCGAAAAATCACGAAAACCATGCTTTTTGCATGAAATTTTAAGTCTCTGATTTATACCGTCTGGCGTTGATACTTACCGTCGGTGGTAGCTATATGTTCTTGAAAAAATTCGCACTTTCTCTAAATTTTGAGTTCTAGAAATTATTTTTACTGCAGCACTTGGTGCTCTTTTCAGCTTTCAAAAAGGCTTATGTATGTTTTTGGTTAACTTGTTTTCTAAAAATCAAAATTAAAGAGAATTTACAAAAAACTTCAAAAACACCAAAACATATTCAAATTTAATATTCACTTTGATAGCCATAGTCTATGAGTTAGTTGGTCTAAATGTGTATTGTGCATATGATCATTTACCTTAATTATGTGTCTAACAATAGCGGTGGTGTAGGTTTGTATGCATTAGAAGTCCTTACCTATAGGTCATGTCTTGTCCTTAACCGGGGATGGTTCCCGTGGGGCCTTGCGAGGCACTGGAGGGGAAGAATGCGAGGTTGAGAGATTTCTTGTGTGTGTATATGGGATTAACACCCAACATACGGCATGTGTGCAGCTCCTCATGCCCATCTGTCACTTAGCACGGGGCTAGGGTGTAGACATACATAGTCAGGGTATTTTAATCTTAGGCATATCTATATCATATTCTTTGCTCAAACATGACTATCTTGTGTTTTGCAAACAATATTTCTATGAGCCTTAATGAGTTTGTAAGACACAAGTATTTTGAAAATAAATTGTTTGACGCCTCAGGCCGAAACTCTAAAATCCGCAACTTTTTTATCAAATTTCAAAACTCATCGCGGTAATTGGTATCCAATGTCTTAGAAAACATGAATCAAGAAAAATTATAAAAAACATGTTTTCTAAACAAAAGAACTAGTCTCTGTTGCTAGCGCCGCGCGATAACACCTAGAGCTGATGGTAGCATTTAAATTGATTTTTCTTTCTTTTACATTTTTCTTTGGCATATAAGATTATTTTACTGATCGGCTCGTTACAGATTTCTATGATTTCCAGAAATTATTTATTTTTGAAAATATGTTAAAAATCAAATATAAATTTACAAAACATTTCAAAAACACAAAAATATGTTTCTTGCTATTTTTCTATACTTTTGGTTTGTGTACTTCTACAAAAATCAAAAATTATAAAAACTGTGTGTTATTCATTACCAATGTCAAGGATGATTAGTTACATCATTTGAAGATTAAATACAATGTTTAGTTTAACTTTCAAGTTTCTTATAACATTGTGTTTTTTGTCATGTCTTGAATATTATCTTGTAATGTTCAATGATTGATTGTAGAAAACTTGTGCAACAATGATTAGCATACCTCTAAGTATGAGTAAATGTTTTATGTTTGGTAATGATTTATTCACTCACACTTTTGATATCCTACATGTGTTTTAATCTTAATCTTGCATGCTTTTCTAGTGTAACAACATAATACACAACATTGAATTATTTCTTGCAATTCTTTGTTTTTCATGCACTTAGTTTTAGAGAAATGTGGTTTAAAATTAAAATTCAATGTTTGCAAAACAAGTGAATTCGAAGCTCTTTGTCACAAAAATAAAAATAAAATAAAATCGATGACAAGGATACTCCACCAAACATTACTCACCCTCCTGATAAGCCTTAATAAGCATTGTGAGGTTGAGCACCTTGGAAAGAATTGTAAAGTGTCTTGTGCAAACAATTTATTCACCACTTCTCTTAGCACACCAGATCACAAAATTAAATTGCAATTAAAAAAATAAATGTGATCCCCCAAGCACTACTTCGCACCTGATAAGTCTTAATGAGCATTGTGTGTGTAAACACCTTGATAGTTGTACTTTTTATTTTTTATGTGCATTGAAATTTTGTGGAAGTAAAGTTATTTGTGTATTTTAATATTGTGTTATTACATTATATATGTCATGTGTTTTTGATTAATTCACTTGTATACTTTATCAAAACACCCTTGTACACATCATTATCTTATATAAAACTTCCACTCATGAGAATTAGACTCTTAAGCACATATACACTATTCTCTGCAATCTTTAGTAAATGCACTAGATTGCAAAGCATAACCTCTACAATGATTAATTTTACTTAAAATGCAAATTGTATCACGTTGTAGTTTTGTATCTTCTTTTGATTTTTAGAAATCATGCTTCCATTGTTTTTAACTAAAATAACTTGTTCCAAAACTCAAAACATCTGATTATTAGGCCTAAAACTCATTACCTTTTATATGTTGTCATGTTCTAACAAAGATGTTTAGTTTCAATAAAGTGCTTATTATAGTTTGCACTGTGTTTATCGCTTGAGCTCGATCATGAAATTGAATTTTCCATCAAGTGGTATCTTTTAATAATCGTTATTTTTTCAAATTACTTTGATTCTGCGCGACTATCATTTTTCTTACACCCCTTCTCACCTATTCGTGTGCCCCTTGTACTATGCTTTCTTGATTATCATTGTGCATGTGTACACGCTCTACATGTTTATTCAGAGGTATCTCTCATTTTTTTACTATTTAGATCACACCCACCCCTTTTTGTTAATAATATCAAAGGAGGAGAATAGCAAGTTCATGATCTAGTCCAATGCTAGTCATGTAGGGGGAAACCACTTGTAGGGAGAGCTATAATGGACATAGATATGGGAGAACATATGTAGGGGATTCATACTACGAAGGGCAAGAGCAAGTTCACGCATACACGCTTATCTTGATTTAACATGTTTAACATGTTCATGTTACATGTTTATCATATTACATTATACCATGATTCTATCCTGATTTATATCTCATGAACAGGATTTACTATTATTAAAAGAGGGAGTTTGTTGGAACATGTGTTTTGCATCTATCAAGTTTGATAATAACAAATTCCATGTTATATTTGATCATACTTCTATTGGGTATAGTGTGCAGGTTTACAGGTGTGCAGTCATACGAGAACTTCAATCTCTGTATGTTACCACCGGCATTAGTGATACCATTGGGGCTAACTATGTTTATACCCATCGTTTGGACTTGCTCAGACTAAGGCAAAATGTCGGCTAGACTACTCACATCAACCAGACAAGTCACGCCAACTACCATGCGTGGTAGAGATAACGACAGATGCTAGCATGTCGACGGGATGCAAGATCAACCGGAATATAAATATCAACTTGAAGGAAAGATTGGCGTGAGAACTCATATCGACGAACTTGTCTCTTACCGCTGGCGATAGCGATACCGCTGGCGCTAGCTATGTCGACCAGGCTGTTATATCGACTGGAAGGAAAGATCGACATGAAAGCTCATATTATTGGGATGTGTATCCTATCACTAGGGATAGCGATACCGCCAACGCTAGCTATGTTGACCAGACTGCAATGTCGACTAGAAGGAAAGATCGACATAAATCTCATATTGACGGGATATGCATCCTACCGATGGTGATAGCGATACTGTTGGAGCTAGCTATGTTGACCAGACTGTTATATCGACTGGATGGAGCAAAATCAACCAAATATCCAATGTTGACTAGAAGACAACATCGACGAGACTGCACGAATCGACTAGAGTTGTGAGATACCACTGGCACTAGCCCTAACGCCGAGCGCTAGACATATCGACTGAAAGGAAGAATCAACTAGAAGGCTGATGTGATTGGAAGAGAAGATCGACGAGATAACATATGTCGACTAGATATGTGAGCTACCGCTAGCACTATCCCTAACGTCGAGCATTTTCCATGTTGACTATAAGGAAGGATCGACTAGATGGGATGTGTCGACTGGAAGGATGAATTGATGATACTAGGCTTATCGTCTACTGTCGCGCGCTATGTTTAACGCGCCGCGCTACCTGGAAGTCCATGTTAATGATCCATGTGGTTAACCCGGGAACTTGGTGGAGACCAAAGAAGGAAATGTTACACTCTGTGGTAGCTCATACTGCTCCGCGGTAACCATGGTTTGCAAGGAAAGAGCCACCACATTTCTTATATGTTGAAGGCCAGTTGTGCACGTGACTAATCAAGCAAGCCTACCGCTCTGCGCTAACTGGTGTTCACAAGGAAAGTACAGATGCATTCCTTACCTAGACCAGGACAGCTGGGCAGAAAATGCATAAACAGAGCCTACCGTCGGGGGCTAACAATATTGTCGACGGTAACTTATTTAAACTCATAAAAGAATTTATTCTCTCTTTTGTGGTAATGCTGAACCCTAGAACAAATACCATAAGGATATCACGCCATTTCTAGAGCAAGAAGCCGCAACACAAGGAGAAGGAATTTCACCCTCAAGCAAGAACGAAGAAGATCTTCGGAGAGCGCGAATAAAGAATGAGAATCAAAGGACGATCAAGCATACAAGGAATGAGAACCACAAGCGTTGATCGCTCACCGCCTCCGGGTAACAATCATTTGAGGGAGCAATTATTTTCTCTTCTATCCATATATCTTGTATTTCTTCTCTTTACTTTTTTGTATCGTGTGGAGAAATCTACAGGGGAGGTCGTCAGATTCTAGGGAGGAGTCTGTAGAAATCATCTAGTGAGGGCATCTAGACCTGGGAGGTCTAGCAAGGGCTCGTAGACCTTCGGTGAGAAGGGAGAGAGCTAGCTCGAAGACCTTCAGGGAGAAAGAAGAGAGCGAATCGGTCCTCGGGGGGGGGGGGGGGGGGGGGGGGGAGGGTCGGTATAGAAATCCCAAAAGTATTCCATTCATTGCTTTTGATTTCCAGCGTCATGGAGATAATAATTTTGTAATTGTAGACTTCATTATAATTTAATTCTAATCTTATAATGAATTATTATTTTCATGCTTTGATAATTTTTGTGATCACTAGTAATATTGAAAGTTGTGTTTCTGAAAGTATAATCTAAAACACACTAAAATGATCTCCCGCATGGGTTGAACGTAGTTTGCCCACAAGAATATGATTTCTGTGAGATACCGTCGGCGGTAACATTACCATCCAGCGATAGCTAACAGAGATCGTATTCCTGCAGCAAAAAGTTTTAAAACCTCGTAATATCCTTCTTACCCTTATTCACCCCCCCCCCCATCTAATGGAACATTATGGCCTTACAAAACATTAATCCAAAACAAGCATCCAAACAAAAGTTTAGGCATAACCAAACCCCTAAGCTACCTCTGCATGCAAGTTTGAACAAAAGCTAATAAAACAATAAAGAGGGAGGAGAAACACTCTATGAGGTTTTGTCCTTTTCGACCATCGAGCTAGCTCCAGCTTAAGATCCTTGCCCTACACGAGTTTCAGTGAAGGATGACCACAACTACGTAACAATATGTAACACCCCAATCTATTGTGGGTGTGTTACAGGTCTATAGACCAGTGACCTCAACCCCTCTCCACGGATCTGATTGGCCGCAAATGCTAATTCCAATGGCGGGTTATTGAGGTCGGGGATTGACCCCAGATATCCTAGATAAGGGCGCTCTAAACTGGTCCTCATCACAAACTGAGCTGCAAGCAGTTGGTGAAGATGGCAAGTTTAGAGCTCCCTTATCTAGGATATCTAAGGTTCAAGCCTCAGCCTCAACAACCCGTCATTGGAATTAGAGGTTGTCGCCAATCAGATCCGTAGAGGGGTTGGGGTCACTGGTCTGCAGGCATATACCACACCCACAGTAGACCATGGTGTTACACAACACCCCTCCTCTCGGCTACCTTAGTGGACCCCGAAGAATTACATCACCTTGCAAGTCAGCACTTCATATGCAACATGAAAACAAACAGGTATAGTAAGCTCTAATTTATATGTCACAAGCACCAAACATGGTTCTATGTTATGCATGAAATAAAAGGGGCCTATCAATATGACATGTATGCAACTCAGGTTTCACGCAAGGCTCCTTATCGTGTGTATGAGACTAGCACATCATCATTATACAAACACATCACATCGACCACTATGATACTCACACCCATAAAGACACAACAACCAATTCTAAGAACCCTAGCCGAGACCCCACTTGCACATGGATACTCACACCATCGGGCATGTCCACCAGCATAGCTGATGCAGGCTACCCCCCCCTCATACAAGACGGACTGATGGATTAAACCTAGCAAAAACACTTGGACGCTACCCGCAAGCATTCTCAATCACAAAAGGAGATCTTACGGACTAAAGAAACGATTCGAAAGAAGTCCAAAAATCATCCCCAAAATGAATCACCAAAAGGTATACCAAATCCCTTGAATCAAATGAGAAATCAAGGGCTAACCGACCAGATTTCACAAGCTTTCAAGAGACCTACCCTATCCAAAATTACGCGGAGAAATCCAGACAATTTTAACACTTAAAATCAGATTTAACAGATGCAAATAAAATTCACTATTCAGGATAAAATATCAGCCCCTAATTCCACCAAATCCTCACAATCAAGTAGGAGAAATACACATGAGATTAGGAGAGTGATTACCCAAAATTTGACAGAAGAACACAAAGCATAATTTGCGGAAGAGTCACACCTCCACAGATTCAGTTGGAGCCGCACCAGACGGGGAGGGGGCGGGGGTGCGCTAGCCGCCTTCTTCGGAGTCACACCGGAGAAGGGAGTAGATCGTCGGACAGCTGGAGCACCGCCAAGGGGGGGGGGGGGGTTAGTAAGGCTGGGCAAACCCACAAGAGTCGTCCGGGTTCCTTGCCGAAGCTTCGCGCCAAGTCGGGGAAGAGAGGATAGCAGCTCGGGCGGCGGGTCCTGGAGTCACACCAGGTCCGACGGGAAGGGGCCGGCCAGTCACTCGCCAGGCGGAAGGATGGGGCGTTGGAATTGCTCCAGGCGAAGGAGGGGCGGCGGCGAGTCTCACACCGGACGGACGATGGTTATCGGCTGCGTTGCACTGCACGCCAAGGGAGGAACCGAACCCTAAGGGAAAGGGGAGCAAAAAAAACTACATGCTTTTTTTTCTTCTTAAAAGCAATAATCCCCTCATTTCATTCCATCCACCATTTATATAATGTTTACATTAACTTAAACATAACACTCAATTAAAACAACACTCACTTAATTAATAAACTCACAGAAATTAAAGCAGCACACTAAATTGCCTACTAAAATGAGATGTAAAATACTGCAGTATTTGGAAATCCCAAAATGTGGCGGGCACCCACGAGCAATGCGGCCGCACGTGGCAAAGCATGGGGTACGTCGCGGCAGAAAGATTCATTAACTTGAATGATGCGGCGAACGGGCGCGAGCGAAAGTTGCCGCGGCATCGTCCGTCAGAGTCTTCAAATGTAAGGTTGCGGCGACGATCAAAATAATGCGCCGAGTCGGTGTCATGATGCGGCAATTTAGTGTGCTGCTTTAATTTCTTTGAGTTTGTTAATTGAGTGAGTGTTGTTTTAATTGACAGTGTTATGTTTAAGTTAATGTAAACATTATATAAATGGTGGATGGAATGAAATGAGGGGATCATTGTTGTTAAGAAAAAATAACCGTAGCTTTTTTGCTCCCGTTTCCCTTAGGGTTCGGTTCCTCCCTTGGCGTTTAGTGTGACGCAGCCTCCAACCATCGTCCGTCCGGCGTGTGACTCGCCGCCTCCCCTCCTCCGCCTAGATCAATTCCAGCGCCCCGCCCTTCCACCTGTTTTGTGACTCGCCAGCCCCTTCCCATCGGACCTGGTGTGACTCCAGGACCCGCCGCCCGAGCTGCTGTCCTCTCTTCCCCGACTTGGCGCGAAGCTTCAGCAAGGAACCCCGACGAGCCTTATGGGTTCGCCCAGCCTTACTACCCCCCCCCCTTTGGTGGTGCTCCAGCTGTCCGGTGATCTACTCCCTCCTCTGGTGTGACTCCAAAGAAGGTCGCTAGTGTCCCCCGGTCCGGTGCGGCTCGAACTGAATCCGTGGAGGTGCGACTCTTCCACAAATTATCCTTTTTGTTCTTCTGTCAAATTTTGAGTAATCACTCTCCTAATCTCATGTGTGTTTCTCCTACTTGATTTTGAGGATTTGGTGGAATTAGGGCCTGATATTTTATCCTGAATAGTGAATTTTATTTGCATCTGTTAAATCTGATTTTAAGTGTTAAAATTGTTTGGATTTCTCCGTGTAATTTTGGATAGGGTAGGTCTCTTGAAAGCTTGCGAAATCCGGTCGGTTAGCCCATGATTTATCATTTGATTCAAGAGATTTGGTATACCTTTTGGTGATTCAATTTGGGGATAATTTTCGGACTTTTTCGAATCGTTTCTTTAGTCCGGAAGATCTCCTTTTGTGATTGAGAATGCTTGTGGGTAACGCCCAAGTGTTTTGGCCAGGTTTAATCCATCAACCCGTCTTATAGGAGGGGGTAGCCTGCATCAATAGCTATCCTCATCTGCTTTGCCAATTCCACACCAACAATTCTAAGAACCCCAGGTGGGACCCCATTCGCACATGGATACTCACACCATCGGGCTTGTCAATTAGACACGGTTGTACTCGTTAGTTCCACACAAGGGGACTTATCTCGTCGGGACATCTATAACACATAAATAATCCCATCACGAGGTTAGTCAACCGATCATAGAGATGAAATAACACCTTAGCACACAAGTGAACATCACAATCCACCCTAGGATTTTCTACGCCCATTTCTCGCCATGAACTCAGCATATGAAAACCTTATGGTATTTGGTCAATACAACATCGTCTTCCCCGCAATCGCATGTCTAACAAAACCCTATTTTCATCATCAAATAATCATCATCGAATCGGGCCACGAGCCACGAGTTTGGCTTCACCCATCATGCTTAATCCATTAACGAACATAGATCTCTAATGCAATCATGTCGGGGACGGACTCAATCAACCTGATGGTTCTCATTGAGCCAAGGATACCTCAACCCCTCTAATTAGAGGAATCCAGTGCCAAAAATAGAAATCAAAGCATGGAAAGATATTGAATGCAAACACGCTTCCTAAAACTGGGAGGAGAAATATTGTTACCCTATGATATTCTTCCTCGCCATCAAAAGCTTGAAGTGCACAGATGAAAATGAACGCCTTCGAGTTCTTTCTGCGTTGCTGGTCTCGGATTATCGAATGAAGGTTCAAAGCTCCTCTAATGGCGGGGAAAAGTTCCTCCTCCTCTTCAATTCCTCTGACTTAAGAGAGAGAAAGGGAGAGAGAAAAATGAGCTCAAACGTAGCCGCAAATTGACCTAAATTCCTTTGGGACGTATGCCCATCGTCGGATCTTCAAAGATCGGATCGAACGGATCAGAAAATGAGATTGGAAAAAGATTTTGGGCCCGAACATGGCTTTGCACACGGTCGTGTACCATACTATAGCAAAACACTACACTTGGAGCCAGACACCGGTAGACATGCAGCTGTGTACAAAGCCATGTTGGTAGACACGACTACCAACCAAACTCGTGTCACAAGTCGTGACTCTCTCTGTATCCAAAAGGGTAGGAAATATCTTGACACGGCTTGTGACACACATGTGTCCCAAGCCACGTAGAACACAGACATGGTGCTCCATAGGCCACCCAAATATCCCTGAAATCCCATGGGACTATCCTAAGGGTCTTAGAAACCTCAGTACCTTCTTGGATTGAGTTTTTGGGGTGTTACAGTCAGCCAGCCCAACATGAGGCTCACTCGCAAGGAAGTGAAAAACATGATAAAAAGGAGTACACACATGGCGGGCATCGCGCCGCCAACATATGATGCCCCTTTCATCAAGACTCTCCTCTGGCTCCACAGTTTCTCACGCATCCCGTCCCGAAAGGGTTTAAGGTGCCTAATTTTGAGACTTTCGCAAGATGGATGATCCAATGGAGCACGTCAAACACTTCGCAATGATCAAGTGAATCTAGAACCTATGATAGGGTATTCTCTGATTATGAGCTGAATGACAAGTTCCTCAGATCTCTAACTAGAGATTGGGACACTAAAATCTGTGCAATCAGGGAAGGAGCAAGGCTTGGAGAAACCGCTACCCATACACTGTTTGGGAAACTGCTCTCATATGAGATGCAACTGACTGCAAGAAAGGAGGAGGATACTTCCTCCAAGGCTCACACAAAGGAGAGAACTATTGCTCTCAAAGCTGATAGCTCAAAGAAGAGCAAGAGCAGGTTGCAGTCACCTCCAAGAAGGATTGCTGAATCTAAGAAGTCTGAGAGTTGCTCTCCAGACTGCTCTTCTTCTGATGAAGAGTTTGCTGCCTTCTCTAGGCAGTTCAAGAAAATGATGAGGAGGAATCAATGGAAGAGCAAGCCTTCCTCCTCATCACACTCCAAGAAGGAACACTTCAGATCTGAAAGGCAGCACCCCAAAGGGGACAGGTATGATTCCAAAACTAGTAAACATGCTTCAGATAACATTGTTTGCTATTGCTGCAGCAAGCCTGGGCATGTCATTGCTGACTGCCCAGTCAAAAGGAAAGAAAGAGGTGAAAAGAAGCCTCATCACAAGAAGGAGAGGAAGGGAGAAAAATCCTTTCTAGCCAAGAAAAGCAAGAGCTGGAGTGAATATGAATCTTCATCTTCAGATTCAGATGAAGAAGAGAAAGCCTACATTGGGTTGTTTGCTGCTCAGGAGGATGAAGACTATCCTGCTGTTAGGATAGGAATCAGTGCCCCTCTATCACACTCAGATAGCGATGAAGAGGAGGATGAAGAAGACAGTGTTCTGATAGGCCTTATGACCCTCACTGATGAGGAAGGCAGTCAGAATATGTCTGACAATGATCAGGTATCAACCCATTCCACTTCTATTTCTGATCATGTTGTATGTCAAGAATCTGAAGCACAGCCATCACATGATGAAAGTGTTTCAGAAGCTGAGGTAGATGTCAATCAATTGATTGACAAATATGATGCCTTGGTTATTGCTCTAAAAGAGAGCAAGAAGCTTGCCAAGAGGCAAGCCCAAGAAATTGCCTCCCTTAAGAAGACTGAAGGTGACTACACTGGACCTACCTCCCTGGTGGCCCAGATGAGTAGACAAATAAGTCATTTAAAGGGTATGAAAAGTGCTCAATTGAGCACTATTTCCCTGAAGAACAAGGTCATCAAGGACCTTGAGGAGAAGCTGGTGAAAGAGAAGAGCCTGGTGGCACAATTCTCCAAGCCCAAATCTGTGCTTCCCCTTATTGACACCTTCTCCTCTCAAACCAATAGGAGAGGACTTGGATTCAATAAGATGGAAGTAGGAGAAGGGAGTGGAGTAAAGAGCAAGGAGAAGGCTAAGCCTCAAACCACCTTTCAACAGGTGATACTTCCTTCCAACAGGTATGACCATGAAAGCATTTATGGTCACTGGAAGAATGGGAGATCATATAGGAAGGAAAATACTCCTTCCCATAGTGATAGAAAGGGCATGGGATTGAGTGCAATGAAAGATCCCCATGAGGAAATACAAATGGCCCAATCTGGACCATTTGTGTTTGGTGTTTCAGCACCTTCAGTCAAGAACATGGAAGCAAGCACTTCCAAATCAGCTTCAGCAAAAAGCAAGACTGCTGTCAAATCTGTTGACAAGGCATGCTGCCCAGTGTCTGATTCATCAGATCTTGTATGGCTGCCAAGCCAAAGCAAGTTGAGGCCATCGGGACAAAGAGCAGCAAGAATGTCCACAAATTATCCTTCAGTCAGATTATTGCTGAAAGAAACAGGAAGAATGCTGCAGTCTCTTCTGCTGAACATGTACATAGTGCTGTACCAATTCAGAAAAATGTTCAGAAAAGGAGATACAATATTCATGATTGTTGGTGTTGTGGCAAGGTGGGACAATTTGCCATAGATTGTTGGTACAATCCCAATGTACCTAATGCAAAGAAGAGCTTTCCTGCTAGGAGTGTAGCTAGTGTGAGAGTATCTCATCAAACTAACAGGCACCTAGGACCCAAAGCTTTTTGGGATCCTAAGGATAACTAAATCTTTCTTTGCAGGGTAGTTCAAGTACCAGTCTCAACCAAATATGGTACTTTGACAGTGGGTGTTCAAGGCACATGACAGGAACTAGGAGTCTTCTACAGGATTATAAGCCTGTGAAGAATGGACCCAAAGTTATATTTGGGGGAGGTGAAACAGGAGTCACCAAAGGCTATGGTATGATCTCCAATGACATAGTTACAATCACGAGGGTAGCTTATATTGAAGGGTTGCAACACAACCTAGTAAGCATAAGTCAACTATGTGACTTAGGCTATGCCATTGAATTTCACAATGACAAGTGTTTGATCAAAAAGTCAAATGACTTAGAGACTATTTTCTCAGGCACTAGGAGTGGAAATGTTTATTGCTTAGATTTCATTTGCAGTAATTCTTTTACTTCTGTGTGTCTTGTAGCTAATGAGAATGAGTCTCTTTGTGTTCAATGGCACAAGAGACTTGCTCATATTAACTACAAGACAATGTATAGACTTTTCTCTAAAAATCTTGTTAGGAATAGTCCAAACTTAAAATGTATTAAAGATGGTCCCTGTCATGCATGCCAAATGGGTAAGCAAACTAGGGCCACCTTTAAAAGTATTGTCTCCAAAGACACTGAAAGATGTCTTTATCTCTTGCATATGGACTTGTTTGGTCCTTTGCCAATTCAGAGCCTATGTGGGAAATTGTATACTTTGGTGATTGTTGATGATCACTCAAAGTATACATGGGTATTCTTCCTTAAGAAGAAATCTGATACTTTAAATGTCTTTATCAATCATGTCAAGGCAATTCAGAATGATCTACAATGTGTTGTGGTCAGGACTAGGACTGACCATGACACATAATTTCAATCTGATGCAATGACAAGATTTTGTCAAGAATTTGGTATCACCCAAGAGTTTTCCTCACCAAGGACTCCACAACAAAATGGTGTGGCTGAGAGGAGGAATAGGACCTTGATAGAAGCTAGGAGAACACTGCTTAGTGACTCCTCACTCCCAGAATATTTCTGGGCTGAGGCAGTCAATACAGCTTGTTATGTTCTCAATAGAGCTTCTATCAATAAGGTTCATGGGATAACCCCCTATGAAATTCTGAAAGGCAAACAACCTACAATTTCATATTTTAGAATCTTTGACTCCAAATGCTACATTCTAAATAATGGAAAATCCAATTAACAAAGTTTGCAGAGAAATGCAATGTAGGTGTTCTTGTTGGCTATAGCTCACATAGTAGAGCTTATAAAGTATACAATATGAAAACTCATGTTGTAGAGGAGTCTATGCATGTTGTTTTTGATGAGACCAGCCTAATATATAAAGGCTGGTCTAGATTTTCTATTTTGACAGGAAATGAAGAGGAATTGGAAAGGATGTCTATATAAGACACTCCCAGCTACAGCAAAACAATTTATGATGCTGCCATCCCTGAAGAGGAAGAAGTCAACCTTGATGAAGATGTTGTTGAACCTGCAGAAACAGCACAGCAAGCTAAGAACAGAATGACTGCAGCTACCAGACATCTAAGGGATCATCTCATTGAGTAGATAATAAGGAATGTTCAGCAAGGTGTAACAACTAGGAGCAGGGCTCACAATGAGGCCTTGTTCCTCAGTTTTCTGTCACAGGTAGAGCCCAAAAAGTTTGAAGAGGCCAACTTGGATCATTTCTGGATTCAGGCTATGCAGGAAGAGCTTTTGCAATTCAAAAGATGCAAAGTAAAGTTGGTGCCAAGACCAGAAGGACACAACATAATTGGCACCAGATGGATATTCAGAAATAAGTTGGATGAGAATGGGACAATCATCAAAAACAAAGCAAGGCTGGTTGCAAAAGGGTATAGGCAAGAGGAAGGAATAGACTTTGACCAAACCTTTGCCCTAGTTGCAAGGTTGGAGGCCATAAGACTATTCCTTGCATATGCTGCTCATAAGGGCTTCAAAGTCTACTAGATGGATGTCAAATCAACATTCCTGAATGGAAATCTAAAAGAGGAAGTATATGTAGAGCAGCCATCAAGTTTTGAACATCATACTCTTAAATCTCATGTCTATTTTCTTAGGAAAGTCCTGTATGGTCTTAAGCAAGCTCCAAGAGCTTGGTATGAGACTTTGTCCACCTTTCTCCTCAAGAACAAGTTCATGAGGGGAAAGATTGATAGCATATTGTTTCTTAGGGAAACAAGGGGCAAGTGTCGGTTAGTCCAAATTTATGTTGATGACATAATTTTTGGGTCTACTGATGACAACCTTTGCAAGAGATTTGCTAATCTAATGCAGGGGGAGTTTGAGATGAGCAGTATGGGTGAGCTCAAATATTTCCTTGGGCTCCAGGTGAAACAGTCTGATGATGGAATTTTCATCTCCTAGACCAAGTACACTAAGGAGCTCATCAAGAAATTTGGGATGGAGTCTGCCTCCACCATGAGAACACCCATGGGATCTAATGTATCATTAGACAAGGATGAAAAGGGGAAGGCCTTGATGAATCCATGTACAGGTGTATCATTGGATCCCTGTTGTACTTGACTGCTAGTAGACCAGACATTATGTATTCTACATGTGTTTGTGCTAGGTATCAGGCCTGTCCTAAGGAATCTCACTACACTTCTGTCAAGAGGATTTTGAGATATCTCAAGGGCAGCCTAAACATTGGCCTTTGGTACCCTAGGAACAATGATTTTGAACTAATAGGCTATTTCGATGCAGATTTTGCAGGATGCAAAGAGGACAGGAAAAGCACAAGTGGCACCTGTCAATTCCTAGGGAGGAGGCTGGTCTCATGAAGCAGCAAAAAGCAAACCAGTGTGACAATGTCCACTGCTGAGTCAGATTACATAGCAGCAGGTAGTTGTTGTGCTCAAATTTTGTGGATCCAACATCAGCTGGAAGATTACAACATAAAGGTAAGACAATCTCCCCTGTTGTGTGACTCATCCAGTGCAATTTCTATTGCTAAAAATCCTGTCTCCCATAGCAGGACCAAGCACATAGAAATTAGGTATCATTTTACTAGAGAGCATGTAGAGTGTGAAGATATCAAACTTGAATATGTCCCTACAGATAATCAAGTAGCTGATATCTTCACTAAGCCACTGGATGAGGCCAAGTTTAATTCTTTAAAAATTGACTTAGGCATGTTGAATTTAGAATGAGAACATTTCTGAATATATATATTCTGTGTTAAACTGCTTATGCTGCTATCTGTTCAATCTATCATAAAATGTAATGTTATGATATATTAATATCTGAATTGATCTTCCCCCAACAGGCATAATCCACTGATAGGGTAGATAATTTCCCTAAGTTGTTAAATGTAGAATAGTTTAATATGATCAACTGGATCAGAAACATCTTGATCAGTTGTATTTTCTGTTAATCTGCAGGGATTTATCTGGGTCAATACAGGTGCTCCAATTTAGGGGGAGCATGCTCCTGCTCAAATTGAGGGGGAATTGGATATAAGTTGAGGGGGAGATAGCTGATGCACAGTAGGCCAGAATAGTGTAGAGGTTGAAGAATCATATTCCCTAATGGGAAAGAGGTTGAAGAACCCAGAAAGGGGGAGATGGCCAATGCTAAGACCAAATTTGGTCTTGCTAGATGCAAATAGGAGATGGAATGCTAGTTGCTAAGACCAAAGAAGTGTTAGCCTTCTAAATTAGTTATCATGATATGCTATTCAATCTGAATTAGAAAGGGGGAGATGCCCTCTAAGCTAGTCAAAGCTTTATAAAATCTGTCATGATGTTGTTAGCAATGTTATCATGATTATCTTATAGATCAGTTACATAATATGTCCTTTAAGTGATATCATGATATGTTTTTTTTTGGCTATGTACCTTAGCATTGGGGATGTTCTGCCTTCTTCAAATAGGGGGAGATTGTTGGGAATATTGCCCTCAATGTTCCCTTGATTTGAAGAGGCATCACTCACAATGTTAAGTACAAGATGTATTTGATGTAGCCACATGTTTGTAAGATATACAGGCTAAGGTGACTCAAGAGGAAGGACCAATCATGCCCTTAGATCAGGAGAAATCACTCCTAGGAGATGAAGTTTTATCTCAGCAGAACCGCTGAGACGAAGGGTCAAAACTGCTGAGAAAGCTTATAAGCAAGATGGGCTGCAGATAGCCAAGAATCCGCTGAGACGAGATCGCTGTCTCAGTGGATCCGCTGAGACGGGAAAGGAGCAGCGTGCAGATTGGAAACAAAGGGCGTGTTCGTCGAACGCAGAGAGCCATTCGTCGAACGCAGAATACAGTTCATCGACCGCTGAGTCAAGACCAGAGAAGGAGCCGCTGAGAAGGCACAAAGGGCGTGTGCGTCGAACGCAGAGAGCCGTTCGTCGAATGCAGAATACAGATCGTCAAGCGCAGAGACAAGGCAGATCGTCGAGCGCAGAGACAAGATAGATCATCGAGCACAGAGACAGGGTAGATCGTCGAACGCAGAGCTGGCAAGTTCGTCGAACGCAGGATGCATCGGGTTCGTCGAACGCAGAGTTTAGCGCGTTCGTCGAACGCAGACCTTCTCTACAGATAAGTAGGGCGGCGGGACCTGCGGCTAGGGCAAGTTGCAGAAAAGCTACAGGGGACCACCAATGTCTCCCATACTTCTTGGGAGATCAAATTAGAGGCGTTGATGATAAATGAAGTATAAAAGAAAGAGTTAGGGTATTTTTCGAAACCCCGGCCGATTGCTTGCAAAATCACGTTTCGCCATTGACGGCTGCTGCTCTCGTTTTTCTTCCTGCTCACTGAGAAAGAAGAAGAAACTGAGAGAAGAAGAGAGCTCTTCCACCAGAAGGGGCAAGGTGAACTTCCACCATTCTATTGAAGAGGAAGATCAAGTGGTAGCTGTTATCAACATTTTTAGCTACAGGAAAGCACAGACTGTGCAGGATCTACAGGAGAGTATTTCTGTTGTACAATATTTCTAAACCATCTTTTTCTGTAAGGCTTTTTGCCTGAGTGTGTAGGGTTTGTTTTCCTGAGCTTGTAGGGCTGGTTTGCCTGAGTTTGTAGGAGTTGGTGATAGCTCTGAGTTGTAAGGCTTGTTGCCTGAGGTAGGTCCAAGAGGTGGTCTGAGCTGTAGGAGGTGTTTTCCTCTGAGTTTGTAGGGAAGCTGAGCCTGAGGTAAGAGCTGGTGATAGCTCTGAGTTGTAGGGACCTTTGTCCTGAGGTAGGATCATCCTTGATCTGAGAAGTTCTGAGGAACTTGTGTTGTAAGCTCTTTGAGCCGAGTTTGGAGGAGTTGGCCCTGTCTAACACACTGTTAGAAGGGTGAAGGGGGAAAGTGGACCACCCATAGACACCCTGTCTTGGGGAACCACTATAAACACTTGTGTGTTTTTCTGTGTTGCTTGATTATCTGATTAGAAGTTCTTAAAAGGCCATAATAATCAAGTAAGTCTCAAAAGACATATTCACCCCCCCCCCCCTCTAGGTGAATTAGTTAGCATACCAATATTCTTTCACTTTTGCCAAGTCCCTCACATCCTCGAAACCCAACATAGGAGAAAAGTCATACTTCTGGACAGAAATATGGCGACAACGTCGAGGAAGCACCCTTCACACTATGAGAAGCTGCCAGGGGTTCTGGACAAACCCACAAAGTAGGCCTCCATGGCAGTAGTCAACCTTCTCCTTGAAGGTGAACCATCTTTTATTGCTCCTGACCTCGAGCCAATCATCGGGGTCAGGGTAAATCTCACGTCAATCCTGCAAAAGCTCAGCCGAAAACAGGAGTCGTTCTCTCGAAAGAAATTGACGAGCCCCATGACCCTCATTATGCTCGTCGAGGAGAATTGCGTTGCTGGAACACCGCAGAATCTGAATATCTCCACGACCTCCTCAGAGGGAGGAACTCGAAATCCCTCCTTAAGAAAACCTTCAGGCCCCGTTCGTTTGGACGGAATTGAAGACTTAGAATTGAAATTCGACGTCGAATTCCAATTACGTCGTTCGCTTGTTATGTAGCTTTAATAATTGAAATTTGAGTTGAATATCATGGAATTGATTTTAGCCTAAGCACAAAATCTAGCTAGACATATCGGAATTGGGCGAGTCTAGCACGCTCGATTTATCGTGTTTTTTGCCCGAGCGCGCGTTTATGCGCTCGGGCCCACAATTTTTCGACCGGGCGCAATTTTTTCGCACGGACGCGAGTTTTTCGCCCGAACGCGCGTTTTTCGTTCGGACGCCCAAATTTTGCCCGGGCGGAAATTTTCCGGCCTGGCGCGCGTTTTTCGCCCTGGCGCGCATTTTTCGCCCTGGCGTGCGTTTTTCGCCCGGGCACGCATTTATGCGCCCGGGCGCACAATTTTTCGCTCGGGCGCGAGATTTTCGCACGGACGCGAGTTTTTCGCCCGAACGCGCGTTTTTTGCCCGGACGCCCAAGTTTTGCCAGGGCAGAAATTTTCCGCCCTAGCGCGCATTTTTCGCCCTGGCGCGCTTTTTTCGCCCGGGCGTGCGTTTATGCGCCTGGGGGCACAATTTTTCGCCCGGGCGCGAGTTTTTTGCACGGACGCGAGTTTTTCGCCCGAACGCACGTTTTTTCGCCCGGACGCCCAAATTTTGCCCGGGCGGAAATTTTCTGCCGTAGCGCGCGTTTTTCGCCCTGGCGCGTGTTTTTCGCCCGAGCGCATGTTTTGCAACAATATCCAATATTTTGGAAGAAAATATCGCCACATTGCAAAACAGGAAAATCCACGACGTCGAGATTTGTGTCGCGCGTACATCAGATTAATATTTAAAATATCTCCGTCGAAGAGTGCGCATTCGTATGAAAAAAATTCTAGACTCATGTTGTACGATTCACCACACCCTGAAATCGGGGTGGGGGCATTTGATGAGTTTCCCCTAAAATTGTCCGAACCAGACAAGCTTTTTCAAGATTGTAACCTCAACCTAATTGCCAAAGTGGATCGACTAGACCGCGCAAGGCCTCTCCCCGGCCGGAGCAGTCCCAACAGCCGAGAGCCCGTGCACGCGCCCCCTTTCGTGGTGCATAAGTGAACAAGAACATGCGCTCCCTTGGGCGTGCGCTCACACTCGCGTGCTCATGCTCGCGCACACATGCACCCCCCCCTCCCCCAATGCGCCATGGGCGCACGTGTTGCATGCTCTCTCATATGCACAGCATCACTCTCCTCTCTCTCTTGCCATCTCCAACAACGTCATCGTCGCCGCCGCCGCCACCGTCGTCTCACCAGAGAACCTGCCCGAGCCACCCGAATTGCCCAGACCGCCCGGGGCGCATGGTCATCATTTCCAAAAATTGGCAATCCAGGTGACTAGAATTGCGTGCTCCCATTCGCCCATTCAAGTTTCGAGAGGGTGCAATTACCGAGCCCCCAAAAAATCTATAAAAGGCCCACATGCCTTCATTTGAAGGGACGCAACCAAGGAGTGAAGACAGAGCTCAAAAGTTTTCCAGCGAAGAGTTGACACTATGAAAACTCTCTTATTCATCGTTCTGCTCGCGACAACGTCCGCTTCAGAGTCTTCTCTAGTGACCGCTAACGCGAGCGCCGCAGAAGACTTATAGGCTTTTCTTTCTTTCGTGAGGGCTCAACACCCTTAATTGGAATATCTTCCTTTTTTAAGAGTTATACATTTTTCTATTTTGAATTTATGATAACGTATATGTAGAAGATGGAAGCAATAAGATTTATCCTAGTGAAAAGCAGAAGGAAACCATACAATTTAAAGCAATACCTTCTCTGGTCAAGATTCAACAAATGCAGAACTTTCAACTAGGAACTGGAAACTGAAACTAGAAACTCAAATACTGTTGAATTAAGTTGGAGCCTGGAAGCCGTAAAATAGAAGGAGATCCCAAATTCAGATAAACACACGGTCCACACAGTGGGACAGAACCTAGAGAAGGTTAAAATTTAAAACAATTCCTTCTCTGCAAGACTTCAACTGTTCATTGCTCAACAAGATATTTTTTATCAAGTTATGCTTGTCTGCTTCGATGCTCGGGAATAACATAAGAGAGAAAGCGGGCAAAACCAAATGCCTCGTCAGCGTCGCACTGTCTACCGCAAGCCTCGTCGGCCATTGCAAGAAATTGGCTCAATCCACTCTACGTAGAAGGGGAGTCACAGTCTCAAACTCTCAGACGACACAAGCGAAAAATGGCACAGAAACGGGGCCCGGGCTCGTACAGAGGAGAAAATAAGGAATGAAGCCGTCCCTAGGTGTGTATTCGCGAAAATACCGCTCGGGCACGTGCCCGGGCATGTCTTTGGGTGAGTCTGCCCATAGTCTCAGAGGCAAATATATTATCTTAGATAGAACCCGATTATCTGAGAGACAAATGATGTATCTTAGATACAACTTACTTATCTCAAATAAATTATCTCAGATACAAGTTACTTAGCTAACAGGCAAATGAATTATCTTATGTACATATAAATTATCTTAGCTATTGGTGCAAAAATGAAAACAAGATAATTCTGATAGTTAACTTGGTAGTAGTCTAACTCACCTAGAGAGGGTGAATAGGTTTCTTTGCTTTTTCTACTTGTAATTGACTATTTTAGTTGTTTAAGTTAAGTAGAAGAAAACACACAGCTATTTATAGTGGTTCCCCCCCAAGACAATGAGTCTATGGGTAGTCTACTTTCCCTCTACACTTTTGTAATAGTGTGTTAGACAAGGCAATCTCCTCCAACAACACAGCTCAAAGAGCTTACAACACAGAGTACTCTACACTTTTCTAACAGTGTGTTAGATAAGGCAATCTCCTCCAACAACACATCTCAAAGATCCCCAGGATCTCTCAGGTTTCCTCCAAAACCCTACCTCAGGCCAGCAACCCTACCACTCAGAGTTCTCCAACTCCTACAGCTCAGAAACCCTTCGGGTTTCCTACCTCAGGCCTATTAAGAAGCCCTACCTCAGACTGGGAGTACAATCCTACAATCTCAGGCACTCATCCCTACTCACTCAGGCGCAAAGGCCCTACCACTCAGAACAATAAAGTTCTTATAGAAATAATTTGTTATACTTTTACAGTTGAAGAAAGTATAAATAAACGTTCAGCTTTAATAATCTGTTGTAGAGCACAGCAGATGCTGTCTTGAAACAGGGCTGGATAACAATAGCTACAGTCCTTGCTTCACCTGATCTTCTTTTTTAGTAGAGGGGAGAAGTTCAACTTGTTCTGCTGGATTAAATCAGCAGGACCAATCTTTCTCTCTTGACTTTGTCTGCTTCCAGCTTGAGAGAGATCACTTCATAGAAAGAAGAAGATAAAGTTCTTCAGTACTGGTTCAGCAATGTTCTTCTTCCCGATCAAACTGTTGTTGTTCTTTTGACCTAACATTCTCTTTTATACATCCTGCAATCTGTAACGTCTCTAAGAAATGCCTAATAACAACATGGACAAGAATAGAAAAGATTATCTTACTTTCTTGTTACTTGCGCCAAAAATAGATCCCAACTGTTTAACATTCATATTTAAATCTGTCTCAGCGGATGGGCTGAGACAGGCTTCACTCTCAGCGGCAGAAATAACCTGCATCTCAGCGGATTCGCTGAGATAGTTAGTCTTCTCACCGGTTTCCTCTATATGCTGCTCAGCTGAGACAGACTTCTTCTCAGCGACTATATAGCTGCATCTCAACGGTTCAGCTGAGACCAAACTGTTGTCTCAGCTGATTTTGACAGTGAAAACCAGAGACCTATTCCAAGATTTGGAAAGACTTAAGCATGTATAAACATGATATAAAATGGCATATCGAATACAATATGCACTTAGCATTGTATGTGGTGCATCTTCAAATCTAGGGAATATTGAAGGGCAATATTTCCAACAATCTCCCCATATTTGAAGAAGGCAGAACATACCACAATGCTAAGATGCATTAACACAATAAAACATATCATGACAAATATTGATAGTAGAAAAACAGACATGTCTACATAACACAATTATTGTTAACAAAACTATAGGCAATACATAGCATTAGAAGTTTAACAGCAAAGTTTGCCTATCACAGAAATCACAGATATTAATTGAAAGACCAAATGAATTAATAATATATTGTCAACAGAGTTTTAACATTAACATTGCATAATTTTGTCTAAAGAAAAATTAAACATCTATTCAAAATTTTCTCTTCTTAGCAGCACTTGAACTTCCAGCTTGATCCTCAACAATAGATTTTGCAGCAGCAGCAGTCATTTCAGCAACCTTCTTGTTTCATTACCTTTTGAAGTAAAGGAAGGGCTTTGGAATGTATCTGGATGGCATCATTTTCGGGTTGGCTTTGTTCACTAGATTTTTCTTGAATATTCTTTCCCTTATAGAATTCATTTCTTTGTGCTTTATCCATTCCTCTGCTGAATAGATGTTGTCAATGTTCTTGCAAATCTGTCCATGATTAATCCAAGCATTGATGATTATTTTCTTTGAGTCATCACTCCAATATTCAAAATCAGGATCTTTAGCTTGATCAGCTCTATTCTTAGCCATGAACTCTTCAGCCATCATTACACCTTCTCTTTTTCTTCTTGCTGCCAGCTGAGCATCCAGTGCAGTCCTTTCATGAGCTTGGAAGTCAAAATCTTCTTATCTTGAAGTGTCCAAGAGAGGAAGATTGAGTGCGATTATTGTTCCTTGAAGAACTTTATGAGTTAGCTTAGCATTGGTCTCAGCATTAGTCTCCTCCCGCTTTCTGGATTCTTTATGTTAAATTTTTAGAGGTCAAGGAATGATGTAATAATGCGGAACACTTCAACACAATCCACAAGTATGGAAATCAATGATAAGGGGAATACAGAATAGTGCTCTTTTATTAACTATCTCTTTACAGCTCGAGACCTACATGGTGAGACATGATTTATAAGAATCACAAAGGAGAGAAGCATAGAACAAAAACAAGCTGTCAGCGAACTGCCAAAGCAGTGACCACCAGGCCGCTCGAACAGCCAAACCACACAGCTATCCCTGAGACCGCGCGAACAGAGAAAACTTTGTTGGAACCTTAGTTTTGATTTGAGTTAGGATCCATTTTTATGGTCATAACACATCTTGTATAACTTAGATCAAAACCCATTAAGACAGGAGACAGGAGAAAATAATATATATATATATAAATAATACAAGTTCTATGCGTTCGACGAACAGCTTTCTGCGTTCGACGAACGGCGCTCTGCGATTGACGAATTATATTCATTCTGCGCTTGACGAAAAACAACTATCTTAGCGGTCGACGAAATACAGCTATCTCAGCGCTCGACGAAAAGCTGCGTTCGACGAAATCCCAGCAGCGCTCTACGAAAGCTCATACAACAATGATCAACAAACTAAATGATCAGATCAACAAACGTCGAGCTCAGCTCGATGAAGTTCAAGCTGAGATCGACGAAATATGTTCAGCTCTGTAAAATATCATTTCTCAGATCGGCTAATATTATTATATTTGATTAAGCAATATTTTGATTAAATTATATATTGCTGCCCTTCTGTATCAATTAATAATATAGCCTTTGCAGGCAATAAATATTATAGCCGTTGCAGAAAAGCTAAAGACGGCAATTTATCTTCTCGAGGAATCTAGGAAATTAAAGAGACATTATCTCTTTCCTCTCTTGTCGGGCAAGAATTAAAATCAGCCCAAAAAGTTTTCTCCAGATCATATATACAAAGAGAAGAGCAGAGAAAAAGAAGAAGGAGAGAATATATACAAGAGAAGGATTATATAGATACAAGAAGAGAAATATACAGAAATACAGAGAAGCAAAAAGAAGCAGCACATATACAGAGTTCTTGATAAGAACAACATATATTATTTATCTTCTTTTTGCTAACTCTTCTTTGCAGAACATCTTCATCCTGAGACATCAATCAAGATCACTTGCTCAGGATCAAAACTGCAGAAGAAGAAAAAGATTTATTACAATCAAGTGAAGAAGCTTCCTCAACACTAATCAAATCAGGGGGAGCTCTTCTTCAACATCATCAAGATTCATTCTCAACAACCCATCGGGATCTCTAGAGACTTCTCAAAAAGAGAAGAACAATATATTTTCCATTTTCTTTTACCTGTATAAAGGGTTATAACTCCCTTCAAAAGGTACAGCCATTGGTGGCAGGGCACCTGATCAAAAACCTGTAGTTGGGTTAGAGCACCTGATCAAAATCTAACTTGGTGTGTGGACACCTGATCAAAACTCCCTTGGTGGCAGGGCACCTAATCAACAACCTGTAGTGGATTCCTACCGAGTGTGGTAGAAGAGTAGATGTACCCAGGTTTAGTGGGGAATTTCTTGTGTTGTTTGTGATGTGATTATTTTGTTGTGCTGTGTGTTGATTCCTTTATTTGTTTTATAAATCACTCACTCAATACACATATTTATATATCACTATTTTAAATTAAGTGCAAAACCTTTTAACTCTCTATTTCCCCTTCTTCTAGAGTTAATATTAAGAACTAACCTCACCTTCAATTGGTATCAAAGCAAGGTTGATTATATTAATCACCTTCAGCTGATACTCAATTGCACTTTCAATTGGTATCAGAGGGTAGTTGATTATTTATACAGGCTAACACCTGAATCATAAAGATCAATTAGCTCTTAAGTTTTTTTTAAAGG
The DNA here is from genome assembly GCA_033032865.1 of Dactylorhiza incarnata. NCBI lineage: Eukaryota > Viridiplantae > Streptophyta > Magnoliopsida > Asparagales > Orchidaceae > Dactylorhiza > Dactylorhiza incarnata. The sequence continues at coordinate 872,724 of JAWHQI010000102.1, read as the reverse complement.
TTTTTCTAAAAACTCATGGCACAAGAAGATTATTTAATCACTAGTCCACCAATCTGTAATTTGAATAGATTTTCTTTATGGCAAGCTAGAATTAAATTATATATGAATGCCATAGATGAAGAAATCTATAATTCGATTTTGACAGGACCTCCATCATCAACATCAACGAATGCTCAAGAGAAGCTGAAAAGTGCTGATGCAAAGGCTATGGACATATTAGCTCAATCAATGTCAAATGACATTCATCAAAAAGTTGCTGACTACACTTCAGCAAGAGCAATCTGGAACTCCCTCACAAGGATGGTAACTGAACCCTCTTTCACTAACTATATTTATGATGTAGAAACATCATCTAGTCTAAGTGAAAAAGAAGAAGAAGAACAAAAGGCCAGAGAATTCTACATGTTGGCCATATATAGCTCACACCACAACTCAGATGCAGAATCTGAATCTAATGAAATGAGGTAACTGAGGTAACTTCAAATTTTAATTTTACCTCTGATCAATTCAAATCTATTTTCAAATTACCATATACAGATTTAATAGAACCTGAGAAAGAAATAAAATCTCTCAGAACAGAGTTAACAAAAATAAATAATTTGACTTCTGAATATAACAAACTTAAAGAAGATTTAAAAATATCAGAAGAACAAAATATTTCCTTGAAAAATACATTTGAAGAAACTTTTAAGGAAAAAGAAGTAAAAGACTATGTAGAAATTACTGAATTTCTTTATGTTAAAACAAAATCTAGAAATCAGTTTAGTTTTTCAAATTTATATTTTAATGAGATAAAAAAGCCAATATATCTAATTATAAGGCACTTTTTTAATCTTTTTTTAAACTTTTATAATTAAATAAGCAGTTATATGATTCATTGGAATTTCCTATCTTAAAAACAAAGTCAGATAACTTCAATGTTCTTATAGACTTTCTCCAAAATCATGTTGAGCATTCTACTCAGATTGCATAGATCAGAAATGATCAGAGCACTGAGTGTGAGTCTCTTTTGATAAGGGGATTCTATAGAAGGAAGGTATTAGGCAATGTCTTTCTGATTTTAAAATTCCTTAGAATCCATTAACAGCTATAGCAATTCATAATATTAAAATCCTATTTAAATCAAAATCTAGGAATCAGAATTGCTTAAATGTATTTTAAAAGAAGAAGAAATAATATAATTTATGGTTAAATATTTTAAAAAAGAACAATAAATTCTTCTATAATCTCTTACCCTAATGCTTTAAGCTATTCAATTTATTTATTTGCTTAGGTATCCTAAACCAAATAGGGGGAGATTGTTAGAACACCTAGTCTTGATTTGGATTAGGATCTCAACTCAAATAGGGGGAGATTGTTGGAACATTAGTTTTGATTTGAGTTAGAATTTATCTTTATGGTCATAACACATCTTATATAACTTAGATCAAATCCCATTAAGACAGGAGACAGGAGAAAATAATATATATATATATATATATATATAAATAAGACAAGTTCTCTGTGTTCGACGAACGGCTTTCTGCGTTCGACGAGCGGCGCTCTGCGGTCGATGAATTATATTCATTCTGCGCTCGACGAAGAACAGCTATCTCAACGGTCGACGAAATCCAGCTATCTCAGCGCTCGACGAAAAGCTGCATTCGACGAAATCCCATGAAAGTGCACAATTAACCTCACTAGAATTCTCTAGAGGGGGGGTGAATAGAGAATTAAAAATTATTTTGTGCAAAGTTAATATATATGTGTATGATCACAGATTAGAGCTTCCCACACACCAACAAGAATTAAGCAAGAAAATAAAGTAAATGCAAGAAAATAAATCACAGCACAACACAAGAAAATATAGTGGTTCCCCAAACTTTGGGTAGTCCACTCTTCTACCCCCTTGGTAGGAATTCACTATCTTGCACTGAGTCTTTTGATAAGGAGACTCTTAGAACCACCCTAAGTCTTTTGACAAGGAGACTCTTAGAAGCAACTGGGTCTTTTGACAAGGAGACTCTTAGAACCAGTACACTGAATTTTTTGAAGAGAGATTCTAAAAACTCTTTTACAATGTTTAAGTAAGAAAAAGAAAGAAGAAAGAAATAAGAACAAGAATGAATCTTCTTCCTAGCAAGAAGATTGGAAGCACAAGAAGTAGTGAATGAAATCTCTCTTCTATAGTGAGAAGGAGATTGTAAAAATGCTTTTCTCTCTTTTGAGAGAGCTTTCAGAGTTTGCAGTAGAATGGCTTCTGAAGAAGAAGGAGAAGATGGAGGCTTTTTCTCTGCAGCACACTATCTCTTTTCTCAGCTTTTTCTTTCTATTCTCTTGGGAGCTTTTCCTCTATTTCAAATGTATGTGGTGGATCACTCTTCTGACATTTTCTGCCGACCTCCTCTTTATTTATAGCTCTGTTAATTCAAAATAATACTATAGGAGGATAATCAATCAGCAGTCAGAGAAATAGAAAGATGAAAATTGTTTCCATAATATTTATTTCTGTAGAAGGAAAGGACCAATTCTGATTTCAAATAATGTCCAAATAAGTTTAATCAAATTAGCCAAGAATCGGATATAAGGAAAGAATGATTCAGAACGGCTATAAAATATTGATACTTATTCCATACAAGTCAGATCTACTGAAAGAAGGAAAGAGATCTGGCGCATATTTAAATCTGTCATATAAATCGACGTGCGTCGATTCCTATTCGACGTAAGCGTCGAATTCATCCTGGCTGGACGTCGAGAGGAGAATAAGGAAGGTGCGTCGATTAAGGTGCGTCGACTTCTCCATATGCGTCGACTAGAAATCAGAGTAGCGTCGACAACACATACGTCGAAATCTTCCTAGAGTTACTTCGACTCAATCTGAAGGAAATGTCGACTATGTTTTGACGTTGCGTCGAATATTATTCGACGCATATTTACTTAACCTTGTTTTTCTTTCTTAGAATTCATATTCAACTTAATTCAAGGGGTTAAGAGAAATCATTTCCCCAACAATCTCCCCCTATTTGTCTTAACCCTACTTAGAGAGAAATTGTATTAGCATAAAATCAATCCAGCACAGCATTTGTATAGAAACAAAATATATCAAATAATCAAAAAAGTGAAATTTAGAAGAAGTGATCAAATGTTCCAGAATCATATAAACATATGTCATGTTTATTCCAATTAGTACTCAAAAATATATCAGCATTGTTTTCAAATATTACTCAGGAGGGGTAGGAGGGGTCTTTCTCTTTCTCTTGAATACTACTGTTTTAGGAGAGGAGAGTTTCTCTTTCTCATTTGTAGGAAGTTCTCCTAGCTCCCCCTGGGTCTCAGCCATTTGCTCCCCCTGAGTCTCAGCTTCATTTATAATAGTATCCTTAGCTCCTTCTTCAGCTAACACAGCTTCCAGCTCCCCCTGAAGTTCAGTTTCTTTATCTTTCTCACCATCTTCCTTTGCAGCCTCATTTTCTGCTCTGCTTCCCTCCCCTTGTAGTAGTGCCATTTGATTTGCAGCATCCCTTGCTATGTTGAGTACCTCTATTGTTTGCTCATCATTATGTAGCTCAGGTACTGTCTCATTCCCAAGGATTTTGTCAGGTTTTGGAGGAGGGGACTTGTGAGAGAGAGATTTAGGATTGGAGAGTCTTTCTTCATCTAGATTCTCCCCCTTCTTGACCTTCTTGGCTAAGGAGGTTAAGAAAGACTTAGTCACTCTAGAGGAAGAGAGAGATGACTTCAGATCTTGCACAGAGGCACTGACCCCATCTATTTGGGTGTGCATGTGAAGGATGGAGGAATGAATTTGAGAGCAATGCTCATCCAGCATCACTTGGAATTTTTCAGCTGCTGATTTGATGCATTGAGTGAGGAGAGCCTCAGTGGATGCAGATGATTCATGGTGTGAAAGGTGAGGAGGTGATGATGGAGGAAGAGGTGATGGAGGAGGAGAGAAGTGAGTTGATACATGAGGTATGGGTGATAATGGAGGTAAAGAAGATGGGAAAATAGGAGGAGGGAGAGAAAGAGATACTGCTATCTGAGCAGGTGTTTGAGAAGAAGTAGGTAAAGTAGGAGTTGTGAGGGTGGTAGAGGCTATTTGAGTGGATGATGGTGGTAGAGAAGAATTGTCTCTTTGAGGAGAAGGAGGAGGAGAAGGGTGAGCAGAAGAGTTAGGAGGAGTGGGAGTCCTTTCAGGAATGGAGCCAGGCTTGGGGATTTGCCTGGTCTATTTGGAGAAGAGGGTAATGGACATCCTCTTTCCAGGAGGGATAGGAATTCCTTTTGACCTACAGAGGTCAGGGAAGGAGTGGAAGAGTACTTGACTCATAATCCTCATGTAGGCATTCTCTTTCTGAGAATATCTAGAGCCTATTATCTTGAGTAGCCATGAGGCCCAGTCTACTTTCTTCTTCAGCACAAGGACCCCTATGATGTTCAGTTGGTGTTTGGGTACTGCATCATGTGTTGAGATTTTGCATAGTAGAACTTTCCCTACTATATCTGCCAGTAATCTGTACTCATCAGAAAAATCTATCTTTTTCAGATGGATTGGCCTATCTTTTGAGAATTTCATGGTGGTGAGTAAATGCTTGATTTCATCAGGTGTGAGTTCAATGGATTCATCACCTAATAGGGGAGTAATTAAGACATGTTTAGTCATTCCTTTTAGAAGCTCATTTTCTTTCCTTATTTCATTTAAACAAAGATGATATTAGGATATACCTGATGGAAGATCAAAGGTGGTCCTTATGTGTTCTGCAGATATTGATACAGGTGTCTCATAGATTGTGCCTGAAATTTCCCCTTGTTCAGTTATCTGAACATGAGCTATGAGCTCTGTTAGTTCTGTCTCCAGAAGCTTGCATCTTGTTGAAATGAGCTTATCCAGACCAGCTTCAGTGAACAGAGCTATTATGCTCTTAAAGTTGTCGGCGGCGGCTTGGAAGGATTCCAGGTCAATGTCGAAGCCAGAGTTAGTTTTGGGAGTCATTTTAGGTTGGAGAGAGAGAGGAAGAGGTGGCTGGACTGAGGAGCAAGAAGGATGAAAGATGCGGAGGTCGTGAAGGTTTCTAACTGAAGAATCTATTTAAGTCAGGTGAAGCGTCGAAACAGGACTCAACTCGAGGTTTATTCGGTACTTCAGTGGATGTGACCGAAAATGATTCAGCCTTGCCGCTCGTTTTTATGAAGTCGACGTTACGTCGAGTGGGATTCGTCGTGAGCGTCGATATAGTCTGCTTTGGGATGAAGAGATTTCTAGTCGACGTACGCGTCGATAATAGTCGACGTATGCGTCGATTATGCCTATTGATCTGAGTCGTCGACGGTGCGTCGATTATAAGTCGACGTGACTTTTAATTTTTCAGAACAGCTCTATGTGCTTATTTCTTTTTGTCTCTTCCTATTCCTAAAGGTTTCTAAGTCAATTTTGGACTGATTTTCTTTTACATATAATTTGATTGATTATGCCAACATTGTTTGGCAAAGTGGCCGGGTTTGTTACATATATAGCATTTGATTGTCTTAGATTTGTAAGGATTTGATTTTAGAGAAGGATAGAAGTGTTGATTGGGATAGGAATATTGTTTAGAGTAGAAATTTTGATCAGGATGAATGGGTCCTGAATAGGGGTTTAGATGAGAGATTTTTGAAGGGAAGACATTTACGTTGCTCTGAATATGTGTGCGTCGATATCGATTCGACGCATGTTGATAGTCGCGTCGATTTCTATTCGGCGCTTTCTCCAGGTGGCGTCGATCTGATTTCGATGCGTAAAAAAAGTTGCGTCGATTGGAAGTCAACGTACTTTTGTTTAAGCATCGAGAAGAGATCGATGCATCTGAGAGGTTGCGTTGAGTAGATGTCGACGCACTATTATGCATGCATCGATATGAAGTTGACGCAACTGAATCTTCATAGATTTTTACTATTCCTTTTTCTGTTTTTACTTCTTTATGAGTTGTTTCTCTTGGTTTAGTTATCTCTTCAGATGAAGTTTGTGAGTCATCAGCTGAATAATATGATGTATCATCAATTTCCTTGGAGAGGTGTTCTTTCTTATGTTGTGATTCTTTTTCTTGGTTGTCTAATTTGATAGGTTTAGTGAATTTTACAGGGCTCATCCAAGCAGGTTTGTTGGATGGAATTAGGCTGATTGAGGGGTCAGCCCCTAGCCCAAGATTCTTGTGTCTTATTGTTTGCTTTTCAGTGATCTCTTCAAGAGTTTGGCTTCTCATTTTTATTGATTCTTCAAAGGCTTTTGCCTGGGTTACTTTATCCTTAAGGAACTGATTTTCTATTCTAGCCCTTTCTATTTCCTTTTCTATTCTGCTAGCTATTGATTCATAATCTTTAAAGGATTTAATTTCTGTGTTTCTCTGGTTTTTAGCTACATTGATTTGTTCTTTTAGATCTTTAATTTCTTTTGTTGCTTTTAGTTGATCTAGATACATTCTCATAAAATCATTTCTAAAGTTATCACTTTGAAAATCTATTTCATCAAACATGCTTACCTCATCCTCATCCTCAGATTCCTCTATGAGAATGAGGTTCTTTTCTTTTTCATCATCAGAAGATATGCTTTCTTCTGATCCTGTTTCACTCCATGATTTATCATCATTCTTTGAGTCTTCAAAGGCCATTAAGCATAGGTCTTCTTGCCTAGATTCTTCATTGTCACTCTTAGAGGATGAACTATCCTCAGAGTTTGTTTCACTCCAGACTTCTGCAATGAAGCCTCTTTCTTTCTTCTTCCCCTTTTTCTTCAGATCTTTCTTTTTCAGATCCTTTTCTGTTTCAGCATTCTCTGGACATTCTGGGGCAATATGTCCAGGTTTCCTGCAAGAATAGCAAATAATTTCTTTAGTGGGGGTTTTGTCATACCTTGGTTTTGACTCCCTCCTTTTTGATCCATCTGTCTTGACCCATTTCTTAAATCTTCTGGCCAAGAAACTGAATAGTTCTTCTTCAGTGACAGGGGTTCCTCCTTCTGTTGCCTTTAGAGCAATGTTCCTGCCTTTTGAGGAAATTGGAGTGTTTTCTCTTCTTTCCTTCTCTTCTCTAGTTTTCAGCAATTGCTCATAGGATCTGAGTTTTCCTAAGAGAGCATCTGTTGAAATCTCTTTCTGTCCTCTTGTGTCTCTTATTGCCCATATTCTTGAGTCCCATGAACTAGGGAGACTCATTAGCAATTTGTCATTAATCTCAGTGAGAGAGATTTCTCTATCCAAGTCTCTTAGTTGACTGATGATCAGACTGAATCTGTCATACATTTCAGAGATGCTTTCTTCAGCCTTCTTTTGGAAGTTCTCATATTGAGAAATCAATAGAGCCTTTTTATCTTTCTTTTCATCAGCACTTCCTTCCACCATCTTTGTGAGAGCATCCCAAATTTCTTTGGATGATTCACAGTCAACAACCTTTTGAAAAATGTCATCTGAGAGAGTTGAGATAAGTATGTTCATGGCCTTTAGATCATATGTTCTTGCCTTCTTTTCATCTTCTGTCCACTCAGATCTTGGAACAAGTGTTTGTGTGACATTGCCATTTGCATCCTTTTTATAAGGCTTTGGGGGACCTGTCATAGTAATATTAAACAAGTCAGCATCAATGGAATTCATATAAATTCTAATTCTTATTTTCCAAACTGCAAACTTTTCAAGATTGCACATTGGAGGTCTGGTGGAAGCATAATCTTTGATTTGTGCCATATGATAAAATAGTTTTGAAAAATCTATATATATGAGAGGTAGGATCTTTTTGATCAAGGAGTTATCCTTTTTAGATCAACCTCCCTCTGATACCAATTGAAAGTGCACAATTAACCTCACTAGAATTCTCTAGAGGGGTGGTGAATAGAGAATTAAAAATTATTTTGTGCAAAGTTAATATATATATGTGTATGATCACAGATTAGAGCTTCCCACACACCAACAAGAATTAAGCAAGAAAATAAAGTAAATGCAAGAAAATAAATCACAGCACAACACAAGAAAATATAGTGGTTCCCCAAACTTTGGGTAGTCCACTCTTCTACCCCCTTGGTAGGAATTCACTATCTTGCACTGAGTCTTTTGATAAGGAGACTCTTAGAACCACCCTGAGTCTTTTGACAAGGAGACTCTTAGAACCAACTGAGTCTTTTGACAAGGAGACTCTTAGAACCAGTACACTGAATTTTTTGAAGAGAGATTCTAAAAACTCTTTTACAATGTTTAAGTAAGAAAAAGAAAGAAGAAAGAAATAAGAACAAGAATGAATCTTCTTCCTAGCAAGAAGATTGGAAGAACAAGAAGTAGTGAATGAAATCTCTCTTCTATAGTGAGAAGGAGATTGTAAAAAAGCTTTTCTCTCTTTTGAGAGAGCTTTCAGAGTTTGCAGTAGAATGGCTTCTGAAGAAGAAGGAGAAGATGGAGGCTTTTTCTCTGCAGCACACTATCTCTTTTCTCAGCTTTTTCTTTCTATTCTCTTGGGAGCTTTTCCTCTATTTCAAATGTATGTGGTGGATCACTCTTCTGACATTTTCTGCCGACCTCCTCTTTATTTATAGCTCTGTTAATTCAAAATAATACTATAGGAGGATAATCAATCAGCAGTCAGAGAAATAGAAAGATGAAAATTGTTTCCATAATATTTATTTCTGTAGAAGGAAAGGACCAATTCTGATTTCAAATAATGTCCAAATAAGTTTAATCAAATTAGCCAAGAATCAGATATAAGGAAAGAATGATTCAGAACGGCTATAAAATATTGATACTTATTCCATACAAGTCAGATCTACTGAAAGAAGGAAAGAGATCTGGCGCATATTTAAATCTGTCATATAAATCGACGTGCGTCGATTCCTATTCGACGTAAGCGTCGAATTCATCCTGGCTGGACGTCGAGAGGAGAATAAGGAAGGTGCGTCGATTAAGGTGCGTCGACTTCTCCATAAACGTCGACTAGAAATCAGAGTAGCATCGACAACACATACGTCGAAATCTTCCTAGAGTTACTTCGACTCAATCTGAAGGAAACGTCGACTATGTTTTGACGTTGCGTCGAATATTATTCGACGCATATTTACTTAACCTTGTTTTTCTTTCTTAGAATTCATATTCAACTTAATTCAAGGGGTTAAGAGAAATCATTTCCCCAACATCCCAGCAGCGCTCGACGAAAGCTCATACAGCCATGATCGATGAACTAAATGATCAGATCAACAAACGATGAGCTCAGCCTGACGAAGTTCAAGCTGAGATCGACGAAATATGTTCAGCTCTTTAAAATATCATTTCTCAGATCGACTAATATTATTATATTTGATTAAGCAATATTTTGATTAAATTATATATTGTTGTCCTTCTATATTAATTAATAATATAGCCGTTGCAAGCAATAAATATTATAGTCGTTGCAGAAAAGCTAAAGACCGCAATTTATCTTCTCGAGGAATCTAGGAAATTAAAGAGACATTATCTCTTTCCTCTCTTGTCGGGCAAGAATTAAAATCAGCCCAAAAAGCCTTCTCCAGATCATATATACAAAGAGAAGAGCAGAGAAAAAGAAGAAGGAAAGAATATATACAAGAGAAAGATTATACAGATACAAGAAGAGAAATATACAAAAATACAGAGATGCAAAAAGAAGCAACACATATACAGAGTTCTTGATAAGAACAACATATATTCTTTATCTTCTTTTTGCTAACTCTTCTTTGCAGAACATCTTCATCCTGAGACATCAATGAAGATCACTTGCTCAGGATCAAAATTGCAGAAGAAGAAAAAGAGTTATTACAATCAAGTGAAGAAGCTTCCTCAACACTAATCAAATCAGGGGGAGCTCTTCTTCAACATCATCAAGATTCATTCTCAACAACCCATCAGGATCTCTAGAGTCTTCTCAGAAAGAGAAGAATAATATATTTTCCATTTTCTTTTACCTGTATAAAGGGTTATAACTCCCTTCAAAAGTTACAGCCATTGGTCGCAGGGCACCTGATCAAAAACCTACAGTTGGGTTAGAGCACCTGATCAAAACCTCGCTTGGTGTGTGGACACCTGATCAAAACTCCCTTGGTGGCAGGGCACCTGATCAACAACCTGTAGTGGATTCCTACCGAGTGTGGTAGAAGAGTAGATGTACCCAGGTTTAGTGGGGAACTACTATAAATTTCTTGTGTTGTCTGTGATGTGATTATTTTGTTGTGCTGTGTGCTGATTCCTTTATTTGTTTTATAAATCACTCACTCAATACACATATTTATATCTCACTATTTTAAATTAAGTGCAAAACCTTTTAACTCTCTATTTCCCCTTCTTCTAGAGTTAATATTAAGAACTAACATCACCTTCAAGCTTGATGACCTGCGAACTGTCAGACCGCAATCACAGACCGCACAACCTGCTGCCTTATTCAACTGTTGAAACAACAACTGTCCGCACTTCTTGATCTCCCAGACCGCACGGTATCAAGATCACAGAAGTAACCCGCAAACTCTTAACGAAGAATTGCTTCCTGCTGCAAGACGGCAACTCAAGACCGCCTGACCACTTAAGTTCGTCTGATCAACTGAGTTAGCTGCACAGTCCAAGAACTTCTAAACACAGTCGCACAAATAGACCGCTAGCGAACTGGTTTATTCAAAGCTGGAAAGAAAGGAGAATGCTGATGGTGACTGCTAGTCGCTAACCTGCGAACAAAACAAACCGGTCAAGCAATCTCAAACCGCGTGACCTCAAAGTGAGACCAGCACAAACTAGCCAACTTTAGTTCTTACCATTCTTGCATACAAATGGCTACCCCGACATCCCTATTTATAGGCAAATGATCGGATGTCATCACCGCCCCAAGGGGATACAGTCACCTTCCTTATTGAAGCACGCGGTCTCTAGAACCAGACTGCGCGGTCTCTATAAGACCTTATTGGACTTGAGAAAATGTCTAAGACAGCTTGCCAAGAACAACCCGGCAGACCGCACGGTCTCTTATAAGAACAGATATATGAACATCTGATCGATCAGGAGCAGACCGCCAGAAACGAGCTCATACAACTCGCCCAGACTCTTATAAGATCGGAGCCACATGAACATCCTGACATACCAAACTGTCTGTCAGAACGAACTCATGCAGACTACAGTACCAGACCGCGAGCAGTCTCACACTACAAACCACCCGATCACAGTACTTGGATAGCAGACCGCCCAAGGAAAACCCCAGCCAGAACACCCATGCAGATCGCGCAGTCTCTGTGGTCTCAGTTTCCTCAGACCGCCCAGAGCCCTTCCACTTCAACTTCAAAAATTCAACACTCCCCATTGAAGTGGGAAGTGGAAGTCAATCCAAGCAAACTCCGCAACCGACCAAATGGTCACTTCGACCACGGCTTTGTAAGGATGTCAACAATATTATCCTTGCTCTGCACATGCTCCACAATCAGAGATCCCTCCAACACTTTCTCACGAATGAAATGGTGATGAATCTCTATGTGCTTTGTACGCGCGTGACAAACTAGATTGTTCACCAGTTTGAGGGCACTCTCCTTGTCAGCCCAAAGCAGAGTAGGACCTCGCACCTCCCTTTGAATGTCCTCCACAAGCCTCCTAAGCCAGATGGCTTCCTGAGCTGCCAAAGCCGAAGCTTTGTATTCCGCTTCTGTAGTAGAGACAGACACAGAATCCTGCTTCTTGCTACACCATGATATAGTTGTAGAGACTGTCATAAAGACGTATCCAGAATTCAATCTCTGATCATCTGAATCTCCTCCATAATCAGCATCCATGTATTCATGCAAGCAAAAGCCTGAGTTCTTCCCATAGAAGAGACCCAAATATGAGGTGGACTATACATACTTCAGAATGCTCCTAGCCGCCAAAAGATGAGGTTTCTGAGGCTCCGCCATAAGCCGACTCACTCGTCCAACCGCATAAGAGATATCCGGCCTCGTGATCGTCAAGTAAATCAAACTTCCGACCAAAGCCCAAAACACCAAAGGGTCAGAAATAACCTTCCCCTCATCACGTCGAAGTGTCATACCAACCTCCAATAGAGTAGAGCTGCTCTTCCCCCCTTCCATGCCGAATTGCTTCACAATGCGATCTGCATAGCCCTTCTGGGAAACAAACATACCGCCCTCTTTCCTCTCCACTTCGAGTCCAAGAAAATGGTGGAGCTCCCTCAAGTCCTTCATCTAAAATCTGATAGCTAACTCAACACGAAGTCTAGCTACCTCCACTTATGAATTCCCTGTGACGATCATATCGTCAACGTATAGCAGCACCAAGACCTAAAGCTCCCCCTTCTTCTTTACAAAAAGCTCGAATCAGAATCAGAAGAAAAATATTCGCAGAACTGGAGGTATTCTGCGATTTTCCCATACCACGCCCGAGGTGCCTGCTTCAAGCCGTAAAGAGCCTTCTTGAGCTTACACACATATCTTGGGTGCTCATCGAAAACATAACCAGGTGGCTGATCCATGAAGATATCCTTGTCAATCTTGTCATACAAGAAAGCATTCTTTACATCGAGTTGCCAAATCTTCCAACCTTGGCAAGCTGCCAAAGCGATCACCACCCGAACCGAAGTCATCTTGGCAACAGGGCTAAAGGTTTCTTCATCATCCTCCCCATACTTCTGAGAGAAACCTCGAGCTACAAGGCGAGCCTTGTACCACTCGATACTGCCATCAGCCTTCTTCTTCAACTTGAAAACCCACTTGCAAGTCACCGCAGTAACTCCCTCAACCTTAGGCACCAAGTCCCAAGTCTCATTCTTCCTAAGGGCAGACATCTCTTCATCCATGGCTCCTTCCGACTCCTTGACTCCAACAGAGTTTTCAAAACAAGATGGCTCTCTCTCATCCAGAGGATGTTAAATTTTTGAAGTGGAAGTGGAAAGGTGCTGGGTGGTCTGCAGATTGGAGACCGCAGAGACCGCGCGGTCTGCGCTGGTGTTCTGGTCGGTTTGTCTCAGGCGATCTGTTCTGGGAGGTCTGATCTGGGAGACCGCAAAGTGTCCAGGCGGCTTGCGCGGGTTGTTCTGGCGACTTGTTCAAGTCATCCAGATGTTCAAGTAGGTCTGCCTTCTTGCAGTGACCGGGCAGTCTGACGACTTGTTCTAGTCGGTCTGGGTTACTGAAGAAGTGTTTTGCTTTTGCAATAAAGACCGGGCGGTCTATTTTGGAGACCGCAGTAGCCGAGCAGTTTGTATATAATCGTTTGGTTTAATAAGGGAGCTGTCAGCTATGCTGAGCTCGGGCAGTCTGCTTTGCGAGACCGCATGCGGGTTGATGGGCGGTTATTGTATCCCTCTTTCGGCGGTGACGACATCCATCCTCTTGCCTATAAATAGGGGTGCAGGGCCCGTCATTTGTAACGAAGAACTGTAAGAACCAAAGTTGGCTTGATTGTGCCGGTCTCTTTCTGAGGTTGCTCGGTCTGAGTTTTGTCTGACTGGTTTGTTTGTTCGCAAGTTAGCGGCTAGCAGTTACCGTCAGCATTCTCCCTTCTTCCATCTTTGAATAAACCAGTCCGGCAGCGGTCTGTCTGGGCGGTCTGTGTTTAGGTGTTCTTAGACTGTAGAGCGAACTCAGTTGATCAGGTGGTCTTAAGAGACCAGGCGGTCTTGAGTGCGGTCTGCAGCAAGAAGCAGTTTCTTTGTCAAGTGTTCGCAGCAGTTGAATAAAGCAGCAGGTCAAGCGGTCTGTGGTTGCGGGCTGACAGTGCGGTCTGCTCTATTCATGCGGTCTAAGGGGATACCGCACGGCTTATCTGTTCGCGCGGTCTGGCAATCTCTGTTTGTCAAGTCGCCGGCAGTTTGTAGTTTTTTTTGTTTTGTGCTTCTCTCCTCCGTGATTCTTATGAATCATGTCTCTCCATGTATACCTCGAATTGTAAAGAGATAGTTAATGTCAAAGCACTATTCGGTCTTCCCATTGTCATTGTGTTGCTATACTTGTGGAAAGTTTGTGAAGTGTTTCGCATTTTACTTCAACTCCGGACCTCAAATTTTTTAACATAGTATCAGAGGGAGGTTGCTGAGCAGTAGTTGTTGTTACTTCTCTCGGGTTCCTCAAGGTGGTTAGCAATCAGTGGAATAACAATGGAAGGAGGATATGCTAGAGGTCTTGGTATTGAGCTCCTTACGCAGACTAACTTTAAGAAGTGGAAGTCTTGTATGGAGAGCTATCTTCTTGGCGAGGATTTGTGGGAGGTAGTAGGAGGAGAAGCAAGACAAGCTGTTATTCCTGCTGAAGGGAATGCTTAGCTCGTGAAGGATTGGAAGAGAACAAATGCGATGGCTGAGTTCACTCTCAAGCGATCTATCATTCCGAAGCTGTTTGGTCACATCATCGGATGTAGATCAACAGCAGAAATTTGGACAGCCTTGGATGGCTTGTTCAATAAGAAGAATGTAGCTAGGCTACAGTTCTTGGAGAATGAATTGGCAAAAGCAACTCAGGGAGATTTGTCTATCACAACGTTCTTCTTGAAGATGAAGAACTTTTGCGCATAGATATCGGCATTGGACCCGGATGAGCCTATCTCAGAAACTAAGCTGAAGCGGCACATAATTCGCGGCTTGCGGAGGGAGTATGTGGCCTTTGTTACTTCTGTTTAAGGCTGGGCCAATCAGACATCATTGCTAGAGCTGGAGAACTTACTTGCTTCTCAAGAGAGTTTATCTAAGCAAATGGCAGGGATGTCGGTCTCTGGGGGAGAAGGTGAGGTTCTCTTCTCTAGCAAGAAGAAGAGATGGGACAAGAAGAAGAAGAAGACATCGGGATATGATGGTCCGTATACTTCACATCAGCAGGAGAGGATCTATGCTCCTAAGCGTGATGGGAAGAAGAAGGAAGGACCTAGATGCTTCAGGTGCAACAAGCTTGGTCACTTCAAGAGAGACTGCCAAGTTAATCTTCAGCCAAGGCATGCTGCAGGAAAGGAGGAGGTTGGTTCCAATTCTGAAGGTAGTTGGGATGGTGAAGGTGCATTCATTATGGGCAATTGTGTTGGGGCATTGGCTTCCATCAACTATCAGGATGATTGGATAGTGGACTCTGGGTGCGGTCATCACCTCACTGGGGATGAGTCGAAGTTCTCCTCATTGCGAGCATATACAGGTAATGATGTTATCATTACAGCTGATGATACTATACATACAGTAGATAAGGAGGGTGTGGTTTCTTTGAACGATGATAAAGGTACTCTTACATTGAAGAGTATCTATCATGTTCCGGGGATGAAGAAGAACCTCTTCTCAGTGACTAATATTGTGGATGTTGGTTATCACATTCTGTTCGGTCCAACATAAGTGAAATTTCTCCGAAATGTTTTAGCTGTGAAAGGTGAGGTCACTCATGTAGGGAGATGGGTGAAGGACTTGTTTGTTCTTTCAACAAGTTCCTATGTTGATAAGATGAGGGCTAACGACAGCGCTGCTATCTGGCACGAAATACTTGGGCATGTTGGGATGGATAGGTTGAAGGCTATGGCGGGAAGAGGCCTTGTGAAAGGTTTGCCTAGCTTGTCATCTTTCGAGGATGGTCACATTTGTGCAGGTTGTCAGTTTGGTGAGGCTCGACGTCTTCCATTTGACAAATCACAAAGCAGATGCAAAGCACCATTGGAGTGTATACATGGTGATCTGTTTGGACCTACCCACACTGCCAGTCTTGGAGGTAGCAGGTATATGCTGATTTTGGTTGATGACTTCACCAGATATACTTGGGTATATTTTCTGAAGGATAAGTCGGAGGCGTTCAAGAGGTTTGTGGAGTTCAAGGAGCTGGTGGAAGGTCGGCTCAACCTGCGGGTCAAGAGGTTCAGAACTGACAATGGAGGGGAGTTCACCGCCAAGGCGTTCTTTAACTTCTGCAGGAAGCATGACATCCAAAGAGAGCTTTCTTGTGCTCACACTCCACAATAGAACGGAGTTACAGAGCGGAAGATCCGACATCTGACGGAGACCTGCAAATGTTGGCTTCATGCCAAGAGTATTCCAAAGTTCTTCTGGGCAGAGGGAATGTCTTGTGCGGCCTATGTCATCAACTGGATGCCTCTCAGTCACATCAACATGAAGATCCCTCATGAGTTGATGTTCAAGGAGAAGCCAAGCGTGGAACACTTTCGAGTGTTTGGTTCTACCTGCTACGTGCATGTTCTGGATGCCCTTCGAACGAAGCTAGATGCAAAGGCAAGGAAACTGGTCTTCGTCGGTTATGATGACCGGAAGAAAGGGTGGAGATGCATGGATCCCGAGACACGTAGATATGTGGTCTCTAAGGATGTGGTATTTGACGAGCTGACGTCATACTAAGGTAGCTCTTCTATAGAGTTACAAGGAAGCATGGTAGATGGTGGACCAGAGGAAGCTGCAAGGGATGTTCTGGTGGAGTTGCATGTTTCTCCAGGTGCTCCAGGTATCTCTAGCTCTGGGTCAGGTGCTTCAGGTTTTGGAAGCAGGGGGAGCGATGCTCCATGTTTACCTGAAAGGAGAGCTAGTCCAGAAACTGCAGTTGAAGAGGTGGTTCAGAGTAAAGCTCTAAGGAGGTCCAAGAGGACCATTATTCCACCAGATCGGTATACGGGCGGAAACTTCGTGAGACTTTCTCATGTTTCTTTGCAGGTCCCCTGGATGAGAGAGAGTCATCTTGTTATGAAAATGTTGTTGGAGTCAAGGAGTGGGAAGGAGCCATGGATGAAGAGATGGCTGCCCTCAAGAAAAATGAGACTTGGGACTTGGTGCCTGAGGTGAGGGTATTACCCCGGTGACTTGCAAGTGGGTTTTCAAACTGAAGAAGAAGGCTGATGGAAGTATTGAGCGGTACATGGCTCGCCTTGTAGCTCGAGGTTTCTCTCAAAAGTACGGGGAGGATTATGAAGAGACGTTCAACCCCGTTGCCAAGATGACTTCGGTCCGGGTGGTGATCGCGTTGGCAGCTTACCAAGGGTGGAAGATTTGGCAACTCGACGTGAAGAATGCCTTCTTATACGGCGAGATTGACAAGGATATCTTCATGGACCAACCACCTGGTTATGTATCCAAAGAGCACCCAAGATATGTTTGCAAGCTCAAGAAGGCTCTTTACGGCTTGAAGCAAGCACCTCGGGTGTGGTACGGGAAGATCGCAGAATACCTCCAGTTCTGCAGATACTTTGCTTCAGATTCAGATTCAAGCTTATTCGTAAAGAAGACGGGGGAGCTTCAGGTCTTGGTGCTGCTATACGTTGACGATATGGTCGTCACGGGGAATTCTGAAGTGGAGGTAGCTAGGCTTCGTGCTGAGCTAGATATCAGATTTGAGATGAAGGATTTGGGTAAGCTCAACTATTTCCTTGGCTCAAAGTGGAGAGGAAAGAGAGTGGTATGCTTGTTTCCCAAAAAGGCTATACGGATCGAATCGTGAAGAGGTTCGGCATGGAAGGGGGGAAGAGCAGCTCTACTCCACTGGAGGTTGGAGTTCATCTTCGACGAGATGAAGTGAAGTTTCTTACCGATCCTTTGGTGTTTCGGGCTTTGGTTGGAAGTCTGATATACTTGATGATCACGAGGCCAGATATTGCTTATGCAGTTGGCAGGGCGAGTCGGTTTATGGCAGAGCCTTGGAAGCCTCATCTTGTGGCGGCTAGGAGTATCTTAAAGTATGTCAAATCCACCTCGGATTTGGGTCTCTTCTACGGGAGAGATTCGGGCTTTTGCTTGCACGGGTACATGGATGCAGATTATGGAGGAGATTCGGATGATCGAAGATCAACGTCTAGATATGTCTTGATGACAGGCTCTACAGCTATATCATGGTGCAGCAAGAAGCAGGATTCCGTGTCTGTCTCTACCACAGAAGCGGAGTACAAAGCTTCGGCTTTGACAGCTCAGGAAGCCATCTGGCTTAGGAGGCTTGTGGAGGATATTCATAGGGAGGTGCGAGGTCCTACTCTGCTACGTGGTGACAATGAGAAGTGCTCTCAAATTGGTGAATAATCCAGTTTGTCCCACGCGTACGAAGCACATAGAGGTTCATCACCATTTCGTTCGTGAGAAGGTGTTGGAGGGATCTCTGATTGTGGAGCATGTGCAGAGCAAGGGTAATGTTGCTGACATATATACTAAGCCATTGTCGAAGGGACCAATTGGTCAGTTCCTGAGTTTGCTTGGGCTGACTTCCACTTCCCACTTCAAGGGGGAGTGTTAAATTTTTGAAGTGGAAGTGGAAAGGTGTTGGGCGGTCTGCATATTGGAGACCTCAGAGACCACGCGGTCTGCGCTGGTGTTCTGGTCGGTTTGTCTCAGGCGATCTATTTTGGGAGGTCTGATCTGGGAGACCGCAAAGTGTCCGGGCGGCTTGCGCGTGTTGTTCTGGCGACTTGTTCAAATCGGCCAGATGTTCAAGTAGGTCTGCCTTCTTGCAGTGACCGGGCGGTCTGATGACTTGTTCTAGTCGGTCTGGGTTATTGAAGAAGTGTTTTGCTTTTGCAATAAAGACCGGGCGGTCTATTTTGGAGATCGCGGTAGCCGGGCGATTTGTATATAACCGTTTGGTTTTATAAGGGAGTTGTCAGCTATGCTGAGCTCGGGCAGTCTACTTTGCGAGACCGCATGCGGGTGGTTGGGCGGTTATTGTATCCCTCTTTCGGCGGTGACGACATCCGTCCTCTTGCCTATAAATAGGGGTGCAGGGCCCGTCATTTGTAATGAAGAACTATAAGAACCAAAGTTGGCTTGATTGTGTCAGTCTCTTTCTGAGGTCGCGCGGTCTGAGTTTTGTCTGACCAGTTTGTTTGTTCGCAGGTTAGCAGCTAGCAGTTACCGTCAACATTCTCCCTTCTTCCAGCTTTGAATAAACCAGTCCGGCAGCGGTCTGTCTGGGCGGACTGTGTTTATGTGTTCTTAGACTGTGCAACAAACTCAGTTGAAATAGCGGTCTTAAGAGACCAGGCGGTCTTGAGTGCGGTCTGCAGCAGGAAGCAGTTTCTTTGTCAAGTGTTCGCAGCAGTTAAATAAAGCATCATATCGAGCGGTCTGTGGTTGCGGGCTGACAGTGTGGTCTGCTCTATTCGTGCGGTCTCAGGGGTTACTGCACGGCTTGTCTGTTCGCGCGGTCTGGCGATCTCTGTTTGTCAAGTCGCCGACAGCTTGTAGTTTTTTGTGTTTGTGCTTATCTCCTCTGTGATTCTTATGAATCATGTCTCACCATGTATACCTCTAATTGTAAAGAGATAGTTAATGCCAAAGCACTATTTGGTCTTCCCATTTTCATTGTGTTGCTACACTTGTGGAAAGTTTGTGAAGTGTTCCGCATTTTACTTCAACTCCGGACCTCAAATTTTTTAACAGGGGACCTGCAAAGAAACATGAGACAAAGCTCACCAAATTTCCCCCTGTATACCGATCTGGTGGAATGATAGTCCTCTTGGAGCTCCTCAGAGCTTTACTCTGAACCACCTCTTCAGCTACTTGTTCTGAACTAGCTCTCCTTTCAGGTAGACATGGAGCATCGATCCTCCTGCTACCAGAACCTGAAGCACCTGACCTAGAGCTAGAAGCAACTGGAGAAACAGGCAACTCCACTAGAACCTTCTTAGCAGCTTCTTTAAGTCCACCATCTGACCTGCTTTCTTGTAACTCAACAGAAGAGCTACCTTGGTATGATGTCAGCTCATCGAATACCACATCCCTTGAGACCACAACTCTCCGTGTCTCTGGATCCGTGCATCTCCACCCTTTCTTCAGGTCATCATATCCGACGAAGACTAGCTTCCTTGCTTTCGCATCTAGCTTTGCTCGAAGGGCATCAGGAACATGCATGTAGCAGGTAGATCCGAACACTCTAAAGTGTTCCACCGAAGGCTTTATCTTGAACATCAACTCGTGAGGGGTCTTCATGTTGATTGGACTAAGAGGCATTCGATTGATGACCTAAGATGCACAAGACATTCCCTCTGCCCAGAAGGACTTTGGGATACTCTTGGCATGAAGCCAACATTTGCAGGTCTCCATCAGATGACGGATCTTCCGCTCTACAACACCATTTTGTTGTGGAGTGTGAGAACAAGAGAGCTCTCTCCGGATGCCTCCAAGACTGACAGTTGTGGTAGGTCCAAATAGATCGCCATGAATACACGCCAATGGTGATTTGCATCTACTTTGTGATTTGTCAAATGGAAGGCGATGAGCCTTACCATATTGGCAACCTGCACAAATGTGACCTTCACCGAAGGATGACAAACTAGGCAAGCCTCTTACAAGGCCTCTTCCCGCCATAGCTTTCAACTTGTCCATCCCAACATGTCCAAGTCTTTCATGCCAGATAGTAGCGCTATCATTAGTCCTCATCTTGTCAACATAGGAACTTGTAGATAGCACAAACAAGTCTTTCACCCTTCTTCCTACATGAGTGACTTCAGCGTTCACCGCCGACACATTTTGAAGAAACCTCACTTTTGTTGGACCAAACAGAACGTGATAGCCAGCATCAACAACATTGATCA
The DNA here is from genome assembly GCA_033032865.1 of Dactylorhiza incarnata. Lineage (NCBI taxonomy): Eukaryota > Viridiplantae > Streptophyta > Magnoliopsida > Asparagales > Orchidaceae > Dactylorhiza > Dactylorhiza incarnata. Next base: position 852,274 of record JAWHQI010000102.1, on the reverse strand, counting down.
CCGAGAAGAGGTTTTTCTTCATCCCTAGAACATGATAGACACTCTTCAACGTAAGAGGACCTCTATCTCCGTTCAAAGAAACCATACCTTCCTTCTCAACTGCATGAACAGTGTGATCAGCAGTAATGATAGCATCATTACCTGAGTATGCTTGCAACGAGGAAAACTTCGACTCATCCCCGGTGAGGTGATGACCACACCTAGAGTCCACTATCCAATCATCTTGATAGTTGATGAAAGCCAATGCTCAAACACAAGTGCCCATCATGAAATCACCTCCACCACCCCAACTACCTTCAGCATTGGAACTAGCCTCATCCTCACCTGCAGTATGCCCTAGCTGAAGATTGACCTTACAGTCTCTTTTGAAGTGACCAAGCTTATTGCACCTGTAACATCTCGGCCCTTCCTTCTTCTTTCCATCAGACTTTGGAGTATAACTCCTCTCCTACTGATGTGAAGTAGACGGACCATCTCCAACAGGTGACTTCATCTTCTTGTCCCATCTCTTCTTCTTGCCCAAATACAGAACCTCCCTCTCTCCCCCAGAGATAGATATCTCAGTCATTTGCTTTGCCAAGCTCTCTTGCGAAGCAAGCAAGTTCTCCAACTCAAGAAACGATGGCTGATTATCCCAACCTTGAACAGAAGTGACAAAGGCCACATACTCCCTCCACAAGCCGTGAATTATGTTCCTTTTCAACCTTGCTCCTGAGATAGGTTCATCCGGGTCCAAAGCTGATATCTCTGCGCAAAGGTTCTTCATCTTCAACAAGAAAGTTGAGATAAAAAAATCTCCCTGAGTTGCTTTTGCCAACTCATTTTCCAAGAACTGTAGTCGAGCTACATTCTTTTTGTTGAACAAGCCATCCAAGGCTGTCCAAATCTCAGCATCTGACCTACAACCAATTATGTGGTCAAACAACTCTGGAATGATAGCACGCTTGAGAGTGAACTCAGCCTTTGAATTTGTTCTCTTCCAAGCCTTCACGAGCTCAGCATTCCCCTCAGCAGGAACAACAACTTGTCTTGCTTCTCCTCCGACTACCTCCAATAAGTCCTCGCCAAGAAAATAGCTCTCCACGCATGACTTCCACTCTTGAAGGATGACAAACTTGGATAGCCTCTTACAAGGCCTCTTCCCGCATAGCTTTCGACTTGTCCATCCCAACATGTCCAAGTCTTTCATGCCAGATAGCAGCGCTATCATTAGTCCTCATCTTGTCAACATAGGAACTTGTAGATAGAACAAACAAGTCCTTCACCCTTCTTCCTACATGAGTGACTTCAGCCTTCACCGCCGACACCTTTCGAAGAAACTTCACTTTTGTTGGACCAAACAGAATGTGATAGCCAGCATCAACGGCATTGGTCACCGAGAAGAGGTTTTTCTTCATCCCCAGAACATGATAGACACTCTTCAACGTAAGAGGACCTCTATCTCCGTTCAAAGAAACCATACCCTCCTTCTCAATTGCATGAACAATGTCATCAGCAGTAATGATAACATCATTACCTGAGTATGCTTGCAACGAGGAAAACTTTGACTCATCCCCGGTGAGGTGATGACCACACCCAGAGTCCACTATCCAATCATCTTGATAGTTGATGGAATCCAATGCTTGAACACAAGTGCCCGTCATGAAAGCACCTCCACCACCCCAACTACCTACAGCATTGGAACCAGCCTCCTCCTTACCTGCAGCATGCCCTGGCTATAGATTGACCTTGCAGTCTCTTTTGAAGTGACCAAGCTTATTGCACCTGTAACATCTCGGCCCTTCCTTCTTCTTTCCATCAGACTTAGGAGTATAACACCTCTCCTGCTGATAAGAAGTAGACGGATCATCTCCAACAGGTGACTTCTTCTTCTTGTCCCATCTCTTCTTCTTGCCCGAATACAGAACCTCGCTCTCTCCCCCAGAGATAAATATCACAGCCATTTGCTTTGCCAAGCTCTCTTGCGAAGCAAGCAAGTTCTCCAGCTATAGCAACGATGGCTGATTAGCCCAACCTTGAACAGAAGTGACAAAGGCCACATACTCCCTCCACAAGCCGTGAATTATGTGCCTTTTCAACCTTGCTTCTGAGATAGTTTCATCCACGTCCAAAGCTGATATTTCCGCGCAAAGGTTCTTCATCTTCAAGAAGAAAGTTGAGATAGACAAATCTCCCTGAGTTCCTTTCGCCAACTCATTTTCCAAGAACTGTAGCCGAGCTACATTCTTCTTATTGAACAAGCCATCCAAGGTTGTCCAAATCTCAGCAGCTGGCCTACAACCAATTATGTGGTCAAACAGCTCCGGAATGATAGCACGCTTGAGAGTGAACTCAGCCTTTGCATTTGTTCTCTTCCAAGCCTTCACGAGCTCAGCATTTCCCTCAGCAGGAACAACATCTTGTCTTGCTTCTCCTCTGACTACCTCCCATAAGTCCTCGCCAAGAAGATAGCTCTCCATGCACGACTTCCACTTTTTATAGTTAGTCTGCGTAAGGAGATCAATATCAAGACCTCTAGCATATCCTCCTTCCATTGCTATCTCACTGATTGACAACCGACTTGCAGAAACCAAAGCAGAAGACAACGCTGATTACTGCTCAGAAACCTGCCTCTTATACCATGTTATATTTTTAGAGGTCAAGGAATGAAGTAATAATGTGGAACACTTCCACACAATCCACAAGTATGGCAATCAATGACAATGGGATGACAGAATAGTGCTCTTGTATTAACTATCTCTTTACAGCCCGAGACATATATGGCGAGACATGATTTATAAGAATCACAAAGGAGAGAAGCACAAGACAAAAACAAGCTGTTAGCGAACTGCTAAAGCAGTGACCGCTAGACCGCTCGAACAGCCAGACCGCACGGCTATCCCTGAGACCACGCGAACAGAGCAAGCTTGATAACCTACGAACTGTCAGACCGTAATCACAGACCAGACAACCTGCTGCCTTATTCAACTGCTGAAAACAATAACTGTCTGCACTTCTTGATCGCCCAGACCGCACGGTCTCAAGATCACAGAAGTAACCCGCGAACTCTTGATGAAGAATTGCTTCCTGCTGCAAGATCGCCTGACCACTTAAGGTCTCCTGATCAACTGAGTCCGATGCATAATCCAAGAACTTCTAAACACAGTCCGCACAAACAGACTGCTGACGAATTGGTTTATTCAAAGCTGGAAAGAAAGGAGAATGCTGACGGTGACTGCTAGCCGCTAACCTGCGAACAAAATAAACTGGTCAAGCAATCTCAAACTGCGCGGCCTCAAAGTGAGACCGGCACAAACTAGCCAACTTTAGTTCTTACAATTCTTGCATACAAATGGCTACCCTGGCATCACTATTTATAGGCAAACGACCGGATGTCGTCATCGCCCCAAGGGGATACAGTCACCTTCCTTATTGAAGCACGCGGTCTCCAGAACCATACCGCGCAGTCTCTATAAGACCTTATTAGACTTGAGCAACTGTCTAAGACAGCTTGCCAAGAATAACCCGGCAGACCCTTGTATGCTCCCCTCAACTTGATCACTGATCTTTTCAGCTAAAATTTCAATATCATCATTCATCTGTCCTTCAGTTGAAGCCAACTGCTCCTTATCAATATCATCACTATTATCAGCATCATTATTGTAACGGTCTCCCCAGCATACAGCTCGCAAGGACGACCGTCGGCACCCCTAGCATCTAGCTCGAAAGGGTTCAGCCTAACCAAATGGGCTGCAGCCCAAGCACCCCAACCCCTCTCTGTCCCACCACAGGGCACAGTGGGTTGTTGGAGACTACAGTCCCCCTTTGATGAGAATTGAGCCAGTTAAGCGGCAACGCGTAGACTTCCCAGGAGGTCACCCATCTCGTGACTACTCCAGCCCGAACACGCTTAACTATGGAGTACTTTCACTTCTCATCACCAATTGACCTGCAGCTCAATTGGTGATGAGAAGTGAAAGTACTCTATAATTAAGCGTGCTCGGGCTGGAGTAGTCACGGGATGGGTGACCTCCTGGGAAGTCCACGCGCTACCGCTTAACTGGCTCAATTCTCATCAAAGGGGGACTGCGGTCTCCAACAACCCATTGTGCCCTGTGGTGGGACAGAGAGGGGTTGGAGTGCATGGGCTGCAACCCATTTGGTTAGGCTGAACCCTTTCGAGCTGGATGCTTGGGGTGCCGGCGGTCGTCCTTGCGAGCTGTATACTGGGGAGACCGTTACAAAAAGTGCAATCTTGGTGATAGGACTTTTTGTAACGGTCTCCCCAGCATACAGCTCGCAAAGAAGACCACTGGCACCCCCAGCATCCAGCTCGAAAGGGTTCAGCCTAACCAAATGGGTTGCAGCCCATGCACCCCAACCCCTCTCTGTCCCACCACAGGGCACAGTGGGTTGTTGGAGACCGCAGTCCCCCTTTGATGAGAATTGAGCCAGTTAAGCGACAGCGCGTGGACTTCCCAGAAGGTCACCCATCCCGTGACTACTCCAGCCCGAGCACGCTTAGCTATGGAGTACTTTCACTTCTCATCACCAATTGACCTGCCCTTGTAAGGACCCCCATTTTCAACCAAGGAGATCCATATGCCCAGGGCGAGCGTTCCCCCAAAAGGTTCGCGTGTCTGAAGAGGTTCACCCTCTTACCTGACCCATGACCCAATTGGCGGAACATTCGCCCTGTAAGGCTATTACATCTTTACAGAAAAACATTCACAGAGTATACAATTTAAGGGAGCAAAACATCACAGAACATTCCAACATGATATATAATAAATCATAAATGAAAACCCACGATGGGGTATAAATATAGAGTCTCGCAGCAATAACCGTCGTAGTCATAAGACGACAAAATGTCTAATCAAAAAGAAATCTCTCATCCTCTCCTCTCCCAAGATAGTACCCTCACGTCCGCGTAAATCGTCCTAGCTAGCTCATGGAACTCCTCATCATCATGGGCACGTCTACGCTCGTCCATCCGCTCCTGCTCCGTTGGTAGGCGCACCTGTTCCTAAAATGATAACGTACAAAAGTACGTTAGCCACGAAGGACCAAGTAAATCCCACGCTCCTCCCCAGCCCCCTAATGGGCACTAGGGAGAACACCTGCATGGAAAGTTAGCACATTAGCCGAAGCAAATATACATTTATATCAGGGTTATATAAAAGAAGCAGTAATCCAAAACAATTCGCAAAGAGGGGAAAATAACTAAAGTAGTAAATTTACCTGCCATCGTATAACCCTTTCTAAAGGTGGTTATACGATGTCGGACCAAGGTGAGGGCATAAGTAATGTATATATATGATATGATGGCATGTAAGGTTGTCCTCCCTATCACTCGAATGATGTGTCTCAATCACTTTCCCCTATGTCGACATAGTGACCTGTTAAGAGAAGGAGCTCACTTCCCAGGCCTCACCGTCGTGGCCAAACGGTGACAGTGGGTCGGTCGCTCCCACTTCTAGGTTATGGATACACCCCAACTTCCTAGGCCTTTGTACCTCTATGAAGAATAAGTACTCTCGGTGGGAACACATCCTCACCTTGTGCGGAGATCCTCTCGGCACAAAACCAAATAGGTGTGAGACGGACCTGTGTGGAAGGAGTAGCTAGCCCCCGGTTCTCTTCACTACCAAAAACAAAAGAGTTCATCGTACAACTTCTCCCATAGTGTATATTATGGGGAAGCCGACGAACCCGCCGCCTTGGTAACCATGCACCCTCCCACGTTCCCATGCATAAAGAAATGAATGAGATGACAATATTTGGAAATACCTATACACAGAATGTACACTGGGATAGTTCATGAATTACTGCGACGAACAAATTTATATTAAGTATTTTAAGGTTTAAAAGGCTCACATGTCTGATCTAATCAAATAGTAATTCACTATAGTAACTAAATTTGCACATAATGATGACTAAGGAGGTGTATTATATAAGACAATGTCCCCCTTTTTCTGTACATAACCACGGAGACAATTATATATAACAAAATAAGGTATACGGAGGCATACATAATCATTGAGAGATATATACCAACGAAAAATAGTTGTGCACATTCTTCTAAAACATATGGTTCAGTTAATAAGTAGCCTAGTGAGAGAATGTTAAGTAAATATAAAAAAATTATGACGTAAAAGAAAAGAGAAAGTTCATGGATTTCTGTGAAGACACAATTTAGTTCCAGAATATTTTAAGATTGAAATGGCTCGAACACTAGATCTAATTAAATATAAACTTGCTGCAGCGAGAGATACCAGTTTTGAATAATTTGGTGATTAAGGTAGTGTATCATATAAGATAATATTTTCTGCGTACCAGATTATTATGGAGGCGATAAGGAGTGAAATAAAACAAATGTAAGCATGTCATCCACTTTGGAGCATTTATATATATATATATATATATCAAAATTTTACACACATTTGTTAAAGCACATATAAATAACTCTCCCAGCTACGGTGGTGGCCTGCCATGGGTTTCTCCAAGGCCTGCCAGAGACACCAATGCCCCGGCCATCACTCACGGTGGATGTGCCCGGGGTGGGACCTCTGGCGGGTGGCTGTTCGGCGGCCGGCCGTCGCCGCCGGCGACCGGATTTTCTGGAGCCAAAAGCTCCAGGTCCACGTGCTTACATGGCCGCATGCACGTGGCCTGAAGCCCTTCCGGGCTTCCCCACCGCTGCCGGTGGTGGGTCAGCTCCGGCCACCACGTCTGGTGGAGCTCCTAGGGGGGCGCGCTCCGGTGAGGTGCTTGCTGGCGGCCGGCCGCCGCCGGTGGTGGCCGGACAATTAGCTGTTATATATAAATATATATATTGTTTGGAAGGAGGAGCCCGCCGGAGCAGTTTCTGTCGGGTCCCTCCACCTCAAGGGTCTTGAGGGAGGGTCGTGGGGACTCTCCCTCCCCTTCACATGCCCCATGCAAGGCCGAAGCCCGCGGTGGTGGCGGAGGTTGGTGGGGTGGTCCGAGGCTTCCATGGTTGGGATCACCGCCTCCGGTGGTCAGAGACGGCAGAGGTCGACGAGAAAAGATCTAAGGGCAGGGAGGAGTCGGAGGAACTTACATTCATGTCGTTTAGGCGAGGGGATCGTCGTGCGGCCATTGATAGTGTTGAAGCTCGCCAGAGTTCGTGGAGGAGACTCGTCGGAAGGTCACCGGGGCCGGGTTTCTTGCTAATTAGGGAGGAATGGTGCAGGAAAAATAAAATCCTAGTGTGGAGGGGGGCTTATATAGGAGTGAGATCTGTTTTTAGGCTTTGGGGGAGGAGTTAATGCCCCCTCCCTTGGTGAATCTGCCCCCTCTTCACATTTCAGCCGGCCAAGCCCTTCCCAACGCATTGGGAGTGGATGGGAATCAATTCCCATGGCTGCATATTAATGGTATTGATGAGGGGGGTTTTAAATTCATTAATGAGGCGTAAAAACGAAATATTTCACTGATTAATTTTTATTTTAAATTCAAATAATTATGGCAGCATACTTAGGCCATTTATGATTTCTATAAAGTAAAATTTTATAATTTGTTTGATATCATTTTCTATTTATTTTATTTATTTGGTGTTTTAAATATAGTTGAATCAAAATACATAGATTTTGTATTAAATATTTGATTTTAATTAATATAACTCTTTCATATATTTATAGGACCCTACTGTATAGTCTTAGGTCAAGGTCTAAGTGTGTCTGAGTAGCTAGAATTTAGGAAAAATTTTAAGTTTCTGTGATCGACGAACTTCAACCTGCGTTCGACGAATTAATCCAGTTCGACGAACTTAACTTTCAGTTCGTCGAACTCAACTTTGTTCATCGAACTCAGCCTTGAGTTCGTCGAACTCAGTTTTCAGTACAATTCAGTTCGACGAACTTATCTTTCAGTTCGTCGAACTCAGCTTTGTTCGACGAACTCAGCTTTGAGTTCGACGAACTCAGCTTTGAGTTCGTCGAACTCAGGTTTTAGTTCAGCGAGTTAATTCAGTTCGACGAACATAACTTTCAGTTCGTTGAACTCATCTTTGTTCGACGAACTCAGCTTTGAGTTCGTAGAACTCAGTTTTTAGTTCAATTCAGTTAATTCAGTTCGACGAACTTTAATCTGCGTTCGACGAACCAGTTCTGCGTTCGACGAATTAATTCAGTTCGACGAATTAATTCAGTTCGACGAATTTTCTTCTCCAGCTTTGTAATTTGCCTTTTGTGTGATCCATGTTGGTCAAATTGACGAGTTTGAATGGGTCAATTGATTCGTTTAGAGTATTTGTGCACTTTTAGGTATTATTTGGCTTGACTAAGACCTAACAGGTCAATTCATACACCTAGGAGGGTCTATTGTGTGCATAAGTCAAAAAACTTTTCCATGTAACCTGGTGGGTGGATTGAGTGACTTATTGGGTCAACAACACCCAATAAGGTGTCAACCCACCATTTGGGTGTCAATTGAAGCCCACAAGACCCTAACGGTTCAATTAATCACGAAGGGGCCTAGAAATTAAAAATTGGGATGTTACAATTACCATCATCATCAATAACAACAACATCATCAGATGACTTCTCCTGCTCCCCCTCACATGGAGCAACTATCTTTTCTTGATTTGTTGAATCCAAGAAGTCTGAGGAATCATCAGGAATTAGATTAAATCTTTTTTCAAGGTTAGAGATGATGTGATCAATCTTACTTTGTAAGTCAGAGGAATCCAACTGCTCCTCATCATTTCCTTCTGATGCAGCATGCACATTCTGTGCATTATCAACAGTTGGGGAATCCAGAGGATTGGGACCATCATTGTTATCTCCAACATGATCTCCTTTGTCTTGAACATAAACTTCACCTTCTCCATCATTCTCTCCTTTATCTGGAATGATGTCTGATCCTAGATCAACATTAGCAGCAACATCTTCTGCTGGGATTTCAGAGTCTGATTCAGAACAGACTATCCTAGCCTTCCTAGGTCCTTTGATTAACCTTTTCTTCTTATCTTTTGCCTCAGAGGGTTGACTCATGGGAAGCACCCTTGTGAATGTAACACCCTGCCAGTACAAATAATATAACAGTAGGTCCGGCCGGGACCCCACGCCATACTATACACACTAGCTAGGCATTATATGGTGATAAACAGAAAAGAACAACAACTACACGACAGTATAAAAAAATGTAAGCGGAAGCATTTGGATTAAACATCTTTTAGAATTGTCCACTATCCCAGGAATGAAATAAATAGAGTTACGGCCTTAAGGCCATACATTTATCAAATGTATAGAAACTTAAAACATACATCGGCACGCAGGCCGACAATACATGTAAAGCAGAAAAGAGGCTGGCCTTCAAGGGCCAACACAGCAAAAGGGCCACTACCCGCTATTTCCCGCTAGGTTCACCTGCACCTGCAACCAACATCTAATAAGAGGTAAACGAGGGTCAGCTATGAGCTGACCACAAACCGCGTAACGATCCCACCCCTCCCCCCCCCCCCCCCCCCCCCCCCCCCCCGGCCATCTAGTCGGCTCAGGGGCGTGTCACCGCTAACCTGCAAGCAAACCGTACATGCAACATGTAATAATATAAAGAAAGTGCAAACTACACTACACAAGGTGAGGTTTCAAGCACCATCAATCTTCTAGGTTGAGCATCAAGTAAAAGGGAACCTAGGTATGCACATGATGTTGGTTGGGCTCACCCGAAGGTTCCCCACAACCGCCTAAGCAATCGCATGAGGCTAACATAACATCAATTCATCACAAACACTCCACCCTAAGGACATAGCCTTAGGTGGCGAAAAGAGCTTTTGGTTGGTCTAGGTAAGACACCTTCCACGACCTCTCCCATGATCACACGGCTTACATGAGGTAGGGACCTCTCACCGATCTGCATGGAAATGGGTTCGGTTCAGCTTTGGCCGTGCTCTAACCGTCGTGATCTATCGCACGACGCGGGTACGGCTTCACCTCGGCCCGTAAGGGTTTAGCACATCAAGTGCCCATATAATTAAGCTACGCATATAATCCTTTCACGCGGGCTTAGAATTCGCAAATAACAACCAAGAAGGAGGTACAAGACCACTCCTCTTCAAATCTAGTGGTGAAGGTTTGCATTCAACCACCCAAGCAAGGGGCATCCATTAGGCTCTCAAAAGATACCTAAAACTCAAGTCCCGCAACACAATAGAAGATCCCATGGAGACATTCTCCGGCACGCATTCTAGGCTTAACCTAAATGCAACGTCGCAATCCAAGCATCACCGATCCGGGCTCATGGCCACAAATAGGCTTCACACAAAATGCTTAAATCCGCGCGACTACCGGATTTCTAAATGCAATATGCCGGGGATGGACACAATCGACCCGGAGTTTTGAAGAACTAGAGGAAATCATACACTTCACCCATTTGGTGAAAGGGATTCCTCATGCAAGCATAGAAAAAGGAATGAGAGGACAAAACACGTCCTAAGACCGGGAGGAAGGATCGTTACCCTTGGAGCTTTCTTCTTCGCCATAGATATGAGATTTCACTCGGATAGAAAGAACCGCAACGGCCTGCTCTTTCCAGATCTGAAAACGGCTCGCGATTCGGAGCTCCGAAGCTCCGGCAATGGCAGAAAACGTCTCCTTCTTCTTCCTCGCTGTCGCTATTTTTCCTCAGCTTCGTCTTTTTCACGCTTGAAGAAGATAAGACTTATAAGATAAAAAGGATATAAATATACCCCTATGGACAAACCCTAAGATAACCCAGAAATAAATCCCAGCCCTTGGATTTAAAGCTCTGGATCTGACGGCTATGAACAAGAAGTCACGGGTCTGATATTTCGCAAATCGCTGATTCTGTCTGCGTTCGACGAATAGCTTTAACCCTGCGTTCGACGAATGCTAAAAAGCCTGCGTTCGGCGAACGGCTAACAAACATGCGTTCGACGAACGGCAGTAAAGCTGTGTTCGACGAACAGCTAATAAACCTGCGTCCGACGAACGGCTAACAAACCTGCGTTCGAAGAACGACTGAAATGTTGCGTTCGACGAATGGCTGCTAAACATGCGTTCGACGAACGGCTGCCTGCGTTCGACGAACGGCAGCCTGCGTTCGACGAACGGCTATTAAACCTGTGTTCGACGAATGGCTGATAAACCTGCGTTCGACGAACGGCTGTCTGCGTTCGACGAACGGCGGCCTACGTTCGACGAACGGCTGCTAAACCTGCGTTCGACGAACGGCGAATAAGTTGCGTTTGACGAACGGCTGCTTGAAGGCATCTCTTGTTTCCCGAGAACTGGTACTGCCTGCCCTAAAGATTTCTCGAGAAGCTAAATACTTCCTGCCTAAGGATTTCTCGAGAAGTAATATTCCTGCATATTAATTTCTCGAGAGCTATTATTCCTGATTATTAATTCTCGAGAGGATAATTCCTGATTTTAGTTTTCTCGAGAGGTATAATCTCAGCCTTTTAAATTTCTCGAGAAGTATACTTCAGCCCTTTGATTTCTCGAGAAGTATACTTCCTGATTTGGAAATTGGGGTGTTACAAATCTCCCCTCCTTTAAGGAATTTCGTCCCGAAATTACGAAAACAACAGCAACAGAATTTAAAAATAAATATCTGAGAGAAAAAGCTCGGGGTACTCCGCAAGCATTGTTTGCTCTCTTTCCCAAGAGATTTCCTCTCTTCTGCAATTATTCCAACGGACCTTTACCATCCGTATGGACTTGTTCCGCAACTGCTTTACTTCTGTGTCTTCGATGCGAATGGGCTTGACTTTCGTCATTAGCCCACCGTCTACCGACACTTCGTTGACAGCAACTACAAGACTAGGCTCTTTGACAGCCTTCCGCAATACAGAGATATGAAATACATCGTGCAGACCACTTAGCTCCGAAGATAGAGCAAGCCGGTAGGCAGCTTCTCCAATGCGCTCCAAGATCTTGAACGGTCCTAAGTATCTCGGACTTAGCTTTTTCAAGCGTCGGATCCTCGATACTCCCTTGAACGGTTTGATCTTTAGGTAAACCCAATCACCAACGGTGAACTCGACATTCCGGTGATTTGCATTGTAATACTTTGCCTGCCTATCCTGGGCAATGAGCAACCACTCTCGTATTGCCGGGATTGATGTATTTGCTTCATCCACGTCCTTGTGTTTCAACAACTTCGTGTCGCCCATTTCAGCCCAAGCCAACGGTGTACGACATTTTCTACCATAAAGAGCCTCGAAAGGTGTCATTTTTATACTTGCTTGGTAGCTGTTGTTGTAGGCAAACTCAATCATATAAAGATGATCTTCCCATTTCTTTCCGAAGTCCAGGGCGCACATCCTTAGCATGTCTTCCACCGTCCTATTGGTCCTTTCGGTCTGTCCATCCGTTTGCGGGTGGAAGGTCGTGCTAAATTTTAGCTTGGTACCCAATAATTGATGAATCAGCCTCCAATCGTTTGATGTGAACCGCTCATCACGATCGCTCACGATGCTACGGGGAACCCCGTGCAACCGTACGATATTATCAACGTATAACTTTGCTAGCTTTTCCACGGAGTCGTCTTTCCGGTTCTGAATAAAGTGCGAAACTTTCGTCAATCGATCTACGATCAACCAGATGGCGTCGTTTCCATGTTGCGATTTTGGCAATCCGTGCACGAAATCCATCGAAATATCTTCGAACTTCCATTCTGGGATCGGTAAAGACTTTAGAAACCCACCAGGTCTTTGACATTCAGCCTTGACCAACGCTCAAGTGTGACACTTGGACACGTAGAGTGCAATATATTTCTTCATTCCTGGCCACCAAAAGAGTTTCTTCATATCCATGTACGTCTTTGTGCTCCCAGGGTGGATCGAGTACTTGGTATAGTGAGCCTCGTACATCAATTCCGCCCGCAATGTACCAACATTTGGGACGCACAATCTGCCATTTTTCCACATAAGATCATCTTCGAAGGAGAAATCAGTGTTTGACCCATCCACGGTCTCCGCTTTATATCGCTTCATGTACGTATCTAGCTCCAATGCTTGTCGAACTCGGTCGGCAAGGTCGTATTGAACCTCCGTCCAGTTCAAGCATGCTGAAGGAGACGCTCTCCTATCGACACAAATGATCTCCATGGCTTCTAGCTCGCGGATTAGACGCCCATCATGCATCAAAATCCAATTTGCCTGTGCAGGAGCCCGACGAATCAACGCGTCCGCAACCACATTTCCTTTCCCAAGAGTGTATCGAATGTCGAAGGTGTAGTCCCCAAGGAACTCCATCCACCTCCTTTGTCGCATATTCAACTCCTTCTGGTCAAGCAGGTGCTTGAGGCTTTTGTGGTCCGTAAAGATGTAGATCTTCACACCATACAAGTAGTGCCTCCAAAGTTTAAGAGTAAATACCACGGCCGCTAGCTCCAAATCATGGACCGGGTAGTTCCTCTCATGTACCTTTAACTGACGGGAGCCATAGGCAATTACATTTCCGAACTGCACCAGAACGCAACCCAAGCCACTCCCAGAGGCGTCGCTATATATTTCGTAGCCTTCCGTTCCACATGGAGAGCATAGAATGGGCGCCGTGGTCAGACGACTCTTCAGCTCCTCAAAAGCTCGTGCGCACTCGGACGACCAAACGAACTTATGATCTTTCCTAGTCAGTTTAGTGAGAGGAAGTGCAATCCTCGAGAAGTTTTCCACAATGCGCCTATAATAGCCGGCAAGTCCTAAGAAACTTCGGACTTCCGCTACATTTTTCAACACAGGCCATGCTTGGATTGCTTCTATCTTCGAAGGATCGACTGCGATTCCTTCTCCACTAACAACATGACCAAGGAATGCTACTGACGATAGACAAAACTCGCACTTGGAGAACTTGGCATATAGTTGATTCCTCCTCAAGGTGCTCAAAACTGCGCGCAGATGCTCTGCATGCTCCTCTTCCGACTGAGAGTATACCAAAATGTCGTCGATGAAGACGATCACAAATTGATCCAAATACTCTCGGAACGTTCTGTTCATTAAGTCCATGAATACCGACGGTGCATTAAACAGATAGAACGGCATAACCGTGAACTCATAGTGCCCAAAGCGGGTACTGATTGTTGTCTTTGGAATGTCACACTCCCGAATACGAAGCTGATAATAGCCGGACCTTAAGTCTAGCTTAGAGTATACCGTCAACCCAACCAGTTGGTCGAATAAGTTGTCGATTCTTGGAATCGGATAACGGTTCTTCTCGGTCAACTTATTCAGCTCTCGATAGTCAATACATAGACGCAAGCTCTCGTCCTTCTTTTTCACAAAGAGGACCGATGCACTCCAAGGTGAAGAACTTGGGCGTACATAGCCTTGCTCTAGCAGCTCTTGCAACTGAACCTTCAGTTCTGCCAATTCCTTTGGTGGTATTCAGTACGGTGAGCGTACTACAGGTTTGGCACCTGGCACCAGCTCAATACAGAAATCAATCTCTCGTTGATGCGGAGCCTCAGGGAGTTTGTTAGGAAACACATCGGCATACTCTGCTACAACTGGGACATTATTCAAACTGCGCTTTGGTTCTGAAGCCTCCAACAAAGTGAAGAACAGCTCCGCACCCTTTCTCACCGCCTTAACCACCTGGAGAGCAGACATCAGCGTCTTGCTCGCTCCTCGCATACCAGCGAACGTGGTTTCGTCTCCGGTGTTCATTCCAGAGTGATCTCCTTTGAATTGCAATGCATGCTCGCTGCTCCGAGAGCCAGTCCATGTCGAAGATCACATCAAATTCAGCTAGCGGTAATAACGATGCTTCCAAGTCGAAGTCTTGATTTCCAATCCGCACCTTCAAACAACTCTTCCTATCTGCACCCATGCGAGATCCATTGGGTAGCACTACTTCCAATCTATCCTCTACCAAGGTAGACGGCACTCTGATTCGCACCACAAAGTCCTCATATAGAAAAGAGTGTGATGCACCCATATCAAATAGAGCTCTCGCAGGATAGTTGAAAATTAGGATGAAACCTAATTGCACACAAATCAAACATAAAGTCGCACAACAGTATCAATCATAAATAGCTGTAAAAGCTAACTTCTAATCCATACCTGTGACGATATCAGTTTTTTGTATGGCTTCTTGCTGGCCAAGCGAGTAAACTCTTGGTTGGGTCGGAATATGCTGGGAAGCAGCAGACTCCGCAGCTTTGCCCTTTTCCGCATGACCCGCAGCACGAGCATAGTCCATCGCTCGGTTCTCTGGCCTCGGGGGACCACTGCGACACATGCGTGCTTTGTGTCCCACCTTTCTGCAAGTGAAGCATGTAATTGGACCACGTGCAGTCGTATCTCCCGACACATTTGAGCGAGTTGGTTCCGCAGACTTGAACTTCCTTTTGTTCCTCCTGAACTCAGATTTGGATTGAGAGGTCGGCGCATGAAATTCAGGTTTCTTTGCCACGCCCTTTGCTTGCACTCTCTTCATGTCCAACTCCAGAGATCTGGCGCTTTTCACCGTCACATGGAAGCCAAACGTCATTGGGCCTACAAGGAGCAGCCTCAACTCATCCCGAAGACCTTCATAAAACTTGTTCGTGTTCATTTCCTCATCTTCCACCAAAGACCCCGTATAGCGGCCCAGACTAGTGAACTCGTGCAAGTACTCGTCCACCGAGCTATCGCCTTGAGTTAACTTCAAGAATTGGTTCTGCAACGCAATGCGTTGGGCAGAGGGAATATATCTCAGAAGAAATGACTTTGAGAACTCCGCCAAAGTGATCTCGGTAATATCCTTACCTCCAAACTTATGTGCTTCCTGTTCGACCCACCAAAGCTCTGCTTCTCCGTTGAGGAAGAAGGTGGCTAGGGTGACCATCATAGATTCTTCCGTTGTTGTCGCCTATAGAGTTTTTCTAACTGTTGACAGACAGTCCTCCACCTCCATTGGGGATCCAGTCCCCGAAAAGGTTGGAGGATGGAAGCTTAGAAAGTGCTGAAGTTGTTGATCACGCGCTCGCGCAACAGCTACTCGCTCAACTCGACGTTCCACCCTTGGCTCCACCGCAGGTTCCACTGCAGCCATTGGTACAAGGATCTCCACCCTCGGTTCCACTGCAGGTTCCACTGAGGCAGCTGCCACCGGGGTCACATCCGGAGTAGGCATAGCAGGTTGTGCAAGCCTTTGAGGTTGAGTGTTGATCGTCGCTAAGACCACTTTAGCGATTAACCTGATCATCTCAGCAGGAGGAGTGGTCGCTGGCACCTCAGCCGATGCACTACTTTCAGCGGTGTTACGGGGTCGAGAATGTCCCGCAGCACTCCTAGTCACCTATAATCGTGCAATACACGATTTAGTGACCGAAAATATAACAAACAACAATCATGGAACGCTCAGGTTCCGCAAACAAGTATGTTTTTCCATTCCTAAGTGGACATTCTTATTAGTTTTTTGTCGTCTTAGGTGAATGCACATCCCGTGCACACCACCCCTTTAAAGGAATTCGTCCCGAATTTGCTAAACTACGGATCGACGCCCTAAGTCCGATACCAAATTGTAACACCCTGCAGTACAAATAATATAACAGTAGGTCCAGCCGGGACCCCACGCCATACTATACACACTAGCTAGGCATTATAAGGTGATAAACAGAAAAGAACAACAACTACACGATAGTATAAAAAACTTAAGCGGAAGCATTTGGATTAAACATCTTTTAGAATTGTCCACTATCCCAGGAATGAAACAAATAGAGTTACGGCCTTAAGGCCTTACATTTATCAAATGTATAGAAACTTAAAATATACATCGGCACGCAGGCCGGCAATATATGTAAAGCAGAAAAGAGGCTGGCCTTCAAGGGCCAACACAGCAAAAGGGCCACCGCCCGCTATTTCCCGCTAGGCTCACCTGCACCTGCAACCAACATCCAATAAGAGGTAAACGAGGGTCAGCCATGAGCTGACCACAAACCGCGTAACGATCCCACCCCCGACCATCTAGCCGGCTCAGGAACGTGTCACCGCTAACCTGCAAGCAAGTCGTACATGCAACATGTAATAATATAAAGAAAGTGCAAACTACACTACATAAGGTGAGGTTTCAAGCACAATCAATCTTCTAGGTTGAGCATCAAGTAAAAGGGAACCTAGGTATGCACATGATGTTGGTTGGGTTCACCTGAAGGTTCCCCACAACCGCCTAAGCAATCGCATGAGGCTAACATAACATCAATTCATCACAAACACTCCACCCTAAGGACATAGCCTTAGGTGGGGAAAAAGATCTTTTGGTCGGTCTAGGTAAGACACCTTCCACAACCTCTCCCATGATCACACGGCTTACATGAGGTAGGGACCTCTCACCGATCTGCATGGAAACGGGTTCGGTTCAGCTTTGCCCGTGCTCTAACCGTCGCGATCTATCGCACAACGCGGGTACGGCTTCACCTCGGCCCGTAAGGGTTTAGCACATCAAGTGCCCACATAATTAAGCTACGCATCTAATCCTTTCACGCGGACTTAGACTTCGCAAATAACAACCAAGAAGGAGGTACAAGACCACTCCTCTTCAAATCTAGTGATGAAGGTTTGCATTCAACCACCCAAGCAAGGGGCTTCCATTAGGCTCTCAAAAGGCACCTAAAACTCAAGTCCCGCAACACAATAGAAGATCCCACGGAGACATTCTCCGGCACGCATTCTAGGCTTAACCAAAATGCAACGTCGCAATCCAAGCATCACTGATCCGGGCTCACGGCCACGAATAGGCTTCACACAAAATGCCTAAATCCGCACGACTACCGGATTTCTAAATGCAATATGTCGTGTACGGACACAATCGACCCGGAGTTCCGAAGAACTAGAGGAAATCCTACACTTAACCCATTTGGTGAAAGGGATTCCTCATGCAAGCATAGAAAAAGGAATGAGAGGACAAAACACGTCCTAAGACCGGGAGAAAAGATCGTTACCCTTGGAGCTTTCTTCTTTGCCATAGATATGAGATTTCACTCGGATAGAAAGAACCGCAACGGGCTGCTCTTTCCAGATCTGAAAATGGCTCGCGATTCGGAGCTCCGAAGCTCCGGCAATGGCAGAAAACGTCTCCTTCTTCTTCCTCCCTGTCGCTGTTTTTCCTCGGCTTCGTCTTTTTCACGCTTGAAGAAGATAAGAATTATAAGATAAAGAGGATATAAATATACCCCTCTGGACAAACCCTATGATAACCTAGAAATAATTCCCAGCCCTTGGATTTAAAGCCTTGGATCTAACGACTATGAACAAGAAGTCACGGGTCTGATATTTCGCAAATTGCTGATTCTGTCTGCATTCGACGAATAGCTTTAACCCTGCGTTCGACGAATGCTAAAAAGCCTGCGTTCGACGAACGGCTAACAAACCTGCGTTCGACGAACGGCAGTAAAGCTGCGTTCGACGAACAGCTAATAAACTTGTGTTCGATGAACGGCTAACAAACCTGCATTCGACGAACGGCTGAAATGTTGCGTTCGACGAACGGCTGCTAAACCTTCGTTCGACGAACGGCTGTCTGCGTTCGACGAATGGAGGCCTGCGTTCGATGAACGGCTGCTAAACCTACGTTCGACGAACGACTGCCTGCGTTTGATGAACGGTGGCCCGCGTTCGACGAATGGATGCTAAACCTGCGTTAGATAAACGGCTGCCTGCGTTCGACGAACGGTGGCCTGCGTTCGACGAACGGCGAATAAGTTGCGTTTGACGAACGGCTGCTTGAAGGCATTCTTGTTTCCGGAGAACCGGTACTGCCTACCCTTAAGATTTCTCGAGAAGCTAAATACTTCCTGCCTAAGGATTTCTCGAGAAGTAATATTCCTGCATATTAATTTCTCGAGGGCTATTATTCCTGATTATTAATTCTTGAGAGGATAATTCCTGATTTTAGTTTTCTTGAGAGGTATAATCTCAGCCTTGTAAATTTCTCGAGAAGTATACTTCAGCCCTTTGATTTCTCGATAAGTATACTTCCTAATTTGGAAATTGGGGTGTTACAGTGAATCTATCCAAAGTTTTGATAATGGATATTTGAACCTTTTGAGCTGTCAAATAGATCAGGGTAGGAATTTAAGAGGTAAGGAGAAAGTAATCTTCCCAAATTAGGGGCTTGGACACATTCTTTAATTCTGTGAAATATTACATGAGCCCAAGATGTCTTTTTCTTAGGACAATCATTGCTATCAATTCAAACATATATTTAGAGACTATGTCATGGGAACATGGTTTGCAAAGAATAGCCTTGCCAACTATATCAGGCAGAAGCTTTCCTCTTTGGTTGAAATGTTTTCTTTTCAGTGAGCCAGTTTTAGCATCACTATACTGACACCACTTCAGTGCTTTATCTTTGTCCTTTTCAGAAAAATCATCTTCTTCATCATGGCTGGATGAAGGCAAATGCAGTGCTTTCTCCAATCTTCTAGGGGTTATCTTTATCTTTTTCACTTCGAATCTTAGATTTTATAGAAGACTTGAAAGGAGACAACTTACTATTGTTGTAGAATTCCAGAACTTCAGTTCTGAGAATCACAAAAGGTTCAGACAGTAGATATTCCAACTCTTGAGCTTCCAGTAATTGAATCACTTCTTTTATTTCACATGGGGCATGTTGAAAACCATTCCTAATAATCTCATAGCCTTCCAAGAGTCCTTTGAATTATTTGGCGCCATTTCTTTAGAAAGATGAGCCACTGAGACGGGGCGAAACGGAAAGGTCGTCTCGACGGCTGAGTAAGTTTTAGGGTTTATAAACGATTTAATCAACCTTGCTCTACTTATAAAGATTTAGTTCAAGTTTTCCTTAGAGAGAGGTCTTGATTTGACTTACTATTTAATTGATTTAATTAACCTAGCCCGTCTCAGTGGATTCGCTGAGATGGAGTCACAAACAGCTGGGTCAAGATAATGTCAACCGCTGAGACTGTCTTAGATGTCTCAGCGGTTCAGCTGAGACTTTTTCAGCAGTCTCAGTGGTTCAGAAGAAGCTTTCTCAGTTGTTTCAGCTGACCTCATTGTCTAGAAGTATCCATTTAAATAGGATTGATTTTAGTCCTAATCATACCACTAAGTGTTTTTAAGTAGCAACACATCCTAGCAGAGCTTAAGATACAAAATAAAGTAGATGATGAACAATATGGAATGTTAGTCACTATTCAACATTTAACATTCATAACTCAATTTTAAAGAAATTAAATTTAGCCTCATCCAATGGCTTTGTTAATATCAGCAACTTAATTGTCAGTGGAGACATATTCAAGGAAGATATCTTCACTCTCTACATGTTTCCTAATAAAATGATATCTAATTTCTATGTGCTTAGTCCTGCTATGAGAGACAGGATTCTTAGCAATAGAAATTGCACTGGATGAGTCACAATACAATGGAGAATGACTTACCTTGAGGTTGTAGTCCTCTAGTTGTTGTTGTATCCACATAATCTATGCACAGCAGCTCCCTGCAGCAATATATTTAGACTCAGCAGTGGACATTGTCACACTAGTCTGTTTCTGATGAATAGTAATTTAAACGCATTTTTAGTATAGTTTTAATAAAAATTGTAAATGTCTTATGTAAATTATTAAATAAATAATTTGTTTTGAATTTTATTCTATAATTAGTTTGTCCTTAATTTTATTCTCTAAATGCTACTTTAATTAAATTAGGGTTTGTTCCAAGGTTCAAGGTCTAACCGGTTTGACCGATCTGACCGGGGTTGAACTGTCTTGCTATAATAAATATTTATGTATATAAAAATAATAATATATATATATATGCATAAGAAATAATAATGATAATAATAATAATTAAAATAATAATAATTATTATTATTGTTATTATACTAAAAATAAAAATATTAAAAATAAAAAATAATAATAAAAAATAATAATAATAATTAAAAAAATATGTTTAAGAATATTATATATTTAATATATTTCAATTCTAACCGCAGACCCAGCTTCCCCAACAAGCCAGATGCTTCCAGAAGCTCCCAGAAAATTCTAACTGCAGACCCAGCTTCCTCAACAAGCCAAGATTTCTCTATAAATAGAGGCATACGCCCTAACTTATTTATCCTCTTGGATTGCCCTTTTGGGTGATCTTCCACCATCCT
Source organism: Dactylorhiza incarnata (assembly GCA_033032865.1). Lineage (NCBI taxonomy): Eukaryota > Viridiplantae > Streptophyta > Magnoliopsida > Asparagales > Orchidaceae > Dactylorhiza > Dactylorhiza incarnata. The sequence goes on along the minus strand of JAWHQI010000102.1, from coordinate 831,209 downwards.
TTTTGTAACATCCTAGTTCGAACTAGACCCCTCAGGAGTGTGTTGTGTTGCCGAGAGTTGACTCGGGCTCGGTAGAAGCCCTAAGACCCTGAGGTGGTCAGGTTTGAGTCACGGACAGCAAGTGATGATTGATTTACTCTACTCTAATTTTAAATGTTGAAAGTATAAGTATGTCCTGGCAGACCAGAAATAGGCCTTGGTAGAAGTATGTTAGGTTAGTCTAGAAATTTTTCGAAAAAGAAATGTGCAAGTCAAAATCGACTGGGCTTCCCGTCGATCCTTAACATCAGCTGGGAATGTTGTTTCCCTAGGCTTAAGTCATAATTGACGGGTCTTCCAGTCGATCGACGGGACCATCCCATCGATCGACGGGAGCTCCCGTCGATCCTTAACATCAGTTGGGAATGTTGTTTCCCTAGGCTCAAGTCATAATTGACGGGTCTTCCTGTCGATCAACGGGACCGTCTCGTCAATCGACGGGAGCTCCCATCGATTTTTGCCATTAGCTGGGAAGACTGAAGATCGACGGGACAGAAGGCTAAAAATTGACGGGACAGATCTAGAATGGACTAAACAGTGTCAAAACTGACAGAACAGTGCCAATTGCGAAATTCTAGGCTAAAAGAGGAATTAACCAATAAGGAGCTGACACCTAACTTGGAGTTCCAAGGCATGGCTTGGGAAGTTGTTGCCATTAATGCTTATTAATGAAAATCAAATCCCACACTCTCTCCTCTCTTAAACCAAAAGAGCTGATCACTTCTCAGATCATCTTCTTTTTCTTCTTCTTCTTCTTTTCATCTTCTTCCTCATACCTTAAGAGAGTTAACTTAGGGTTCTTGAAAGAGCAAGCTGGGAGAAGGATTTGGAGCTTGGTCGACCACCACCATGCTGCCATGAAGAAAAGATTGAACCATGGCCGAAAAATAAGCTGACTTACACCCCCTCTCCCTTGGTGCTAGATCTTTAGATCTAATTAGGAGAGATATCGAGCTCAAAAGAGCTTGATTTTGTAAGATTAATAGAGTTTTGTAGGAAGAGGGCACGCTAGAATTTACATTCTAGGGCGGCGTTCGCCGCGAAAATGTCTTCGATCAACTCCCCTCTTCAATACAAAGTTAAAGGAGTTGATTTTGTGAAGATCGGTGGCCTAATGAGGGAGTATTGGGGGAGAGAAGGTGAAATAACCTAACCCTTGTTTGGGGAAGATGATGAATAGTCTCATGTTAAGTAGGGTTTTAATTTATATATTTTGTGATAAAAGATGATGAATAGTCCCCTGTTAAGTAGGGTTTTAAATTATATATTTTGTGATAAAAGATGTGAATAATCCCCTGTTAAATATGGTTTTTAATTGTATATTATGTGATAAAGATGATAATAGCCCCTTGCTAAAGAAAGTTTTAAGTTATAACATTGCACTTGGTAAATAAGGGGTGAAATTGTGCGCAGTTGGGTTCAAGCCAGTTTTTAGGCTTGATCCCACTGGATTTAGGCTTTGAGCTCGACATGAAAGTTGTAGCCCTCGGAAAGAGCTTTCCGACGATAGGTTACCCGTTTTCTGAAGTTACTTGTAGCTCCCAAAAAGTCCAGTCGAGTGGACTGTCCAGAAAGCTGGAATGGGTTAAGTGAATTCTGTTTTTCTGTCTAGATTTCTGCAGTTGACTTTAGTGCAGATTTTAGGTAGGACATACTAGGATCTGGGTTTAGGGCTCAACATGAATGTTGTAGCCCTTGATGTTAGCTTTCCAAAATGGGGTGGATCATAATTTTTGGACAACTGTAGCACCCAGAAATCGAGTTTTAGTAAACTATGTCATAACACTTTTGATCTCAGTATTTTGTGGATTTCTCTCAAGATATTGGTTGGATGCTCATGAAAATTGGTGGAGACATTGGTGACAACAATATGTAGACCCCTGTTGAATTTCATAATATTTGGATAAGTGGTATTAATGTTATTGTCATTTCAATTGATAACTTGAAGGAGATATAAATGCTGAATGTGAAGGCCGATTGGGTCGAAATTTTGTATGAATCATGTACATGCTAGTATGAACCTGTGATGATAATTTCAGATTTATTTCTGTTGAGATGTCTCCGTAAATGTACCTTCAATTGTTAGTTTTATGTGGAATCATAAAAACGACATGTTTATATATATGCGCACATCGTTTGACAATCTATCGGATGTTTAGATTGGTGATAACCTCTCAATAAGGTTAATAGCTTTAATCATGTTGGAACGCGTTGAGATTTGTGCATGAGGATTGAATATTGGTGATACTTTTTGGCTTACTTATTTAGTAAAATATGAATATGACATCGTACACACAAGTAGTCCTACAGGACCTTGTAGAGTAATTTCCATGTTATACACACGCTACTGCATAGAGTCATGATAACTTGGTATCAGAAGCATTGATGGCTTGGTGTGGATTCTAAGATATGGTTATATCTTATGGTGAAATGTTAAGGACCCAGTTGTTGGGGGGCCTTGGATGCTAATTTGCATCGGTTGAACGGGTATGATGTGAAAGGTAAGAAGCTCCATCAGTGAGTCCTTGGGTGCTTGATAGCACAGATTATGCATGGGAATAACAAGAATGTGCATGGTTTACACATGGTGGTGTAATGATCCTGGTTGAAGGATTTCTTATGGCAGATCTACGGGCTCGTCAAACGTCACACCGACGGGAGCTGACAGGTAGATCTTGGCCGGTTGGGTTATGCTTTTTGTGTTTACTTCCAAAGACCCCTTCCGTGCCTAGTGACCGGTTGGGCTATGCTCTTGGTGTTTACTTCCCAAGACCCTTTCCGAGTCCAGTACGCAGGTGCTCCGTTGTTGTGTTCTTAGCGTCGAGGCATATGTAAGGCCTAGGTCTGGTGGTGTGCATACCCACCTAGTAGTGGAGATGTCCGTTCCACTGCCATCGTTTGGCCATGATGGGGGTGCCTAAGAGGTAAGCTACCCTCGAAAAGTGGGAAGTACAGGTCTTTGTCGACATAGCAAATATGCATGGGTGAGTCATCATATCATAATCATTGCATTGCATTCATCCTTTCATGATCATAGCATTGCACCGCATTGGGTCCATCATATAAATTAGTATGAGCTCTTTTATATGATAGGTTCCAAATTGGAAACCTTAACTTATAAGTTTGTATGAGCATTCATAAAAGTTAAAATATGTTTTGAAGCTGCAAATATACTGCTTACTTCTGTACTGTTACACTGCATTCTATACCTTGCTACTCGTTATAATGCTAGCTTAGAATTGCTTCTTACTTCACTATCATAGTAACTGCTAGCATAAATGTACTCTTGTGTATAGTAGCTTTATTTCTACTGATGATATAGAATTGCTAAGATTGTTCCCTTACTACTGCCACCTGTTCTATTGTACTTATAGTTTGTATTGCAGCGTTCTCCTCTTTTCTTCCGCCCGGTTCCTAAGAGTCACCGGGGGAGAGGATGTGAAACCACTTAGTCTTTATGACTAACGGTTGTTACACCCCCCATTTTAGGAGTACACTCAGGTGGAGCAGCTGCGTACGACACAGGAGGACTGCAAGGCCAGGGTGATAGGGCCTGCGATGATGATACCTTTGATACTGTCAGTGATAGATGTGAGCGGGTGTTTGAGATGTAGCCTTAGGGCAATAGGTACTCTGATGTTGTTCAGGAGCTTTTGTATCTACCTGTTATTATTGGCAATTTTACTTACTTGTGAATTATGGCTTCTGATGTTTATATATTATTGATGGGTTGGCATGATGATATTGGAAAATAGCAGGCAGGATAGGCGTCTTGTGGAGGGGCTAGCCCATGTGTTGGCACTTTCGTAAGGCGGATGTCCTGGGCATAGGACTCCCCTCGGCCGTGTTTTGTGTTCTAGATGGGGGGTCTTACAAATGGTATCAGCTTGCAATGATCCTGAGATAAAGAAGTCCATTAGACCACTAGGCCACCCTTGCTCGATAGATCAGTTTGAGGACAAACTGATACAGCGGAAGCGGTTGTGTGCCCATGTGTGATTCACATTAAGTATGTCCACTTTTTCCTATAGAAAGTGCCACCCTAAGCCAAACTTGTACCCTTACGTATAGATGCTGGCTCATTCCGAGACAGTAATTGGTATTCCCATTCCAACAATTAGAGTTGGTTTGGCATAGGATTGATGTCAACCTAACTAGGATACCGTTTTGGTCAACTTAGCAGGATATGTCATGACATATCCTAGCCTTATATCGATCTCGGGGATGATGTGGCCAAGCAATAAGTGACCGCAAATGACTTAGGGAAGAGTTCAACGTGAGTGTAAATGCTAGAGACTCAATTTCTATCTCAGATATGGAGTAATATTACTACCTTACCCAAAATATTAGGACAATCTCAATAAGATTGGTGCCTGTAGTCTATTATCAGCTTAGTAAGAGACCACTAAGCATGTCTTTTATACTGTATGTGGATACCTCCCACTTCTAATTATGTAGAAGGTTTCATATGGATAAGATATGATAAGAATTTGGATCCAGAGAAGGCCCTTTTTGGGATGAATGTATTATATTGGTGGTAGAAGAAACTCAGCCAAAGAGATACGGGGGGCTCATCTCTTCGTTTATTGGGCAAGTTATGTACCGTCTTGGGTTTCTTAGAGGATTTAAAATCTTTGTAATTTTTGACATTGGAGGTTGTGATCCTTGAAGAGTTAATTCCCTTTGGGCAAGATGGACTGCTAATGCCATGTTTGGGTTGATAGAAATTTCATTAGCGGAATAAGAGAAGAAAGCATTTTGAAGATAATAATCCTCTCTATACTGTTCTAAGATTAGGTGGATAAATAACGAGGGGAGTAGTAAACTAACACTTTGGGAATGTGCAGCTATGTTGTTGTAACATTATAACTGGGAAGCTAATGAAATTTTGTGCATGCATTGCTGGTATGATGATAAACTACCCCTGAGTTTGGAAATTATTGGTGAACATTCCCTTTAATGTTGTAATTATTTGACATTGGGAAATTAATAAGTGTTAGGTGGTGGAAGAAACCTACCCCAATTGTACGGAGGCTTATCGCTTCGTTTATTAGACTAGTCATGTACCGACTTGAGTTTTTCCCCTAAATCTTATTTTGAAATGGTATGTTGCAGACGTATGACATCAAGGTTTTGTTTAAATAATACGTGAACGATGATGACCATATTTGGTCGGGGATTAAGATATTATGGAATTTGGAATATGAATTCACAATAGTATTCATTTTAAGTGTTTGACCTGGAAAGAGGTCGCACATGCTCGAGGTGCTAATAACGGGAATGTGCATGTTGAAATCCTCCCGGGATAATTATCCAAAAGATGTGAAACTTAATACATGCCTTCAAGTCTACCTTAGGAAGGACTCCAAAAAAATTGGGTGTAGTTATTGGAGTACAGTTTTCCAAAAAAATAGTATAACTTGTGGGATGATATAAATCCTCACGTTTTAGTATGGGATAAATGTGTCATGCACATCAACGATATACTACTCACAAAGAGACAATAGAGGCTGTCTCAGATGTTTATGTTGGAGAAGGAGGTAATTATTTAACACCCACGTGAGATGAAGTTATGACATATTGATGCGTGGTGACCCCCTTGTGTAAGGATCGGTTGTAAATTTAGCAAGAGAGGTAGCCAATTACCTCTGAAGCATCAAAATTTTGGGAGAATGCACAAACAAGTAAGAGTACATGTAATGTTTTACCTCAACAAGGTATATTTCTAGAGGCTCCGTATCGTAACCCAACAGTTGAATAAGATTTTTGTTCACGGTTGAGGAGCCCTTAAATGAAATGATTTAAATCCCGAGATAAAAGTAGCACCAATTTTTGAATTCGGTGCAAATCTAAGTAGGACTGGGAGTAGACAAAAGTAACACTTGACTCGAAGTCACATGTTATTAGAAGGGAATGATGTGATTATAACTCATGCGAGGTGTACAGTCATGGATTCACCTTACTTTGCACCACGATAAAGATTCGTAATATCACCATAACCAATTTATAAGCATCATCGGATGATCACATGTGAAATTTGGGAACTATTTGGAAACATAAAAGCTTTCTGAGCTTAAGCCCTTAAGGTAGTAACATCATGTTTGGTAATTGATGGATTGAAATGGCATAATATCATGGCAAGTTAGGTGGGGTGTTTGCGGAACTTGACTATTATGTGAATTTGAAGTCAAGCGGTAAACATCGATGATGTTTGACCATTTTAATTATCTTGCCATGACTTGATATTGGAAATAAAGTACCCTCGAAAACGTAAAACCGAGAAGGCATCATGCTATGTTTGGAAGAGGGGTACTATAGGTATGATCCTTGGGATATGGTTTGGATGGTTTCAAAAATCGAAAGCCATGAGCACCTCGGCATTATATCGTCGGCAAAGTTTCTTGATGTTTAGAAACATTATATGAAATCAAGAAATAAATTCATACATACACTTCAAAGTTGAATGAGTAGTCCCTCCTCTTGTTGGTAAGAATTTGATCATCTATCAGAGGGTCTAGAATTGTGATAACCCCGTGGTAAAGCATACGATCAATGACTCTTAAGAGAATGGGAATGAAATGGTTGAATGTTGGGGCACTCAGAATTTGACCGGGCTTGGTTGGTGATTTTTGCATGAATGCCCTTGTATAGGAAATGTTAAGCACTTTGAATGTATAAAGAGTGTACATGATTATTACATATTAGAAGGCGGAGGTACGAAGATTTTTTCCCTGCTTGACTCATATAGTTAAGCTATGTGATCATAATTATTGTTGAAACTTAATATCAAGTGAATGTCGTGTTGAGGGTAAAAGATGTGTGTTGTATGAATGATTGCCTCAGACGGGATAACTTTGATGGAACCGATTGATAATGATATGGATAATGATGGTTTGTACTAGAAGATGAGATTAAAGCTTGCTTCTACATATTTAATACATAAGAGAGACGATCTTGCTGGTACAATAATAGTTTGGGTATTTGAGGTCTGACCCAAGGATATGACATCGTGAATTTTATGGTTAATTACCCGCTTGACTTTGAGGCCAGCCTCCGTGAATGCTAAATTTTGGATACATTTAAATGATGATATTGAAAGTGCTACACATTATTTGGATAACGATGTCTGAAGTTAGAAGAATCAATTTATTTTGCAAAATCTGGAAGCACAATATTCTCTTGAAGGAGGATTCTAAATTTTATCTGGAAACAAGAGTGGCAACCTTTTGCGTATCGGGTTCACTGATCTTAAAATATTTTAGATCAAGGCTGCAATGAAAGTTGGTTTATTATGTTGAAGGAACAAGGGATTATGGGTTTCGGTGGTTTCCAACCTGCACGTAGTGGGAGCATGGCTATAAACCAGACCATGTATTTTCACCACCATACTTATGTCTTCATCAGGATGAGAGACACTTAAGAATTCTTTGTGCATAAATTGATTATCAGGGTCACAAAGTATAATAAAGGTACACTTGGGGAAATTTGGGGTTATGCGCGATGCGATGTGGATAAGTAATGTTATGCAAAAATGTTAAGTGGGAGTCAGGACATACTAAACTAATAACCTCGTCAAGTGTACTCCGAACTTGATTTACATAGTCCGACCTTCAATCCCCATGGCCTCCGCCTAAATTTTGAGGACAAAATTATTTCTTTGTTTATTGGATTTGTAACATCCCGGTTCGAGCTAGACCCCTCGGGAGTGTGTTGTGTCGCCGATGTACAACCCCGATATTCGCCAGGCAAGGGGGCGTTTCGAGAGGTCAACATTGTGAAGAAAATAATAAGGGGGACAAGCCAGATAAGTTCTCGCAAGAGTCGGGCGGGCGAGACAAGCCCTCGTCGACTGTTCGCTGGTAGGCTGGCGAGACGGGTACTCGTCGTGCATACGCGAGAAGGGCTGGCGAGCCAACCACTCGCGAGCCGCTTACATCAGTTTTCTGGGTTCGACGAAAGGCGTTAGACGAAATCAAGCGCGCTCGACGAAGTGTGTCCTGCGTTCGACGAACTCATTTCTCAGTTCGACGAACGTCAAGTTTCAGCCAGATAAGTTTATCTCAGCGGTTGGGCTAGGAGGGCCAATTGTCTCTGCGGCTCAGTCCCATCCTAGCGGATCCGCTGGGATAGGCAGTCATCTCGGAGGGACCAGGGTGAGCTCGCAGGAAGGCGCGCGAGACCAGGTCTCAGTGGATATCACCATAAGGGTCCCAAGTGAGGTCTTAATGACGCGCTCGCAAGGAGGGATGTCACGGGAGAGATCCGCGAGAAGGCAGCGAGAGCTCCCGCGAGTAATGTTCTCGCAGACCCCTTGCCCGTAGGTTGATAGGGAAGGATTACCTTTTTACCCCCGGTGGTCTGCCATTAGTCTCTTCAAACAGCGGAGTTTGGCTATTAGCAGACCAATTTTGGGGTGCGTATAGTAAAATCAAGAGGCGAAATCCTGCTATTTGCAGGCCAGTTCAGAAAATCTATAAATAAGACCCAGAGGGCACCTTTGGAGAGGACTTCTATTTCTTGAGCTTCTCTCTCCTCAGGCTTTCCTTGCTTGGCATTTTTAGAGCTCTCCAAGGTGCCCGAGCTTCAACATTGGCTTGGGAGGGGAAGCGCTCTAAAGATCTTCCGGGTGTGTGGCGGGTCCTCCTTGCTGAGTCTAAGGGTTTGTGTCTAGTTCCGAGGCTTCAGTCTATCCCTTCAAGGGATTAGTAAGTATCAGTTGCCCCCCAACTAGTCGGGGGCCCCGAACTCCACAGAGACCATTTACTGGTTTCAACAGCAGAGAGTTGACTCGGGCTCGGTAGAAGCCCAAATACCCTGAGGTGGTCAGGTTTGAGTCACGGTCAGCAAGTGATGATTTATTTACTCTACTCTATATGTAAATGTTGAAAGTATAAGTATGTCCTGGCAGACCAGAAATAGGCCTTGGTAGAAGTAGGTTAGGTTTGTCTAGAAAAATTTAAGAAAAGAAATGTGCAAGTCAAAATTGACGGGGCTTCCCGTCGATCGACGGGACCGTCCCGTCGATCGACGGGACCGTCCCGTCGATCGACGGGACCGTCCCGTCGATCGACGGGAGCTCCCGTCGATCCTCAACATCAGCTGCGAATGTTGTTTCCCTAGGCTCAAGTCACAATTGACGGGTCTTCCCATCGAACGATGGGATCTCCCGTCGATCCTTAACATCAGTTGGGAATGATGTTTCCCTAAGCTCAAGTCATAATCGACGGGTCTTCCCGTCGATCGACGGGACCATCCCGTCGATCGACGGGAGCTCTCGTCGATTTTCGCCATTAGCTGGGAAGACTGAAGATCGACGGGACAGAAGGCTGGAAATCGACGGGACAGATCTAGAATGGACTGAACAGTGTCAAAACTGACAGAACAGTGTCAATTGTGAAATTCTAGGCTAAAAGTGGAATTAATGTCCAATAAGGAGTTGACACCTAACTTGGAGTTCCAAGGCATGGCATGGGAAGGTGTTGTCATTAATGCTTATTAATGAAAATCAAATCCCACACTCTCTCCTCTCTTAAACCAAAAGAGCTGATCACTTCTCAGATCATCTTAATTTTCTTCTTCTTTTCATCTTCTTCTGCATACCTTAAGAGAGTTAACTTAGGGTTCTTGAAAGAGCAAGCTTGGAGAAGGATTTGGATCTTGGCCGACCACCACCATGCTGCTATGAAGAAAAGCTTGAACAATAGCCAAAAAATATGGTGACTTCCGCCCCCTCTCCCTTGGTGCTAGATCTTTAGATCTAATTAGGAGAGATATCTGTTTACCCGGAAAACCGCTTCTCGGATTGGATAATTGTCGGACCGGGCGAATTGCTAGGTCAGACCGCTGGGTTCCAGGGTCAGTGGCTCTCAGTTCAGGGCAAACCAGGCCGGGCGATCTGATGACATTTCGGGCCGCTCCCAAGATTGAAGATCGTCAAAAAAAACAAGACAAGAAGGCTATCCGCGATCTCAAGGAGGAGACCGATCGGATTGCATCGTAAAGATCGGCTGAAGTCACGTCCAGAGGGCAGATCGCGGTCTTAAGCCGGAGGCCGCTCTTTCTACATCATTGACTCAGCCACGGCATCTTCAGCCTCAGGTCAAATGGGTCGGAAGGTCAAGCCGCCAGGCCGCGCGGCTTCCTTCTTTTCTTTTTTATGCATCCCGTCACCGCCTGCCCGTTTCTCCTATACCCGGGCAGGAGGTTATTCTATCCCTGCCCATTCGGGCAGGCCCCCAAGCCTATAAATAGGGGGCGGCACTGTTCACAAGACACGCACACTCGAACCTAGGAGCTCGCATGTTTGAGCTGCGGACTCGAGTTTCCCGTCTTGCGGATTGTCTGACCGGCCGGCTTCTCTTTTCCTACATTTATAACCGCTGTAACCGCCTCATTTTAATCAAAGGAAAGCCTGTCGCAGGAGTGGCATTTGCCGCGGCGGGCGAAGTCCGGCCTCGACCGCTGCTAGCGGTCCGAATTCTCTAACCAAATAGTAACTGATAATCCGCAACCCTCGATTTCCTTCGGAGGCGCACTTTTGAATCGAACAGAAACATGCGACCTTCAGATCGCGGACTGTCAGTGAAATCTTTGGTTCAGAATGTCATACCGCCAGTTCCCTCCAAGAGACTGCTCCGACCACAGCGACGATTCTTTATGGGAGGCTCTGGAGCAAACAAAGAGAGACGCCGACCAGGCCCAGAAAGCAACCGATCAGCGTCTGGACGCGATCAGTCAAGCTTTAACTCTGTTAACCGAGCGGCTAGCCCCCCAGCAGGCCGCGGTTAACCGTGCAGTAACTTCTGTTCTACCTCCTCCGCCGCCATTTCTACTACCACAAGTCGCTCATTCCCAGCCACCACCAGAAGGTTCTGCGGCTCGACAGAACTTCTACCAAGAGGCCGCGCGCTGTATGCCGGATCGAGTCCTCGACTTCCAAGGGGCGGTTTCTCAGGTTGCCTACCAATCCTACCCGCCTGAGGTCGCCGCCTACCAATCCTACCCGGCTGGAGTCCCTGTCCGCTCCTATCAGGCGGCTTGTCCGCAAATGACCGCAGCTGAGGTAGCTCGTCACTCTGCTTTCCCTCTGTACGAAGATACCGAGGAAAGTTCTCCCTTCACGGACGAGATCCGAGGAGAGCCGGCCCCAAATAACTTTCGAGAACCACGCCTGTCAACATATAATGGGGAGTCCGATCCGGCAATTCATCTCCAAGCGTTTGAATCGGCTGTTGCTCTGAGGACCATCACCGACGCAACTAAGTGTAAGCTCCCGGTAACGTCCTTTGATGGACAAGCCCGAGAATGGTTTTACGGATTGCATCCTCGATCCATCAGATGTTTTGCGGAATTGCGTAGAGAATTCCTGCTTCGATTCTCTACCTCTAAAAAGAGGAAGAATGGTCCGGCAGCCCTATTTGAGATACGGCAGCAAGAAAATGAAACGTGGGCCAGTTTCGTCGACCGTTTCCAAAGGGAGATAATGGAGGTACAGAACGTCGATCCAGAATTATACAGGGTCGCTCTGATGCACGGCCTTAGGGAGGGGCCATTGAAATTTGAAGCTCAAATCAGGGAACCAAATACCTATCAAGAGATGATTAGTCTTGCTAATAAGTTTATCAGAGGGGAAAAGACTAATCCTGGTTATGTTGCCAAGTTGCTCAGCGACAATGATCAGTTTAATTCCGCATCAACCCATCAGCCACGTTACAATCACTCATCCTGGCCTGACTTCGAACCTCGGGCTCAGAGGGGAAGAAATCTTAAGCCTAAGCAACCATTCTTTGGCCATCAACGGTTTCAAGATCAGAAACCGCTATTGGCCATCACACCAGCTCAACCCCTTGGGGCTCCACAAGTAATGCCGGTATATCTGCCGCAATATATCGCACAACCATCCCCAACTATTCCATCCATCCGATATGATGAATCACAGGAATCATTCACCCCTCTTAACGTCAGCATGAACGAGGTTGTTCAGATTCTCCAAAAAAGGCCTGACTTCAAGAGACCTCCACCTTTGAAATCGGAAGTTCGCAATCGAAATCCGAACTTCTATTGTGAGTATCACAAAGAGGAAGGGCACCAGACTGAGGATTGCCGGGCCCTCCAGTGGTTGATAGAAAAACTCCTGAAAGAAGGGAAGCTCCGAGGGTTGATCAGGCAAGAAACCCCGGTTGAACCACGAACCGAGAAGAAGAAGGAAGCGGTCGAAGTGACCTGGGAGTGTGCTGACGTAGAAGAGGCAGGTTGCTATGGGGATATACATCCCGCTACCGAATGTATAGAAGTAAATGATGTTGGCCCCCTTGGCAACATCTATTGTATCCATGGAGGAGCAGGGCCAGAATCCTCTCGGAAATCCAGCATCGGGAGAGTCTCCAAGCAGGAAGTAGCAGCTGCCTCCACTTCTGCTCCAGAAAGGTCGGTCGTCACTTTCGGCCAAGAAGATCTTCCCCCAAATGCAAATCCTTTCGATGATGCAGTAGTGATAAAGGCAGTCATCGAGAACTACACCGTACATAAAATTCTGATTGATACTGGTAGCTCGGTTAATCTCATTCCGCCAAACATTTGAAGCCCTTAAGACTGGAAAGTCTTTGCTCTCCATAGAAGGGCCCCTCTACGGCTTCTCAGGAGAAAAGAAAGAAGTGGAGGGGTGCGTGAAGCTTTTGGTGTCGCTGGGGGGTATAACGAAGCTGATAAACTTCGTAGTGGTGGAAGCCCCAAGCAGCTACTGTGCAATCTTCGGGAGACCAATCCTGAACGCTTACAAAGCGATAGTGTCCACTTTCCATTTGGCCTTAAAGTTCGCTGCCGAGGGGCGTCAATATCGGATCCGAAGCGATCCAGAGGTTGCTCGTGAATGTTATGTAAAAACAGTTAATGTGATCACCGAGGCACCACTTCCCAAGGTTCAGACTGACATTCATGAGGTGTCTAAACTCCCTGAGAAGACCGAGGAAAGCGCAGAGCGAAAAGGGACTTATCTGGAACCTGCCTAGGAGACCCAAGAGATCCCCATTGCTGAAGGAGAAGGGAAGAAGCTGGTCATCAACGCCGAGCTATCAGAAGAAGAGAAGGTTCAGTTAATCTCCTGCCTGTTGGAGAATCTAGACATCTTCGCCTGGTCGGCGGAAGATATGCCTGGAGTAGATCCAGATGTTGCGTGCCATCACCTCAACATCTCCCCTGAATTCAAGCCGATCCAACAAAAGAAGAGGGATGTAGCAACCAAGCTGGCGGTACCCATCAAAGAGGAAGTTGCAAAGCTTCTTAAAGCCAATTTCATTTCTGAAATCCAATACCCCACTTGGATGTCAAATGTGGTAATGGTGAAAAAATCTGGGGGAAAATGGCGCATGTGTGTAGATTTTACAAAGCTCAATAAAGCATGCCCAAAGATTGTTATCCCTTGCCTCGGATAGATGTTTTAGTAGATTCCGCGGTGGGATATAATTTCATGAGCTTTCTAGATGCATTTTCTGGTTACCACCAGATTAAGATGCATAAACCCGATATCCCGCATACGTCCTTCATTACCAACGACGAGTGTTATTGTTATCTTGTCATGCCTTTCGGGCTCAAAAATGCGGGTGCGACATATCAAAGAATGATGGACACGGTTTTCAAAAAGCAGAAAGGAAGAAATCTTGAAGTATACGTTGATGATCTTCTTCTAAAAAGTAAAACTTTTTTAATCCATCTGAAAGACCTCGTAGAGACGTTCGCTACTCTATGGAGGTTCAAATTAAAACTAAACCCACTGAAATGTGTGTTCAGGGCAAACAAAGGGAAATTTGTTGGACATCTTCTCACCCCTGATGGCCTCGCGCTAAATCCAGATAAAGTAAAGGCCATCCTAGATATGACCCCTCCTCGTAATCATAAAGAGGTGCAGCAACTTGGGGGGAGGTTGGCAGGACTAAGCCGGTTCATTTCCAAGTCAGGAGATAAGAGCGCTCCATTCTTCAAAACTCTCAGGGGAGGATCTAAGTTTGAATGGAATGAAGAGTGCGATAGTGCTTTCGAACAGTTGAAAAAGCAGTTAACCTCAACCCCTCTTCTCCAAATCCCTCGCGAAGGGGAAACATTATTCTTATACTTGGGAGTGGGTCCAGATGCAATAAGCTCTGTCCTTGTTCGGGAGGAGAAAAAGAAGCAATTTCCGATATATTACGTCAGCCACATCCTCAAAGATGCGGAAACTAGATATTCAATTCTGGAAAAATTAGCCTTGGCTTTGGTCATGTCATCACGAAGGCTCCGCCCCTACTTTCAGGCTCATCCTATGCAGGTGGTCTCGGATCATCCACTAAGAAGTATCCTGGAAAAGCCAGATCATTCAGGAAGATTGGCCAAATGGGCGATCGAGCTCAGTGAATTTGAAATATTATACATTCCCAGAACGGCAATAAAGGCACAAGTACTGGCAGATTTCTTGGTGGACACAATGGAGTCTAATCCAGAACGAGTAGAGGAATCTCCTTTTGCCTGGATCATTTATGTAGATGGAGCTTCAGGAAGAAACTCTGTGGGAGCTGGAGTAGTTCTTATCAGTCCAAACGACATCAAACTTGAGCAAGCAATCAAATTCTTCTTTCCAGTGACGAACAACCAGGCTGAATACGAAGCACTCTTGGCCGGCCTAAGACTCGCAAAAGAGCTTGGGATAGAGCATGTTCATGTACAAACTGATTCTCTTGTAATGGCTTCACAAGTTCTAGGGAATTACGAAATAAGAGAACCGATGCTGAGAAAGTATCTATTTCTAGCTAAGGAAGAGATCGGGAAATTCAAATCCTTCATCATCGAGCACATTCCAAGGACACAAAATGAAGAGGCAGACGAGTTGTCAAAGTTTGGTCTTCCATCAGGAGGGGTGACCTCGGAACTTTTTCTTCCGGCCACAGAGAAAGAGGAGCTCATGCAGATCGATCGGAATCCTTCCTGGAAGGACCCTTATGAATTATTTCTGTCAAGAGGGGAGTTTCATCAATCGATCAAGGACAAAAGTAGATTCAGGAGAAAGGCGGCCTACTACTACTTAATAGCAGGAGTTTTGTATAGAAAAACTTTGATTTCTCCCTCAGCACGGTGTGTTTCAGAAGAAGAGATCCCAATCATACTTCAGGAAGTTCATTCTGGGGAATGCGGTAGCCATTCAGGGGCAAAAACCTTAGAGAAAAGGATCCTGTGGCAAGGATATTTTTGGCCAACTATGAGAAAGGATGCTGAAGCATTTGCCAAGCGCTGTGTACAATGTCAGAAATTTGCTCCTCTTCAACATCTTCCCTCTCAATCGCTTAGGTCAATAACTGCACCCTGGCCCTTCGCGGTTTGGGGGATGGATCTTATCGGACCCTTTCCAATGGCTAGCGGCCAGTGCCGCTTTATCATAGTAATGATCGACTACTTCAGTAAGTGGATTGAGGCAAAAGCATTGGCAAAACTACTACCCAAATTATCAAAAATTTCATCTGGGGAGAAATAGTCTGCCGACACGGAATCCCGCTGGCAATTGTCATTGATAATGGACCGCAGTTCAATAATCCCGAGATGATAAACTTTTGCGATCAAGTTGGAATAGATCTTCGGTTCGCCTCAGTACATCATCCAAGGACCAATGGTCAAGTAGAAGCTGCAAACAGGCGAATTCAGCAGCTCCTGATGAAAAGAGTTTTGAATCAAAAAGGAAATTGGGCAGACCAACTTCCCTCCATCCTTTGGACTCTTCGCACTACCCCATCTTCAGCTACAGGGGAGACACCATTCAAATTATCTCATGGCTCGGAGGCTGTTGTTCCTGTAGAGTTTGAGGTGGTCACTCCAAGGGTTGTGTATGCAAAAGAGGGAGGAGAAGCATGGGTAGAATACAACGATGAGGCCATCAGGTATAGTCTGGATCTGATCGAAGAGCTTTAGGACGAGGAAACAATCAGGCAGGAAGAAGTTAAGAGGAGGATGGCAAAATATTTTGACAAAAATATCAGGGTAAAGCAGTTTGCAGTTGGGGATTTGGTGTTAAAAAAGGTAGATGCTGCGGCCAGATCTGGTAATGTTGGAAAGCTGAATCCCAACTGGGCAGGGCCTTTTATTATCAAAGAGGTATTAAAGAATGGGGCCTACCATCTCCAAACCAGCGAAGGAGAAGACATCTCACACACCTGGAGCGGTGACGATCTTAAACGATTTTATCCTTAAAATATCTCTTTCATTCTTTACATTTCTTGATATTAAATGAAAGGCCCTATACTGACACTTCTCCTTGTCCAAATGGTGCTCTGCATTATTAATATATATGTATATACGTATCTCACTCCCTGAACCTCTGAGATATCGCCAAATTCTGCTCGAACCCCCTCGGATTGTAGTCATAGCGTAAAACCCACCAAGACCATATGATGCGGGGAGTTTTCGCACACATGTAGTGGTAGCTTGCCAATTCCGCTGCGGTGGTCTTCAGAACTTTGGATCCCGGTCGATATCTGACACACCCCTGCATCAAGGGAGGTCTAGGTGATTGTCAGCTCTATCGTACCCCGAAAGGGATATAGTTACAGCTTTGATGATCTTTCTGAGGAAAGCAATGTTCGCCGCCGAGGCCCACCTGCCCAACTGATCATCATAGCCTGTGACCATCGAATACTCTTAGGAACTCTCGAAACAGAGCCTAGTTGGGCCCACAACTGAGTTGATCTCTCTGAGGAAAGCAATGTTCGCCGTCGAGGCCCACCTGCCCAATTGATCAACTCGGCTTGTAACCCTAGGCAAGAGAGCAGATGAGTCGCTTACAGCTCTTATGACCACTTGAGGAAAGTAATGTTCGCCGCCGAGGCCCACCTACCCACTTGGTCATCTGAGTCTGTACATATTTTTTCTTTTTTCCCTATAGCTCTTTTGACCACTTGAGGAAAGCAATGTTTGCCGCCAAGGCCCACCTGCCCATTTGGTCATCTGAGCCTGTAGATTATTCCATTTTTTCCTACAGGAAGGCATTCACCTCTTGTGGTTTCTTGTCCAAACCATTCGAGGAAAATATAATCAAAACAGGTGCAGGTGTTCGTCTACCCTAGTTGTGATGTTAAGACCGGACGGTCTGAATTTTCAAACCGAGCGGTCGGATTGAATATAAGTTTGATATTTCTGGATATAATTATATGATTGCCCGAGTTGCATTCTAACCGGGCGGACTTATCTATCTTTTATTGAGTTAGATGTTTCTGGATCTGAAAATATTGCCCGGGTTGGATTCTAACCAGGCGGGTTTATCCATCTTTTATAAGTTGGATATTTCTGGAGCTAATTATATGATTGCCCAAGTTGCATTCTAACCGGGCGGGTTTTATCTACCTCTCCATTTTATTAAATTAGATATTTCTTGAGCTGCATATATTGCCCGGGTTGTACTCTAACCGGGCGAGTACTATCTATCTTCTATAATTAATTAAGCTGGATATTCTTTATGTGATCGCCCGGATTATGCTTCTAACCGATCGGGCTGAGCCATTTCTTAGTAAAAGTTATCTCTAGATACAGTTGATTACTGATAAGAAAAATTAAAAATACTTCTTCTTAGGGTTTATGATTTGTGATTATGCGAAGAAGATTGATGATATTTTCCAAAACTATATTCGATGAAGGCAAGTGTACCTTATCGTATATAATATAGGATATTTTATAGAAATACCAAGGTCGTATTAAACTCGGGTTTGTCGAGTACTTCTACTTCGAGAAAGCGGACTATTATTTTATCGAAGAAAATAATTTGGAAAGGAAAGAAAAGCTAATTAAAAAGAGAACCAAAATAAAATGAAGAAAACAAAACTTGATTTAAAACAAAACTTTGAAATGAAATAATAAGATAAAATACTATCATTCAACTCTAAACCTTGACCGTGGGGATTCCCGATGCTCGAACATGCCTCTCTCGAGGTTAATGCCCAACTAAGCTTAGGAAAAATCAACCGGACTCTCGTCCTATAATTGATTACCTAAGACTTGCTTTACGATGTGAATCCCACTATAGGATTTGACTCCTATCCAGAAGATTTACGTCATCCTCTCTCGAGGGGTGCGTGCAACTCTTTTTATTCTCGAGTGATCGATTCGTACGCACGTCCTCTCGGCTAGCTAGAATACGAAAACAAATACCGAAATTCATAACCGGAATATGAAACCGATATCGTTATATTTCGAGAATAAATCGAAGGAGAGAAGATACGATAATAAGGAAAGAGATGATTTTGATTCAAAGCTTGCTAAAAATCAAGACTACAAAATAATTGCTAAAGGAAAAAAAATTAAAACAAGAAAGAGAGAGAAAGAGAGCTTGCGAAAAGAAAAGAAAGCTTAAATTTTCATTGCCATAAAAGAAAGAGATTACATGAAATAAAACCTACATTACATTGCATGAAATTAAAGCTAACTACTTGCATGAAATAAAATTACAAGAAATTAAACTAAGCTTAAGAAAGGAAATTGCATTAAGTAAAAACTAACTAAAACATGAAAAATAAGAAAAACTGTACAAGAACAGCCCAAATGGGCAGGGGGGAGGGAATGCAATGCTGGAGGGGAACCTCTGAATTTATAGGAAAAATTTCCAGGTTACACGCCCTCGGTCACGGGCGTGACCTAGGGCGTGTAATACTTGTTCTGCACGGCTGCGACATCGGCGTGGGTCTGGCGTGACTGTATCGCGAAAAAGGACATTACACGCCCGTGTAACTTTGGTCACGGGCGTGTACCTGGGCGGCGCCATCAATGCGTCGTGGGCTTGAATTCGGCGCGGCAGGCAGCAGGGATCACGCGTGAAAGTCACGGGCGTGACTCTGGGTCACGGGCGTGACTTGGGTCAACTTCTCGACGGCGGCTGTCAGGTCCACGTGGAAGGCTTTGATGTGATCTTTAAATTTACACGCCCTTGGTCACGGGCGTGACTACGGGTCACGGGCGTGACCGAGGGCGTGACTTGCTGTGGACTAGCTCAAATAGCGCGGCATCGATTCTGGACTGATCTTCAGGTTACACACCCTTGGTCACGGGCGTGACCTAGGGCGTGTACTGCCAATTTTTGAGCAAAACTCCAGAAAATCTGCAAAACAAAAATACAACTAAATTTAGAACAGAAATTATAAAAGAAGTGATTATTAACTAAAATAGAACTAATATTTACAAATTTATATTGAACTTAACCTAAATATTATAATTAAAATACGCATAAATCCTACTTATCAATTACTCGCCAGGGGTTGAATTCAAACCGCTCAAAGTTGTTATTCATTATCTATATCAGCAAGGATAAGGTATCTCTGACTGATAAAAAACTGCCCGGTCTGAATTACAGTCGCACGAGTCTATCCATTATGGATCATACCATCAAAAAACCGGACATCCCGAGGTTTAAATGAGTAATCGCACTAGTTGTATATAGGCCGTCCGAGATCATCAGTTATTACCAATACTCGGATCAAGACAACCGCACGGCTCAATCATAGAGAACGAAAGGTAAAGAAGAAAAAAGAAAGACAAAATAGCAACCACAAGTAAGTAACAATAGATGGACAGTTAGACAGGTAAAATTTCCATTCATTTTTTAGAATATGTGTTAACAAAAATTTAACCGCCCGGCTAACAAAAAAAGACCGGCGATTACGCAAAAGTAAAATTAAAACAAAGGCATTAGTCTGCCGACTTCTTCTTCTTCTTCTTGATAGGGGAACTCGAATCCACACCATCAACATCAACGTCGGGCGAATAACCTTCACTTGACGTGGAAGAAGAATCCGATGAATCACTACCACTAGACCGCCCGGTCTTACTAGCGGAGCCAGTTGTTCCAGAGGACAAGCTGTCCTCATCATCATCATCATCATCATCATCGCCGGCATCATCATCCGCGTCGACCTCCTCAGCGGCTCCACCACTTCCATCACCTCCTTGATGAAGTACAATCTCCCTGCCCGCAACGGCTTCAGCCTCCTCGCCCACCTTGGCTTTTCCTTTCTTCCTTCGGCTGATCTCATCAAGTTGGACCTTCAAAGCAGGGAAGAGGTCGGAGAAAGTAGTACCCCCGAATCCTTCACACAGACCGCCCCGGTCTTCCATAAGACCCAAAGCTTTGTTGATCCCTTGGGCCACATGAGGCAACACCTCATCTTGGAAGGCCGGGTTGGTCATCTCATATTGTTTCTGCAAGAAAGGAAAAATAAATTAGGTCGCTCGGTCTGAACAAAAGAAGCTGCGTCATCATTTGTCAAACTCACCGCCACGACTTCTTGAAGCTGCGCATTCTCTTCTTGAAGCCGCACATTCTCCGCGACCTGCTCCTCGTACTTCTTCTCCAGATATTTCTGGACATAAACCAGCCACCTGTACGACAAGGCCATGAAGTGATTGGCCGCGAACCCCCATGCGCCGGCTTGCGCCGCTAGCCGGGGAAGCTCTTCTTACGGAGTTTTCTTCAGCTTCTTTAAAGTCTTTCGACCATATATAGCGGCCCCGGCGGCTAGCGCATGGCGGTTAATCTTGTCACTTCCCCATGGAGGAAGTGCAGTCGATACCCGGATGCGGCTCCCATCCCTATGCCAGAGGACAGTCGGGTTGCCCTGCAGGTCGGGCGGGTTTCCGCAGGAACGAAGAAGTTCGTATTCATCAGGAGAAGCCGGGTCCTCTTCCTCTGATGATGGCGACCTATTTCGCCGCTGCCTTTTATCTCTCTGGGTCAAAACCGGGCCGGCCGGAGTGACCGGCTTGTTCGCAGGGACAATGTGGGCAGCTGCATGGTAAAATCAGAAGTTTAAATAAAGCAGTCCGCGCGGTCATATGCAAGCAGTCTAGAGGAACTTACCGTGCTCGGGGAGGACGTCCTCTAGCTCTGAGAACAGCGGGATGTAATGATTGATGTCCAACCGCTCGTTCTCAAGAAACGTGAAGGTGTCCATCTCGATCTTTCCAACCTGGGGGATTTGGAAAGCCTCTTCCCCCCGAACTTGCGGGTTGGTTTGCAACAGCCCAAAGTTGCCTTCGAGCATTACGAACCGCTCTGACCAGTCCGAGACCTTGTTCGCCAGGTTAACGATCTTCAGTCCGTGGCAGACAAAGTAGAGGTGCCCCCTGAAAGTTGAAGTCCCCGCGTCGGAGACAGCCCGCACCGAGAAAAATTTCCTGAACAGATCAAGGGAAAATCTGGTTAGCTCGAACCGCAGGTAAGAAATAAAACTATATATGGAAGCGATGGAGTTCGGTGGAAGCTGGCCGGGTACAACCCCGTAATGGTCGAAAATGGCTATGACTTCAAGTGGCAGCAGAACTTTGAAGCCATATTCAAAGTGGTCGACCGGAACGGCTATTTGGTGCGGATTGGAAGAGTTGATCCGCTCATCGCGCAAAGGAAGCCGCGCGAGCAGATTACTCCCTGCCATGTGTTTTGCAATGAATTCGTCTAGTTCGCTCTGAGTGAGACGACACTCTGGATGGTCCGCCGAGTGAAAAGCCAATGCCGTGTCTGCTCGGACGGCCTTAACCTTAACAGGCCGCTGCGACTTGTTCTTAGATCGCGCCATTTGAAATCGTGAAAATGACTTCGAAAAAGTCCCTACTTATAGATTTTGACGATCTGCAAATAGTAAAAATATATCGCGGCTATACATTCTATCCGCGCGGTCAACAGCCTGCATGGTCAGATTTATCAGAAAAACAAAAAGAACCAATGACATTCAAGAAATCAGGAGCAAGCATACATCACAGATCGCGCGACCTGTAATTAGTTTGGATAAAACACAGAAGATCTAAACAGAACACAAACACAGCGGCTAAACAAGAACCCGCACGGGTTATTCAAATAAAAGACATAAAGTAAAAAGAAGCATTGTCTAAACAGAGGCCGAAATCAACAAGCCGCATTCATAATACAAAATTGTTCTAAAAAGCCGTTCACGGCTGGCGGTGTTCTGGGGAGACATCCTCTCTATGCAGTCGCGCGACCTGGTCGCTGGTGGTGTTCAGAAGGGAGTAAATCTGGCTGGTATGATAATGGATGTGGTTGATTGTGCTATGAAGCCGCCCGGCATCCCTTTCAATCCGCGTAGCGGCGATCATACGGGGGGTTGCGGTGGCTTCATCAATCATTGGATCAGCCGCCCAAACCGGGGGAGGATTTGAGCCCGCCCCAACAGTTTGGCGGCTAGCAACCTGCATCCCATCATTCATACTTCGCCGGCCCGAAGCGACTTCTCTAGTTAAACGCAGGAATTTATCCTGATAATATCTCGAGTCATCCTCGGACTTGGAAGACGCTCTCTTCTCCTTCTCGAGCTGGGCAGTCAGAATAGCGACTTGCGCCACCTCGGTTTTCATCTCGGCCTCCACTGCAGCTCGTGCGGCCTCCGCTGCAGATCGCGCGGCCTTAAGCTGAATCTCCAGGCTCTTCTCCCTCTCGGTCCTGGATCTCCTGTCGATCTCCATCTGCGCCTTCAGCGCCTCTTCAGCCTTTTTCTTTGCCATTCGCTCGGCCTCCTGAGCGGTCCGAGTGGCGGCCTCCCGGTCTTCCACCTCCTTCAAACGAGCCCTCAGATTTGCTAGATCCTCCTCAAGATGCTCGAACAGTTACGGCCCTTCTTGCGAAGTCGTCGCACAGGTCGATACCAGGGGAACAAATGGAGGCAGGCTGGACATAAGGTCGCCCGGCTTCACAATTTGATCCTCGCTGTCTGCAAAAAGCCGCGAGGTTATGAAAAGTAAAAGCATGCAGCGCTATAATGTATAAAAGTGGGCATGAATACAAGATCAGTGCCTGGGCGCACAGGCCGCTTAGACCGTCCCGGCTCCATCCTCCGTTGGCGCTTACCTGGCGCAAAAGGATCAGGCCGCAGCTGCTTGTTTAAAGCCCGTTTCGCCCCCTCCTTCTTCACCATCATTATCTCCTTCCCGGTCATCAACGGGGGAACCTCCTCCCGCGTCTTCAGCACTTCCTCGAGTTCCTCCACTCTCTGCTCAACCTCCAAAGCGTCCCGGGTAGCAGCCTCCCGCTCCTCAACCTCCAGGGCGGCCCGAGTAACAACTTCTCGATCTTCGGCCTCCTTCTGAGCGGTCCCCTCAGGCCGGGCTGTGGTGTCTGAAGAAGGGGCAGTTCGCTTTGAAGCCAACGGGCTGTCAAGAAGCTTATCTCGCCTCACCAACTCGTCCATATCCTGAAAGATCCCATTAAATGATAAACTACTCGCCGAGTCTGGAATCAGGTCGCCCGTTTTCATATCAGGGGCAGCCGGCGAATCATTTACCTCAGCAGATGGGGTAGTCATTAAGCCAAGCTCCTCCTTTAGTCGCGGGTTGGTCTGGAGGCGAGATTCGGCCGGTTTCTTAAAAGCCACCCTTTCCTTGGAGGCCAGCCTCTTAACCTTCTTGGTTATTCGCTCGGTCACTGACCCAGTCTTCTTTCTCTTCTTCTCTTTCTTATCCAAAGCTGGACTGACTTCTTTGGAGGGGCTAGGATAATCGTCCATCGATAAAGGGATACTCAGTTCGCCCGGCCTCGGAGAGCTGACCGCCTCCTCCCCCAAATCCTTGACTAACAAATGAGGATTCCCGGATGGGGTGATTTCCATGCCAAACGAGTCGGACCCGCCGACTTTCTTTAAAGGGCTGCCATAGCCGACTTTTTTAGAAGGGCGGCCTCTCCTTTGTTCAGCGGGCTGACGGCCTGTTGGCCGAGATCTCTGAGAGGAATCAGCGAGTCGCTGGGAGAAGGCCCCGAACTCTCCGCTGCGGGCTCTGCAGGAGTCTTGGGGATTGCTGAGTCCACATCGGCCTTGGAACTGTCCGCCGCGGTTTTCTCAGACCTCTCTCTCTTTTTTCGTTCTTTCCGGTTCTGCTTTTCCTTGACCTTCCTCGACTTCTCCGTTGATTCGCGACTCTTGCCTTCCTCCTTCTTCTGATCGCCACCAGGGACCACGCGGTCTAACATGGTGTCTAGGAAGTCCATCGTTGAAGAATTACCGGTCTTAAAAGCTCTAACTGCAAATGGCGAGTAATACCCCATGATTTTAGAAAAAAACTCTACAGAATGAGTTCTCGGGCTCTCTTATAGAATTAAGGGCAAGTCGGAAGCGGTCTCCCGGTTAAAGCTAATATTTTCAAAATTCCCTTGGGATTTGAAAATATGCAGGGATTATGTTTACCCGGAAAACCGCTTCTCGGATTTGATCATTGTCGGACCGGGCGAATTGCTAGGTCAGACCGCTGGGTTCCAGGGCCAGTGGCTCTCAGTTCAAGGCAAACCAGGCCGGGCGATTTGATGACATTTCGGGCCGCTCCCAAGATTGAAGATCGTCAAAAAAAACAAGACAAGAAGGCTATCCGCGATCTCAAGGAGGAGACCGATCGGGTTGCATCGTAAAGATCGGCCGAAGTCACGTCCAGAGGGCAGATCGCGGTCTTAAGCCGGAGGCCGCTCGTTCTACATCATTGACTCAGCCACGGCATCTTCAGCTTCAGGTCAAACGGGTCGGAAGGGCAAGCTGCCAGGCCGCGCGGCTTCCTTCTTTTCTTTTTTATGCATCCCGTCACCGCCTGCACGTTTCTCCTGTACCCGGGCAGGTGGTTATTCTATCCCTGCCCATTCGGGCAGGCCCCCAAGCCTATAAATAGGGGGCGGCACTGTTCACAAGACACGCACACTCAAACCTAGGAGCTCGCTTGTTTGAGCTGCGGACTCGAGTTTCCCGTCTTGCGGATTGTCTGACAGGCCGGCTTCTCTTTTCCTACATTTATAACCGCTGCAACCGCCTCATTTTAATCAAAGGAAAGCCCGTCGCAGGAGTGGCATTTGCCGCGGCGGGCGAAGTCCGGCCTCGACCGCTGCTAGCGGTCCGAATTCTCTAACCAAATAGTAACTGATAATCCGCAACCCTCGATTTCCTTCGGAGGCGCACTTTTGAATCGAACAATATCGAGCTCAAAAGAGCTTGATTTTGTAAGATTAATGGAGTTTCGTAGGAAGAGGTCACACTAGAATTTACGTTCTATGGCGTCGTTTGCCGCGAAAATGTCTTCGATCAACTCCCCTCTTCAATACGAAGTTAAAGGAGTTGATTTCGTGAAGATCGGTGGCCTAATAAGGGAGTATTGGGGGAGAGAAGGTGAAATGACCAAACCCTTGTTTGGGGAAGATGATGAATAGTCCCCTGTTATGTAGGGTTTTAAATTATATATTTTGTGATAAAAGATGATGAATAGTCCCATGTTAAGTAGGGTTTTAAAATCATAATGTTGAAAAAAACTTAGCAAAAAATTCCAAAAAAAGAACAAAACCCCTACTTAGCTTTTTGTTATTTTCAAAGCTAGGTTGAGTTTATTTATAAGCTTTTTCATTATTTTTGATTTGCTATATCTTTTTTTATCATAGTTTGTAAATTTAAATATTTAAAATTTTAGTTGTAAAGAACACATTATGATTTTAA
Source organism: Dactylorhiza incarnata (assembly GCA_033032865.1). Classification (NCBI taxonomy): domain Eukaryota; kingdom Viridiplantae; phylum Streptophyta; class Magnoliopsida; order Asparagales; family Orchidaceae; genus Dactylorhiza; species Dactylorhiza incarnata. The sequence goes on along the minus strand of JAWHQI010000102.1, from coordinate 805,707 downwards.
ATTAATTAGAGAACAAATTTTTAGCACTACTTCTAGTTTACTCTAAATAGCTTCATTTTGTATTATATTTGCAAACCATCCTTAGATTTTAATTATTTTTACTTCAAACTTGTGAAACTTTAGGAATATTCTAATCTACTAAAATTTGCTCTCAAAATGTTCTTAATTTATAAACTCTAGAAATTTCTTGCTTACCCCTTATCCCATTTACTTGGTATTTTTATTTTAAAAGATCTTTGTTGGAACATGGTTTTCCACATCCCTTTGATTTGAGAATAACAAATCCTACTTGTATTTGATCTTGTTTGCCATTGTGTTTTTAGCATGCAGGTTTGGACAGATATGGCACCAGGTTGCAGCAATACTGGTCTGACACTATCCACAAGCAGAAGAATTGAAAGATGTCTAACGCCAGGCGTTAGCTCTTAACGTTGGGCATTAGCGATCGACGGGATGCTCTGCCGATCGACGGGATGGGCTGCCGATCGACGGGATGGCCTGCCGACTGAATAAAAAGAGAAAGAAGTTCAACGCTAGGCGTTAGGACTTAACGTTGGCATTAACGATCGATGATTATGGCAAGGAGGAATGCAGCCGTGATTGAAGGAGCAATTTAGGAATGATTTGACTCAACGCCCGGCGTTAACTCTTAACACCGGCGTTAACTCTTAATGCCGGCGTTAACTTTTGTTCCCGCCAAGATGCAAAATGAATGGAGGGAAACTGCCGTAATTGCAGGAGCATTTTGGGAATGATTTGACTCAGCGCCCGGCGTTAGAGTCAACGCCAGCGTTAAGGTTGCCTGAAATGAAAGTTTCCAAAGATGCAGAATCTCCTTCCCATTTTGAAGATCTGAGCCATCAAGTTATTTCTATACTGAGTCAATGCCCGACGTTAACTCTTAACGTCGACGTTAGCTTCCAGTCCTATAAAAAGGTGGATTTCGCCTTCTCCGACTGACTGATTGATAAGAGCCCTATTCTAGCACTTCAGAAACTTTGTGAGGGCCGTATTTCCAGACCAACACATTTCCCACTCATATTTCAAAAGGAGGAATCAAAGGAGGCTTGGATCAACACGTTAACACAACGCGAAGAACGCACGCTTGGACTTCAACGATCTTCAGAGATTCTTCGTCGTCTCCTTCAGATTTCCTCATAGGGAGTTTTATATTTGTCTTTTGTATTTGTCTTTTATTTTTATCTTTGTAATCGGTTCGTGAATTCGCCTCGTGTTGGCGACTAGGTCTGGGTAGGACTTAGGGAGGAATTCACCTCGTGTTGGCGACTAGGTCTAGGGAGTAGATCTAGGGGGTGCTCGAGGCCTTTCTGGTGATAGATTGGCTAGAGAGGCTTGAGGCCGTATCTGGGGAGAGATCGGCTAAAGCCAACCGGTTCGTGGGGATACGGGTCGGTATAGAAAACAAAAGGAGATTTTACTTTATCGCCTACGATTTCTAGCGTCATAAGAAATTAGATTTTGTATTCAATTTTATAAATGATAATCATGTCTTTTCTTGTTTAATAAAATTGATTTCATTTCTAATTTTATTATCTCTTTACTTTTGATCTAACTAGCTTCTACCAAAATATCAAAAGTTTTCTATTAAAGTTTAAAGTTTTTAAAACCCTTATTCACCCCCCCCCCCTCTAAGGGCGCCTCAAGATCCAACAAGTGGTTTCAGAGCCAGGTTATTCCAAATCGGCTTAACAACCGGGAATAATGGCGTCTCTTGATCATGATCTCGCTTCAACTAGTGGGGAAAATTTAAATACTAATGAAAAAGTATTATCACCGCCTTTATTTATGGGCAAAAATTATAAAGGGTGGAAAATATTAATGAAAAATTTTCTTAAAGCTTTAGATGAAAATATTTGGAATATTACTATTGAAAAGCCACCTAGCATACTAACTAGAAACGAAATTGTTTTAAATGCAAAATCTATAAATAGTTTATTTTATGCGTTAGATCAAAATATTTTCAAACTTATTTATAATTTACCTACCGCTTATGAGATTTGGAATTTTATTGAAAGAACTTATGATTCTCCTTCTGTAGGTATAGAACAAACACAAGAATGGGAGAACATACAAGCTTGCACAAATATTCAGGAAAGCTACTCAAATGATGGATACATAGAATACTCATCAAGCAGAAAGGATGATGGAAACTCTTGTTTGGAAGAGGAAGATGAAGAAGACAAAGGAACAATATGTTCAAATCTTGACTCATCCATAAGCGCTGTAAGGAAATCAAAATCCCTTATTGTATGTAATTCTATTTCTACATTACAATTGCTTCAAACTACAAAGCGAAAAATTAAGAAATTGAAAAATGCTAATTGCAAATTGCGCTTAGAAAATAAAGGTTTAAAAGCAAAAGTTAATGAAGAATCAAATTTTGAGTTATCTCGGTCTACCCATGGCTCCTTAGTTGAAAACACTACACCTTGTGTAGAATATAATGAATTAAAAGAAAAACACAAGAAACTTGAAAAAGAGTTTATTTTTGTAAAAGAACAAAACGAAAGATTATGTTTAGAAAATTCATCTTTGAAAAATGATTGTGCTAAGTGTAAAGACTATAAAATTAAAATTAAAGAGATGGATGAAACATTTGATGAATATAGAAATAACTATCAAAATCATATTGATTCAATTGTTTCCACTCTTGAAAATAGCACAATCGCTTATAATAAAGCTAGACATAATTTAAAAATTAAGAATAATGAATTAAAAACTAAAATCAACTTGCTTAAGGAACTCATAAAGAAAAATTCTCAAAACAGACATTCTCAATATAATACAAATTCCAAAAGCAAGTTGAATATGATTTCTCAAAAGTTGAATAAGTCAAACAATGGAAATAAAAAACTTCAAAAGATTGAAAATGAAATTCCAAAATACAATCATCATTATCATTTACAACATCAATCTTCTCCCAACATAAAATTAAATGTTCACAAATTTCCTATGAAAAATACTTTCAATAATCATTACAATTATAATCTTCAAAATAAAGGCAATCATAATGGAAATTTGATGCATAAAAATAATATTAAACCAAGGTTTGAATGGAGACCCAAAGTTAAAGATGAAACACAAACTCTACTTAAAAGGGCTCATTCATTTCCATCTCCCCAAAAGCAAACACGATGTATTTGGGTACCCAAAGGAACCATCCCACTTGGTCCCCTTTGGATACCTAAATCTCTTATTCATTAGGTATCATACAAATACATGAAGTAGAAATAATTAAATATGAAATATCATCAACTCTACTTCATGATATGCTTAAACTTTTTTTTTTGTTTTATTTTTTTAACCATCATGCTATGGTCATTTTGTATAACATATGATATGATTTTCACACATTAAGCCATAAATTCATTAATGAATCAAATTGAATAAAAGTCATATCATCTCTCAAGTGACCTATCTATCCTTCTTATTGTTAAACTTCTAAATCCATTACCCTTAAATGTCTTATATCGCCATTATAAATTAAATGCTAAATGCTTATATGATATTATCAAGATTAATAAAATAATTATCAAAAAGGGATTTAAAGGAAGATTATGGGGTCTTTGGCAAAATGTATAAAATGCATAAGTGATTGATTACTTATTTAATATCCTTATGTCATTTGATAGCCAATCATAATCACGAAAAATCAGAATTGAATAATTGCAAAAATCATATGTTTTTTTAAACAAAAACCAAAATTAAATTTACAAAAATATGCAAGATTTTGACGCAAACTTCAAACGATCATAACTTTTGATCCGCTTGTCCGATTTTCGCCCATAATAACTTTTCAGAACGAGGACGAGAAGATATATTCAATGGCAAATGAGCTTTCCTCGTTTGAGTTCATTTGGACCCTCAAAATTGCTAAAATTCAACTTTGTTTAGAAGTTATATCAATTTTTTTTTTCGGAAATTTTTTTTGTGTCTACGGATTTTATGTCATAGGCCCCTGTGTCCCCTTCCAAAAATCATATGCTTGTAGTATTTACATAACCTTGCACCTTATTACCATAAATTTTTCTTTCTAGCATCATCACTTACTATAAGAAGAAATCAATGTCTATGCTAGATATACCATGTTATGCGAAAGAAAAATAGAATAATGAATGTTTGAAAGTCCAGCAAATTATATATATATATATATATTGTGGTTAATAATCAAAAATTCAAAGTGAAAATTTACAAAAACTTTTCAAAATAACCAAAAATATTTTCTCATTATATTCATTATTCACCTTACAATTTTTGTTTAAGATATTTTGAAAAGGTTGAATATGAATTGTTTTTACATACTTCACCTTGTTGGTGCCAAAAATGGTACCTCCAAAATTCACACTAAAGGGGATGGGAGAAACTGCGAAGTGCAGGTTACTAAGACAGAAGATGCTGGAACAATGGGAAAACGATCACAAAATGGCGATCACGAAGAAATGAGACCGCTTACACAGGTTGTAAGCTGGAGCCTCGGAGCCAAAAGTCCTTTTCTGGTACCCCTACCCCTCTATTTATAGACGTGGGGGCTGCCCAAACGGGCAGAACTGAAAACTACGGGCTGCCCGGGGTACAGGAGAGCCGGGGCAGGGAAATGGGGTACAAATAACAAAAATAAGAAAAACGACCAGACCGCTTGAGCCGGCGATCTCGCACTATCTTGACCGCTGGGTGCTTAGAAAATCTCGGTTGAGGAGGCACCTGTCGATCTGGGCGATCACCTAATTTGAGACCGCTGAGACCGGGAAAATTGAACAATGAGAGGAGCTCGCGGGCTTTCTGGGCAAACATAATCCCCGCACATTTTTAAGTTGCACCTGGAACTTCGAAAATGTAAGCTTTGACCGCTGAGACCGCGACCATCATTAATGCGGCTTGGTCTATAAATACCGGCTGAAAACTTCATTTTGCAAGACATTGAGGAACTCCACTATTTGAGCGGTCTTTGATAATTGGGCAGGTGCGACCTTCTTGCAAAGATGACTATGCTCGATCTCTTAAAAGCTCTCCCATCGAAAGCGAACTCTCCTGGAAAAAAGGAAAGTGTCAGCTCAAAGAAAGGAAAGAAGGCACCGAAGATCTTAACAAAAGTGAGCACTTCAAAGGAGACCGCCCGATCTCCGTTAAAGAAAACTGAGCTTCCTGAGGGCTCGATTGTGCCGGTCTCTGTTGCTTCTGATCCGTCTAATACTTCTTCAGATCCTGTATGGAAATTGCCTGACTTTTCCATTTCTTTTAATTGTCAGAAATCCCTGGAGGCACTGGATCAAACATCTTCCAAGCTTCCTGAGACCGTCTCTACCGAGGTCATTCTGGCTGGGCTGCGTCAGAAGGGAGCTGAGGCCGAATCCTTAAGGCAGAAGATCGCTGACCAGGAGATCGCTGCAAAGGGCAAGAAGAGAAAAAATACAAGTCCATCTAGTTTGACTTATAAGAGGAGCAGAAGAAATGAGGAAGGAAAAGATGTGACCGCCATGGAGGCGACCAGATTTTCTGAATCCATCGACCTGGAAGACTCCGCTGAGTTTCAGAAGGTGAATGCTAAGGGCGATCTCCCCTTCCTTCCCGCGGTCTCAACCTTACCAAGAGAGGATGATTCTGGATTAATCGCCTACCTTGATGAGGTTTCTTCTAATAATTCATCTTTTTCATCATTGCAGGTGTTGGATCCCTTAGAGGCTTCAGCTCTCAGAAATGCCGCCGTTGATGAGGAGATCGCGGACAAGGAGAAGGAGATCGCCGACGCAGCGATCAAGGAAAAGGAGGAAGAAAGGAAAAAGATGGAAATGGAAGAGATGGTGAAGAGGAGGAAAGAAAAAGAGGTAGAGGAACAGAGGGAAAAAGAGGAGAAAGAAAAGGAGAAAGAAGAAAAAGATAAGAAAGAAAAGAGGGAGAAGAAGGAGAAGAAAAAGAGGGAGGACGAGGAGAAGAAAAAAACAAGGAGAAGAAAGAGAAAAGGAAAGAGAGTAAGAGGAGAAGAGGAGAGAGGCGGCTAAGGCCGTCGAGGAAGAGAAGAAGAAATAGGCGGTCAGAGTTGCTGAGGAGAGAGCGGCTCTGATCGCTGAGGAGAGGAAGAAAGAAGCGGTCAGGGTCGCTGAGGAAAAGGCGGCCCTGATCGCTGAAGAGAGGAAAAAGGTTGAGGTCTTGCAGACTTCGGACAAAAACGGTGAGGAGATCGCGGAGAAGCTGCAGATCGCTAAGGAGAAAGCTGCACTTTCTAGCGGTCTCCTGGATGATTCTCTTCAGGGAGATCGTTCGAACAAGGCTGCAGCAGATCATGCGGCGGCGGTCTCGATTTCGCGAGCTGGTAAGAATAAAATGATTCTTCAGTCAGCTGAGTTCCTTCCATTACCTACAGTTCGTTTTGCTTCTCCTGAAAGAAAACACGAGATCGTTTTTATTGAGACCGACGATATCCTCTTAAGTAACGAAGAATTAAAAAGGAGAAGAAGAGAGGGAGAAAAAACGCAGAAAAGAGATTTGGAAAGAATGGATCTGGAGCGCTTAAGGGGATCAGATCGTCTTTCTCTGACCGCAGATCCCGCGGTCACTAAAGATATCAGAAGAGCTTTACGTGACTGCGGTCTCGACTTCTTTCCAAGTACTCTTTCTGTTTATTTAAAGAGCTTATCTGATCGTATGCTCATGATTGAAATAACCCATCTCCTATGACCGCAGATAACAAAAATGCTGAGATCGAGGAGGGAGAACTTCCTCAGCACATCGAGATCTCCCCTCAGCTAACCAACATCCTTAACCCCATGTTTGAAGATGTTCGTTCTATGCTGATGAGGGAGCGGACTCAGAACGATCAGATCCATGATCTTGAAGAAAGATTGCGTTCCAATGAGAAGAGGATTCGTGAAGAATGCGATCTGAGGGTTGCCGAGATCGCACGAGCTCTTAAGAAGGCTGAAAAAGAGGCTGAATACTATAGGGGGAAGGCTACGGCGCTGTCCGCGGAGAATGAGAGGCTGAGGAGCGGTCACGGAAAGATGCTGATGCGACCGGGTACCTCCAGCGATCATCCAGCGGAGAGACCGCAACCTGAAATTGTACTGATCCCCAAGGAGCAGGTGGACAAGGAAATGTCGAAAATCCACCGGTCTGCAATGCTGGCCAATCACAGCCTGGTGTCGGTTATGGCCGCAGTGAACGACATGCAAGATGTCGCAGCTCATGTAGGGAGAAACAGGCCTCCTAGGAGATGAACATTTAACTTGAGACCGAGCGGTCTCTGGATTTAAACAATATGTTTTGTAAAATTTTACTGTTATTTTTCCATATATTTGTGTGGCTGTTTTAATTTTAATGTTTTGTGCGGTCTTGATTTGTTAAGTTTTGATCTCTTTATGCCTGGGTTGCTTGTATTGCTGCTGTGTTTTTATTGATTGAGATCGCCAACCATAGTATGCTTTCATATAACTTTGCATAGGTCGAGCGGTCTGAACATGTTTTGGCTGGGCGGTCTTCAAGATGTAATGATTACGAAATGACCCTTCGTCTTCTATAAATAGCTATCTTCATGACCCTTGTTTTATGCTTTCTTGAATGCGCTCTAAGCACCGATCTCGGCGATCGCTAACAATGGTGTCCGCTCGTGCCTCTTCTGCTAACATTTTCCTGAACGCCGATCACAAGAAAAGCCACTTATCAAAGGACGAGTATATTGATTTCATTAAGAAGCACATGATTCAGACACAAATAGTTGTAAGACCGCCAGCTGATCATGAAAGGCTGAACTTCGGGGAGGAGAGAAAGTTTGTCATCCCTATCGATCACTTCGACCAAGGGTTGAGAATTCCCCTCCCTTGGGAATGGCTGGAGATCTTTGAGTATTATGGCTTTGTGCTCACTCAGTTGCCTCCAAACTCGATCGGTCTGATTAATGTCTTCATTAATTATTTGAGATCGGAAAAGGTGACATTTACGATGAACCTGTTCCGCGCAACCTTTACTGCAAAAGTTCTAAAGGAAGGCAAGAAGAAAGAAGAGTTTAAAGGGCTGATGTACTTTTCAGCTGAAGGGATCAAGATCTTGAATCTTTCCAATAAAATCTCTTTCTGGACAGAGAGATTTCTTATTTTCGAAGGTGACCTTGGCGGTCTCAGAAGCTTACCCTCTCCGCGGCATGACAACATTTTTAAGAAGATAAAAGCGGTCTCAGAAGAGGAGCTGAAAATTTTGGCTTTCATGGCGGGCAAGAGGATCGATCTTGTTCACTATCTAGCGATCTGGCCCGAGATCACCGAGATCATCCCGGCTGAAAGTAAAAAATTTCTCTTGCGGTCTCGAACAATTTCCTTTTATGTCTTGAATGTTTTTTCTAACCTTTTTTTTTACTTTTAGCGACTTTCGCGGTCCCTGCTCAAGATCCCATCTCCCCAGCAGCAGAAGTTCTCACTCAGAGGGAGAGGAGGCTGAAGCGTGAGGCCGACGTGTTCGGCACTACCTCTGAGACCGTCGAGCGAGATTTCCCTTTGATCGGTTTCAAAAGAAGAATGAAGGATATCAAAGGAAAACCCCTCCTCAAATGGGCGACCAAAGGAAAGTCTGTGAAGGTGTCCACTGATCTGCCCCTGTGGAGCGGAAAGGTGACCCGTCACACATATGCGGTCACTTCGGCTCTATATGGGAGAAAGAATACAAATGAAATACTGAATATAGAGACCGATGCGCTCCCCGACCTCTGTGCCCAAGTGACCGTTAGAAGTACAATCTTAAATCACCATATGGGGCGGTCTCTTCGCAGTGCTCTGGATGAAATAACTGTCTTGCAAGAAGAAAGAAAAGTGAGAATTTTTACTTATATCTTACGAACGCGTTACCTATGATCGCGCGGTCTAACATATATCTCTTTTTTGCAGCAATATGAAAAAGCAGCTTATGACCCTGAAAATCCAGCTTTTCAGAGGGCTATGATGCATCACATTAAAGAGACCGCCGACCAGGTGCTGAACGAGGTTCGAGGCCGAGGTGGATTTACCGAAGAATATAAGGATGTTATGTTTGCCGATCTCTTCCCTGACGCGGCACAGAGGATTGAAGAGCAATCTGCAACTGCTGAAGAGACCGCGGATGTTGCTGATGAGACCGCTGGTCAAGACGAAGATGTTGTGATCGAAGACGAAGAAAGCAGAAGCCGCTATACCCTGGGTCTAGATTCCAGTTCGAGCTCAAGCTCTGGATCTAGAATTCCAGGGAACAGCTTAGAAGAATCTTCCGCAGAAACTGATTCTTCCTCTTCAAGCGAGCGGTCTTCTAAGAGATCAAAGAGAGAGTGAATTGTACGAACTTCCCTTTTTCCCTTTCGGAGACCGAGCGGTCTCGTTGTAATTAAAAATTCAGAATATATATAAAAATTAGATTCTGTTATGTTGTCTGTGGATGAGTTTGTTTTTGATGCATATATTTGTTCTTCTGAGTTTAAACTCGGCATTCGATCTCAATGCCTTAGGCTTGTTACAATTTTATATCACCATTAAAGGATTTCAGGTGGCGATCTCTTGGAAAAAAAAAAAAGACCTTGAAGGAAAGACATACTTTGTATAAACAAAATCACTCTGCGATCTCGAGATAATCAGATCATTGAAAGACATTCAGCAACTTAACTGTGATCAGAAAAATAACCAACTTATTTGCAATAGTCATGCGGTCTCACATTATACAAATCGCAACATAAGGAAACTACAATTTGAAGATGATTTGAACTCATTAAACTTTTGGGTGTTCGGCGCCCAAATGACTGGAAATCCGTCTGACGACCCCTTTGATAACCAAAACTATTACTTGAAAAGAAAGACTGACTCTTCATGAATCTCCAGTTTAGCGATCACATTATATTCAGACCGTCCTTTTGAAGAAAAAACCCAACTCACTTGATGGGAAACAGCATCATGATTATTCCATGTAACTTCGAATAACGGGGAATACCAGAATCTCGATCTTACTGAGACCGGGTCGAGCTCTGTCAAGTCGGCATAAGAGCTTTCTGAATAGCGACCTCAATTATCCTGAAAAAGTTATGTCCGGCGATCGTAAATGACTCAAATTGCTCTTTGGAGAAAGTTGGAAAGAAAAACATGCGGTCTCATAAATTGCTGACCGCCCGATCCCAGTACAAAGGGATGAATAAGATTTTCTTTTTGAAGTAAGAAGATATGAAAATGGGATCTCAAAGAATGATCCAAAAGGATGGTGTGGTCATGCCGCGGAGGCTATACCGACATTGCCTCTCTTTTTTTTTAAAAAGGATTACCGAGTTTACTGCAAACATGCCAATCTAAGGTTCAGGCGACGGTCATGGATATTTCTGACCGCCCCTTACCTAACCACGCTTCAACGAGTATTCGAGAGTTACAGACCAAAATGATCGGTAGGGCAGGTGTGGTTATGCCGCGGAGGCTATACCGACATTGCTTTCCCTAAAAGATCATTAAGATCGTAACAATGTCCTTCTTAATGCATGACAGAGCTGAGCCAGCCACCTAGACCCCCTTGAAATGCTGAGGTGTGCCAGATGTCAGCAAGGACCCGGTATCCTAAACTTCCACCGCTCAAGCTTGGCGAGCTACTGCTACACAGATTCAAAATCTCCCCGACATCTGTGGTCCCGGCAGAATTACACGTCGAGCTAACAAGTCGAGGGGAAAGATAGTAGGATCCGTCGATGTCTCACTTGACAGGTTTTTGGCTTTTCAAAAAATAACATTTCTTAAAACTTGTCACCCATCACTCATGTTGCGAATGCTTTGATAATACCTGCATGACATTTGAGAGGGAAAAAGTGAGAAAAAGAATGAGTGAATCGGATACGAACATTTAAGAAAAGAAGAGTTTGAGATCATCTCCGCTCCATGAATGAGACAATTCTTTTCCTTCATAAGTTTGGAGATGATAAGCACCACTTTTAAGAACGCTCTTTATCACAAACGGCCCCGCCCAATTTGGGTTAAGCTTTCCAACTGAACCAGCTCTTGCTGCTGAATCTATTTTCTTCAGGACTAGATTCCCAACAGTGAACTCTTTGGTTCTTACATTTTTGTTGAATAGCCTCGCCATTCTTCTCTTCACCTCTTCTTGCCTGATGATTGCCGTATCTCTCAACTCCTCAATTAAATCAAGGCTGCATTTTAGCTCCTCATCATTTCCTTCCATCCAGTCAATTTGACTCTGTTGCGCCAATAACACTCTTGGGCTTTTTACTTCAAATTCCACCGGAATAAGGGCTTCAGAACCGTGTGATAATTTGAATGGAGTTTCTCCAGTAGCAGAACTTGGAGTTGTCCTCAAGGCCCACAAGACGGAAGGTAGTTGTTCTGCCCAGTTGCCCCTGACATTTTCTACCTTCTTTTTCAAGAGATTTATGATGAGTTTGTTGGCGGCCTCTACCTGCCCATTGCTTCTTGGATGATGTACGGAAGTGAAACGTAGCTCAACGCCAATTTGCTTACAGAAATTAATAAGAATTGAATTGTTGAACTGGGAACCGTTATCGGTGATGATTGCCATTGGGATTTCATGCCGACATATTATCTCTCCCCAAATAAAATTTTTCATGGCTTGAGTCGTAATTTTGGCCAGTGCCTTTGCTTCTATCCATTTGCTGAAGTAGTCAATCATGACTATAATATATCGACGTTGCCCACTTGCCATAGGAAAAGGCTCAATCAAATCCATTCCCCAAACTGCAAATGGCCATGGAGTTGCTATCGACTTGAGTTGTTGAGCCGGCTGATTTTGGAGAGGGGCAAACTTCTGGCACTTCACACATTTCTTGGCAAATTTTTCTGCATCCTTCCTCATTTGAGGGCAAAAATAGCCTTGCCTTAGAATTCTTTTTTCCAAAGTTCTGGCTCCAGAGTGACTTCCACATTCTCCAGAATGGACCTCCTGAAGGACCGCTGGAATCTCCTCCTCCGAAACACACTGTGCTAATGGTGAAAGGAAAGTTCTTCTATAAAGTACTCCTGCAACAAGATAATAATTAGCCGTTTTCCGTTTAAACCTTTTCCTATCCTTTATTGATGAATGGAGCTCTCCAGTTGAGAGATATAGAACAAATGGATCCATCCAAGACGGATGTTGATCAATCTCCATGACCTTTCCTTCTTCAATCGCCGGGCGAAACAACTCCGAAGTTGTTCCTCCTGAGAGAAGTCCAAATTTTGCCAACTCATCTGCTTCCACGTTCTCACCTCTTGGAATATGATTGATAGCAAAGATTTTGAACTTCCCCACCTCAATTTTTACCAGAGTTAGATACTGCTTTAAAATACTATCTCTAGTTTCAAAAGTCCCATTTACTTGAGAAGCCATCACCAAAGAATCTGTGAAAACTTCGACATCATCAATCCCCAGCTCCCTAGCAAACTTGAGACCGGCTAGCAAAGCCTCATATTCCGCCTGATTGTTTGTTACTTGGAAATAGAACTTCAGCGCTTGATCCAGTCTTACTCCATTTGGGTTGATTAAGATAACTCCTGCTCCGGTTTTTCCCTGAAGCTCCGTCCACGAAGATTTTCCAGGCAAGGGGCACTCCGACCCCCTTCTGCGACTCAACTTCTTTGGCATCCACCATGAAGTCTGCTAAGACTTGAGCTTTGATTGCCATCCTTGGAACATAGGATATGTCAAACTCACCGAGCTCTATTGCCCACTTTGCCAACCTGCCTGAATGCTCTGGCTTCTCCAAGACACTCTTTAATGGAAGATCAGTAACGACTAGAATCGAGTGAGCGTGGAAATATGGTCTCAATCTTCTTGCTGAAGTTATAAGCATTAAAGCTAACTTTTCGAGGATAGGATAACGAGTCTCTGCATTCTTCAGGATTCGACTTACGTAATAGATTGGGAATTGCTTCTTTTTCTCCTCTCGGACCAAAACAGAGCTTATGGCATCAGCTCCGACTCCCATATATAGGAAAAGATTTTCTCCCTCTCGTGGGCTTTGGAGCAAAGGAGTTGATGTCAATTGCTTCTTCAGCTGAGTGAAAGCATCATCACATTCCTTTGTCCACTCGAACCTACTCCCTCCCCGGAGGGTTTTAAAGAAAGGTGCACTCTTATCTCCTGAACGGGAGATAAAGCGACTTAAGCCTGCCATCCTCCCTCCCAGCTGCTGAATTTCTTTTGGGGACTTGGGAGGTGGCATTTCCAGAATAGCTTTCACTTTGTCAGGATTGGGTTCCAACCCTTCTGGAGTAAGGAGGTGACCCAGGAATTTTCCTTTACTTGCCCCGAAAACACACTTCAACGGATTCAACCTCATATTAAAAGTTCGAAGGGTTGCAAAAGTTTCCGAGAGGTCTCTAAGATGAGAAGAGAACAATTTACTTTTTACCAAGAGGTCATCAACATATACCTCGAGGTTTCTTCCTTTTTGACTTCTGAACACTGTGTCCATCATTTTCTGATAGGTTGCTCCAGCATTCTTTAGCCCGAAAGGCATTACGAGATAACAGAAGCAACCATCATTTGTGATAAATGAAGTATGGGGTATATCTGGTTTATGCATTCTGATTTGATGGTAACCTGAAAAAGCATCTAAAAAACTCATAAAAGAATAACCTACCGCATAATCTACTAAAGAATCTATCCGAGGCAAGGGGTAGCAATCCTTGGGGCAAGCTTTATTCAGTTTAGTAAAGTCGACACACATCCTCTACTTTCCACCCGACTTCTTTACCATTACAACGTTTGACACCCATTCTGGGTATTGAATTGGTTGGATGAACTTTGCCTTCAGGAGCTTCTCTACCTCTTCACGGATAGGCTGTGCTAGAGTAGTTGCAACAGACCTCTTCTTCTGCTGGATCGGGATGAAGTTTGGGTCAAGATTGAGATGGTGGCAAGCAACATCCTGGTCCACTCCGAGCATATCATCTGCCGACCAAGCGAAGATATCTAGATTTTGCAGAAGACAAGAGATGAGCTGACCCTTGTCAGCTTCGGATAACTCAGCGTTGATGGAGAGGCTCTTGCTCTCATCTTCCTCGCTGATCCGGACCTCTTGAGTTGCTTGGGCAGGTTCCAAGCGAACTCCATCTCTTGCATCCTCCTCAATTTCCTCTGCAGCTTGGACTTGTTCAGGAGCTTCGATTGATTCAGCCATCATGATTTCTTGGGGAGGAGAGGATACGATCATGTTGACCGTCTTTACATAGCATTCCCTGGCTTTCCTTGGGTCGCTCCTGATTCGGTGTTGTTTTCCGTTCAAGGCGAACTTCACCGCTTGATGGTAGGTGGAGACGATGGCTTGATAGGCATTCAAGAAGGGTCTTCCAAAGATGGCATTGTAGCTACTGGGAGAATCAACGACTATAAATTTTACCAACTTCACTATCCCTCCCAGAATCACAGAAAGAGTAACGAGCCCTTCTACTTCTTTCTTCTCTCCTGGAAAACCATAGAGGGGGCCTTCAGTTGAAAGGAGGGTTTTACCTGTCTTCAACGCCTCGAAGGCAGGTTTGAAGAGCACATTGACTGAACTTCCCGTGTCAATCAGAATCTTCTCTACTGTATAATTTTCAATTACAGCTTTGATGACGACCGCGTCGTCAAAAGGATTCGCGGTCTGAGGAAGGTCTTCGTCACCGAAAGTGACCGTTCCCCGGACCGGGGCTGAAGAGGTGGCAGCAACCTCTGATTGATAAACCCTTTTCAGACTCGCCTTCCTTGAAGATTCCGGACCTGCACCTCCGTGGATGCAGAAGAGATTGCCCAGGGCGCCTTCGTCATCAGCATCCACGCATTCATTGGCAAAGCCGATATTGCCGAGATGGCCAATATCGTCCACTTCTTCGCATTCCCAATGGACTTCCGCTACTTCCTTAGCCTTGGAGGTTGAAGCTTTGGCAGAATCATTCTTTTGAATGAGGTCGCGGAGCTTTCCCTCCCTTAATAGTCTCTCTAAAAATAGGCGGAGAGCTCTACAATCCTCTGTCAAATGACCCCTATCTCTGTGATATTCACAATAGAGAGTTGGGTTTCTGGTTTTTGGGTCAGAATTTAGCGGAGCTGGCCTCTTGAAAAAGGGCTGCTTCTGAAGGACTTGAAGCACTTCACTCATAGAAACGCCAAAGTCCGTGAAGGACTCTTGGGATTCATTGTAAAGTGAAGGAATGGGTAGAAGAGGAGGTTGAGCATACTGGATCTGGTGGATGGGGGTGACTTGCGGAGCAGGAGTAGCGGGAGTTTGAAGAAATGAATTTTGAAGTGGGAAGGATTGATTACCTCGGTTGAAGCGGTTGTTGCGGTAATTCTTACCTCTCGGAGCCGGAGGTGGGAGCTCTTGTCGGGGCTTAGAGGAAGACGGAGCCGGATAAAATCCCGCGGAGCCTTTCTGAGTGGCCTTGTTTGTCAGATTGCTCACATAGGTGGGGTTGTTGATCTCCCCTTCTATGTAGCGATTGGGAATGCTGATCAGCTCCTGATAGGAGCTAGGCTCCTTGGTTGTGACTTTGAACTTCAGAGGACCCTCCTGCAGGCCACTGATCAAAGCCACCATATAGAGCTCGGGATCCATGTCTCTGACCCCTAAGATCTCTTTCTAAAAATGGTCAACGAAATGCGCTGCAGTTTCGTTGTCCCCTTGCCTGATCTTGAAGAGGGTCGCAGGACCACTCTTCCTCTTCTTTGCGGTAGCGAACCTCAGGAGGAGCTCTTTCCTCAGGGCAGCAAAGCTTGGGATAGATTGACAAGGCAGCTTATAGAACCATTCCATGGCTGACCCATCGAAGGAGGTGACCATCAGCTTGCACCTCACTCCATCTGAAATGTTCCTGAGAGCCACAGCAGACTCGAAGGCTTGAAGATGGCACATTGGGTCGGTTTCTCCTGTATACACTGGAAGGCGAGGTTCTCTGAATCCATGAGGAATCGGATCCCGACGAATCTCATCGGTAAAGGGGGAAGGCTCCCCAAAAACAGAAGGTCCTGGAGGAGGAAGAAAAGAGGCAGGAGGATCTTGAGGGTAAGCAAATCCTTCTTCAAAATTTAGGGTTTGGGCCGGAGGCCCCTGGGCTGCGGCTCGAAAAGAATTACGACGGGCGGCGAACTCCTCATGCTGAGATCGCTGAGGAGCTGCGGGCTGGAAGACGGGGTGACCGCTCGGGTGACCGCCTGCAGTACGGTCAGGAGTAGCGACCTGAGAGGTTTGAGGAAGGATCTTCTGGGAGATCGCGGCTAGAACCTGGTTCATAGCCTCAATCTGCTTCGCAGACTCCTGCTGAGCCCGGACGACTTCTTGCCGATCTCTAGTGGCCTCTTGCTGAGACCGCGCGATCTCCTGCTGAACAGAGGTGGCATCCTGCCTAGCTCGGGCGGCCTCACGGAGAGCTTGTTCAACACGAAGCTCGAAGCGGCGTTCAAGCGCTTCTAACGGATTGTGATCGGAAGGGGGAACGCTGGGAGATCGCAAGGGACGACCTCTACGGCGATCAGCCATCTTGAAAGTCTATGGATTTCACCTGACACTTCGAAATCTGAAGGTCGCGTGTTCGTTCTGTTGGTGCCAAAAATGGTACCTCCAAAATTCACACTAAAGGGGATGGGAGAAACTGCGAAGTGCAGGTTACTAAGACAGAAGATGCTGGAACAAAGGGAAAACGATCACGAAATGGCGATCACGAAGAAATGAGACCGCTTACACAGGTTGTAAGCTGGAGCCTCGGAGCCAAAAGTCCTTTTCTGGTACCCCTACCCCTCTATTTATAGACGTGGGGGCTGCCCAAACGGGCAGAACTGAAAACTACGGGCTGCCCGGGGTACAGGAGAGCCGGGGCAGGGAAATGGGGTACAAATAACAAAAATAAGAAAAACGACCAGACCGCTTGAGCCGACGATCTCGCACTATCTTGACCGCTGGGTACTTAGAAAATCTCGGTTGAGGAGGCACCTGTCGATCTGGGCGATCACCTAATTTGAGACCGCTGAGACCGGGAAAATTGAACAATGAGAGGAGGTCGCGGGCTTTCTGGGCAAACACACCTACCTCATTATGAATAATTAATCATGAGTATCAAAATTTCTATGTGATAAAATTAATGATCATAATTATGTAATATCAAAAGATCTTTTAATTCAAACATTATACATAACTAAAAAAGATCCTTTTGGTCCTATCATATGATTGGAGATCATGATAATTATATGAATAAATTATGTATTGTGGTTGCATGTATCCTACTATATCTAGACCTTAGAATCACCTTGATATCAATAACATCAAATCATATCATCAGTTAATTCTAGGTCTACAAATTGAATTTCTATCGATATAAAAGACATGCATTATTCTTATGGCATAATATGAACTCATCATACTAGCATTATCAACTAATAAATATTATCATTCATGCTAGTTATCAAATAATGCCATAATGCATGCATCTTAAAGTAGAAAAATTGAAAGATAAAATAACTATGTGACTTTAAATTGTTTCCATAGGACAAAATGCTTAGGATGTCCATGATTATTCACCCACATTATGTGTCTCACAATAGCGAGGGCATAAGATTGTATGCATTAGAAGACCTAACTTCTAAGTCATGTCTTGTCCTTAACCGGGGAGGGTTCCAGTGGGGCCTTGCGGGGCACTGGGGGAAAGAGTGCTAGGTTGAGCATTCTCTAGTGTGTGCATATGGGATTAACACCCCAACCTACGGCATGTGTGCAGCTCCTCATGCCCATCCATCACTTAGTATGGGGTTAGTGTGTAGGCATATAGTTAGGGTATTATTATCTAAGACATTCCTATATCGTATATTTTGCATGCACTCTTTATGACTATATTATTCATGCATTCTTGTTTTAATCAAACATGCTTATCTTGTGTTTTGCATATTTTATTATTTTTGATCTTTAATGATCTTGTAAAACACAACTATTTGAAAACCAAATAAAAATATAAAAACCTTATTTGAACAAATAAAAAATGCTTAATGAGTCTTCTAAAGATCTCCAAAATGTCTGAAATTTATACACTAAGAAGGCCTTTCTATAATAACACGAAATCAAAGAAAAGATTTTTAAAAAATGCATGAAATCATCTACTGTCTCGGCGTTAACTAGTTAACGCCAGGCATTAGCCTCTAACGCCAGCGTTAGAAATTAACGCCCATCGTTAGCCTTATGTGCAAAATTGCCAATATCACAATACTGAATAGTATCTGATCTCTAGATCTCTTAGTTCAGTCTTCATGCAATCTGATTTACATTATTTGAATTAACATTCTTAAAAATAATTTTACAAACTTTTATAGAAAAGTATTCAACAATTTTGAACCTTCTAATCATCTTTAAATTTTCTGAAATTTCTACACCAAGAAGGACAATATGCATATTCACTAGTCCAAAGGAAAAAAATTCAAAAATCTCAAAAAACAGAGTTCTGATTTGGCGTTAAGTAGTTAACGCCAGGCGTTAGCCCTTTTTGCCAAATTGAAATTCTATTTTCTCAACACTATTTCTGGTATTTTATAATGATCTTTCTCTGTTTCTTTTCTCAGTTTTTGAAATTATTTTGTTATTAATTTGGTTGTTTTATTCCAAAATACAAAAAAAATTTAAATAATTCAAAATAATCAAAAATATGTTTTTGTTATTTGTTTTGCTTTAAATATTTACAAAACTATGGTTTGACTATAAGATTTCATAAGAGCAAAACTTCTTAGTTATTTTGTTTCAAATGGTCAAAATTATTTAGGCATACACTTAAAGAATATCTTCAATGTCTAATTTTAATTTCAAATTTCCTAAACATTATTTTATCTTCATGCCTTGACCTTAATCTGATTATGTGCAATGTGCAATGAAATAGTCTATAGAAAATTGTGTATGATTGCCTAGCATGCCTCTAAGCATGAGTAATATTTTATGTTAATCAATGATTCATTCACTCACTATTTTGTTAATCTACATGTGCTCATAATCTTAGTCTTGCATGATTGTGTAGTGTAATTCTCTTAACATATTAAGTTATATGTCTAAATTACCTACACTTCATTCAACCAATAAATTTCTTACACACATAGAAGCGTTATTTCAATATTGTTAGTGTTTGCAACAATAAGTGAATTCAGAGACCTTTGGCCCGCTATTACAATAATATGAAATAAAATGCCAAAGATAACTCAACCAAGCACTATTCACCCTCCTGATAAGTCTTAATGAGCATTGTAAGGTTGAGCACCTTGGAAAGAATTGTAAAGTGTCTTGTGCAAACACATTCATCTTTTATCACTTCTACTTGTACACTGGATCACTAAAAATAAAAATCAATAAAATTGCTTATGTGACCCCCCAAGCAATACTTCGCTCCTTGATAAGTCTTAATGAGCATTGTGTGGGCGAAGCACCTTGGTTGTTGTACTCATTATTTGCGCCTTGAAACTTTATTCTAGATTTGATGTGTGAAAGTAATTATAAGATTGCATCCTTAATATTGTTGTCACTATTTCATTATATATGTCATGTGTTTTGATTATTTCACTTGTATACTTTTATCAAAACACCTTATGCACACATCATTGTTTTTCATAAAACTTCCACTCATGAGAATTGGATCCTAATGAAAACATTACATAATTCTTTAAAAACTTAAGTAACAGCACTAGATTGCAATGCATGATTTCTACAATGTTTTCTTTACTTGAAATACGAATTGGTTACATTGTAGGTATTATCTTTTTGAATTTGCTAAATCATGCTTGCCTATTAGTTATGAAAATTTTCAAAGTTAAAATGCTCAAATGTGAAGAGTCTAGACATATTGTTGGAATGGTCAAATTGCATCTATCTTAACAAGCAGTATCATTCTTAAAATAAATTTAAAAAGCAAGTGTTTACATTCCTTTGGTATAATCTTTGAATGATGTTCTTTCACACTTATCATATATTTTTCCACTGTGCTACTCTCTCCCTTAGCTCGATCATGACTTACTTTATGTTTACACAAAACTCTAAATCCTCTCTTAGTTATGTCCCAACTTTTGCCTTCTTTATTATAGTTTTGTTTCACTCTGCCCTCTTTTGCTAATAACAAAAGGGGGAGAATAAAATGATAAATCCCAAGGAGTAGCATTCACTAGATTAAGGGGGAGCATGAATCTAGTCTATGGGTGCATACACTAAGGGGGAGCACTTAAGTAGGGGGGCACACTTTTAAATGAACTATAACTCTTATTATTATCTCTATGATTACTTAGTGTCATATATCCTTCTAAAAACACATATCTTATATATGAATATGATTTATCTGTAATGGATTTGTTATTATCAAAAGGGGGAGATTGTTGGAACATGGCTTTCTGCATCCCTTTAATTTGATAATAACAAATCCTACTTGTATTTGATCTTGTTTGCCATTGTGTTTTTAGCATGCAGGTTTGGACAAATATGACACCAGGTTGCTGCAATACTGGTCTGGCACTATCCACAAGCAGAAGGATTGAAAGATGTCTAACGCCAGGCGTTAGCAATCGACGGGATAGTCTGCCGATCAACGGGATGGGATGCCGATCGACGGGATGGCTTGCCTACTGAATAAAAAGAGAAAGAAGCTCAACGCCAGACATTAGGACTTAACGCTAGCGTTAACGATCAATGATTATGGGAAGGAGGAATGCAGCCGTGATTGAAGGAGCAATTCAAGAATGATTTGACTCAACGCCTGGCGTTAACTCTTAACGCCTGCATTAACTTTTGTTCCCGCCAAGATGCAAAATGAATGGAGGGAAGTTGTCGTGATTGCAGGAGCATTTTGGGAATGATTTGACTCAACACCCAGCGTTAGAGTCAACGCCAGCGTTAAGGTTGCCTAAAATGAAAATTTCCAAAGATACAGAATTTCCTTCCCATTTTGAAGATCCGAGCCATCAAGTTATTTCTATACTGAGTCAACGCCCGGAGTTAACTCTTAACGTCGGCGTTAGATTCCAGTCCTATAAAAAGGTGGATTTCGTCTTCTCCGATTGACTGATTGATAAGAGCCTTATTCCAGCACTTCAAAAACTTTGTGAGGGCCGTATTTCTAGACCAACACATCTCCCACTCATATTTCAAAAGGAAGAATCAAAGGAGGCTTGGATCAACACGCTAACACAACGCAAAGAACACACGCTTGGACTTCAACGATCGTCAGCGATTCTTCGTCGTCTCCTTCATATTACCTCATAGGGAGTTTTATATTTGTCTTTTGTATTTGTCTTTTATTTTTATCTTTGTAATCGATTCGTGAATTCGCCTCGTGTTGGCGACTAGGTCTGGGTAGGACTTAGGGAGGAATTTGCCTCGTGTTGGCGACTGGGTCTAGGGAGTAGATCTAGGGGGTGCTCGAGGCCTTTCTGGTGATAGATTGGCTAGAGCGGCTTGAGGTCGTATCTGGGGAGAGATCGGCTAAAGCCAACCGGTTCTTTATCGCCTACGATTTCTAGCGTCATAAGAAATCAGATTTTGTAATCAATTTTATAAATGATAATCATGTCTTTTCTTATTTAATAAAATTGATTTCATTTCTAATTTCATTATCTCTTTACTTTTGATCTAACTTACTTCTACCAAAATATCAAAAGTTTTCTATTAAAGTTTAAAGTTTTTAAAACCCTTATTCATACCCCCCCCCCCCCTCTAAGGGCGCCTCAAGATCCAACAATCTAATGTCAATAGGAATAAGATTTCATTCTGTAAATATAGGCACCCAATTTTATTAAAAGATTATATGGCATGGGAATAAGATTTTCGTTCCCTAAACATATACATTTTGGGATATTTTTTGAAGATTGAAAATTTTTATTATGGGAATAAGATTTCATTCCCAAGCATATTCAAATGAAAAAAAAATGAGTTGGGTGAGAGGATAAAATTCATCACCCATAATCAAAAATCTCTTCTCTAACCAAGTTTCCTCATACCCTTAGCCAATAAAATTGAAACTTATATATAAATAAAAAAATTTGGGAGAGCATAATTGGTAGGTTTTATTCATTCTTAAAATTTTCTTATAAAGTTAAAGTTTTTATAATTATATTATAATCATGGTGCTAGTGATTGCAAATATTTGTGCGCTATTTTGCTAACTTTAGAAGTCTTGCGGCTAAAACTTTTTCGCTCTTCTTAAATTACTATCATAATATAGGACTTGCCTCTTTAAATCTCCAAAATTTATTTCAAGCTTACTTTTGATTAAATAAAATTTTAGTAATTTAGAAATTTTATTAATGTCTTATGGGTATCTCCTACTTTTGTTCCGGAATAGCAAAAGCTAAAGTTTGGAGCTATTTGATGAATAGTAATTTAAACGTATTTTTAGTATAGTTTTTTGTATAGTTTTAGTTAAAATTGTAAATTTCTTATGTAATTATTAAATAAATAGTTTGTTTTGAATTTTATTCAATAATTAGTTTGTTCTTAATTTTATTCTCTAAATGCTACTTTAATTAAATTAGGGTTTGTACCAAGGTTCAAGGTCTGACCGGTTTGACCGATCTGACCGGGGTTGAACCGTCTTGCTATAATAAATCTTTATGTATATAAAAATAATAATATTTATATGCATAAAAAATAATAATAATAATATTATTAAAATAATAATAATAATAATACTAAAAATAATAATATTATTATTATTATTAAAAATAATAATAATAAAATAAAATAAATAATAATAATAATAATTAAAAAAGACGTTTAAGAATATTATATATTTAATATATTTCAATTCTAACCGCAGACCCAGCTTCCCCAACAAGCCAGATGCTTCTAGAAGCTTCCGAAAAATTCTAACCGCAGACCCAATTTCCTCAACAAGCCAAGATTTCTCTATAAATAGAGGTCTACCCCCTCACTTATTTCTCCTCTTGGATTGCCCTTTTGGGTGATCTTCCACCATCCTTTTCGACCCTTTTTTGTATTTTCTTTTTATGTTTTGTATTTTTCTTTTTTTGTAATTTCTTTTTAAATGTTATAATTTTATTTCTTATAATTTTATTTCTTGTAACTCTCTCATTATGGTAATAAATAAGTTTAGTTTCTATTTTGTTCAATTCTGTTCTGTAATTTCAATTCATAACTTAGTTTCAATTATGTCCTGTAATTTCAATTCATAACTTAGTTTCATTTCAGTAATTTCAATTCCTGCATTTTCTGCTTTCTAGTTTAATTTCAATTCCCGCATTTTTTTCCTTTCTTTAGCTAAGTTTACTTATTGCCGTAATATTGTTTTTTCGCTTTCATTCGAAATTATTCGTCGTCATAATTTTTGTTCTTTTTCTTCCTTGACACGGTAGAGATTATAGCCGAATATTATGTTTCCGTTTATTTTCGTTTCAAATTAATATCCGTTCTCGTTATTTTCATTCTCCCAATTTCTGCTTTCATTATTTTCCGCTTTCATTATTTTCCGCTTTCGTTTTATGTTTTCGTTTATGTGTTCATTTATTTTACATTCTTGTCATTTTATGTTTTCATTATTGTCAAGCATTTATTTCTCGTCTACCTGGTTGGGTAGAACTCGGTCACGCATTTATTTCTCGTCTACCCGGTTGGGTAGAACTCGCTCACGCATTTATTTCCCCTCTACCTATTCGGGCAGAGATTGCACTTCTGTCTTTCATTATGCAACTTCAATTTTCTATTTTAATTATGCAATTTCAATTCTGTAATTTCAATTTCTCTAAATCACGCGATCTATCGATAGAACAATAGCCCGTTTTCTCAAAGTAGAAGTACTCAACAGACCCAGATCTAAATGCGACCTTGATAATTTTTTAAAAATATCATATACTATACGCGATAAGGTATACTTACATTTATCGAATGAGTAGTTTGGATAAACGATACAAAAACTCCGCAGGAAGTTTTTCCTCTCCAATTTTTTATTTTCTCTTTTTTTATCAAGTTTTCGGTGTCGCCGTCATGGCATAATCGTCGATATTTCAAAAGAAGGAAAGACCATTACTTCTATTCATCGAAGTAGGATAATGGTTAGTTTCTTGATGTATGAGTACTCACGAGAGGCCTCGAAAGCGCCCGCCGAATTCTATCATCATCAACAAAAGCTTTTCCTGCGGCGAATAATCTCTTAATTTAATTCATCAATTTCTTACTGCTCCATGAAATCAATCTCCTGCCTAGGAATTGACAAGTCCCACTTGTGCTCTTCCTATCTTCCTTGCAACCTACAAAGTCAGCATCTAAAAATCCAATTAGTTCATGTTCGCCCAGAAAGCCCGCGACCTCCTCTCATCGTTCGTTTTTCCCGGTCTCAGCGGTCTCAAGTTAGGTGATCGCCGAGACCGCCAGCCTTCAGCCTGGTCTGATTTTCCAAAGTACTCAGGGATTAAGATGGTGCGAGATCGCCGGCTCAAGCGGTCTGGTCGCTTTTCTTATTTTTGTTATTTTTGTTATTTGTACCCCATTTCCCTGCCCTGGCTCTCCTGTATCCCGGGCAGCCCGTAGTTTTTTAGTTCTGCCCATTTGGGCAGCCCCCTCGTCTATAAATAGAGGGGTAGGGGTACCAGAAAAGCACTTTTGGCTCCGAGGCTCCAGCTTACAACCTGTGTAAGCGGTCTCATTTCTTCGTGATCGCCATTTCGTGATCGTTTTTCCTTTTGTTTCCAGCATCTTCTGTCTTAGTAACCTGCACTTCGCAGTTTTCTCCCATCCCTTTTAGTGTGAATTTTGGAGGTACCATTTTTGGCACCAACAGAACGAACACGCGGCCTTCAGATTTTGAAGTGTCAGGTGAAATCCATAGACTTCCACGATGGCTGATCGCCGTAGAGGTCGTCCCTTGCGATCTCCCAGCGTTCCCCCTTCCGATCACAATCCGTTAGAAGCGCTTGAACGCCGCTTCGAGCTTCGTGTTGAACAAGCTCTCCGTGAGGCCGCCCGAGCTAGGCAGGACGCCACCTCTGTTCAGCAGGAGATCGCGCGGTCTCAGCAAGAAGCCGCTCGAGATCGGCAAGAAGTTGTCCGGGCTCAGCAGGAGTCTGCGAAGCAGATTGAGGCTATGAACCAGGTTCTAGCCGCGATCTCCCAGAAGATCCTTCCTCAAACCTCTCAAGTCGCCACTCCAGACCGCATGGCAGGCGGTCACCCGAGCGATCACCCCATCCTCCAGCCCGCAGCTCCTCAGCGATCTCAGCATGAGGAGTTCGCCGCCCGTCGTAACTCTTTTCGAGCCGCAGCACAGGGGCCTCCGGCCCAGACCCTGAATTTTGAAGAAGGATTTGCTTACCCTCAAGATCCTCCTGCCTCTTTTCTTCCTCCTCCAGGACCTTCTGTTTTCGGGGAGCCTTCCCCCTTTACCGATGAGATTCGTCGGGATCCGATTCCTCATGGATTCAGAGAACCTCGCCTTCCGGTGTATACAGGAGAAACCGACCCAATGTGCCATCTTCAAGCCTTCGAGTCTGCTGTGGCTCTCAGGAACATTTCAGATGGAGTGAGGTGCAAGCTGATGGTCACCTCCTTCGATGGGTCAGCCATGGAATGGTTCTATAAGCTGCCTTGTCAATCTATCCCAAGCTTTGCTGCCCTGAGGCAAGAGCTCCTCCTGAGGTTCGCCACCGCAAAGAAGAGGAAGAGTGGTCCTGCGACCCTCTTCAAGATCAGGCAAGGGGACAACGAAACTGCAGCACATTTCGTTGACCGTTTTCAGAAAGAGATCTTGGGAGTTAGGGATATGGATCCCGAGCTCTATATGGTGGCTTTGATCAGTGGTCTGCAGGAGGGTCCTCTGAAATTCAAAGTTACAACCAAGGAGCCTAGCTCCTATCAGGAGCTGATTAGCATTGCCAATCGCTACATAGAAGGGGAGATCAACAACCCCACCTATGTGAGCAATCTGACAAACAAGGCCACTCAGAAAGGCTCCGCGGGATTCTATCCGGCTCCGTCTTCCTCTAAGCCCCGACAAGAGCTCCCACCTCCGGCTCCAAGAGGTAAGAATTACCGCAACAACCGCTTCAACCGAGGTAATCAATCTTTCCCACTTCAAAATTCATTTCTTCAAACTCCCGCTACTCCTGCTCCGCAAGTCACCCCCATCCACCAGATCCAGTATGCTCAACCTCCTCTTCTACCCATTCCTTCACTTTATAATGAATCCCAAGAGTACTTCACGGACTTTGGCGTTTCTATGAATGAAGTGCTTCAAGTCCTTCAGAAGCAGCCCTTTTTCAAGAGGCCAGCTCCGCTGAATTCTGACCCGAAAACTAGGAACCCAACTCTCTATTGTGAATATCACAGAGATAGGGGTCATTTGACAGAGGATTGTAGAGCACTCCGCCTATTCTTAGAGAAGCTTCTGAAGGAGGGTAAGCTTCGAGATCTCATCCAGAAGAATGATTCTTCCAAAGCCTCAACCTCCAAGGCTAAGGAAGTAGCGGAAGTCCATTGGGAATGCGAAGAAGTGGACGATATTGGCCATCTTGGCAATATCGGCTTTCCTAATGAATGCGTGGATGCTGACGACGAAGGCGCCTTGGGCAATCTCTTCTGCATCCACGGAGGTGCAGGTCCGGAATCTTCAAGAAAGGCGAGTCTGAAAAGGGTTTATCAATCAGAGGTTGCTGCCACCTCTTCAGCTCCGGTCCGGGGAACGGTCACTTTCGGTGACGAAGACCTTCCTCAGACCGCGAATCCTTTTGACGACGCAGTCGTCATCAAAGCCGTAATTGAAAATTATACAGTAGAGAAGATTCTGATTGACACGGGAAGTTTAGTCAATGTGCTCTTCAAACCCGCCTTCGAGGCATTGAAGACAGTTAAAACCATCCTTTCGACTGAAGGCCCCCTCTATGGTTTTTCAGGAGAGAAGAAAGAAGTAGAAGGGCTCGTCACTCTTTCTGTGATCCTGGGAGGGATAGTGAAGCTGGTCAAATTTATAGTCGTTGATGCTCCCAGTAGCTACAACGCCATCTTTGGAAGACCCTTCTTGAATGCCTATCAAGCCATCGTCTCCACCTACCATCAAGCGGTGAAGTTCGCCTTGAACGGCAAACAACACCGAATAAGGAGCGACCCAAGGAAAGCCAGGGAATGCTATGTAAAGACGGTCAACATGATCATATCCTCTCCTCCCCAAGAAATCATGATGGCTGAATCAATCGAAGCTCCTGAACAAGTTCCAGTTGCAGAAGAAATTGAGGAGGATGCAAGAGATGGAGTGCGCTTGGAACCTACCCAAGCAACTCAAGAAGTCTGGATCAGCGAGGAAGATGAGAGCAAGAGCCTCTCCATCAACGCTGAGTTATCCGAAGCTGACAAGGGTCAGCTCATCTCTTGCCTTCTGCAAAATCTAGATATCTTCGCTTGGTCGGCAGATGACATGCCCGGAGTGGACCCAGATGTTGCTTGCCATCATCTCAATCTTGACCCAAACTTCATCCCAATCCAGCAGAAGAAGAGGTCTGTTGCAACTACTCTAGCACAGCCTATCCGTGAAGAGATAGAGAAGCTCCTGAAGGCAAAGTTCATCCAACCAATTCAATACCCGGAATGGGTGTCAAACGTTGTAATGGTAAAGAAGCCGGGTGGAAAGTGGAGGATGTGTGTCGACTTTACCAAACTCAATAAAGCTTGCCCCAAGGATTGCTACCCCTTGCCTCGGATAGATTCTTTAGTAGATTCTGCGGTAGGTTATTCTTTTATGAGTTTTTTAGATGCTTTTTCAGGTTATCATCAAATCAGAATGCATAAACCAGATATACCCCATACTTCATTTATCACAAATGATGGTTGCTTCTGTTATCTCGTAATGCCTTTCGGGCTAAAGAATGCTGGTGCAACCTATCAGAAAATGATGGGCACAGTGTTCAGAAGTCAAAAAGGAAGAAACCTCGAGGTATATGTTGATGACCTCTTGGTAAAAAGTAAACTGTTTTCTTCTCATCTTAGAGACCTCTCGGAAACTTTTGCAACCCTTCAAATTTTTAATATGAGGTTGAATCCGTTGAAGTGTGTTTTCGGGGCAAGTAAAGGAAAATTCCTGGGTCATCTCCTTACTCCAGAAGGGCTGGAACCCAATCCTGACAAAGTGAAAGCTATTCTGGAAATGCCACCTCCCAAGTCCCCAAAAGAAATTCAGCAGCTGGGAGGGAGGATGGCATGTTTAAGTCGCTTTATCTCCCGTTCAGGAGATAAGAGTGCACCTTTCTTTAAAATCCTCCGGGGAGGGAGTAGGTTCGAGTGGACAAAGGAATGTGATGATGCTTTCACTCAGTTGAAGAAGCAATTGACATCAACTCCTTTGCTCCAAAGCCCGCGAGAGGGAGAAAATCTTTTCCTATATATGGGAGTCGGAACTGATTCCATAAGCTCTGTTTTGGTCCGAGAGGAGAAAAAGAGGCAATTCCCAGTCTATTACGTAAGTCGGATCCTGAAGAATGCAGAGACTCGTTATCCTATTCTCGAAAAGTTGGCTTTAATGCTTATAACTTCAGCAAGAAGATTAAGGCCATATTTTTAGGCTCACTCAATTCTAGTCGTTACTGATCTTCCATTGAAAAGTGTCTTGGAGAAGCCGGAGCATTCAGGCAGGTTGGTAAAGTGGGCAATAGAGCTCAGTGAGTTTGACATATCCTATGTTCCAAGGATGGCAATCAAAGCTCAGGTCTTAGCAGACTTCATGGTGGATGCCAAAGAAGTTGAGTCACAGAAGGGGGTCGGAGTGCCCCTTGCCTGGAAAATCTTCGTGGACGGAGCTTCAGGGAAAAATTCTTCCGGAGCAGGAGTTGTCTTAGTCAACCCAAATGGAGTAAGGCTGGATCAAGCGCTGAAGTTCTATTTTCAAGTAACAAACAATCAGGCGGAATATGAGGCTTTGCTAGCCGGTCTCAAGTTTGCTAGGGAGCTGGGAATTGATGATGTCGAAGTTTTCACAGATTCTTTGGTGATGGCTTCTCAAGTAAATGGGACTTTCGAAACTAGAGATAGTATTTTAAAGCAGTATTTAACCCTGGTAAAAATTGAGGTTGGGAAGTTCAAAAGCTTTACTATCAATCATATTCCAAGAGGTGAGAACGTGGAAGCAGACGAGTTGGCAAAATTTGGGCTTCTCTCAGGGGGAACAACTTCGGAGTTGTTTCGCCGGGCGATTGAAGAAGGAGAGGTCATGGAAATTGATCAACATCCATCTTGGATGGATCCGTTTGTTCTTTATCTTTCAACTGGAGAGCTCCATTCATCAATAAAGGATAGGAAAAGGTTTAAATGGAAAGCGGCTAACTATTATCCTTTTGCAGGAGTACTTTATAGAAGAACTTTCCTTTCACCATTAGCACGGTGTGTTTCGGAGGAGGAGATTCCAGCAGTCCTTCAGGAGGTCCATTCTGGAGAATGTGGAAGTCACTCTGGAGCCAGAACTTTGGAAAAAAGAATTCTAAGGCAAGGCTATTTTTGGCCTCAAATGAGGAAGGATGCGGAAAAATTTGCCAAGAAATGCGTGAAGTGACAGAAGTTTGCCCCTCTCCAAAATCAGCCGGCTCAACAACTCAAGTCGATAGCAACTCCATGGCCGTTTGCAGTTTGGGGAATGGATTTGATTGGGCCTTTCCCTATGGCAAGTGGGCAACGTCGATACATTATAGTTATGATTGACTACTTCAGCAAATGGATAGAAGCAAAGGCATTGGCCAAGATTACGACTCAAGCCGTGAAAAATTTTATTTGGGGAGAGGTAATATGTCGGCACGGAATCCCAATGGCAATCATCACGGATAACGGTTCCCAGTTCAACAATTCATTTCTTATTAATTTCTGTAAGCAAATTGGCGTTGAGCTACGTTTCGCTTTCGTGCATCATCCAAGAAGCAATGGGCAGGTAGAGGCCGCCAACAAACTCATCATAAATCTCTTGAAAAAGAAGGTAGAAAATGTCAGGGGCAACTGGGCAGAACAACTACCTTCCGTCTTATGGGCCTTGAGGACAACTCCAAGTTCTGCTACTGGAGAAACTCCATTCAAATTATCACACGGTTCTGAAGCCCTTATTCCGGTGGAATTTGAAGTGAAAAGCCCAAGAGTATTATTGGCGCAACAGAGTCAAATTGACTGGATGGAAGGAAACGATGAGGAGTTAAAATGCAGCCTTGATTTAATCGAGGAGTTGAGGGATACGGCAATCATCAGGCAAGAAGAGGTAAAGAGAAGAATGGCAAGGCTATTCAACAAAAATGTAAGAACCAAAGAATTCACTGTTGGGAATCTAGTCCTAAAGAAAATAGATTCAGCAGCAAGAGCTGGTTCAGTTGGAAAGCTTAACCCAAATTGGGCTGGGCCGTTTGTGGTGAAGAACGTGCTTAAAAATGGCGCTTACCATCTCCAAACTTATGAAGGGAAAGAATTGTCTCATTCATGGAGCGGAGATGATCTCAAACTCTTCTTTTCTTAAATGTTCGTATCCAATTTACTCATTCTTTTCCTCACTTTTTCCCTCTCAAATGTCATGCAGGTATTATCAAAACATTCGCAATATGAGTGATGGGTGATAAGTTTTAAGAATGTTATTTCTTAAAGCCAAAAAACCTGTCAAGTGAGACATCGATGGATCCTACTATTTTCCCCCTCGACTTATTAGCTCGACGTGTAATTCTGTCGGGACCACAGATGTCGGGGAGATTTCGAATCTGTGTAGCAGTAGCTCGCCAAGCTTGAGCGGTGGAAGTTTAGGATACCGGGTCCTTGCTGACATCTGGCACACCTCAGCATTTCAAAGGGGCCTAGGTGGCTGGCCCAGCTCTGTCATGCATTAAGAAGGACATTGTTACGATCTTAATGATCTTTCAGGGAAAGCAATGTCGGTATAGCCTCCGTGGCATGACCACACCTGCCCTACCGATCATTTTGATCCGTAACTCTCGAATACTCGTTGAAGCGTGGTTAAGTAAGGGGCGGTCAGAAACATCCGTGACCGTCGCCTGAACCTTAGATTGGCATGTTTGCAGTAAACTCGGTAATCCTTTGTTTAAAAAGAGAGGCAATGTCGGTATAGCCTCCGCGGCATGACCACACATTCCTTTTGGATCATTCTTAGAGATCCCATTTTCATATCTTCTTACTTCAAAAAGAAAAATCTTATTCATCCCTTTGTACTGGGATCGGGCGGTCAGAAATTTGTGAGACCGCATGTTTTTCTTTCCAACTTTCTCCAAAGAGTGATGAGTCATTTACGATCGCCGGACATGACTTTTTCAGGACAATTGAGGTCGCTATTCAGAAAGCTCTTATGCCGACTTGACAGAGCTCGACCCGGTCTCAGTAAGATCGAGATTCTGGTATTCCCCGTTATTCAAAGTTACATGAAATAATCTTGATGCTCTGTCTCCCATCAAGTGAGTTGGGATTTTTCTTCAAAAAAGGGCGGTCTGAATATAATGTGATCGCTAAACTGGAGATTCATGAAGAGTTATTGTTTTTCTTTTCAAGTAATAGTTTTGGTTATCAAAGGGGTCGTCAGACGGATTTCCAGTCATTTGGGCACCGAACACCCAAAAGTTTAATTCCTTATGTTGCGATTTGTATAATGTGAGACCGCATGACTATTGCAAATAAGTTGGTTTTCTGATCACAGTCGAGTTACTGAATGTCTTTCAATGATCTGATTATCTCGAGATCGCAGAGTATTTTTATTTATACAAAGTATTAGTCTTTCTTTCAAGATCCTTTTTGTTTTTTCCAAGAGATCGCCACCTGAAATCCTTTAATGATGATATAAAATTGTAACAAGCCTAAGGCATTGAGATCGAATGCCGAGTTCAAACTCAGAGGAACAAATATATGCATCAAAAATAAACTCATCCACAGACAACATAACAGAATCTAATTTTTATATATATTCTGAATTTTCAATTACAACGAGACCGCTCGGTCTCCGAAAGGGAAAAAGGGAAGTTCGTACAATTCACTCTCTCTTTGATCTCTTAGAAGACCGCTCGCTTGAAGAGGAAGAATCAGTTTCTGCGGAAGATTCTTCTAAGCTTTTCCATGGAATTCTAGATCCAGAGCTTGAGCTCGAACTGGAATCCAGACCCAGGGTATAGCGGCTTCCGCTTTCTTCGTCTTCGATCACAACATCTTCGTCTTGACCAGCGGTCTCATCAGCAACATCCGCGGTCTCTTCAGCAGTTGCAGATTGCTCTTCAATCCTCTGTGCCGCGTCAGGGAAGAGATCGGCAAACGTAATATCCTTATATTCTTCGGTGAATCCACCTCGGCCTCGAACCTCGTTCAGCACCTGGTCGGCGGTCTCTTTAATGTGATGCATCATAGCCCTCTGAAAAGCTGGATTTTCAGGGTCATAAGCTGCTTTTTCAAATTGCTATTAAAAAAGAGATATATGTTAGACCGCGCGATCATAGGTAACGCGTTCGTAAGATATAAATAAAATTCTCACTTTTCTTTCTTCCTGCAAGGCAGTTATTTCATGCAGAGCGCTGCGAAGAGACCGCCCCATATGGTGATTTAAGATTGTACTTCTAGCAGTCACTTGGGCACAGAGGTCGGGGAGCGCATCGGTCTCTATATTCAGTATTTCATTTGTATTCTTTTTCCCATACAAAGCCGAAGTGACCGCATATGCATGACGGGTCACCTTTCCGCTCCACAGGGGCAGATCAGTGGACACCTTCACAGACTTTCCTTTGGCCGCCCATTTGAGGAGGGGTTTTCCTTTGATATCCTTCATTCTTCTTTTGAAATCGATCAAAGGGAAATCTCGTTCGACGGTCTCAGAGGTAGTGCCGAACACGTCGGCCTCACGCTTCAGCCTCCTCTCCCTCTGAGTGAGAACTTCTGCAGCTGGAGAGATAGGATCTTGAACAGGGACCGCAAAGGTCGCTAAAAAGCGGGAAAAAGTTAGGAAGGCATACAAAAGGTATGAAAAGAAATTATTTCGAGACCGCAAGAAAAGCTTACTTTCAGCCGGAACAATTTCGGCGATCTCGGGCCAGATCGCTAGATAATGAACAAGATCGCTCCTCTTGCCCGCCAAGAAAGCCAAGATTTTCAGCTCCTCTTCTGAGACCGCTTTTATCTTCTTAAAAATACTGTCAGGTCGCGGAGAAGGCGAGTTTTTGAGACCGCCAAGGTCACCTTCAAAGACAAGAAACCTCTCTGTCTAAAAAGAGATTTTATTTGGAAGATTCAGGATTTTTATTCCGTCTGCTGAAAAGTACATCAACCCTTTGAACTCTTCTTTCTTCCTGCCTTCCTTCAAGATCTTCGCGGTGAAGGTTGCGCGGAACAGATTCATTGTAAACTTCACTCTTTCCGATCTCAAGTAATTGATGAAGACATTAACTAGGCCGATGGAGTTCGGGGCCAGCTGGGCAAGCACGAAGCCGTAATAATTCAGGATCTCAAGCCATTCCCATGGGAGGGGAATCCTCAACCCATTTTCAAAGTGATCGATGGGAATAATAAACTTTTTCTCCTCCGCAAAGTTCAACCTTTCTTGTTCAGTTGGCGGTCTCACAACTACCTGAGTTTGGATCATATATTTCTTTATAAACTCGATATATTCATCCTTTGATAGACGACCTTATTTGTGATCGGCATTCAGAAAGATGGTGGCAGAAGAAGCACGAGCGGACACCATTTTTAGCGATCGATGAGATCGATGTTTAGAGCGCATTCAAGAAAGCGTAAAATAAAGGTCATGAAGACGGCTATTTATAGAAGACGAAGGGTCATTTCGTAATCATTACATCTTGAAGACCGCCCAGCCAAAACATGTTCAGACCGCTCGACCTATGCAAAGTTATATGACAGCATACTATAGTTGGCGATCTCAATCAATAAAAAACACAGCAGCAATACAAGCAACCCAGGCATAAAGAGATCAGAACTTAACAAATCAAGACCGCACAAAACATTAAAATCAAAACAGCCACAAATATATAGAAAAATAACAGTAAAATTTTACAAAACATATTGTTCAAATCTAGAGACCGCTCGGTCTCAAGTTAAATGTTCATCTCCTAGGAGGCCTGTTTCTCCCTACATGAGCTGCGACATCTTGCATATCGTTCACTGCGGCCATAACCGACACCAGGCTGTGATTAGATAGCATTGCAGACCGGTGGATTTTCGACATTTCCTTGTCCACCTGCTCCATGGGGATCAGTACGATTTCAGGTTGCGGTCTCTCCGCTGGATGATCGCTGGAGGTACCCGGTCGCATCAGCATCTTTCCGTGACCGCTCCTCAGCCTCTCATTCTCCGCGGACAGCGCCGTAGCTTTCCCCCTATAGTATTCAGCCTCTTTTTCAGCCTTCTTCAGAGCTCGCGCGATCTCGGCAACCCTCAGATCGCATTCCTCACGAATCCTCTTCTCATTGGAACGCAATCTTTCTTCGAGATCACGGATCTGATCGTTCTGAGTCCGCTCCCTCATCAGCATAGAACGAACATCCTCAAACATGGGGTTAAGGATGTTGGTTAACTGAGGGGAGATCTCGATGGGCTGAGGAAGTTCTCCCTCCTCGATCTCAGCATTTTTGTTATCTGCGGTCATAGGAGATGGGTTATGTCAATCATGAGCATATGATCAGATAAGCTTTTTTAATGAACAGAAAGAGTACTTGGAAAGAAGTTGAGACCGCAGTCACGTAAAGCTCTTCTGATATCTTTAGTGACCGCGGGATCTGCGGTCAGAGAAAGACGATCTGATCCCCTTAAGCGCTCCAGATCCATTCTTTCCAAACCTCTTTTCTGCGTTTTTTCTCCTTCTTTTCTTCTCCTTTTTAATTCTTCGTTACCTAAGAGGATATTGTCGGTCTCAATAAAAACGATCTCGTGTTTTCTTTCAAGAGAAGAAAAACGAACTGTAGGTAATGGAAGGAACTCAGCTGACTGGAGAATCATTTTATTCTTACCAGTTCGTGAAATCGAGACCGCCGCCGCACGATCTGCTGCAGTCTTGTTCGAGCGATCTCCTTGAAGAGAATCATCCGGGAGACCGCTAGAAAGTACAGCTTTCTACTTAGCGATTTGCAGCTTCTCCGCGATCTCCTCACCGTTTTTGTCTGAAGTCTGCAAGACCTCAGCCTTTTTCCTCTCTTCAGCGATCAGGGCCGCCTTTTCCTCAGCAACCCTGACCGCCTCTTTCTTCCTCTCCTCAGCGATCAGAGCCGCTTTCTCCTCAGCAACTCTGACCGCCTCCTTCTTCTTCTCTTCCTCGACGGCCTTAGCCGCCTCTCTCCTCTTCTCCTCTTCCTCTCTTTCCTTTTTCTCTTTCTTCTCCTTATCTTTCTTCTTCTCCTCATCCTCCTTCTTTTTCTTCTCCTTCTTCTCCCTCTTTTCTTTCTTATCTTTTTCTTCCTTCTCCTTTTCTTTCTCTTCTTTTTCCCTCTGTTCCTCTACCTCTTTTTCTTTCCTCCTCTTCACCATCTCTTCCATTTCCATCTTTTTCCTTTCCTCTTCCTTTGCCTTGATCGCTGCGTCGGCGATCTCCTTCTCCCTGTCCGCGATCTCCTCATCAACGGCGGCATTTCTGAGAGCTGAAGCCTCTAAGGGATCCAACACCTTCAATGATGAAAAAGATGAATTGTTAGAAGAAACCTCATCAAGGTAGGCGATTAATCCAGAATCATCCTCTCTTGGTAAGGTTGAGACCACGGGAAGGAAGGGGAGATCGCCCTTAGCATTCACCTTCTGAAACTCAGCGGAGTCTTCCAGGTCGATGGATTCAGAAAATCTGGTCGCCTCCATGGCGGTCACGTCTTTTCCTTCCTCATTTCTTCTGCTCCTCTTATAAGTCAAACTAGATGGACTTGTATTTTTTCTCTTCTTGCCCTTTGCAACGATCTCCTGGTCAGCGATCTTCTGCCTCAAGGATTCGGCCTCAGCTCCCTTCTGACGCAGCCCAGCCAGAATGACCTCGGTGGAGACGGTCTCAGGAAGCTTGGAAGACGTTTGATTCAGTGCCTCTAGGGATTTCTGACAATTAAAAGAAATGGAAAAGTCAGGCAATTTCCATACAGGATCTGAAGAAGTGTTAGACGGATCAGAAGCAACAGAGACCGGCACAATCGAGCCCTCAGGAAGCTCAGTTTTCTTTA
Source organism: Dactylorhiza incarnata (assembly GCA_033032865.1). Lineage (NCBI taxonomy): Eukaryota > Viridiplantae > Streptophyta > Magnoliopsida > Asparagales > Orchidaceae > Dactylorhiza > Dactylorhiza incarnata. The sequence goes on along the minus strand of JAWHQI010000102.1, from coordinate 769,623 downwards.
ACGGAGATCGCGCGGTCTCCTTTGAAGTGCTCACTTTTGTTAAGATCTTCGGTGCCTTCTTTCCTTTCTTTGAGCTGACACTTTCCTTTTTTCCAGGAGAGTTCGCTTTCGATGGGAGAGCTTTTAAGAGATCGAGCATAGTCATCTTTGCTAGGTCGCACCTGCCCAATTATCAAAGACCGCTCGATTAGTGGAGTTCCTCAATGTCTTGCAAAATGAAGTTTTCAGCCGGTATTTATAGACCAAGCCGCATTAATGGTGGTCGCGGTCTCAGCGGTCAAAGCTTACATTTTTGAAGTTCCTGATGCAACTTAAAAATGTGCGGGGATTATGTTCGCCCAGAAAGCCCGCGACCTCCTCTCATCGTTCGTTTTTCCCGGTCTCAGCGGTCTCAAGTTAGGTGATCGCCGAGATCGCCAGCCTTCAGCCTGGTCTGATTTTCCAAAGTACTCAGCGATCAAGATGGTGCGAGATCGCCGGCTCAAGCGGTCTGGTCGCTTTTCTTATTTTTGTTATTTTTGTTATTTGTACCCCATTTCCCTGCACTGGCTCTCCTGTATCCCGGGCAGCCTGTAGTTTTTTAGTTCTGCCCGTTTGGGCAGCCCCCTCGTCTATAAATGGAGGGGTAGGGGTACCAGAAAAGCACTTTTGGCTCCGAGGCTCCAGCTTACAACCTGTGTAAGCGGTCTCATTTCTTCGTGATCGCCATTTCGTGATCGTTTTTTCCATTTGTTTCCAGCATCTTCTGTCTTAGTAACCTGCACTTCGCAGTTTTCTCCCATCCCTTTTAGTGTGAATTTTGGAGGTACCATTTTTGGCACCAACAGTTCAAAATCATTGTTTATAGGGTACCAAAGGCCAAGATGTTGGTTGCCCTTAAGGTATCTCAAAATCCTCTTTGTAGCTGAGTAATAAGATTCCTTAGGGCATGCTTGATACCTAGCACAAATGTATGTTGCATACATAATATCTGGTATACTAGCAGTCAGATATAACAAGGATCCAATGATACACCTGTACATGGATTCATCAAAGAGTTTTCCTTACTCATCCTTGTCCAGGGAAATGTTGGACCCCGTGGGAGATTTCATGGTGGAGGTTGATTCCATCCCAAACTTCTTAAAAAGCTCCATACTGTACTTAGTCTGAGAGATAAATATACCTTCATCAGACTGTTTTACTTGGAGGCCTAAAAAGTACTTGAGCTCTCACATACTGCTCATTTCAAACTCCCTCTGCATACGGTTGGCAAACCTTTTTCAAAGGTTGTCATCAGTGGACCAAAAAATTATGTCATCCACGTAAATTTGGACAAGGAGACACTTGCCCTTTGTTTCCCTAAGAAATAATATACTATCTATCTTTCTCCTCAAGAACTTGTTCTTGTTGAGAAAGCTAGGCAAGGTCTCATAACAGGCCCTAGGGGCTTGCTTTAGACCATATAAAGCTTTCTTAAGTAAATAAACATGGGAGGTTAGAGTTGGAAGAACAAATTCTGAGTGCTGCTCCACATATACCTCTTCCTTCAGATTTCTATTTAGGAATGCAGACTTGACATCCATCTGGTAGACTTTGAAACCCTTGTGGGCAGCACAGGCAAGGAATAATCTTATTGCCTCCAACCTTGCAACTGGGGCAAAGGTTTGCTCAAAGTCCATTCCCTCTTCTTGCATATACCCTTTTGCTACCAATCTTGCCTTATTCTTGATGATGACGCCATTCTTATCTAGCTTGTTCCTGTAAATCCACTTGGTGCCAATGATGGTGTGTCCTTGTGGTTTTGGCACCAATTTCCATACCTTGCATCTCTTGAATTGGTGTAGTTCCTCTTGCATGGTATGTATCCAAAAGGTGTCTTGGTTTGCTTCTTCAAACTTCTTTGGCTCATCCTGAGATAAGAAGCTCAGGAATAAGGCTTCATTGTGAGCCCTGCTCCTTGTGATCACATCTTGGTGTTAATCTCCAACAATCAAATTGTTGAAATTCCTCAGAAACTACGTTAAAATTTCTGAGAAGCGGAAAATGGGAACTAGGTCGCAGGAACCCTTCAACCATACCAAGTACGAGAAACCAAAAACAATGAAGGAACAAGAACAATCTTGTATTAACTATCTTCAGTACAGTGTGAGGTATACATGGCGAGACATGATTTACCAGTACACCCAATTAGGAGAAAGAAACAAACTACAAGAAGCTGGCGGTTGAAAATTGAACCCGCCAAACCGCCTGGCTAACAAAGTTGTCCGCGCACAACCGCCAAGTCGCCAACCCGCAACTCAACACGCGGACTACCCGTTATTCCAATGCTCACTCTATTCGCCCAAGCAAGGCCGCCTGACCACAGTCACCTGGCCGCTTCTAACTGCGAACAAGCTGCTGAAGAACTGAATAGAAAACTGTCCGGCAAAGGCAAACCGCCTACCCGGCGCGGACTGATCCTTTATTGAAAGCTGAAACGAGCCAGAGAAAATTGCCTTGTCGTTAACCGCGACCTCCTGCTACTACTCGCCGCTGACTAGTACCAACTTATCCGCTATGGTCTCCTCTAATCAAATCAGAACCACAAGCAAGCCGCACAACCTGCGAACACAGCAAATGCAAATCTCAAACCGCGTGAACAGAGAAGTTCTATCCACACAACAACTCGCGAGCTCTCACTTACAGTTCTTGTCTTCTTTCTTCGAACCGGGGGGGTCCTATTTATAGTAGAGGTGAGGAGTGCGGACACCACCTACAGCGATAAGATAACCGCCCATAACAACAGCGGGTAGCACACAACCCACACGCCTTGCTGAGATAACCCTGTCAAACAGTTCGTTGACTTTATGACAAGCCATGCGGACAACTCGCTGAACCCCAGCAACACCAACAACAAATTGTCAGCCCGCGAGCATAGATCCAGCCATAGCTCCAACATCTAGTGATAACCGTGGATACTATCTGCCCGGTTACTACCAGAGAGCTGACCCCAGATAGTCGAAAGATCAAGGCCACCTGTAACTGGCTAACCACATGTTGAAGCCAGGAAAATCTAGGCTCCAAAATTCGGATCAATGCAGCCCGAGGTTACTGATCCTGCGGTCCAACTCCACGGCTCGGATAGCTCAAATAGGAGAGAGAAAATGACTACAAGCACACCACAGGTGCTCCAGCAGGCAGGTCCCACCACATAACCAGAAGTTTGGGAGAAACTTCCCCTCCGCAACCAAAAGCTGGGCGAGGTACTAGACTGGCATGGACTTGGCGAGTATCCAGCTTGGGGGTACCTCGACCACTTCCAAAAGTGCCATTACTAGTACCCCTGGGGGGCTATTTATAGAGAAATCCTAGGGGGGTACAGGCGAGTATACTTCCTCTGCTCGCGAGTTACAAGGGCTACTCGCCCATACTCGCGAGATACTCGCCCAAGCTCACCTCTGCTCGCCCATGCTCGCCTCTGCTCGCCCCTTGCTCGCCCATGCTCGCCCCTTGCTTGCCTATGCTCGCCCGTGCTCGCCCATACTCGCCCCATGCTCGCCTATGCTCGCCCATGCTCGCCCCTTGCTCCTGTTGGCTGAGTTGCCTTGTGTCTTGGAATGTCAGCTTCTGTGCTAACCCTTTGACCTTGACTTCTGCCTACGTGGCTTTGAATGGGCCTACCCTCGGAGAATGAGGGTTGTACACCACAAGTCCACCATGGAAAGACAACTCGCGTGGTCTTCATACCAGACCGCACGACCTCCGTGGTTTACCAGACCGCCCGACCTCCACTTACACTTCAATTTTCAACACTCCCCCTTGAAGTGGGAAGTGGAGGTCAGCCCAAGCAAACCTCGCAACCGATTAAATGGTCTCTTCACCAGCGGCTTTGTGAAGATGTCAGCGACATTGTCCTCACTTCGCACATGCTCAACCATCAAAGATCCCTCCAGCACCTTCTCCCGAATGAAATGATGCTCGATCTCGATGTGCTTGGTCCGTGAGTGACAAACTGGATTATTAACCAGTTTGAGAGCACTCTCGTTGTCACCACGTAGCAAAGTAGGACCTCGTACCTCCTTATGGACGTCCTCCACCAATATCCTAAGCCAGATGGCTTCCTGAGCTGCCAAGACCGAAGCCTTGTACTCCTCTTCAGTGGTAGAAACAGACATTGAATCCTGCTTCTTGCTGCTCCATGAAATAGCCGTCGATCCGCATAAGAAAACATAACCAGACGTCGACTTTCGATCGTCTGAGTCTCCCCCATAATCGACATTCATGTATCCATGCAAACAAAAGCCCGTGTCTCTCCCATAAAGGAGACCCATGTTCGAGGTCGACTTCACGTACTTCAGAATACTCTTTGCTGCTACTAGATGAGGTTTATGTGGTTCCGCCATATACTGACTTACCCTGCCAACTGCATAGCCAATATCCGGCCTGGTAATCGTTAAGTATATCAGACTCCCAACAAGTGCTCGAAACACCAACAGATTAGGAAGAATCCTCCCCTCATCCCGCCAAAGTTTTAGACCAACCTCCAGTGGAGTAGAGCTGCTCTTCCCTCCTTCCATGCTGAATTGCTTCACAATTCGTTCCACATAGCCTTTCTGGGAAACAAGCACATCGCTCTCTTTCCTCTCCACCTCGAGTCCAAGGAAATGGTGAAGCTCCCCAGATCCTTCATCTCAAATATGATAGCTAATTCAGCTCGAAGCTTAGCTACCTCAGCCTCTGAGTTCCCCGTGATGACCATGACATCAACATACAACAGCACCAAGAGCTGGAGATATTATGCGATCATGTCTGAATCTGAAGCAAAATATCCACAGAACTCTACGATCTTCCCATACCACGCCCGAGGCGCTGCTTCATCCCGTAAAGAACCTTCTTGAGCTTACAGACGTGTCCTGGATGAACTTCCGATATATATACAAATGGCTGAACAATGAATATATCCTTGTCAATCTAGCCGTACAAGAAAGCATTCTTTATGTCTAGTTGCCAAATCTTCCACCCTTGGCTAGCTGCCAACGCAATCACCACTCGTACCGAAGTCAACTTGGCTACCAGACTGAACGTCTCTTCATAGTCTTCTCTATACTGTTGAGAGAACCCTCGAGTTACAAGGTGAGCCTTGTAACGCTCGATACTCCCATCAGCTTTCTTCTTCAGCTTGTAAACCCACTTGCATGTCACAGGAGTAATGCCATCAACCTTGGGCACAAGATCCCAAGTCCCATTCTTCTTGAGGGAAGTCATCTCCTCATCCATGGCATCCTCCCACTCCTTGACCCCAGTGGCATTTTCAAAGCTTGACGGCTCTTGCTCATCCAAGGGGCCAGCAAAGAAATATGAGACAAAGCTCACCAAATTTCCCCATGTATACCGAGCTAGTGGAATAATAGTCCTCTTGGACCTCCTCAAGGCTTTACCCTGGTCCACCTCTTCAGCAACCTGTTCTGAACCATCTCTCCTTTCAGGCATACTTGGAGCATCGCTCCCCCTGCTTCCAGAACCTGAAGCACCTGACCTAGAGCTAGAAGCTACAGGAGCACCTGGAGAAACAGGCAACTCCACCAGAACCTCCTTAGTAGCTTCTTCAAGTCCACCATCCAACTTGCTATCTTGTAACTCAACATAAGAGCTACCCTGGTATGATGTCAATTCATCAAATACCATATCCTTTGAGACCATGGCTCTCCATGTCTTTGGATCCATGCATCTCCAACCCTTATTCAGGTCATCATAACCGATGAAGACTAGCTTCCTTGCTTTCGCATCTAGTTTCGTTCTAAGGGCATCAGGAGCATGCACGTAGCAGGTAGATCCGAACACTCAAAGGTGTTCCGTCTTAGGCTTTATCTTGAACATCAACTCATAAGGGGTCTTCATGTTGATTGGACTAAGAGGAATCCGATTGATGACCTAAGTTGCACAAGACATTCCCTCTGCCCATAAGGACTTTGGAATACTCTTGGCATGAAGCCAACATTTGCAGGTCTCCATCAGATAACGGATCTTCCGCTATGCAACTCCATTCTCTTGTGGAGTGTGAGCACAAGAGAGCTCTCTCTGGATGTCATACTTCCTGCAGAAGTTAAAGAACGCATTTGATGTGAACTCCCCTCCATTGTCGGTTCTAAACTTCTTGATCCGCAGGTTAAGCCGACCTTCCATTAGCTCCTTGAACTCCACAAACTTCCTGAACGCCTCAGACTTCTCTGTCATAAAGTATACCTAGTGAAGTCATCAATCAAGACCAGCATATACCTACTGCCTCCAAGACTGGAAGTTGCGGTAGGTCCAAACAGATCACCATGAATACACTTCAATGGTGCTTTTCATCTGCTTTGTGATTTATCGAATGGAAGGCGATGAGCCTTAACATATTGACAACCTGCACAAACATGACCTTCACCGAAAGATGACAGACTAAGCAAGCCTCTCACAAGGCCTCTTCCCGCCATAGCCTTCAGCTTATCCATCCCAACATGCCCAAGTCTTTCATGCCAGATTGCAACGCTATCATTAGTCCTCATCTTATCAACATAGGAACTTGTAGATAACACCAACAAGTCCTTCACCCTTTTTCCAATATGAGTGACTTCAGCCTTTACCGCTGACACATTCCGATGAAACTTCACTTTTGTTGAACCAAACAGAACGTGATAGCCAGCATCAACAGCGTTGGTCACCGAGAAGAGGTTTTTCTTCATCCCCGAAACATGATAGACACTCTTCAACGTGAGTGGACCTCTATCCCCGTTTAAAAAAACTACACACTCCTTTTCAACTGCATGTATAGTATCATCAGCAGTAATGATAGCATAATTACCTGAGTATGTCTGCAAATAAGAGAACTTGGACTCATCCCCGGTGAGGTGATGATCACACTCAGAATCCACTATCCAATCATCCTGATAGTTGATATAAGTCATAGCCCGAACACAAGTGCCCGTCATAAAAGCTTCATCACCCCAACTACCATTAGCATTGGAACCAGCCTCCTCCTTTCCTGCAGCATGCCCTAGCTGAAGATTGACTCTGCAGTCTCTCTTGTAGTGACCAGGCTTGTTGCACCTGAGGCAACTTGGTCCTTCCTGCTTCTTACCATCAAGCTTAGGAGCATAGCTCGTCTCCTACTGATATGAAGTAGATGGATCATCATCTCTACATGTCTTCTTCTTCTTATCCTAACGCTTCTTCTTTCCAAAATAGAGAACCTCGCTTTCTCCCCCAGAGACAGACATCCCCGCCATCTATATAGCCAAACTCTCTTGCGAAGCAAGCAAGTTTTCCAACTCCAGCAACGATGGCTGATTGGCCCAGCCATGAACAGAAGTAACAAAGGCCACATACTCCCTCCGCAAGCCGCGGATTATGTGTCTCGTCATCTTAGCTTCTGAGATAGGCTCATCTGAGTCCAATGCTGAAATCTCTGCACAGAGGTTCTTCATCTTCAGGAAAAACGTTGATATGGACAAGTCACCTTGAGTGGCCTTAGCCAACTCATTCTCCAAGGACTGTAGCCGAGCTATATTCTTCTTATTGAACAAGCCATCCAAGGTTGTCCAAATATCAGCAGTTGATCGACATCCAACGATGTGATCAAACAACTCTGATGAGATAGCCCGCTTGAGAGTAAACTCCGCCTTAGCATTAGTTCTCCTCCAAGCTCTCACCAGATGAACATTCTCACCAGCAGCAACCACTTCTTGAGTTTCTTCTCCACCAACAACCTCCCAGAGGTCCTCTCCCAAAAGATAGCTCTCCTTGCAAGACTTCCACTTCTTAAAGTTAGTCTGCATTAGAAGCTCAATACCAAGACCTCTTGCCATTCCTCCTTCCATTGCTATCCAACTGATAACTTGTGCTTCCAGAAATCCAAGCAAGATAACTGCGGCTGAATCACTGCTCAAATCTCTGTCCCTCTGATACCATGTTGAAATTCCTCAGATACTATGTTAAAATTTCTGAGAAGCGGAAAACGGGAACTAGGTCGCAGGAACACTTCAACCATACCAAGCACGAGAAAACAGAAACAATGAAGGAACAAGAACAATCTTGTATTAACTATCTTCTATACATTGTGAGGTATACATGGCGAGACATGATTTACCAGTACACCCAATAAAGAGAAAGAAACAAACTACAAGAAGCTGGCGGTTACAAATTGAACCCGCCAAATCGCCCGACTAACAAAGTTGTCCGCGCAAAACCGCCAAGTCGCCAACCCGCAACTCAACACGCAGACTACCCATTATTCCAATGCTCACTCTGTTCGGCTAAGCAAGGCCACCTGACCACAGTCACCTGGCCGCTTCTAACCGCGAACAAGCTTCTGAAGAACTGAACAGAAAATAGTCCAGCAAAGGAAAACCGCCTACCCACCGCAGACTGATCCTTTATTGAAAGCTGAAACGAGCCAGAGAAAATTGCCTTATCGCTAACTGCGACCTCATGCTGCTACCCGCCACCCTCTGATCAAATCAGAACCACAAGCAAGCCGCACAACCTGCGAACACAGCAACGACAAATCTAAAGATGCGCGAACAGAGAAGTTCTATCCGCACAATAACTCGCGAGCTCTCACTTACAGTTCTTGTGTTCTTTCTTCGAACTGGGGGTCCTATTTATAGTAGAGTTGAGGAGTGCGGTCACAGCCTACAGCGATAGGATAACCGCCCATAACAACAACAGACAGCACACAACTCGTGCACCTTGCTTAACCCTGCCGAACAGTTTGTCGACTCTATGACAAGCCGCGCGGATAACTCGCAGAACCCCAGCAACACCAACAACAAACTGTCAGCCCGCGAGCAGAGATTCGGTCATAGTTCCAACATCCAGTGATAACTGTGGATACTATCTGCCCGGTTACTACTAGAGAGCTGACCCCAGATAGCCGAAAGATCAAGGCCGCCTGTAACTGGCTAACCACCAGTCCTCCACAGAAAGACAACCCGCGCGGTCTTCATACAAGACCGCCCGACCTCTGCGGTTTACCAGACCGCACGGTCTGATGCCCGGACCACCCAACCTCCACTTACACTTCAATTTTCAACACAAATTTCTTGGATGATCTCTCAGATGTCTGGTTGTTGCAGGCAATCTGTCTGCACCATACTGGAGTTCATCTACATCTGCTTGTTCTTCATCAATCTGAATATCTTCAACTTGAATAGTCTCAATCTCTGAATTAATTATGCTAGAGCTGGGTTGGTCTTGTATAGACAACTCTTGCATCTTCTGATCATTTCCTGTCAAAACAGGAGAACTGGACCAGCCCTTATAAAGTAGGCTAGTCTCATCAAAAACAAAATGCATAGATTGCTCAACTACATGAGTCTTCTTGTTGAATACTGTATAAGTTCTACTAAGTGAGCTATATCCAACAAGAACACCTACATTGCATTTTTCAGCAAACTTTGTAAGTTCGGATTTGTCATTACTTAAAATATAGCATTTGCAACCAAAGATTCTAAAATATGAGATGGTTGGTTGTTTGACATTCAGAATTTCATATGGGGTTTTCTCATGGGCCTTTTTAATGGATGCTCTATTTAGAACATAACAAGTTATATTGACTGTCTCAGCCCAAAAAAAATCTGGGAGTGAGGAGTCACTAAGCAATGTTCTGCCCGCTTCTATTAGGGTCTTATTTCTTCTCTCAGCCACTCCATTTTGTTGTGGAGTTCTATGAGAGGAAAATTATTGGGTGATACCAAGTTATTGACAAAACTTTGTCATTGCACCAGATTGAAACTTTGTGCCAATGTCGGTTCTAGTTTTGACCACAGTACATTGTAATTCATTCTGAATAGCCTTGACATAGTTTATAAATATGTCTAAAATATCAGATTTCTTCTTAAGGAAGAATATCCATGTATACTTTGAGTGATCATCAACAATCACTAGAGTATACAACTTCCCACCTAGGATCTGAATGGGCAAAGGACCAAACAAGTCTATATGCAACAGATATTGACATCTTCCAATGTCTTTGGATCCAATACTTTTAAAAGTGGCCCTTGTTTGCTTGCCCATTTGACATGCATGACAAGGACCATTTTTAATACATTTTAAATTTGGGCTCTTTCTTACTAGATTTTTAGAAAATAATTTATGCATTGTCTTATAGTTAATGTGTGCAAGTCTCTTGTGTCATTGAACACAAAGAGACACACTTTCATTAGCTACAAGACACACTGGTGATGATGAGCTATTGCAAATAAAGTTTGAGAAATAAATATTCTCACTCCTAGTGCCTAAGAGAATGACCTCTAAGTTAATTGACTTTTTGATCAAGCACTTGTCATTGTGGAATTCAATGGAATAGCCCAAGTCACATAGTTGACTTATGCTTACAAGGTTGTGTTGAAACCCTTCCACATAAGCTACCATTGTTATTGACACTATGTCATTGGTAATCATATAATAGCCTCATATGACACCTTTGTCAGATCCTCCAAAGATCACCTTTGGACCATTCTTTATTGGAAAATATTTTTTAAGTAAGCTCCTTGTTCCATTCATGTGTTTGGAACATCCACTGTCCAAGTACCATATCTGATCTAGATGGGTACTTGAACTAACCTGCCAGATAGAATTTACTTAGCCTTAGGTACCAATTAAGTTTGGGTCATAGGTCCTTGTTAGCAACAACAAATACTTTCCTGGAAGGGTTTTGCTTGGTTGGAATGCCTCTCCTTGCATTTGGCACATTGGGGTTATGCCAACAATCAATTGCAAAGTGACCCACTTTTCCACAGCACAAACACTCATGAATGTTGTATCTTATTTTCTGAACAGATTTTGAAGTGGGGACTTCCTGTTTTGGTTTAGTAAAGAGGGCAGTTGCATTCTTCTTATTCCTGTCAGCAATTACTTGGCATGTTGCCTTCCTATAATTGGTCTTTGCATACATTATCTTATTGACATCATCTGATTTTAGCTTGGTAGCTAAGCAGGAGTTGATGGCATTAGATATTGCACTGTTAGACTTGTTTATAGGATTTGGAAGAAGCAGCTTCCTTCATCTTGAGTGAATGGGTTGAGGTACCAAACACAAATGGTCCATGATGGGCCATCTGGATTTGCTCATGAGGGGCCTTTAAGGCACTCAAGCTCATTCCCTTCCTACCACAATAGTTGTGAGCAATGTAGCTCTTGCTATTGGATCTACCATTTAACAAGTGACCATAGATGCTTTCTTGGTCATACTTATTGGATGGCAACAAAACCTTCACAAAGGAAGTCTTAGGCTTTGTTTGGTTGGGCATTTTGCCTCCTCCATTTGGAGAAAACGCCGCCAGACGGTGGGTAAACAAACGGGCGCCTGCGGCGTTTTCTCCATTTACACCCGCCGGACAGAGGAAAAGGCGCCTAAATGGAGCGTTTCCAGCCCCGCCTCCCCCCCCCCCCCCCCTCCAGTTCCAATGCTCTGTTTGGACCCGCCGGTTGCATCTGCCACCGTCGAACCAAATGAAGCCTTAGGCTCAATTAGAGCTTTGACTTTACCTTTTATGCTAGCTACTGTTGCCTCCTTATTGAATCCCAATCCCCTTTTATTACTTTGGGAGGAGAAGGAATCAATGATAGGCAGCATTGACTGGGGCTTGGAGAACTGAGCCACTAGCTTCCTCTCCTTGAGGAGCTTTTCCTCAAGATCCTTGATGATCTTGATTTTATGGCTTATGGTACCTATTTGAATGATTATAATTCCCTTCAACTGGCTAATTTCTCTACTCATTTGAGCTAGTTAGGTAGCTAACTCAGAGTTTTCTAATTTTGCATGCTGGAGGGAAGCAATCTTCACAGCCTGCCTCTTGATTAGCTTTTTGCTCTTTTTCAGAGCTTCCAAGAGGACGTCATACTTGTCAATCAATTGATTCACATCATCCTCAGAGTCTGAACCATTATCATCACCAGATGAAGATGTTTCAGATTCTGGACTAGTCTCATAATTAGTAGAAGAAATAGTGTGAATTAATACATTCTCAGGATCAGAGTCATCCTGACTTTCTTCTTCTTCAGATATGCCCATCAAGCCATAGCACCCATTGACATATTCATCCTACTCGTTGTCACTGTCTGAATGTGACAGAGGGGCCCTGGGGCCTACCCTTGCAACTGGGTAAACTTCATCCTCAGCAGCAGCAAACAACCCTATGTAGGCTTCTTCATTTTCATCAGAATCTGAAGATGATGATTCCGATTGACTCTATCTCTTCCCTTTCTTAGCCAGGAAGGCTTCTCACATTTCCTGTTCCTGTGGTGAGGATGCTTCTTCTCACCTTTTTCCTTTCTCTTGACTAGACAGTCTGTTATAACATGTTCAGGTTTGCTGCAACAATAACAAATAATATTACGTGAACCATGTTTACTGGGTTTATATTCATACCTTTCTCCCTAATGGTGCATTTTCCCAGTCTTGTTATACTCCTTCTTGGGAGGTGAAGAGGAGGAAGGTATGTTCTTCCACTGCTTCCTCTTCATCAACTTCTTGAAGTGCTTGGAGAAGGCATCAAACTCCCTATCTGACAGGGTGCTGTTAGATGTGCTAGACTCAGAAATTTCTGAGTCAGCTTGCCTTCTTGAAGGAGAGGGAACTCTCTCCTTTCTCTTCTTGGAGACCTCAGCTTTGAGATCCATGTATCTCTCCTTGGCTTGAGTCCTGTTGATGGCCTCCTACTCCTTCCTTGCAGATAGCTGCATCTCATATGAGAGCAGCTTTCCAAATAGAGTATGGGGAGGAGTGTCAGTATGTTTGGCCCCTTCCCTTATAACACAGATCTTTGTGTCCCAATCTCTAGTTAGAGACCTTAAGAGCTTGTCATTCAGCTCATAATTTCTGAAGACTCTCCCATAAGTCTTCAACTCCTTAACCACCCTAAAGAACCTTTCATAACAGATAGCTATATTTTCCAGGTTGTGCTGCCTGAAGGCTTCTTACTCCTGGTTGAGGAGGGATTTCCTATCATCCCTCAACTCTGCAATACCTTCCATATACACAATGTGTGTATCCCATATTTCCTTGGCAGTTTCACAGTGCACCAAGTTTGGAAGCTGGAATCATCAATTTCACTTACTATGATATTTTGAGCTCTTTTATCCATAGTAGCAAGGGCAATTTCATCCTTATTCATTTCAACATAAGTCTTGGGCACCTGCCTAGCTGGATCTATGGTGAAGGGCTTTTGGAACACAAAAGGACCATCTTTCACTGTGATGTAAATCCTATGGTCTGAGGCTTCCATAAATAGCATAACCCTTTGCTTCCATATGCCAAAAGACTCATTTCTGTATATGGGCAGCTTCATGGAGGCCATCTCCTTATGAACTCTAGTGGCAGCCATTGGATGCAATAGTAGACTACTCTTAGTAGGATCTGATTAGACTATAAAGTCATTTTTGACCAACCTCCCTCTGATACCACTTGATAGTTAACTTGGTAGTAGTTTAACTCACCTAGAGGGGGGTGAATAGGTTTCTTTGCTTTTTCTACTTGTAATTGACTATTTTAGTTGTTTAAGTTAAGTAGAAGAAAACACACAGCTATTTATAGTGGTTCCCCTGAGACAATGAGTCTATGGGTAGTCCACTTTCCCTCTACACCTTTCTAACAGTGTGTTAGACAAGGCAATTTCCTCCAACAACTCAGCTCCAAGAGCTTACAACACAGATCCCACAGGATCTCTCAGGTTTCCTCCAAAACCCTACCTCAGACCAGTAGCCCTACCACTCAGAGTTCTTCAACTCCTACAACTCAGAAACCCTTCTGGTTTCCTACCTCAGGTCTATCAAGAAGCCCTATCTCAAACTGAGAGTATAACCCTAATATCGCAAGCACTCAGCCCTACTCACTTAAGCACAAAGTGTTAGACATATGTGTCACATCCCTTTGTTTGAGAATAACAAATACCATACTGTATTTGATCTAGCTTGTAGCGTGTTTATAGTGTGCAGGTGTTGGATCTGTAGGCGCCCTTAGAGGGGGGGTGAATAAGGGTTTTAAGATTTTAGAGATTATGAGAGAATAATTCTCAAATACTACCGCCAGCGGTAGTGTTCACGGTCGGCGTTAGCAACAGTGATAATACTTTTACGTTTAAACAATGAAAATCACAGAGTACGACTCAGAGATGAAACAATAAACATATTTTCATTAATCATTAACTGGAAGTAAATACGATTACAAAACTTTTCCCAATAACGCTTGGAAAGAGGCGACCAATGAAAACTCTTTTGGTTTTCTATACTGACCCTTCTCCCAAGGACTGGTTGGCTTTAGCCTATCTCTCCCTAGACAAGGCCTCAAGCCGTTCTAGCCCTTCCCTCACCAAAAAGGCCTCAAGCACTCCCTAGATCTACACCCTAGACCTAGTTGCCAACACGAGGCAAATTTCCCCTAGTCCCCGCAAGGCCCTAGTCGCCGTGTGGCGAGTTCCTCTACCGAACAAAAGACATAAAGATTACAATTTGAAAAGTAAAACAAGACACAAACTAGAAACTCCCTCAAAAGTAGAACTTGATGTCGATGTAGATGCGATCGTATTCGTCTTCAAGTTCTTTTGCGTTCACGAACGTTGATGGAGTTCTTTTGGCTGCTTCTGAAGGTTCACTCGAGTGCTCTGAAAGTAAGGCTCCAATAACTTCTGTAACAGCAAAATGTAATAGAGGAAGCACCGCTCTTTAAATAGATTCGACAGCTACCGCCTGCGCCAGTACTACCGCCCCGCGATAGTCACGACGCTCACACGGATCGTGGCAGTTAAGGCAACTTTTGAGCGCAAATGGTTGTGACAGCCTAGCGCGCCGCGGTAACACTATCGCCCCGCGATAGTGCGATTTCCTTCCTTCAGCCAATATCTCTTTTCAAATTTGCCTCTCAATCACCTGCAGACGGGATGTTTCCAAAAGCTACCGCCGAGCGTTAGACCTAGCGCGCCGCGATAGTACCTGCCAAACATAGCGACCCGTCGACATTCCTTTTTCTCCACTTTCCTTCCTGTCAATAGTTTCCATATATGCTAACGCCAACGTCAGTGCTAACGCTCCGCGGTAGGTCATTTCTTCGGGCGCATCTTCGTCGAGCTAACCTCAGCTTTCGTCGATCTCAATCTGGTTCGTCGAACGGAAACTTATTTTCATCGATCTCAATCTGGTTCGTCGAACGGCATCATTTTCTTCGAACACCATTTCGTCTTTCGGACGCTAGTGCCAGCGTTAGTGTTAACGCTCCACGGTAGAGCTGCAATTTGTTGATCGGGCCTCAGCTTTCGTCGAACGGAGCACCGAGTTCGTCGAACCCAGTTCGTCGAATGGACACTAGCGCCAGCGGTTGTTCTAGCGCGTCAGCTCATTCTCAGCGGTTTCCTTCTCAGCGGTTTTCTTCTCAGCGGTTTGTTAGTGCTAGCGCCAGCGGTAAGGTTAGCGCGGCGCGGTAGCAACAACACAGCACCATGGAGTTTTGAAAGCACAGAATCCTGCATACTATAAACACAAAACAAGTATGATCAAATGCAATAGGATTTGTTATTATCAAACCAAGAGATGCGGAAAGCATGTTCCAACAAACTCCCCCTTTTGATAATAACAAATCCACTTAGAAAGAAATAATACAATTTATAGGAATTTGTTTTTATAATAGAGATAAGCATGAAATGTAAGACATGTATATATACTCCCCCTAAATGAATTCTCCCCCTAAGTGAATGATCCCCCTACATCAAAACTTCCTATGAACTTGACTCCCCAAAACATGTTAATTTCTTTCAAATTTATTCTCCCCCTTTTGGTATTATCAAAAGAGGGTGGAGAGGTAGTACAACAAAAAGTGCAATAACTGTGTAGAGAGGGAATGATCATGATAAGGAGTGAAACGCAAAAAAAACAATAGATAGGAGAGAGAAAAAAATGTGAAGAAATAGTCATAAAGAAACCACTTGTTGGGAAAACGTATTCATGATCGAGCGTACAAGTAGTAAAGATGTGGAAAGCATGATGAAATAATTTTTAAGTGAACATCTTTATAGAAATTGAGAAGCATAGTAGATGATGAAACATTTTAGACATAACAATATAGATGTTGTAGCATTTTAAGTACACAAAATAATTGCAGTTGTAACAGAGCCATATACTAGTTTTGAAGGATATGCAATACAGAGTTCTCATGGCGTAGCGGAAAAAAATGTAAGCATGATATAAGTTATCAAGACAAGATAGAAGAATACAATGTTCAAAATTTAGAAATCAAGTACACTTATACATTGTAATGATCATGCAAAGCTATCTAGTGCATTTACTTAAGAGTTTAGAGAATACATGTAGATATGCAATAGACTCCAATTCTCATGAGTAGAAGAGTTACAAGTGATAATGATGTGTACAAAATAGTGTTTTTGAAAAAAGTATGCATATGAGTTAATCAACACACATGACATGTATAATGGAATAAACACAATATTATTGAACAAGCATTTTTAGAGTTACCTCTTCCCACAAAGCTATATAAATTATTCAATGCACATAGTAAAATAGTACAACTACCAAGGTGCTCTGCACACACAATGCTTATTAAGACTTATCAGGGTGCAAAGTAGTGCTTGGGGAATCACAATTATTATTTTGAATTTTATTTATTTGTGATTCGGTGTGCAAGAAGAAGTATGTAAAAGGAAAATGTTTGCGACAAGGCACTTTACAATTCTCTCCAAGGCGCTCAACCTCACAATGCTCATTAAGACTTATCAGGAGGGTGAGTAGTGCTTGGTGGAGTTATCTTTGTCAATTATTTATTTGATTTTTTGCTTAACGACAAAGGTTTCCGAATTCACTTGTATGTGCAAACAAAAGATTTTGGAAAGACATACTTCTTCAAAGATAGGTGCATGAAAAAAATTTAACATGTGGCGAAGGTAAAACTAAGCATGCCTAACAATAATATGAAGTTGTTACACTACACAATCATGTAAGAGAAGATTAAATACATATGTAGTTCGTCAAAAAGTGTGAGTGAAACAAAATCATTAGCAAATATAAGCCATTTACTCATATATAGAGGCACGCTATGCAAAACTACACATGAGTTCTATAATCAATTTCAAAGCACACATAAGATAATGATCAAGGCATGATACAAAAATAATGTTATTAAGATACTTGAACGAGAGAATGAAACATTGTATACTAGGCTTGGCAAGATAAACTATATCATCCTTGAAACGTTGAGAAATTACATCAGTTTTTTATAAATTTTAAGTTTTCAAAAACCAAAAATAAAACAAATAAAAAGCATGTTTTTGATGTTTTAGTTGGGTTTTTAATTTTGTAGTTTGTTTTGATATATAGAAAAACAAAGCATGTTTTTTGTTGGATTTTGATTTGTCTTATAGTTTTTTTTGTTCTTAGAATTTTTAAAAGAAAATAACAGGAACTGAAATAAAAAATGAAAGAGAAAAAACAGGAAATTCAGAAGTATCCACTACCGCCAGCGGTACCCAGCTATCGTCGGGCGGTAATAACAGAGCTACAAATTTTGGGAAAACGTGAAATTTTTTAGAATTTGTCTTTTGAATATATTTGTACAGATTTGTGACAATAAAGAAGCAAAGAAATCAGATATATGTATACATAAATAATGCGGATTTTGCAAGTTCAAGCTAGAATGTCCAAAACCCCTAGTTCTAGTCTAAGTAGATGAAATCGTGAATCAGGTAGGGGCTTTGTAAAGATGTCCGCAAGTTGAGATTCAGTTCCTATGAAGTTTACATGAACGTGTTCCTTTTTGATGTGATCCCGAATGAAGTGGTGTCTTACGTCAATGTGTTTAGATCATGAGTGATGAACGGGGTTGTTTGTTAAGTCAATAGCACTCTTGTTGTCACACTTAAGTTCAATATTAGTTATATGAACACCAAAGTCTTCTAAGGTTTGTGTCATCCATAATGCTTGGGCGCAACAACTTCCTAGTGCAATATATTCTGCCTCGGTGGTGGAGAGGGCAACAGAATTTTGTTTTCTACTTGACCATGCAACTAGAGAAGGACCTAAGAAGTGGCATGTACCACTAGTGCTTTTCCTATCTAGGAACAACCCGCGTAATCAGAATCGGAATACCCATGCAAGAGAAAAGAATCATTATTTGGATACCAAAGTCCTAATTTTGATGTGCCTATTAGATATCGAAAAATTCGTTTCACCGCTTTTAAATGAGATTCTTTTGAATTTGCTTGAAATCTAACGCATAAGCATACGACAAACATGATATGGGGTCTAGATGCACTAAGGCATAATAGGGATCCAATCATTCCTCTATATAAAGTTTGATCAATTGAAATTCCGGCTTCTTCTTTTCCTAATTTTAGTGATTCGCTCATTGGAGTGCTAGCTTGTTTTAAATTTTCAAAGCCAAAACGTTGTAGCATATCATGGACATATTTGGATTGACATATAAAAATTCCATCATTTCTTTGGGTTATTTGAAATCCCAAAAAGTATGTTAGTTCACACACTAGACTCATTTCAAATTCATTTTGCATCACTTGAATAACTTCTTTACACAACTCTTCATTAGTGGCTCCAAAAATAATATCGTCAACGTATATTTGTAAAATAATCAAATCATTATCATAGTGCTTAATGAAGAGCGTGTTATCGGCACAACCCATTTTATAACTGTGCTATAATAAAAAAGATGTTAAGCGTTCATACCAAGCACGGGGCGCTTGTTTCAGACCATAAAGCGATTTTTCTAATCGATATACATGATTTGGAAATTTTTCATCAATAAATCCGGGGGGTTGTTCGACATGGACTTCCTCTTTAATTATCCCGTTTAAGAATGCACTTTTAACATCCATTTGAAATAATTTAAACTTCTTATAACTCGCAAAATCTAGAAAAATTCTAATCGATTCAAGGCGAGCAACGGGTGCAAATGTTTCATCAAAATCTACCCCCTCGATTTGAGAATAACCTTGTGCTACTAATCGAGCTTTGTTCCTAGTTATTCTAGACTCTCCATCTAATTTATTTTTAAATATCCATTTGACACCGATAACCGGGTGATTAGATGGTCTTTCAACTAGTTTCCAAACCCTATTGCGTTCAAATTGGTTCAATTCGTCATTCATAGCAATAAACCAAAATTCATCATTCAAAGCGGTGGAAACATTTTTCGGTTCTATTTCGGAAACAAAGCATAAGTTTGAAAAAGATTCATTAAAAGAAGAACGTGTACTTACCCCTCCTGATGGTTCTCCAATGATAAGCTCCTTTGGATGATCTTTTGTAAATCAAAGCTCACTTGGAGGCACGAACTCCTCTTGCACCGTCTCTACTTCTTTTTCTTCTCCAAGTGAATCATCATCATCATGCTCCAATGGTGATAGAGGTTCATTTTCATTTCCTACACAAGTAGAATCTACACAAGGCACAAGTTCATCGAACTTCACATGAATAGACTCTTCAACCTTTTTAGATTTTTTATTATATACTCTATATGCTTTGCTAGTGGAAGAGTAACCAAGAAAAATACCCTCATCACATTTTTCATCAAATTTAGCTAATGCATCCTTGGTGTTTAAGATAAAACATTTACAACCAAAGACATGAAAATACGATACATTAGGTTTCTTTTGAAAGTATAATTCATAAGGAGTTAATTTCAAAATAGGGCGAAGCATAGCACGATTTATGACATAACATGATGTATTTACGGCTTCGGCCCAAAAATATTTAGGCAACCCATACTCAGATAGCATAGTGCGTGCAAGTTCCTGAAGGGTTCTATTTTTCCTCTCCACCACACTGTTTTGTTGGGGGGTGCGTGGAGCGGAAAATTCGTGCTTAATACCTAGATTATTACAGAACGTGGTGAAGCTATCGTTTTCAAATTCCCCTCCATGATCTGGTCGTATACACTTGATTTTTAGATCTAATTCATTTTGAATACGATTGCACAGTTTTGTAAATTCTGTAAACACATCGGATTTGGAGGTCAGAAATAAAGTCCACGTAAATCTAGAAAAATCATCAATTAAAACAAAAGTGTACTTTTTACCACCAAGACTACACATGCTAATGGGTCCAAAGCGATCCATGTGAATTAGTTGTAAGGGTCTTGAGGTGGATATTTCCTTTTTATTTTTAAACGATGTTTTTGAAAATTTTCCTTTTTTGCATGGCAAGCATAAGGAAGACAGATTTCCATTTAGCATAGGCAAACCTTTAATGAGTTTATTCTTTGACAGTTTTAAGATTAGGTTTATGCTAGAGTGACCGAGACGCCTATGCCATAATTCAAGTTCTTCATTTTTTGATATATGACATTTTAGTGACGCATGTGATAGATCATGAAAGGCAATTAGATACACATTGTGAATTCGTGGTGCAGTGAGTACAATACTATTGGTTTTAGGATCAATAATCTTACATAAATCAGTAGAAGACTCAAATAAGACATTTAGGCCTTTATCACAAAGCTGACTAATAGAAATCAAGTTATGTTTCAAACCTTCTACATATAAAACATTAGTTAGAGAGAAAGAATTGTTACCCACAGTACCGGTGCCTAAAATCCTTCCCTTTCCATTGTCCCCAAATGTCACCATTCCTCCTTTCTTCTTAGTGAGGCTAAGGAATTTTGCTTTATCGCCCGTCATGTGTTTGGAGCAACCTGAGTCCAAGTACCACATGTCTACCTTCTCCTTAGCCTGCCAACATACCTAACAAGAAGATGAGAGTAAAGATCCGGATACCCAAGTGGTTCCTCCCATAGAATAGGTGGAAACCTTAGGCACCCAGATTTGCTTGACAGTACATCACCCTTCATCCTGCAAGAGTCCAGGGTATGCCCGAAGCGATGGCACTTGGCACATAACACAAAAGGGGTTGAGACCTTTTTCAGTTTTTGTTGTGGACTCTTGCTGGAGGATGGAGAATCAGCAGAATAACTTCCAGATTTTTTATTATTCCATGAATTACGAGTTCTGTTACTAACGCCAGCGTTAGCAGTTAACGTCGGGCGGTAGTTAGCAGAAACAAAACCTAGACCAGTTTTTGCACTACCATGCCTTTGGTTGGCCAAGATCATATCAAGACTTTTCTGGCCAACACCAAATTTTTCTATGGCTAAGTTAAGGTCATGGATTTTGGCTTCTAAAGCAAAATTTTCACTAACTAAATTTCTGCATCTATTTGCAAAAAATTTCTTTTCATTTTCAACATTAGAAAGAGAGAGTTTTAAATTTCTTTCTAAGTCTCTCTTTTGTTTTGTGAGTGATTCGATATTTGAGAGAGCATTAGAAAGATCAACTTCGAGTTTGTTAGTCCTTGCCAAAAGATCATCATTCTTTTGGCAATACTCCATCTCCTTTCCCAAAGCAAAAACTCCCTTACATAATTTTTTTATTTTGTTTCAAAAGAAATTTATTTTCAGTTTTAAGTAAATCATGATCTTTTAAAGTTTTACCAAAAGATTTGCAAGTTCTTAAATATTCGGAATAAAGATCATCATAGTTAGAGGGGATTACCTCAGTGTCGCTTTGGACACTGCACTCGTCGTTAGTTGATTCATTGCTTCTCCCCATAAGGCACAAGTTTGCCTCATCACCATCGCTTGAGCTTGATATACTTGAGCACCTGGAGGAAGAGTCATCCCATGTTACAGCTTTTAGGACTTTCTTCTTCTCCCCTCCTTTAACCCGTTTTTCTTTTTGCTCTTTCAGGAATTTTGGGCATTGACTTCTAATATGCCCGGTCTTCCTACAGTGGAAGCACTCGGGAGGTGGCCGCTCTTCGTCGTCGTCGCTAGACTTCTCCTTCTTCTCTCTTTTGGATGAGGAGCCTTTGCTGAAAAATTTCCGAAAGGTGTTTCTCCTTTCCGGATTTTTCATGAATTTAGTGAACTTCTTCACAAATAAACTCTCCTCGTCATCTTCCTCGTCGTCATCTTCCTCGTCGTCATCTTCTTTTCTTGACTTCAGTGTCAAGGCTTTCTTCTTCGGCTCCTTGTTGTACTCCTCTTCTTGAATCTTGAGTTCTACCTCATGGGTTTTGAGGTTCCCAATGAGGCTCTCAATTTGGAGCCGCCTAAGATCATGCGATTCGGAAATTACCGTCACCTTTGGATTGAACTTTGGTGGGAGTGATCGAATAAGCTTTCTTACCAAGTCGCCATTTGAAAACATTTTTCCAAGAATTTTAGAGGCATTGACGATCTTGGTGAAACGAGTGTACATGGAATCGACATCCTCATTCGGATCCATCCTGAACCTCTCGAATTCAGATTCCAGTTGAAATAGCTTTGAGTCTTTGACCTGCGAGGTACCTTCATGCGTTATTTCTAATAAGTTCCAAATATCATAAGCAGATTCACATGCACTGACTCTATTAAATTCAGTCCTATCTAGAGCACAGAACAAAGCATTCATCGCTTTCGCATTATTTTTACACCTAGTCTTATCTCCATCGTCCCATTTATTCCTAGGTTTTTCAATGATTACTTCTCCAACAATGTATGTTGGAGAAGTGTATGGAGTTTCAACACATGCCCATACATAAAGATCTAGGTTTATCAGAAAACAACGCATACGCGTTCTCCAGTAATTATAATCAGTTCCAGTAAACAACGGAGGTCTACTTATTCTCTACCCCTCATGGAAAGCGAGATCACGGAGCGCCATTATTCCCAATTGTTAGACCGAATTGGAATAACCTGGCTCTGATACCACTTGTTGGATCTGTAGGCGCCCTTAGAGGGGGGGTGAATAAGGGTTTTAAAATTTCAGAGATTATGAGAGAAAATAATTCTCAGATACTACCGCCAGCGGTAGTGTTAACGCTCGGCGTTAGCAACAGTGAGAATACTTTTACGTTTGAACAATGAAAATCACAGAGTACGACTCAGAGATGAAACAATAAACATATTTTCATTAATCATTAACTGGAAGTAAATATGATTACAAAACTTTTCCCAATAACGCTTGGAAAGAGGCGACCAATGAAAACTCTTTTGGTTTTCTATACCGACCCTTCTCCCAAGGACCGGTTGGTTTTAGCTTATCTCTCCCTAGACAAGACCTCAAGCTGCTCTAGCCCTTCCCTCACTGAAAAGGCCTCAAGCATTCCCTAGATCTACACCCTAGACCTAGTCGCCAACACAAGGCGAATTCCCCCTAGCCCCCGTAAGGCCCTAGTCGCCGTGTGGCGAGTTCCTCTACAGAACAAAAGACATAAAGATTACAATTTGAAAAGTAAAACAAGACACAAACTAGAAACTCCCTCAAAAGTAGAACTTGATGTCGATGTAGATGCGATCGTATTGGTCTTCAAGTTCTTTTGCGTTCACGAACGTTGATGGAGTTCTTTTGGCTGCTTCTGAAGGTTCACTCGAGTGCTCTGAAAGTAAGGCTCCAATAACTTCTGTAACAGCAAAACGTAATGGAGGAAGCACCGCTCTTTAAATAGATTCGACAGCTACCGCCTGTGCTAGTACTACCGCCCCGCGATAGTGACACGACACGCACACGGATCGTGGCAGTTAAGGCAACTTCTGAGCGCAAACGGTTGTGACATCCTAGCGCGTCGCGGTAACACTATCGCCCCGCGATAGTGCTATTTCCTTCCTTCAGCCAATATCTCTTTCCAAATTTGCCCCCTCAATCACCTGCAGACGGGATGTTTCCAAAAGCTACCACCGGGCGTTAGACCTAGCGCGCCGCGATAGTACTTGCCAAACATACCGACCCGTCGATATTCCTTTTTCTCCACTTTCCTTTCTGTCAATAGTTTCCATATATGCTAACACCAGCGTCAGTGCTAACGCTCCGCGGTAGGTCAATTCGCCGGGCGCATCTTCGTCGAGTTGACCTCAGCTTTCATCGATCTCAATCTGGTTCGTCGAACGGAAACTTATTTTCGTCGATCTCAATCTGGTTCGTCGAACGACATCATTTTCTTCAAACACCATTTCGTCTTTCGGACGCTAGCACTAGCATTAGTGCTAACGCTCTGCGGTAGAGCTGCAGTTCGTCGATCGGGCCTCAGCTTTCGTCGATCGTCGAACGGAGCACCGAGTTCGTCGAACGGACACTAGCGTCAGCGGTAGTTCTAACGTGCCAGCTAGTTCTCAGCGGTTTCCTTCTCAATGGTTTTCTTCTCAGTGGTTCGTTAGTGCTGGCGCCAGCGGTAAGGTTAGCGCGGCGCGGTAGCAACAACACAGCACCATGGTGTTTTGAAAGCACAGAATCCTGCATACTATAAACACAAAATAAGTATGATCAAATACAATCGGATTTGTTATTGTCAAACCAAGAGATGCGAAAAGCATGTTCCAACAGCAGGAACTATAGGTGCAATACTCCATATGTAGAAAGCAGCTTGGAACCAAAATCTCTGAAATGGAGCACTACCGCCAGCGCTAGTGATATCACAGGCATTAGCGCTACCTGATGATTACTTGGGCTTCTTCTTTTTGTTTTATAAATAAAAGATAACCTTTATATTAAGAGTTTAGAATTGGCGGATATTTTCGAAGAGTCTCGCAAGTACTCCTACTTTGAGAAATTAACCGTTATCCTATCGAAGGATAGAAGTAACGATCTTTTTCTTCTTTCGGAATATTGACAATTACGCTTCGGCTACAATGCCGAATTCTATTGAATTGAATAGCAGAAAAGGAGAGTTTTGCACTAAATGAGTTTGAAAAGCTGTGTTTGAATTTTTAGTCCAAATTAATCATTTGATAAAGGCAAGTATACCTTATCGCAAGTAATACAGGATATTTTTAGAAAATATCAGGATCGTATATTTCCGCGGGTCGTGTTGATTATGCTACTTCGAGGGACGAACTATTATTTTATCGGAATAATATTTTTAGTTGATTTAACTAGAGTTCTAAATGATAAAATGCGAAAGATGATTTAAGCGATTTACTAGAGTTCTAAGTGATGAGAAATATAGCGCGCGACGTCGAATTACCTTGAGACGAAAATAGATTTTTCGTAGAATTAAAAGTGATGACTTTTCAAAATATTAAGATGACTTGGCCGTGGAGGTTCCATAATTATGAACGCTCCTCTCTCGAGGGTACGCCCACCTGAGATTATGAATATTCGACCGAACTCTCGTTCTACAATCGAATGTTCTTAATACTCGCTTTATGTTGCGAACCCCGCTATTGGGTTTTTATTTCCAATTCGGGAGAGTTACCTCGTCCTCTCTCGAGGGTAGAGCGCACTTCTCTTTACCCGTGAGTGATCAGTCCGTACACACGAGCCTCTCGGCTAACTAGGTACGAAAATGGAAATGAAAACCACACATCGATTATGTGGCTCCACTCAACGTGATTCTCGGGTAAACCTTAAGCGTTAATTATTTTAGAAAGAGATGTTTTAATTTTTATAGAAAAACTATTTTTGTGTCCCAATGCTCTTCGACGTCGTGCGCTAAAGGAAATTAGCCACTCATCGGAATGGAGACGGTATTATCGGTTGAAAAATGCATGTTTGATAATTAAAGCGGATATAAGCGGATAAAAAGGAAATAAAAAGACTTATAAAAAAAAGTAATAATATCCGTCCCAACCACCTTAAACAAGTGCTAAAAAGTTCTTAGCCTCTTATTTAAGAAGGGGGTGGTATAGAAATGAAAAGACTTATAAAGGTGCAGAAATAATATCCGTCCCAACCGACTTAAATAAGTGCTAAAGTAAATTAGCCTCTTATTTGAGAAGGGGGTGGTATAGAAATGAAAAGACTTATAAAGGTGCAGAAATAATATCCGTCCCAACCGACTTAAATAAGTGCTAAAGTAAATTAGCCTCTTATTTGAGAAGGGGGTGGTATATAGCAGTTATATAAAGACTGAAATAAAAACTAAGCTACAAAAAAGGAAAATACTATCTCATACACGCACACACTCTAAAAGAAACTGAAAAATAAAGCGTTTAAAATGAAAGCGATAAAATAAGGCGAAAAAGAAAACGATAAAACTATTTTATGAAAGCTTGTAAATCTAAGCTATGAAAACAGTAAACCTAGATTATGAAAGCAATAAAACTAACTATAAAAGCAATAAAACTAAATTATGAAAGCAATAAAGCTAAACTCATACACGCACACACACTAACATTAATAAAAAGAAGACGATCCAAATGAGAAAAACATCATTTTATTTCTGAAATCAGCATTACAACTAGACTAGGAAGACGAAAAAAAACTACAAACGAACTTAAACTGAAATGCAGAAGAGAAGCTCACAATCACTCAAAAGAACTCACAATACAACAAAAACCACTCAAAATTTGGATGAAAATAACTTCAGCCGAGCCCCTCTATTTATAGGGAAAATTTGAGTTTTACACGCCCTAGGTCACGGGCGTGACTTGAATGTCACGGCCGTGACTTAGGGCGTGACATTTGCTCGGCTGTATTCGCCGCCTTCTGGAAGGTCTGGCCGTCAAACATGGCTGCACACGGGCGTGACTTGGTATGTCATGGGCGTGACTTGGTGAGTCACGGGCGTGACTATGGGTGGCTGATGTCGGCAGCATGGGTGCGGCTTCGAGACGTGACGCGCTGGCGGCTCACGGGCGTGACTCTGCTGGAACACGGGCGTGACTTGTAGAGTCACGGGCGTGACTTGATCAACTCTTCGATATTTCACCTGAAAACGGCTGCCAGCTGGAAATTTGGCTCTTAAAATTACACGCCCTTGGTCACGGGCGTGACCTCGGGCGTGACTTGAGCGATTTGTCGGGATTTGATCTGAATTGAGCCGTCCCGTTGATATTTGATCTTTAAAATTACACGCCCTTGGTCACGGGCGTGTCTGAGGGCGTGACCTGTGAAAATTTTGCAAAAAATTGCAAAAACAAAAATAAAACTAAGTTAGAAACCAGAAATAATAAAGAAGCAATTTATTCATTAATTAAATAGAAAATTCACAATATTAATTAAAACTATACTAATACTTATACCAAAAATACATATTTTTTATTACTTATCAAATACCCCCATACTTAAGCTTTTGCTATTCCAGGGCAAAAGTAAGAGAGATCTATACGGGATTAACATAAGTTCTAATTTTTGGCTATCGTTTTATTTTAATCATAAGAGACTGAAAAATAAAAATTCGGAGTAATAAGAGTTAAGTCCTAAATTATGCAAATGATTTAAGTAGAAGAAATGTCCTGG
Source organism: Dactylorhiza incarnata (assembly GCA_033032865.1). Lineage (NCBI taxonomy): Eukaryota > Viridiplantae > Streptophyta > Magnoliopsida > Asparagales > Orchidaceae > Dactylorhiza > Dactylorhiza incarnata. The sequence continues at coordinate 742,459 of JAWHQI010000102.1, read as the reverse complement.
CCAAAAGACTTCTTAATTAACCAAATAGCAAACAAAATTGCAATCATTAGTAAACGAGATTAGATCGAAATTATAATAACCTTTGTTTAAAGAAACATAAAGGAAAAATATAAGTTACTAATTATGCTCTCAAATGATTTTTTGAATTAAAACTAGAAACAATAATTTGGTTAAGGGAAAAGGGGTAAAAAGCCTTGGCAAATAGAAGAGTACTTGGATTAGGGGTGATGAATTGTATCATCTCACCCCTCTTATAAAGTTTCCTTTGACTCCCATCGTTGGTGTACGAGGGACGAGGGAAAAATGACCTTTTTAATTAACCCAATGCCTGTGTTTACGGAATTTGCAATTCCCATTGACATAGGATTTCTTTTAACAAATATTGGGTGCCTATGTTTACGGAATTTTTGTATTCCCATTGACATAAGATCTTTTTTTTTTTTTTCTTCTTTTTGTGTTTTTGCCATGCTAAATTGGTGTATACAAGGGGTTTTCAAGAGAAATTCTAGAATAATAAAAAAAAGTTTTGAGAGCAACCTTAGTAAGTTGAATATTCCTAGATTCCTGAAGACATAAAGTAGGGATAATTGCAGTCTAAAGTTGTTTTGCTAACATAATACACATGTCTCTATTTTAGCTAGTAGAAGTAGTGCTTGATAACAAAGCCTCTATTTAAATTAAAAACACAAGATATTCTTTAAAACTTAACCCCGAACGTTTAAATCTATCGATCTTAGATAAACAAACAAATAGTAAAACTAGCGATTATGAAAATCCACAAACATATACTCTCGAAACTAAATGCTTTAAGAATAAAAGTAAAGTAGGGTTTATTATTTTTGGAGTTTTTTCTTTTTTTCTTTTTTTTTTTTTCTTTTTTTTTGTTTTTTTTTTTTGTTTTTTTTTTTGTCAACTACAAAAAATACATATTATTATTATTTTTTTTTTTTTTTTTTTTTTTTTTTGAAAACGGGAAATACACCCCCATACGTAAAACCCAACATTGTCCCCAATGTTGTAATGTAAGTATGAAGAAGGGAAAATAACAATGCAATATATACAAAAGGAAAAAGGAAGCAAAAAGGCTTCCCTGAAGTAAAGCTGGCGGGGTCGGAAGAAACCCTGCAAAAATAGAGAAAAAGCATAATAAAAATATTAGATAAATATGGGGTGCCTCCCACGAGCGCTTTGTTTACCGTCGCGTAGCTTGACGCATTTGGCGTGGTGAGATTATAAATTGGGGAGGGTTAAAGATTCTGTGTGTCCGTCCACCGGATCGCCCGCAAGATATAGTTTTAAACGGTGGCCGTTAACTTTAAAATCGCCTTTTTCGGGGTGAGAGATAAGAACGGTCCCATACGGCCAAACCTCTTTGACTGTAAAGGGGCCGGACCAGCGGGATTTGAGCTTACCCGGAAAAAGACGAAGACGTGAATTATAAAGAAGGACAAGATCGCCCGGCGCGAAAGTTTTTGGAAATTTAATTTTTCGATCGTGGTAGAACTTAGAACGCTCCTTATAAAATTTATTACTCTCATAAGCGTTCGCACGCCATTCATCGAGTTCATTGAGTTGGAATTTCCTATTCTCGGAGGCTAAGTTCGAATCGAGATTTAAAAATTTTAAGGCCCAAAAAGCGCGGTGTTCTAATTCTACCGGTAAATGGCACGCTTTGCCGTAGACTAATCGATAGGGCGTACAACCGATAGCGGTCTTGTATGCCGTACGATACGCCCATAACGCGTCGTCGAGTTTTGAGGACCAATCCTTCCTATTTAAAGAGACGGTTTTTTCCAGAATGCGTTTTATCTCGCGATTTACTACCTCTACTTGGCCGCTCGTTTGGGGGTGATAGGCGGTGGCGAGCTTATGCGTGACGCCGTATTTAGATAAAATTTTTGAAAACTGGGCATTGCAGAAGTGCGTGCCCCTATCACTTACTATTGCACGGGGCGTGCCAAAGCGAGAAAATAATTTTTTTAGAAAATGGACGACGACTCGCGCATCATTGGTGGGCAGAGCTTGCGCTTCCGCCCACCTAGATACATAGTCGACCGCCACTAAGATATAGCGATTATTAAAAGAAGGAGGTAGGGGGCCTACAAAGTCTATGCCCCACAAATCGAAAATTTCGCATTCTAAATAAAAATTTTGGGGCATCTCGTCACGACGGGAGATGTTACCCGATCGCTGGCAGCTATCGCATATACTCACAAAAGTGTGAGCATCCTTAAAGAGAGTGGGCCAATAAAAGCCTGACTCTAACGCTTTCCGCGCGGTCCGGTTGGCTTGATAATGCCCTCCAGCCGGCCCCTCATGGCAGTGTCGCAATATTTGCGCACCCTCCTCGCTGGAAACACACCTTCGTATCACTTGGTCTGCGCAGACTCGAAAGAGAAAGGGGTCCTCCCAAAAGTAGTTTTTTAAGTCAGAGAAGAATTTCTTCTTCTGCTGAGTCGAAAAATCTTTTGGAAGGACCCGCGCGACTAAATAGTTCGCGTAATCTGCGAACCAAGGGGTAGAAGAAGTTTTGGTATTATTTATGATGAAAAGGCGCTCCTCAGGAAATCGATCGTCTATTTCGGGTTCGACGAGCGCTTCTGCGACGGGGTGTTCTAAACGTGAGAGGTGGTCGGCTGCTAAATTTTCAGCCCCCTTCTTATCCCGGATCTCTAAGTCAAATTCCTGTAAAAGGAGGATCCATCGAAGTAAGCGAGGCTTAGCATCAACTTTGGCCAAAAGATATTTCAAGGCGGAGTGATCAGTGAAAACGATTACATGTGAAAGGGTTATGTAGGGTCGGAATTTATCAAAAGCAAAGATGACGGCGAGAAGTTCCTTTTCCGTTGTGGTGTAGTTAGCCTGTGCGGCATTGAGTGTGCGAGAAGCGTAATATATTGGATGAAAATATTTATTTACGCGTTGGCCTAAGACAGCTCCTACTGCGATATCGCTCGCGTCGCACATAATCTCAAACGGAAGAGACCAATCTGGCGCCACCAGAATTGGAGAATTGATAAGTTGCTTTTTAATAAAATTAAACGCCTCTACGCAGGCCGTGTCAAAAATGAATGGGGAATCTTTTTCCAGGAGGTGAGTTAGCGGTTTGGTTATTTTTGAAAAATCTTGAATGAACCGCCGATAAAAGCCTGCGTGGCCAAGAAAACTTCTAATTGATTTGACGTTCGAAGGAACAGGAAGTTGTTCAATTATAGCGACTTTGGCCTTATCGACCTCCATCCCCTTGGAAGAAATTTTATGGCCGAGGACTAAACCCTCTCGGACCATGAAGTTGCATTTCTCCCAGTTCAAGACTAAGTTCGTCTCCTCGCACCGTTGGAGGACTCTATCTAAATTTTTTAAACAATTTTTAAAAGAGTTTCCAAAGACGGAGAAGTCATCCATGAAGACTTCCATTATGTCTTCTACTAGCTCGCCAAATATTGCCAGCATACATCTTTGGAATGTAGCTGGCGCGTTACAGAGGCCAAACGGCATCCTCCGATATGCGAAGGTGCCGAAAGGGCAAGTAAAAGTCGTTTTTTCTTGGTCCTCGGGTGAAATAGGGATTTGGAAAAATCCCGAGAGACCATCAAGGAAGCAATAAAAAGGGTGACCGGAGAGACGCTCTAAGATTTGATCAATAAACGGTAACGGAAAGTGGTCTTTTCTGGTGGCATCGTTTAGTTTTCTGTAGTCGATGCACACCCTCCAACCCGTAACAGTACGAGTTGGGATTAATTCGTTATTCGTGTTTGCCACGACCGTTATACCGCCCTTTTTCGGGACGACTTGTACGGGGCTTACCCACGTACTGTCGGAAATAGGATAGATAATCCCCGCATCAAGGAGTTTAATAATTTCAGTCTTAACGACTTCCCGCATGTTCGGGTTAAGTCGTCGTTGAGGCTGAATTGTTTTGCGGGGGTTTTCTTCGAGAAAAATTTTGTGGGAGCAGAATGAGGGGTTAATTCCCCTGATATCGGAAATTTGCCATGCAATTGCACGGCGATGTTTAGATAAAACTTCAACCAATTCGGATGTTTCTGAATCAGTTAAAGTAGAAGATATTATAACCGGAAGCTTTAAGTTCGCGGCTAGAAAAGCATATTTTAGATGGTCGGGGAGTTGCTTAAGCTCCAAAACCGGAGGTTCTTCGTAGGAAGTGGAGATTTTTAAATCTTTCGAGTTGAAAGGCTCGAAAGGCGAATCTGGCGGTAATTCTTCTAAAGGAGGTTGATTCGCCAGATCCGAATCGTCTATCATTAAGGATAGCAATTCTGAAAGAGAAGAACACTCGTCCACAAACGCGGATTCCAAATTGAAACAGGAATCATCATTCGATAGTGAGTTCCGCATGGAGGGGTTGATATGTAAAGTAACTTCGTCGTCTCCAACTCGAAGGAGGAGGCGACCGTTACTGACATCGATTAACGCACGGGAGGTTGCGAGAAAGGGGCGACCGAGGATGATGGGTACCTCGACGTCCTCCTCTATGTCCAGGATGACAAAGTCTACCGGGAAGATAAACTTGTCAACCATGACCAGAACATCTTCCGCTACCCCGATTGGGTACTTTACCGAGCGATCCGCGAGTTGGATGCTCATTTTTGTCGGACTCGGGACGCCTAAATTGAGTTTTTTGAAAAGAGAAAAAGGCATCAAATTGATGTTGGCGCCTAAGTCTGCAAGAGCGTACTTTATTAACATATTGCCAAAGAGACACGGGATGGAGAACCGTCCCGGGTCGTTTAGTTTTGGCGGCAATTTGTTAAGGAGAACAGCCGAACATTCCGCATTAAGGGAAACACGCGAAACATCCTCGAGTCGCTTTTTATTAGAAAGCAACTCTTTAAGATATTTCGCATATTTCGGCATTTGGGAGAGTGCCTCGCAGAAGGGGACGTTTATTTGAATTTGTTTTAAAATACGCAAAAATTTTTGATAATTTTCGTCCTCCTTCTCTTTATTAATTTTAGATGGGTAAGGAATTCGAGGACTCGAAACATTTGGCACAACCGGAGAAGCTGGAGCAATTAGAATCGAAGAAGAGGGTGGAGGGGTCGGAGGCGAAATGCATACCTTAGGCTCAACCCGCAATGGGGAGACGACCTCCTTGCCGCTTCGAAGGGTTATAGCGTTGGCATTTTCCCTTGGGTTTGGCTCTGTATTCCCTGGTAAAGCTCCGTATGGCCGCTCGGAGACCATCTTTGCAAGTTGTCCAACCTGGTTTTCCAAGCTTTTAATCGATCCGGTAAGATTCCGGATATTTGAATCGTTGGACGCGATGTATTTAGACAAAATATCTTCGAGCGGCGAAGGTTTTGGAGGAGGAGGCTGGAATCCCTGCGGAAATCCTTGCGGAAATCCCTGAGGATTCATATTTGGGGGCCTCTGAGCATTGTTAGGATTGCTCCAGGAGAAATTAGGGTGGCTCCTCCAACCTGGATTATAAGTATTACTATACGGGTTGTTATTAGGGTTGAAGGGGGGCCTAACCGGATTACCGAGGTAATCCACCGATTCTTCGATTACGTTATTATTATTATTATTATTATTATTCCAAGCGGGAGTGGAGGAGGAAACAGTCATCTCCGCCACCTGCTTACTTAGCCGCTCTACCTGTGAGGCTAAGAAAGTAGTGGCGTCCACTTCGAAAAGACCAGCCGGTTTAGTAGGACGCGACCTTGGCACGTTCCATTGGTACGCATTCATGGCCATTTCGTCGATCAGAGCTTGAGCGGTCTCTGGGGTTTTGTTGTTTAACGTTCCCCCGGAAGCCGCATCAATCATCTGCCGTGTAGAAAAATTTAAACCATTATAAAACGTTTGGACCTGTAGCCAAGTTGGTAGCGCGTGATGAGGACACCTACGCAAATATTCCTTAAAACGCTCCCAAGTCTCATAAAGAGACTCGGAATCGAATTGCACAAAGGATGTGATATCCGTGCGTAGTTTTGCGGTTTTTGACGGAGGAAAATACTTAGTTAAGAAAAATTCCGTCAATTGGGCCCACGTGGTTATGGACCCTCTCGGAAGAGAAGTCAACCATGATTTGGCCTTTGACCGTAGCGAAAATGGAAATAAGCGTAAACGAATGGCGTCATCAGTGACGCCATTAATTTTAAAGGTGTCGCATATTTCTAAAAAGTTTGAAAGGTGCTGATTTGGGTCCTCATCTGGCAAACCGTCGAACTGAATCGACTGTTGTACCATTTGAATTATGCTGGATTTTATTTCAAAATTATTATTATTAACTGACGGGCGAGTAATACTGGATCCTGTATCTTCCAAATTCGGCCGGGCATAATATGCCATGGTCCGGGCCGGGGCCGCATTTGGAATTGGATCGCCCATATTTACAGTATCTCTGATTGACTCTTCGGGGGTTTCGAGTAAGTTTTGATCACGAGATCGGATGCGCTCACGAAGAGTGCGCTCGATTTCGGGGTCAAAAGGAATAGTCGAATCGTCCGAGGAGTTTCCTCGGGTCATAAACAAAAAAAACAATATTTTTGGATTTTCTGTTTTATTATTATTATATTTTTTTTTTTAATATAAGTTTTTATATTTATATAATTTTTTTTTATTAGTTTTGTAACCTCTTTTTTTTTTGTGCCTTTTTTTTTTGTAATAAATAGATAAGGAATAAAATTAATAGCAGTTCCTACTTTCAAATAACAACACAAAGGTCCCCGGCAACGGCGCCAAAAACTTGATGATTACTTGGGCTTCTTCTTTTTGTTTTATAAATAAAAGATAACCTTTATATTAAGAGTTTAGAATTGGCGGATATTTTCGAAGAGTCTCGCAAGTACTCCTACTTTGAGAAATTAACCGTTATCCTATCGAAGGATAGAAGTAACGATCTTTTTCTTCTTTCGGAATATTGACAATTACGCTTCGGCTACAATGCCGAATTCTATTGAATTGAATAGCAGAAAAGGAGAGTTTTGCACTAAATGAGTTTGAAAAGCTGTGTTTGAATTTTTAGTCCAAATTAATCATTTGATAAAGGCAAGTATACCTTATCGCAAGTAATACAGGATATTTTTAGAAAATATCGGGATCGTATATTTCCGCGGGTCGTGTTGATTATGCTACTTCGAGGGACGAACTATTATTTTATCGGAATAATATTTTTAGTTGATTTAACTAGAGTTCTAAATGATAAAATGCGAAAGATGATTTAAGCGATTTACTAGAGTTCTAAGTGATGAGAAATATAGCGCGCGACGTCGAATTACCTTGAGACGAAAATAGATTTTTCGTAGAATTAAAAGTGATGACTTTTCAAAATATTAAGATGACTTGGCCGTGGAGGTTCCATAATTATGAACGCTCCTCTCTCGAGGGTACGCCCACCTGAGATTATGAATATTCGACCGAACTCTCGTTCTACAATCGAATGTTCTTAATACTCGCTTTATGTTGCGAACCCCGCTATTGGGTTTTTATTTCCAATTCGGGAGAGTTACCTCGTCCTCTCTCGAGGGTAGAGCGCACTTCTCTTTACCCGTGAGTGATCAGTCCGTACACACGAGCCTCTCGGCTAACTAGGTACGAAAACGGAAATGAAAACCACACATCGATTATGTGGCTCCACTCAACGTGATTCTCGGGTAAACCTTAAGCGTTAATTATTTTAGAAAGAGATGTTTTAATTTTTATAGAAAAACTATTTTTGTGTCCCAATGCTCTTCGACGTCGTGCGCTAAAGGAAATTAGCCACTCATCGGAATGGAGACGGTATTATCGGTTGAAAAATGCATGTTTGATAATTAAAGCGGATATAAGCGGATAAAAAGGAAATAAAAAGACTTATAAAAAAAAAGTAATAATATCCGTCCCAACCACCTTAAACAAGTGCTAAAAAGTTCTTAGCCTCTTATTTAAGAAGGGGGTGGTATAGAAATGAAAAGACTTATAAAGGTGCAGAAATAATATCCGTCCCAACCGACTTAAATAAGTGCTAAAGTAAATTAGCCTCTTATTTGAGAAGGGGGTGGTATAGAAATGAAAAGACTTATAAAGGTGCAGAAATAATATCCGTCCCAACCGACTTAAATAAGTGCTAAAGTAAATTAGCCTCTTATTTGAGAAGGGGGTGGTATATAGCAGTTATATAAAGACTGAAATAAAAACTAAGCTACAAAAAAGGAAAATACTATCTCATACACGCACACACTCTAAAAGAAACTGAAAAAGAAAGCGTTTAAAATGAAAGCGATAAAATAAGGCGAAAAAGAAAACGATAAAACTATTTTATGAAAGCTTGTAAATCTAAGCTATGAAAACAGTAAACCTAGATTATGAAAGCAATAAAACTAACTATAAAAGCAATAAAACTAAATTATGAAAGCAATAAAGCTAAACTCATACACGCACACACACTAACATTAATAAAAAGAAGATGATCCAAATGAGAAAAACATCATTTTATTTCTGAAATCAGCATTACAACTAGACTAGGAAGACGAAAAAAAACTACAAACGAACTTAAACTGAAATGCAGAAGAGAAGCTCACAATCACTCAAAAGAACTCACAATACAACAAAAACCACTCAAAATTTGGATGAAAATAACTTCAGCCGAGCCCCTCTATTTATAGGGAAAATTTGAGTTTTACACGCCCTAGGTCACGGGCGTGACTTGAATGTCACGGCCGTGACTTAGGGCGTGACATTTGCTCGGCTGTATTCGCCGCCTTCTGGAAGGTCTGGCCGTCAAACATGGCTGCACACGGGCGTGACTTGGTATGTCACGGGCGTGACTTGGTGAGTCACGGGCGTGACTATGGGTGGCTGATGTCGGCAGCATGGGTGCGGCTTCGAGATGTGACGCGCTGGCGGCTCACGGGCGTGACTCTGCTGGAACACGGGCGTGACTTGTAGAGTCACGGGCGTGACTTGATCAACTCTTCGATATTTCACCTGAAAACGGCTGCCAGCTGGAAATTTGGCTTTTAAAATTACACGCCCTTGGTCACGGGCGTGACCTCGGGCGTGACTTGAGCGATTTGTCGGGATTTGATCTGAATTGAGCCGTCCCGTTGATATTTGATCTTTAAAATTACACGCCCTTGGTCACGGGCGTGTCTGAGGGCGTGACCTGTGAAAATTTTGCAAAAAATTGCAAAAACAAAAATAAAACTAAGTTAGAAACCAGAAATAATAAAGAAGCAATTTATTCATTAATTTACATAGAAAATTCACAATATTAATTAAAACTATACTAATACTTATACCAAAAATACATATTTTTTATTACTTATCACTACCGCATGCGCTAGGATCTACCGCTAAGCGCTAGCTTCAGTTCTTGTCGCAACGTCCCACTTCCACGATCTCTAACCATCTGCTACCGCAGGCGTTAGGAGCTACCGCAGGCGCTATCTCCAAGTTCTATAAAATGGGGCTTTCTCTCTCATTTTGTATACACATCCTAGAGATAATACCAGTGCCAAATTTCTAGAGTTGTTACTCTGCCGAAAGTTGATCTCCCACTCAAAGCTAAAGAAGATTTCTGAAGGAGGACGTCATCACGCTGCATCCGAAGAACGATCGCTTCAACCACGCTTATTCTACAGTGATCCTTCATCTTCAACTTCAGAAATCTCACAGAGGGAGTTTTTATTTGTGTTATTTCATTATCTTTGTGAATTTGTGTAGTTAACTCGCCTTGTGTTGGTGACTAGGTCCTTGCGCGGCTTAGGGAGAATTCTCCGCGTGTGTTGGAGACAAGGTCTGGGTGATTAGATCTAGGGGGTGCTTGAGGCGATATCTGGGGAAGGGTTGGCTAGAGCAGCTTGAGGCCATATCCGGGGAAGGATAGGCTAAAGTCACCGGTTCGTGGGGATACGAGTCGATATAGAAAAGGAAAAATTATTTACATTTGTACGCCTCTGATTTCTAGCGATATTGAAATCAAATTTATGTAAACACTCTTTAATATAATACAATCATGTTTCTATTTGTGTTTACTTGATTTCTTTCATTTGGAATAAATTCAAATATTGCAAATTACTTTTAGCTAAATTGTTATTTCGCTCTCTTTTATTGTAAAACAATTTAGTAAATTGCTTAAATATATAAAAAGAATTTATATTCCCTTATTCACCCCCCCCCCCCCCCTCTAAGGGTGCCTATCGATCCAACAAGTGCTATCAGAGGAGGTTATTCCAAATTGGTTTAAAACCCAGGAATAATGGCGTCTTATGATCTCGCTTTTTCCGAGGGTCAGGGAATTAGTAGACCTCCACTATTTACTAGGTCAGATTATAATTATTGGAAAATTAGGATGTGATGTTTTCTTATGACCCTAGATATTGAGGTATGGAATATGGTAGAAGAGGAATACTCCCCTCCTACAATTGTAGTTGGAGAGATAACATTAGAAAAACCTAAGGATAAATGGGATGATATGGATAAACTTAAATGCAAAAATAACGCCAAGGCCATGAATGCTTTATTTTTTGCGTTAGATAGAAATGAATTTAATAGAATTTCTGCATGTACTACTGCATATGAAATTTGGAATCATTTGGAAATTACTCATGAAGGTACATCGCATGTTAAAGATTCAAAGCTTTTCCAACTCGAGTCAGAATATGAAAAGTTCTCGATGGATGAAAGCGAAGATATTGATGCAATGTACACGTGCTTCACCAAGATCGCCAATTCCTCCAAAGCTCTTGGAAAGACATTCTCCAACGACGACTTTGTTTGCCCAGAAATCTGCGACCTCTCTTCTCCAATCAAAAAGAAACCTTCCTACGGTCTCAGATTTGAGAAGGGTTCTTTTTGATTGGAGAAGAGAGGTCGCTGATTTCTGGGCAGTTTCTCAAATCTGAAGGTCGCTCTCCCTCTAGTATTTTCTCCTAAGGCACAAGCGACCAAGCCTCTGGCAGACTGCCAGACCACACAGTCTGGTCTCTTTTTTCCTTTTTTTGTTATTAGCACCCCTTTCCTCTGCCCCGGCTCTCCTGTACCCCGGGCAGCCCGTAATTTTTGGATCTACTCATTTGGGCAGCCTCCACATCTACAAATAGAGGGGTAGGGGTACCTGAAAATGGACTTTTGCTTCGAGCCTCTAGCTTACAACCTATGTAAGCGTGTTGGGTCCAGCGTTCCTTCACTTGACCTGTAGCGCCTTTCCGTTGATATACAGATTAAGTTGCGCCTTCACCAACAGACCGGTCTTTTGGTCGAGTTGGTTACACTGGGTCCTCTCAATTGGTATCAGAGGAGGTTGCGGGTTCGAGACCGGGGGGGCACTGATAATTACTGAAATTCTCTCTACCTGTGTGGGTCCCGGTGGGTCAGGCGGCTGGAGCCATGTGTCAAGCCACCTCTGAGCTTGCGGGTCATGTGGAGCACCTCTGAGCTTGCGGGTCGTGCTGGACGCTGGGGGGATTATTGGGTCCAGCGTTCCTTCACTTGACCCGTGGCGCCTTTCTGTTGATATAAAGATTAAGTTGCGCCTTCACTAACAGACCGGTCTTTTGGTCGAGTTGGTTGCGCTGGGTCCTCTCAAAGCGGTCTCAAATTCTGTCACTTTTCTACCTCTCCACCTAGGCTGTTTTAGACCCCCCATTGTAGTCCTTCTTTGAGATCAATCCCAGCAGTTTTTCCTCCTATTGATCTCTCCTCTGGCATCTTCGTCCTAAGTAACCTGCACTCCGCATTTCCTTCCCTTTTCTTTTAGTGTGAGTCTTGGAGGTACATTTTTTGTACCAGCAGAACGAACATGCGACCTTCAGATTCGAAGTGTTTAGGTGAAATCAGTGGTCTTACGAGATGTCAGATCGCAGGCATCGTTCTCTCCGGTCTCCCAGTGGCCTCCCCTCGAACAATCTGACCTCCTTAGAAGATTTGGAGTGTCGTTTTGAGCTCTGTGTTGAGAAAGCCCTTCGAGAGGCCGCCCGAGCTCGCCGAGACACCGCTCAGGCTCAGCAAGAGTCTGTCAGGCAGTTTGAAGTTGTGAGTCAAACCCTGGCCGCGATCTCTCAGAAGTTTCTTCCCCAACCAAGTCAGATTGCCACCCCTGACCGCTTGGCTGGCGGTCACCCTCTTGATCATGTGACCTACCAGTCCGCAGCTCCTGTGCGACCTCAAACCGGAGAGTTCGTAGCTTGCAAGGATTTCTTCAGAGCAGCAACTTAGGGACCTCCTGCTCAGGCTATGAATTTCCAGTAGGATTGTGCCTATCCTCTAGCCCATGTTGTTGACTTTCCTGCTCCTTTTGACGTTGTTGAAGCGGAGGAGCCTTCCCCCTTTATTGATAAAGTTCATTGGGAATCAATTCTCAACGGCTCCAAGGAACCCCGTATGCCCATGTTTATGGTGGAGAGTGACCCAATTTACCATCTTCAAGCCTTCGAGTCCGTTGTTGCTCTAAGGACTCTCTCTGGTGCTGTGAAGTGTAAGTTGTTTATCACTTCCTTCGATGGGAAAGCCCGGAGTGGTTTTATAAGCTGCCTTCCCAATCCATCCCGAGCTTCTCCGTCCTGAGGCACGAGATTCTTTTGAGGTTTGCAACCTCTAATAAGAGGAAGAGTGGCCCTACAGCCCTCTTCAAGATCAAGCAGGGAGAAGGTGAGACTTTAGCTCGCTTTATCGATCGGTTTCAGAAGGAGATTCTCGGAATAAGGGATGTAGATACCCCTCTCTATATGGTGGTTCTGATCAACGGCCTGCAAGAGGGACCTCCCAAGTTTGAGGTCACGACCAGGGAGCCTAGTTCATATCAGGATCTGATTAGTATTGCCAACCGCCACATAGAGGGGGAGATCAATAACCCTGTCTACGTTTCTAATTTGATGAGTAAGCCATCCAGAAAGGCTCGGCAGGTTTTTATCCAGCCCAGCCATCGTCCAAACCACCTCGTCAAGAGTTCCATCCCCCTTATCAAAAGAGAAGGAATTCCCGTCATTACCGCCCTCGTCAGAGGAATCAGCAGTTCCAGACTGAAGGGTCCTCGCTGCCGACCCCGGCTGCCTCAATTCAGCAATCTGCACCAGTCCTTCAGATCCAATATCCTCAGCCACCTCTGTCAACCCCTTCTCAACAACTTTTCAACGATTCTCAAGAATCCTTCACCAACCTTGGCGTCTCTATGAGTGAGGTAGTTCAGGTTCTTCAAAAGCAGCCCTTTTACAAAATGCCTGCCCCGATCAGCTCTAACCCAAGAACCAAAAATCTGGCTCTTTACTGTGAACATCATAGGGAAAGAGGCCATGTGACCGAGAATTGAAGAGCTCTCCGCCTGCTGGTAGAGAAGCTCCTAAAGGAAAGAAAATTCAAAGATCTGTTCCAGAAGGGAGATCCTTTCAAAAATTCGACCTCCAAGTGCAAGGAGGTAGCGGAAGTTCTTTGGGAATGAGAAGAAGTGGACGATGTTGGCTCTCTCGGCAACATCGGATATCCAGGTGAATGCATAGAAGCAAATGACGAAGGTACTTTAGGTAATCTCTATTACATTCATGGAGGTGCAGGACTAGAATCTTCAAAGAAAGCTAGCCTCGCAAGAGTCTATCAATACGAGGTTGCAGCTACCTCCTCCTCAGCTCCAATTCGGGGAACGGTCACCTTCGGGCAAGAAGACATTTCCTTGACCGCCAATCCTTTCAATGACGCAATTGTTATCAAGGCGGTAATTGAAAATTATACCGTAGATAAGATCCTGGTGGATTCCAGAAGTTCGGTGAATGTCCTCTTCAAACCTGCTTTCGAGGCGCTGGAAACCGGGAAAGCTCTTCTCTCTACAGAAGGGGCACTCTATGGTTTCTCAGGGCAGAAGAAGGAGGTGGAAGGAGTTGTCACCCTCTCAGTGACATTAGCATGTATTGTAAAATTGGTAAAATTTATAGTCGTTGAAGCTCCGAGCAGATACAACGTAATCTTTGGGAGGCCAGTCCTGAACGAGTATCAAGCAATAATTTCAACTTATCATCAGGCCGTGAAGTTTGCTATGAATGGTAAATAATACCATATTAGGAGCGATCCGAAGAAGGCTAGAGAATGTTACGTCAGGATGGTTAATGTGGTCGAATCATCTCCTCTCGAGGAAATTAACATCTCCTCAGCACCTCAAATTCTTGATCAGGTCAAAGTAGCAGAAGAGATAAAAGAAGAAGATGCAAGAGACGGAGCTCGCTTGGAACCTGCCCAAGTGGTTCAATCTGTACCAATCAGCAAAGAAGATAAAAGCAAGAAGCTTTCGATCAACACTGAATTGCCCGAAGCTAATAAGGATCAATTTATCTCTTGCCTTCTGAAGAACTTGGATGTCTTCGCCTGGTCGGTGGATGACATGCCAGGAGTTGATCCAGATGTTGCCTGCCACCACCTTAACATCGATCCTAACTTCACCCCAATCAAGCAAAAGAAATGAGCAGTGGCAGAGACTCTCGCTCAGCCAATCCGGGAGGAGGTGGAGAAATTGTTAAAGGCTAAATTTGTTCAGGAGATTCAATACCCTGAGTGGGTATCAAATGTTGTGATGGTTAAAAAAGCTGGTGGAAAATGGCGGATGTGTGTAGACTTCACCAAACTTAATAAAGCTTGCCCTAAAGATTGTTACCCCTTGCCTCAGATAGATTCTTTAGTAGACTCTGCGGTGGGATTTTCTTGCATGAGTTTTTTAGATGCGTTCTCCGGCTATCATCAAATAAAATGCACAAGCCCGACATTCCTCACACCTCATTCATTAAGAATGATGGATGCTTCTGTTATCTCGTAATGCCTTTTGGGCTAAAGAATACTGGTGCAACTTATCAGAAAATGATGGACACTGTTTTTAAAACCCAGAAAGGGAGAAATTTAGAAGTTTATGTCGATGACCTTTTAATCAAAAGCAAGCCTCAACTCACCTTAATGACCTAAATGAAACTTCCGCGACCCTCCGAACTTTCAATATGAGATTGAACCCATTGAAATGTGTTTTCGGAGCTAGCAAGGGAAAGTTTCTTGGCCATCTCCTTACTCCGGAAGGGCTGTAGCCGAATCCCGATAAGGTGAAAGCTATCTTAGAAATGTCATCTCTCACATCCCCTAAGGAAGTTCAGCAGCTGGGTGGGAGGATGGCAGGTTTGAGCCATTTCATCTCCCGCTCTGGAGATAAGAGTGCTCCTTTCTTCAAAACTCTCCATGGGGGGGGCAAGTTTGAGTGGACAAAGGAGTGTGATGATGCTTTCAATCAGCTCAAGAAGCAGCTGACGTCAACTACCTTGCTCCAGATCCCCAGAGAGGGAGAAGATCTCTTTCTGTACCTCGGAGTTGGCTCCGATGCCATCAGTTCGGTTTTGGTCAGGGAAGAAAAGAAGAAGCAGCTTCCAGTTTATTATGTAAGCAAAATCTTAAAGAATGCAGATACCCGATACCCCATTCTCGAGAAGTTCGCTCTAATGCTTGTGAATTCGGCACAAAGATTGAGACCTTATTTCCAAGCCCATTCAATTCAAGTTGTCACCGATCTTCCGCTAAAGAGTGTCTTAGAGGACGCAGAGCATTCAGGTAGATTGGCAAAGTGGGCAATAGATCAGGCTCAGCGAATTTGACATCTATTATATTCCTAGAGTAGCAATCAAAGCTCAGGTGTTAGCAGATTTCATGATCGATGCAAAGGAGGCTAGTTCAGAGAAGGAGTTCGGAGCTCCTCTCGCCTGGGCAATTTTCGTTGATGGAGCTTCAGGAAAAAATTCTTCCGAATCTGGAGTTATTTTGATCAATCCAAATGGAGTTAGACTAGATCAAGCCTTGAAGTTTTATTTTCTGACAACAAACAACCAAGCAGAATATGAAGCTTTGCTCGCCGGTCTTAGATTCGCAAGAGAATTGGGAATCGAAGATGTTCAAGTCAGAACAGAGTCTCTGGTAATGGCATCTCAAGTAAATGGAAACATCGAGACCAGAGATCGCATTTTGAAGCAATATCAATCCCTAGTAAAAATTGAGATAAGCAAGTTCAAGAGCTTTACAATCCAACATATCCCAAGAGAAGAGAATAAGGAGGCAGATGAGCTAGCAAAATTTGGTCTTCTTTCAGGAGGAACTACCTCAGAGTTATTTCGTCCAGCCATCGAGGAGGGAGAAGTTATGCAGATAGATCAACGTCCGTATTGTATGGATCCTTTCATACTTTACCTCTCGACTGGAGGTTTTGACTCTCAACAGTAAAGAATAGGAAAAGGTTTAAACTTATAGCAGCCCATTATTATCTTGTTGCAGGAATTCTTTACAGGAAAACTTTTCTTTCGTCGTTGGCACGAGGCGTTTCCGAAGAAGAAATTCCAGTTATCCTTCAGGAGGTTCACTCAGGAGAATATGGTAGTCATTCGGGATCTAGAACCTTAGAAAAAAGGATTCTAAGGCAAGGATATTTCTTGCCACAAATGAAGAAGGATGCAGAAAAATTTGCGAAAAAAATGTGTTCAATGCCAGAAATTTACCCCCCTTCAGCATCAGTCAGCTCAACAGCTTAGGTCAATAGCCACCCCCATGGACGTTTGCGGTTTGAGGGATGGATTTGATTGGACCTTTTCCTTTAGCAAGTGGTCAGCGCAGGTTCATTCTAGTAATGATTGATTATTTCAGTAAATGGATTGAAGCAAAGGCATTAGCTAAGACTACTACTCAAATAGTGAGAAATTTCATCTGGGGAAGATAGTTTGTAGACACGGAATTCCCATGGCAATCATCACAGATAATGGTCCACAATTCAACTACTCAAATCTCATAAATTTCTGCAATCAGATCGGCACTGAGTTACGATTTGCCTCTGCACATCACCCTCGGAGCAATGGTCAGGTAGAAGCCGCCAATAAACTCATAATCAACCTCCTGAAGAATAAAGTGGAAAATCTTAGAGGTAATTGGGCGAAACAGCTACCTTCAGTATTATGGGCTTTAAGGACAACTCCAACTTCAGCCACTGGGGAAACTCCTTTTAAATTATCTCATGGCTCAAAAGCTCTCATTCCCGTCGAATTTGAAGTTAGGAGTTCGAGAGTGCTACTATCTAAGTAGCATCAAGATAACTGGTTGGAAGAAAATGATGAAGAGTTTAAATGCAGCCTGGATCTCATTGAAGAAATAAGGGATACGACAACTATCAGACAAGAAGAAATAAAAAAGAGGATGGATAAATTTTTTGACAAAAATGTTAGAGTTAAAGAATTTGTTGTTGGAGACCTGGTCCTCAAGAAAGTTGACACAGCAGCAAGACCTGGCTCGATCGGGAAGCTTAATCCGAACTGGACAAGGTCATTCATTGTTAAGGAAGCGCTCAAGAATGGAGCATACCATCTCCAATCTCATGAAGGGGAAGATTTATCTCACACTTGGAGTGGAGATGACCTCAAGCGTTTCTTTTCTTAAAAAACTTGTATTCTACTGTCTCTTTCTTTCTTTCTTTCTTTCTTTTTGCAAATGTTATGATAATGTGAATGTAAACTCTTGCTTCATGTATATAAGAAAGAAAGCCATGAGATATAATTAACTAACTATTAAAGGCTAAGGTCCTACCAAGAGAGGTATCGACGGATCCTACTTCATTCCCGCTCGACTTGAAGCTTGAGATGTAAATCTGCCAGGACCACAGGTAGAGGGGAGATGTCGCATTTGTGTAGCAGTAGCTCGCCAAGCTCGTGTGGAGGAACTTTAGTATGTCGGGTCCTAGCTGACATTTGACACACCTCTACATCAAGGGAAGTCTAGTGAATGTTCAGCTCTATCATGCATCGTAGGAGGACATCATTACATCCTTGATGATCTTTCTAGGGAAAGCAACGTCGGTGTAACCCCCGCGGTATGACCGCACCTACCCTATGGTTCATCTTGTTTTGTGACCCTCGAATGCTCATTGTTGTGAGGATAGCCAAGAAGCAGTTGATTTTATGGTATAACCTTAAATAATCTCTTGGGGAAAGTAATGTCGGTATAGCCTCCGTAGCATAACCACACCTGCCCCTTTTTAGATCATTCTGAGTTGCTCACTTCGGATATTAGAATTTTGATGGTCTTTTGAGGAAAGCAATATTGGCGTAGCCGCACCTGCCCATTAGACCGTTACAAGTTATATATATCGTTATGCCTTTATTGTAAAAGGGCGGTCTAAGGTTTTTGAAGACCACCGGTCTTGATATCAGATTGTTTTGGGAATGGGGCGGTCTAGAGCAATTAAGACCGCCGCCTATAAGTTCTTCAAGACCTTATAGGATTTTTAAGTGGCCAATATTTACAGTATGTTTATGATTCCAAGCTATTGAAGGGTGGTCTGGGAAATGTGAGATGGGCGTCAAGCTAAATTAGCGATCTGGAAAAATAGGAGGTCATTGATTCTCTTTGAAGGAATCATTTCTATCCAAGCAAGAGGCGCTCTAAGTCATTAAAATATCGCCATTCTTGCTCTTATTAGAGGCTATTTGAGAATCAAGGGGATTATGGCCTTTTATCTCTGAAGTTCTTACAAATTCAAGATCACCAGTTTTAAGAAAGGCAGCCTGTGAAATATTGAAGATCACATCCTATATTTACTCATTTGTTTGGGAAACAACATCTACGAATTGTCACTTTTTATCTTGACAAATGTTTAAAGATCGAGGTCGCAAATGTGATAAGCGACCTCGTGAAGATGTATTATAGCCAGAGACCGCCAGTCATAATCTTGTTCTTCCTCAGCGATCTCATGATCTCATTCTTGTTTAAGCAAAATTGTTATCTACCGGTCTGGAAAAATAAAAGATCGTGGATCCGACTTATAAATATCTTATAAATAAGGGAGATCGCTGGTTATCATAAAACGATTCTTCCAAATACCCAAGGAATGGCCTGAAGAATTAAAGATCGCAGACTATCCACTATGAAAGGGCTGTATTTTTCAAGGAGCGGTCTCAACCGTGGAAGATCATATCTTATGTTCCTGCTCGAAGTTATTAAGAATCAATATCTACGAATTGATGTTATCTTGGCAGATCTTAAAGGTCGTAGACCGCAAATATGATAAGCGGTCTCATATAGGTATATTTTAGCCAGAGATCGCCAGTCTTAAGAAATCTTACCCATCTTTGGTTATCTCGTGATTTCATTCTGGTTTAATTAAAGCTGGTATTAAACCTCCCAGTAATGCGATCTGAAAATTGTAAGGTCTCCTTTGTTGAACTGATCAATATAAAATGTATAAGGCAATTATCTCGAGCTAGGTAACATCTAAGGCATTGAGATCGAATGTCATTTATATCTCATTACAACGGGGTCGTGAATGGTACAATCGACATTGACAAAATTATGCATGAAAAACATTCATTCGCAGAAGAGACAAAGGTATACCGAATTTCTATTTTTCTATTTTAATATTCATTGCATCAGATCGTGCGGTCATAAAATCCACAGACATAAAGTAAAGATTACAATTAGATCTATTGGCTCTTCGATCTTTTCGAAGACCGCAAATTTGACGAAGAGGAATCAGCCTCTTCAGAAGATTCTCCTAAGCCTCCTAGAATTCTAGATCCAGAACTCGAGCTCGCTCCAGAGCTCTCGTCATCACCTGCGACATATTGGCTTCCACTTGCCTTGTCTGCATCGATGATCTCCACATCTTCCTCTTCCTCAATGGCGGTCTCTTCTGCTGTCATCGATTGATCACCTATTACCCTCGTTGCATCAGGGAAGAGATCGGCAAATTTGATATCTTTGAATTCTTCAGTAAGATCGTCGCGGTCTCGAAGCTCTGAAATCACCTGCTCCGCTATTTCTTTTATGTGTTGCATTAGAGCGTTATGGAATTCGGGATTATCTGGATCGTATGCTGCTTCATTTGATTGATGCAGAAGAAAGCAATTAGGTCGCACGGTCACATAAAAGAATCTAGATACCTCAAGTAAAAATTCTTACCCTTCGCTCTTCATGTAGGACCTCGATCTCTTTCAGGGCTCTTCGCAGAGACCGCCCCATATGGTGATTTAAGATCGTGCTCCTAGCGGTCGCTTTAGCGCATGCATTAGGAAGCATTTTGGTCTCAAAATAATATGCTTCTTTGAGGTTTTTCTTTCCATAAAGGGCTAAGGTGACCGCAAAAGCGTGGCGGGATAGTTTTCCGCTTCAAAAAGGGAGATCGGTGGACACCTTCATGGCCTTCCCTTTTGCACCCCATTTGAGAAGGGGTTTTCCCTTAATGTCCTTCTGTTTCTTCATGAAACCGGCCATAGGAAACTGGTCGCTGGCAGTCTCAGATGCACCACAAACCCCAGCGGTCTCGCATTCTTCTTCTCTTCTTTCCCTCTGGGTGAGCACCTCTTCAGCTGGTGCCACCGGGTTGGTTGCAGGGATCGCGAAGGTCGCTGGAAAAAAATTTACAAAGTTACAAAAAATGTGGAAATATCGCATAAGACCGCAGGAAAATTACTCACTTTCTTCCGGAGGAATTTCAGCGATCTCAGGCCAGATCGCTGGATAATGAAGGAGATCCAGTCGCTTGCCCGCTAAAAAGGCTAAAATTTTCAGCTCCTCTCCTGAGATCGTCTTGTTTTTCCTGAAGACGCATTCTGCTCTCAGAGATGGTCGACTGCTGAGACCGCCGAGGTCGCCTTCAAAAATAAGCAACCTTTCTATCCAGAAAGGAACTTTATTGGGAAGATTTAAAAATTTTGCACCTTCACATGAAAAATAGATTAACCCCTTAAACTCCTCTTTCTTTTGTCCTTCTTTCAATACTTTTGCAGTAAAGGTCGCGCGGAAGAGTGTCATTGTAAACTTAATTCTTTCCGACCTCGGGTAATTAATAAAACATTGATGAGACCGATCGAGTTTGGAGGCAGCTGAGCGAACACAAATCCGTAATATTACATTACCTTAAGAATTTCCCAAGGAAGAGGAAATTTCAGCCCATGATCAAAGTGATAAATGGGAATAGAGAACTTATTTTCTTCTCCAAAATTTAATCCTTCATCTTCTTTAGGCGGTCTCACCACGATCTGGTTTTGGATCATATGTTTTGCAAGAAAGGACAGGTATTCATCCTTGGAAAGACGGCTAGGTTTGTGATCGGACTCCAAGAAGACTTCGCCAGAAGAAACTCGCACGGACACCATAATTGGAGTTCGCTGAGACCGGTGCTTAGGGCGCATTCGAGAAGTATGAAAAGAAAATTCGAAGGCCAGCAATTTATAGAAATCCAAGGATATTTTCGTAATGATGACATCCTCTGAGATCGGCCAGTAAAATTGCGCAGACCGATGCTATACCTGCATAAGATTAGAGATACCGCTATACAATCGGTCTCATTGAAAAGAGATCGCTGAATCTCAGAGCACGACAAGTACATGAATAAAAGTAAAACGAGCAGCACACAATAATAAGAGATCGACATCACCACATCATAGAGATCGCACATAAATAAAAATTATTGCCAGTATATATATATTATAATACGATCAAATTGTTCAAGTTTTCAAATGTTCAAGACCGGATGATGAAATAGTTTATCTTCTATTTGGACGCTTTCTTCCTACAAAAGCCGCAATGTCTTGCATCTCATTCATGGTGGTCAGGACAGACTCCAGGCTATGATTAGCGGACATTGCAGCTCGATGAATCTTGGACATCTCCTTGTCCACCTTCTCCATTGGGATGACCATGATTTCTGAAGTCGGACACTCCTCCGCGTGATCGCCAGAAGCCCCCGGCCTCATTGTCATTTTTGCAGGACCACCCCTCAGGATGGCGACCTCAGTAGATAGAGTTGCGGCTTTCCCCTTGTAGAATTCAGCGTGCTTTTCAGCTTTTTAAAGCGCCCGGACGAGCTCGGCAATCTTCAGATCGCACTCCTCACGAACTCACTTTTCATTAGTACGCAGCCTTTCTTCGAAGTCGGCGGTCTAAACCCGGAGTTGATCATCTCGAGCACGGAGTTGATCATTTTGCGATCGCTCCCGAATCAGCATGGAGTGGACATCCTCAAACATTGGCTTAAGGATGTCAGCAAGCTGGGGTGAAACCACCATCTCTTACGGAAGGAACTCTCCTTCCTCAGAAACCTCCGCGACTTCATTATCAGGGATCGAAAAAGTACGATAGTCAGCTCAACTACAAACAGTTCAAAGATAGAAGTTTTCGCGTAAATAGAATACTTGGAAAGAAATCAAGACCGCATTCATGCGAGGTACTTTCAATATCTTTTGTGACCGTGGTTTCTGCGGTCAGCAAAAGGCGGTCTGATCCCCTTAAGCACTCAAGGTCCATTCTTTCCAATTCCCTCTTTTGTGATTTCTCTCCCTCTTTTCTCCTCCTTTTTAACTCTATGTTGCTAACATGAATGTCATATGTTTCAATGATGACGATCTCATGCCTTCTCTCTGGAGATCTAGGTCGAACAACAGGTAGGGGAAGGAATTCCAACGATTTAGTAACCATCGTTGTCTTACCAGCCCGCAAGGCAGAGATCGTCGTTGCGCGATCTGACGCCGCTTTGTTTATTTTGTCAACCTGAGCAGCAGAGGGGTTCGACAGACCGCAAGAAAGTGCAATTTTCTACTTTTCAATCTGTCGAACTCTCTCCTCATCAGAAGTATTTTTCTTTTCTTTCTCTTCGGTGAGCAGAGCAGCATTCCTCTCTTCTTCCTCTTTCTCTACAGCGAGCAGAGCGGCCTTTTTCTCTTCCTCCTTTCTCTTTGTGGCGAGCAGAGTAGCCTTCTTCTCTTCTTCTTTCTTCCTCTTTGTGGCGAGTAGAGCAGCTTTCTTTTCTTCTTTTTTCCTTTCAGCAACTCGCGATATCCTCTCCTTCGCCTCTTCCCTCTCTTTCTTTTCCCTCTCTTCATTCTCAACTTCCGCCTTTAATCTGACCGCCTCTATAGCGGTCTCCTTCTCCCTTTCGGCGATCTCCTTCTCTGCAACGGTCACCCGGAGATGTTCAGATTCAAAAGGGTCCATCACCTGCAAGATCGAACAAGAGAAATCATTAGAAGAATTTTCATCAAGATAAGCAATCAGCTCGGAGTCCGCTTCTCTTGAAGAAGATGAGATCGTAGAAGGGAAATAGAGACTGACCTCACTACTTGTCTTCCCAGGAACATTCTTAGGATGTTTAAGACCGTTGCTTTCAGGAAGAGTGATCGCATCTGGAGCGGTCACACCTTCACTTTCTTCATTCTTCTTTTTCTTGGCAGTTTTAGCAGAGGAACTTGAGTTCTTTCTATTTTTGTTTTCACAGCTTCTTGAGAATCAGTGATCTACTGCCAAATTCTCTCAGCCTCAACCTTCTTCTCGTGCATTCTAGCAATATCTTCGGTTGAGTAAGTCTCCACATATGGGACAGTGGTCTGGTTAAGGACCTCAACAATTTTCTTGCAATCAAAAGAAATAGAGAGATCAAGAAAGTTCAGCACGAGAGGACCCGAAGAACTACTTGACAAATCAACAACAGTAGAGACCGGCAAAACCGTGCTCTCAGGCAAGTCAGACTGTTTCTTCAGAGAAGATCGAGCGGTCTCTTTGGACGTGCCCGCCTCAACCAGAGTCTGGGGAGCCTTATCCATCTTCTTCTTCTTCAGGCTGGCGGTCTCCTTTTTCTTCGGAGAAGACGCTCCTGGCGATCGCTTATTCAGCCGAGATAGCACCGTCACCATTGTAGAGATCATTTTTTGTATGATTTCTGGTGATCGCTTGATGTTCAAGCTCGATGTTCCTTTCAGAAAGTTATGGATTCTGAAGCCCTGAAGCTGTATTTATAGAGCCCAACGCATTTATGTCGGTCGCGATCTCAGTGGTCAAAGTGAATATTTCCAAAGTTCCAGCGCAACTTGAAAATGTGCGGGGATTATGTTTGCCCGGAAATCCGCGACCTCTCTTCTCCAGTCAGAAAGAACCCTTCCAGCGGTCTCAGATTTGAG
This sequence comes from Dactylorhiza incarnata, assembly GCA_033032865.1. Classification (NCBI taxonomy): domain Eukaryota; kingdom Viridiplantae; phylum Streptophyta; class Magnoliopsida; order Asparagales; family Orchidaceae; genus Dactylorhiza; species Dactylorhiza incarnata. The sequence continues at coordinate 718,571 of JAWHQI010000102.1, read as the reverse complement.
AGACCATCCAGATCGCCCGCTCTACCTCTATTATTTTCTCCCAAGGCACAGGCGATCAAGCCTCTAACAGACCGCCAGACCGTGCGGTCTGGTCTCTTTTTCCTTTTTTGTTATTAACACCCCTTTCCTCTGCCCCGACTCTCTTGTACCCCGGGCAGTCCGTGATTTTTGGATCTACCCATTTGTGCAGCCTTTGCGTCTATAAATAAAGGGGTAGGGGTACCTGAAATGGGAGCTTTGCTTCGAGCCTCCAGCTTACAGCATGTGTAAGCGGTCTCAAATTTGTCGCTTTTATACCTCTCCCCCCTGGCCTGTTTTAGACCCCCATTGTAGTCCTTCTTTGAGATCAATCCCAGCAGTTTTTCCTCCTGTTGATCTCTCCTTTGGCATCTTCGTCCTAAGTAACCTGTACTCCGCAGTTCCTTCCCTTTTCTTTTAGTGTGAGTCTTGGAGGTACATTTTTTTGTACCAACAGACTTGGTCCTCAAGATTCTTCGATCTCTTCCTCTAAAATTCAATCTGAAGGTGACGGCTATCTCGAAGTCGCACAATCTAAGAACGCTCCAGGTTGAGAGCCTCATTGGGAATCTCAAAACCCATGAGGTAGAACTCAAGATCCAATACGATGAATAAAACAAGGAGCCAAAGAAGAAGATGTTGGCACTAAAATCAAAGAAGGAGTGCCAAAAGGATGAGGATGAAGATGAAGAAAGTCTCTTGGTAAAAATTTTTTGAAAGTTCATGCGAAATTCGGAAAGGAGAAACACCTTCCGGAAATATTTCCAAAAGGATGCAAGATGGAAAGGGTCATCTTCAAAGAAGGAAAAGGAGAGCGACGATGAAGAAGAAAGACCTCCGCCGGAATGCTATCATTGCAGGAAGACCGGGCATATTCGGAGCAAGTGCCCAAAGTTTTTGAAGGAGAAAAAGGAAAAACGACACAAATGGAAGGAAAAGAGGAAGGTACTAAAAGCTAAAACATGGGATGACTCCTCCTCCTTCGAAGAATCAAGCGGGTCTTCATCAAGCGACAATGAGGAAGCAAATATATGCCTCATGGGACATGAAAACGACGACGGCGACACCAGTGTTCTTAGTGACACTGAGGTAATTCCTCCAACTTATGATGAACTTTTTAATGAATTTCTTGAAACTTGCAAAGCTTTTGATAGAAATATAAAAGATAGTATTTTATTGAATCGTGGAAATGAATCTTTAATTAAAGAAAATCAAAAGCTTTCCAAAAATTGATTTTTTTTAGAAAAGAGAAAGGTTTCTTGCCAAGAGTGTGATCGATTAAAATGGCAAAAGATATTGAAGATTCTCTTTCTAAAGCCCTCTCCCATGCCAAAACTCTTACAAAAGAGAAGGGGGAATTAGAAAGGAAATTAGAAGCCTCTCTTTTGCAAATTAAAACTAATTAAAAGGGTTTTGAAAATAGGTGTATCATGCTTGTGAAAGAAAATTCATCACTTAAAGCACAAGTTCATGATCTCACCATGGCCATTAAAAATTTTGGAATGGGCCAAAAATCACTGGATATGATTTTTGGGAACCAGTGCTACGATTCTGGAAAATTTGGGCTCAGATATAGGTGAAGGCTACCGCCCGATGCTAGCCACTAACGTCGGCGCTAGCACCTCATACAAAAATTCAGTTGCTTCTTTAGCAAAAAACATTTTCATCTACAAAACAGATTCCTTCTAGCAAGAATTACACAACATTCCAGAAAAGGGTCTCAACCCCCATTATTTCGTGTGCAAACTGTCATAGGTTGGGTCACACGTCTAGTTCTTGCAGGAAAGTGAAACAAAATGCTTTAAAACAAATCTGGGTACCTAATGCTTCCACTTATTCTATGGGTGGTACCGCTTGGGTGTTCGGATCATTACTCTCATCTTCTTTCTAAATGTGCAGGCAGGCTAAGGACAATGAAGACGTGTGGTACTTGGATTCTTGATGCTCCAAGCACATGACGGGCAATAAATGAAAGTTCTTTAGCCTAGAAAAGAATAAGGGAGGGATCGTGATGTTTCGCGATAACGAAAAAGGAAGGATCATGGGAATTGATACAATTGGTAACGAATCATTTACGATATCGAATGTTCTTTATGTGAAAGGGCTAAAACATAATCTAATTTCTATTAGCCAATTATGTAATAAAGGATTATATGTTTTATTTGAATCTTCTAATAACTTATGCAAAATATCTAATCCTACTACAAAATATATTTTACTAACTACACCAAGAATACATAATGTTTATATAGTTCCATTTCATGATCTTTCAAAATCATCTATAAAATGTTTTATCACCAAAAATGATGATTTAGAACTTTGGCATAGACGGCTAGGACATGCTAGCACAAAGCTTATTGTAAAACTTGCCAAAAGTGATTTAATTAGAGGGTTGCTTAGGTTAAATTGAAATTTACCTTCACTTTGTTCACCATGTCAAAAAGGTAAATTTACAAAGTCCTCTTTCAAAAGTAAAAAATATCATTTCTACTACAAGACCCTTGCAATTAATTCATATGGATCTTTTTGGTCCCGTTAGCACCGCAAGTCTTGGTGGTAGATTATATTCATATGTTTTAATAGATGATTTTTCAAGATATTGTTGGACATTATTTCTCTCATCCAAATCTGATGCGTTTTGTGAATTTTCAAAATTATGTACTCGTATTCAAAATGAAAGTGATTTAAAAATTAAATGCATTCGCTCGGATCATGGAGGAGAATTTGAAAATGAAAGGTTTACATCTTTTTGTTATATGTTAGGCATTAAACATGAGCTCTCTGCACCACGCACACCACAACAAAATGGTGTTGTAGAATGAAATAATAGGACACTTCATGAACTAGCACGCGTTATGTTATGTGAATATAAATTGCCTAAGTCTTTTTGGGTCGAAGCCGTAAATACATCATGTTATGTTATGAATAGAATCATGCTTCGCCCATCTCTTAATCACACACCATATGAACATTATTTTCAAAAGAATGCTAACGTATCTTTCTTCAAAGTTTTTGGTTGTAAATGTTTTATTTTGAATACTAAAGATAGCTTGGGAAAGTTTGATGAAAAATGTGATGAAGGAATTTTTCTTGGATACTCTTCAACTAGTAAAGCTTTTAGAATTTTTAATAAAAGAACTAGTAAAGTTGAAGAGTCGATTAATGTGAAATTTGATGAGCTTGTTCCTTGTGTAGAAAGATTTTCCGCAGACGAAGGACATAATCTCTTACCACCTTTGGAGCATGGTGATGAGGAACCTTCCAAATAAGTGGAAGATTAGGCCAAGGAAGATGATTATGTACCTCCAAGCGCCTTGAAATTTACAATGGATCATCCATGGGAACTAATAATTGGTGAACCATCCGTTGGGACAAGAATTCGCTCCTCTTCATGAATCTTATTCAAACATTTATTTTGTTTCCGAAATTGAACCAAAAATCGTTTCAACTGCTCTAAATGATGAATTTTGGTTTTTGGCTATGAATGAAAAGCTAGAACAATTTGAGCAAAATAATGTTTGGAAATTAGTAGAAAGACCATCTAATCACCATGTTGTAGGTGTAAAATAGATTTTTAAAAATAAATTAGATAGTGAGTCTAGAATCACTAGAAATAAATCACGCTTAGTAGCACAAGAATATTCTCAAATCGAGGGGATAAATTTTGATGAAACTTTTGCACCCGTTTCTAGAATGGAATCTATACAAATTTTTCTAGCATTTGCAAGCTTTAAAAGAATTAAACTATTTCAAATGGTTGTAAAAAGTGCTTTCCTAAACGGGTTTGTAAAAGAAGAATTTTATGTTGAACAACCCCCCCCCCCCCCCCGATTTTATTTGTGAAAAATTTCCCAATCATGTTTATAAACTAGAAAAGGCGCTTTATAGTCTAAAACAAGCACCCCGTGCATAGTAGGAAAGACTTACATCATTTTTATTAAAGCACGGTTATATTATGGGAAGTGCCGATAATACTCTCTTCATTAAGCGCAGCAATGATGATTTGATTATTTTGCAAATATTTGTTGATGATATAATCTTTGGATCTACTAATGAAGAGTTATGTAATGAAGTTAATTTAGTGATGAAAATTGAATTTGAAATGAGTCTTGTAGGAGAACTTTCTTATTTTCTTGGTTTTCAAATATCACAATCAAATGATGGTATTTTTATATGTCAACCTAAATATGTTCATGATATGCTTAAACGCTTTGGATTTGAAAACCTTAAACATGCTTCTACACCAATGAGTGCATCACTAAAATTAGGAAAAGATGAATCAGGAATTTCAATTGATCAAACTTTATATAGAGGTATGATAGGATCACTACTTTATCTAAGTACAACTAGACACGGTATTATATTTGTCGTATGCTTATGTGCTTGATTTCAAGCCAATCCAAAAGAATATCATTTAAAAGTGGTAAAACAAATTTTTATATATCTAATTGGGTCATCTAGATTAGGATTATGGTACCCGGCAATAATTCATTTACACTTCATGGCTATTCCGATTCGGAATATGCTGGATGCTCACTTGATAGAAAAAGCACTAGCGGTACTTGCCATTTCCTGGGACCTTCATTAGTTGCTTGGTCTAGTAGGAAACAAAATTCGGTTGCACTCTCCACCACGGAGGCCGAATACATTGCACTAGGAAGTTATTGTGCATAAGCACTATGGATGAGCCAAACTCTAGAGGACTTTGGTTTTCATCTAAAAAATATTGAATTAAAATGTGATAACAAAAGTGTCATTGATCTTACAAATAATCCGGTATACCATTCTAGATCCAAACATATAGATGTGCGTCATCATTTCATAAGAGATCACTTTAAAAAGGAAAATGTTAGTATAAGTTTCATTGGCACGGACTCTCATCTTGCTGATATATTCACTAAACCTCTTCCCAATGCAAGGTTTCAAATGTACGTTAAGGTTGGAATTATGAGTCTTAGACATCTTGGGATGAGTTATATGAAAAATGCTAAAGTTTTTAGGCTATTTGAGCAATCAAGACATCTCTAAAAATTACAAAATTTCTGCATAAGAACTCTTAAGACTCTTAATAAATATTAAAAAAACATAAGTTTAAAATTCACAAGATTTCTCTCACTGTTTGTCGCGCTAGCACTAGCGCCAGAGCTAGCATGGGTATTCGATTTTTCTATTTTTTTTTTAATTTCGAAAAAATCAATTAAATTATGTTAGTTTATATGTACTACTTAGTTTTGTATTTCTGACATTTGTTATTTTTGTTTTATTAATATTATGAAAAATCAACTACAAAATTTCAAAATTCAAAAAAAAAATACAAAATATTTTTTGTGGTTTTCTATTTTTTCTTTCATGAAAATTTTCAAAACAACAAAAAAAAGTATGATCTTTATTGTTAATATCAAGCATGTATGAATTCTATTATTTAGAATTATTTACAATGTTAAAATTCATTCCTTCAAATTACTATGAACATTGTTTTGTTTATCATGCTTTGATATATCTAAATTAAGTGCATCAATTATATTGAAAAATATGTGTAAAACCAAGCTTAGCATGCCTCTAAGTATGAGTAAATGTTTTGTGATTGATAAAGATACTTTTTCCCTCACTTGTTTTGGTAATTTACATGTGTGTTTAAATCTAAAATGCTTGCTTGTGTATTGTAATTATGCAATGAAATAAAACTTGCATAAGTTTATTACCTACACTACATTTGAATTGCACTTAAGAAATTAAGACAGGTGGTTGAGTTTAAAAAATTGAATTGTTGGGTTTGCAAAACAAGTGTATTCGGATATTGTTGTCACACAAAAGTGAACAAAAATAAAAATAGACAAATATAAATCCACCAAGCACTACTTGAACCTCCTGATAAGTCTTCATAAGCATTGCGAGGTTGAGCACATTAGAAAGAATAGTAAAGTGTCTTGTGCAAACCTTGATTATTACACCACTTTTTCTATAATATGTGCATTAAAGTGTGTGAAAGATAATATACTTGTGTTTTATTGTGCACTTTGCTCTACATATGTCTTGTATTTTGTGATTTAAATCACTTGTTAACATTGCTCAAAATACACTTATGTGCACATCATTATCTTTCATAACACTTCTTCTTATGAGTATTGGATTCTAATGATTTATCTATACTACTCTTTATATAATAAATGCACTAGATAACCTAGCATGATCTCTATAATGTTTGGTATCTCTTAAACTTGAAATTAAGTAACATTGTAGTATATTTTCTTTTTTATGTTCATTTCATGCTTGATAACTTTATATAAAACTATGAGATTTCGAAAAGGTAAAACGTTATTACATTTTGAACTTAAACTCATATTTATACTTATGATTTTCATGCTTACAAAAAGATGTTTCTTATAATCTTCCGCTTGCTTAAAACTCTTATTTATTTATTTAAAATCTATTCCATATTATGCTTAAAATCTTCATCATTACCTATATTACAAAATATCGATCATGTTTTATCATATATAAAGAATTACTCCTTACTCCCTTATCCCATCTTCTTTTGATAATACCAAAAGGGGAGATTAATTGAAGAAATCTATAGGAGAAATCTAGAAGATTAAGGGGAGAATAATTCATGTAATCTATCTTCTAGGGGGAGTAAAACATAAATTGCATTTATGTAGGGGGCATTATGATAGGGGGAGTATGCATTATTCTCATGCTTATCATATACTATAGTATGCACTATTTCCTCGCTTATCATATACTATATACACCTTTGTTGATATCTTGCTAAGAGGATTTGTTATTATCAAAAGAGGGTGAGTGTTGGACATGTGTGTCACATCCCTTTGTTTGAGAATAACAAATCCCATATTGTATTTGATCTTGCTTGTCGTGTGTTTATAGTGTGCGGGAATTATAGGTGCAATACTCCACGGGTAGAAAGCAGTTTGAAACCAAAATCTCTGAAATGGAGCACTACCGCCAGCGATAGTGATATCGCAGGCGTTAGCGCTATCGCGGGTGCTAGGAGCTACCGCCAGGTGCTAGCTTCAGTTCGTGCCACAACGTCCCACTTCCACGATCTCTAACCATCCGCTACCACAGGCACTAGGAGCTACCGCAGGCGCTATCTCTAAGTTCTATAAAATGGAGCTTTCTCTCTCGTTTTGTAGATAGATCCCAGAGAAAATACCAGTGCCAAATTTCTAGAGTTGTTACTCTGTCGAAAGTTGATCTCCCACTCAAAGCTAAAGAAGATTTCTGAATAAGGACGTCATCACGCTGCATCCAAAGAACGATCGCTTCAACCACGCTTATGCTACAGCGATCCTTCATCTTCAACTTCAGAAATCTCATAGAGGGAGTTTTTTTGTGTTATTTCATTATCTTTGTGAATTTGTGTAGTTAACTCGCCTTGTGCTGGCGACTAGGTCCTTGCGCAGCTTAGGGGGAATTCGCCGCGTGTGTTGGCGACTAGTTCTAGGTGATTAGATCTATGGGGTGCTCGAGGCCATATCCGGGGAAGGGTTGGCTAGAGCGGCTTAAGGCCATATCCGAGGAAGGATAGGCTAAGGCCACCGGTTCGCAGGGATACTAGTCGGTATATAAAAGGAAAAATTGTTTACATTTGTGCGCCTCTGATTTCTAGTGATATTGAAATCAAATTTATGTAAACACTCTTTAATATAATACAATCATGTTTCTGTTTGTGTTTACTTGATTTCTTTCATTTGGCATAAATTCGAATATTGCAAATTACTTTTAGCTAAATTGTTATTTCGCTCTCTTTTATTGTAAAATAATTTAGTAAATTGCTTAAATATATAAAATGAATTTTTATTCCCTTATTCACCCCCCCCCCCCCCTCTAAGGGCGCCTATCGATCCAACACAAAGGCCCTACCACTCAGAACAATAAAGTTCTTATAGAAATAATTTGTTATACTTTTACAACAAAAGAAAGTATATATAAACCTTCAACTTTAATCTTCTGTTGTAGAGCACAGCATATGTTTTCTTGAAATAGGGCTGGATAACAGTAACTACAGTCCTTGCTTCAACTGATCTTCTTCTTTAGTAGAGGGAAGAAGATCAACTTGTTCTGCTGGATTAAATCAGCAGGACCAATCTTTCTCTCTTGACTTTATCTGTTTGCAGCTTGAGAGAGATTACTTCACAGGAAGAAGAAGATAAAGTTCTTCAGTACTGGTTCATTAATGTTCTTCTTCCCGATCAAATAGTTGTTGTTTCTTTGACCTAACATTCTCTTTTATACCTCCTGCAATCTGCAACGGCTCTAAGAAATGTTTAGTCACAACATGGACAAGAATAGAATTGATTATCTTGCTTTCTTGTCACTTATGCCAAAAATAGATCCCGCCTGTTTAACATTCATATTTGAATCTATCTCAGCAAATGGGATGTGAGACGGGCTTCACTCTCAGCGGTAGAAATAACATGCGTCTCAGTGGATCCACTGAGACAGTCTTCTCAGCAGTTTCCTCTATATGTAGCTCAGCTGATACAGACTTCTTCTCAGCGGCAATACAGCTACGTCTAAGCGGTTCAGCTCAGACCAGACTAGTCTTAGCTGATTTTGTTAGTGAAAAACAGAGACCTATTCTAAGATTTGGAAATAATTAAGCTTGTATAAACATGATATAAAATAGCTTATCAAATACAATATGCACTAAGCATTGTATGTGGTGCATCTTCAAATTTAGGGAACATTGAAGGGAAATATTGCCAACAAATTCTTTCTGCGTGTTAGCATTTCGTGAGCCCCAGACACAAATCTGTGAGGGAGGCTTATGGTTGAGGCTTGTCCGTTCGTTTGGCAGGAACTAGGATGCAGGAATTGGAATTAACCCAATTCCGATTCCCGCAGGAATTAGAATTGAAATAAATTCCAATTTTATTATTCGGCTGAATGCAGGAATTCTATCACAGAAATTAGAGTTATGAATTATGTGGAAGGAAGAGGATCTCAATCCCATTCTGTGTGGGCAGTGGCAAATTTTACTTTAGCTTGGGATTACTCTTCTCTTATACATTTGCATGCATGGAACCCCTGTGAATCGTTAATCAGAGAGCACTCAAAAGAATATTTATCATCTTTTTAAGTTAGGATCTAATGACACAAATTAAACAAGTTCAAAGAATGCTCTCATGCATGCTGCACGGACAAAACTGCAGCAAAAGCAAAAGGGAATGTATTAGAAATGCCATCGATGGGGTTTGAACAATGAGTACCAAATAAAGTGGAAGGAGGCTCTTCAACCACCACAAACTTTCCATTACGAAGATCAAGATTCTCATAAGTAAGGTTTATGATTCCCAAAGGTTCATTCAAGGGACCAAATTCATGCATTTTCCGAATATTTTCAGTAATTGTGCTAGGGCATGGGACAACTGTAGGTTATTTGAAACTTTAGGTTCATCATCGGTACTAAGTCCCATTTCACTAGATGGAATCCCAGTTGATGTGCAAGTTGACTTGTGAATTCCTATTAGATGATTACATCAGGTGCACCTTGGATAAGAGAGACAAAATATCACTGAAACCATGTGCAAACAATGAAATTTGAAGAACATCGTGAGAAAATATTGGAAAGAGCCCCACGAATCGGCTCAGGAAGAGACTTCAATGATTTATCAATAGCAGAATTCAGCTTAGTTGAAAATTGAGGAGGTAACTGCATGTGTAAAAGCATGCTTGTGAGAGGGAGAAGAAGCGCATGGAGGATGTTGCCATAGAAGTCGTCGGAGATACTATCGTCGGAGAAAAGCTTCGTCGGAGAAGAGCGTCGCTGGAGTTATGCCCCATTCACCTTCGTTCGCGGGAGCATAGTACGAGAGCACTCTATGGAAAATGTCGGAATCGTGAATGAAGACCTCGAGAGGTCGGAATTGGGGGGGTGTTTCCTCTATAGTGAATTCCCATGAGAATTCAATTGAATTCCAATTCCCACGATTTTTTTGGATTGCCGAACGACGAAATTGGAATTACCAATTGAATTCCAATTCCAATGTTTCAATCCCGACCTAACGAACGGGGCCCAAAAAGATTTGAGAGAGGATCCCAAACTTTTCGTTTGTGAAGAGAAGACTCCCAATAGTATCCCCGAGGACTCCCAATAGTATCCCCGAGGACCCCGAGGATCTGGTTTTGATAGAAAAGACAGCTGAGAGCTCTGAGGGGCATGATCGGAACCCTAAAAGTCAACGTCGCTTGCACGTGCACAACGCCCGCCTTCCATTTTGATGAAGCCATATGTGGTAAACATGAATTGTAGAAAAGGCGTAGAGGAGGTGGCTGTTCACAGAAATGAAGGAATACCTAAGGTACTTCTCTTGATATGGTATCATAATTGCGTCCTCATTCGTAGTTTGCCTCCTCTTTCACTCTGTTTGCATGCATGGAACCCTTGTGAACCGTTAATCAGAGAGTACTCAAAAGAATATTTATCATCTTTTTAATATAGGATCTAGTGGCACAAATTAAACATGGTTCAGAAAATGCTCTCATGCATGCTGCACGGGCAAAACCGCAGCAGAAGCAAAAGGGAATATATTAGAAACGTTATCGATGGGGTTTGAATAATGAGTACCAAATAAAGTGGAAGGAGGCTCTTCAGCCACCACAAACTTTCCATTGTGAAGATCAAGATTCTCAGAAGTAAGGTTTATGATTCCCAAAGGTTCATTCAAGTGACCAGATTCATGCATTTTCTGGATATTTTTAGTAACTGTCCTAGGGCAGGGGACATCTGTAGGTTATTTGAAACTTTAGGGTCATCACCAGTACTAACTCCCACTTCACTAGATGGAATCCCAGTAGACATGCAAGTTGACTTGTGAATAGGACAATTAGATGATTGCATCAGGTGCACCTTGGATAAGAGAGACAAAATATCACTGAAACCATGTGCAAACAATGAAATTTGAAGAACATCGTGAGAAAATATTGGAAAGTGGCCCACAAATCAGCTCAGGAAGAGACTTAAATGAGTTATCAATAGCAAAATTCAGCTTAGTTGAAAATTGAGGAGGTAACTACATGTGTAAAAGCATGCCTGTGAGAGGGAGAAGAAGCGCATGGATGACATTGCCAGAGAAGTCATTGAAGATGTCGCCAGAGAAGAGCATCTCCGGAGAAGAGCATCGGCGGAGAAGAGCGTCGTTGGAGGTATGCCTCATTCGACTTCGTTCGCGGGAGCACAACACGCGAGCACGCTATGGAAAATTTCAGAATCGTGAATGAAGACCTCGAGAGGTCTGAATTGGGGGGCATGTTTCCTCTATAGTGAATTCCCATGAGAATTCAATTGAATTCCAATTCCCACGATTTGTTTTTGATTGTCGAACGACGAAATTGGAATTACCAATTGAATTCCAATTCTAATGCTCCAATTCTGATCTAAGGGCCAAAAAAGATTTGAGAAAGGATCCCAAACTTTTCGTTTGTGAAGAGAAGACTCCTAATAGTATCCCCAAGGACTCCCAATAGTATCCCCGGGGACCCCGAGGATCTGGTTTTGATAGAAAAAACAGTCGAGAGCTCTCAGAGGCATGATCGGAACTCTATAAGTCCACATCGCTCGCGTGTGCATGGTGCCCACCTTCCATTTTGATGAAGTCGTAACCCTAAAAGAGGGGGTGGTAAACGTGAGTTGTAGAGAAGGCGTAGAGGAGGTGGATGTTCACAGAAATGAAGGAATACCTAAGGTACTTACCTTGATATGGTATCATAGCTGCGTCCTCATTCGTAGTTCTCCTCCTTCTCTTTTGCTTCGTTCTCTCTCTGAGTTGAGATCCCCCCCACAGTCTACTGCTACTTCTTCAAATTGCTGCTTTCTTCTCCCGCTGTGGGACGCTTTCTATTGTAGCTTCCCTATCCGGCCGTCAGCCTTCTGTACTTCTCGACGAGATTTTTTTCTATCGGCTGCCTGTTTCTTTTCCGAAAAGTCACCGTCAGCCGCCGACATCTCTCTACAGAATTGGTCTTATTTGGTTTTGAGCAATTCTTCGTTTATGAATTTGAAAAGGGAATTTTTGTTTGTTGAACTGCATGAATCAACACATGTTCTTGTTAACTTCAGTGCTTTAGTCATAGTTTTTATTTTATTATAAATTTATAATCACACTCTTGCTCTTGAACATGGAATTTTATTGTTAATCTCGTACTTCTTAGCCATTGTGAGGTATTATCGAAATAAAAAAAAATGTGGATGCATGAACAATCTAATAGTTATTTGATTCTTGTATGTTCAAACACGTTTGAGATTGATTAAATATGAAGGCATCAAAACCTGTTTATCTTCCCCTCTGTTACGTACAAGCGTCGTGAACAAAGGATAGTGCGGGCTTGATCTTTTTTTTTCAAGTAGAGCCGCACCTACTGGGATTCCCCCCTCGCGCCGCCAGGACCAACGTATCTGCCTCCTGCCGAATACGGCCCCGGTGGTCGTCCGTCCATACCGTTATCATTTTCTATAGAAGGATGAGATCGAGAGGCAGTGCACCAAGATGCTCCAGCAAGGCATTATCCGCCACAGCGTTTCCCCCTTCTCCTCACCCGTCCTCTTAGTCAGCAAGAAGGACGGCTCATGGTGCTTCTGCGTGGATTATCACGCCTTGAATGCTCAGACCGTAAAGGACAAATTTCCTATTCCAGTTGTGGAAGAGTTGTTGGACGAGTTGCATGGAGCATGTTATTTCTCCAAGCTGGATCTTCGCTCAGGATATAATTGTTGGGTTTTCTTCCAACAATGCATCAAATGCACACAAATGGAAATACGAACAAGAACAACCCAAAAAAACTACAGGGTCTTGCGATTTCATGAATCAAGAAATAGAAGAAGCAACACTATGCAATATACCTGAAGGGGATTGAGTCAATACTCAATCAAGATGCTCCAACAGGAAATCTGAAGAACAATCGTTGAGTTCCAAGCACTAAAATTGATCGGTGCCTCTACGGAAGTCCACACGAGTGAAGAAGAACCCTAGATTCTTGTCGCACAAGAACAAGGTCGGAGAAGGAGAGCCCTCTATGTTTTCCCACAGACTGCTAGATCCGAAGAGGGGGAAAATGGCGGTGACAGCGGCGAGATCGAAGACGATCGGATCTCTTCCGTCGGTTATTCATGATCCTTCTGTTTCTCTGATCGAATCGCAAAAGGGAGAGCTCCCTTCTAGGGCATAAAATCATAATCTATGTATACCACAGGCGAGAGAGAAATGTTATTTGCACATCCACGACAATTATTGGAGTAAACAGAATTCGTCGAGTATAGACTAAATTCGTCGAGACAATTCGATGATTCGTCGAATACAATATAATTCGTCGAGACAATTTGACGATTCGACGTGATGAATCAATACGTGTTCCGCCAAGACAATATCGACAATTCATCAAGTACATCTATTTTGTCGAGACAATTTGACGAATTCAATGAGACGAATTAACACATATTTTGTCGAGTCATTTCGACGATTCGTCGAGTACAATGCAATTCATCGAGACACTCTTAACGATTCATCGTGAACTCTTTTTCCGGTCGAGACATCCTCGATGCAACTCTAATTGCTCATAGGATTGGTCCTCTACTCATATCCAATATGAGTAAGTCCAACACAATCCTTCCTCCAACTTCTCCAAACACTCTTGTGTGTGACCTCATAGGCTCATATTGCGTTGGCAGTCAGACTAAATGTTTGATCACTTCCAGACCACCTTGGAAACACCAACAGTTTCCCACTTGATCTTGAACGTATCAAGCAAAAGTCTCACAAACAATGAGAGGCATCTAGCAATACAACATTGCTACCCAAGCAATAAGAGTTCATAACTCAACAAGCCTGTCTTGACCAATGTACCAGTGATGTCATGTCATTTTGTCCCTTACGTCCGGATAAAACTAGAGGCATGGACCGTGTCACCCTCATAATTGTTCAATCCTTGTTTTCTGATCTAGAATATACTATCTGAAATTGGTGAGCTCAATGTCACATATTGACTCAACTAAGCATGGTCATGCATTTCTCAGTCTCATTCCATCAAGGGGCCCTTGGATGTAACTCCTATCATATAGGAGGACAAATTCCATATCTGTCCACACACAAACACCCAAATGAATCGTAACATACTCAATAACCACCCTTATCATCAACCTTTCTCAAGGAAGACTTTAGATGGCATCAAAGTACGCTCTCCCCCACTTGATGAATGTTGTGACTTCAGGTCAAAGAACCACAAACACCATTGTCGCTTGAGATCTACTTGTGACACGTTCATATAATAATCCACAAAGTAATCTCACGATGGGTATGTCCAGTACAACTGGTTCATAACAAGTACCCATGTGATGACTTGATATCACAATATCATGACCTGTGAGAACCGGTCATCAGTCAACGCACATGCTAGTCTTATAGTCTCATCCTCGCCCAAATTTCTATGATGATACCTTGACCAGGGACTATTTTAATAATGAAACTTCATTTAAACATAGGCCCTCACATTCAAGTCACGCACTTGAATTTCTATGGAAACAAACATTCTAAGGGCATCTATTATGCTAATCAATCTATCATATAGAAACAGATGACAAAAACAATAAGAACTTGTCATAGATGTAAAATAATATATAAAGTGCTATATTCATCACATGAATAAACAACAACCGACAAATATACAAATTGATCCACAAGTGTCTCACTAGAGATAATCGTTAAGGTATCTAATACCCATTGATCTAGTATGACCATCATGCTTTCTCTGTGCAAGAGGCTTCGTCAGTGGATCCGCAATATTCTCTTTAGTTGGTACTCTGCATATACTCACATCTCCCCGATCGACAATCTCTTGAATAAGATGGAACCGCCAAAGAATGTGCTTGGAGCGCTGATGAGATCTAGGTTCCTTAGCTTGTGCAATTGTACCGTTGTGGTCATAGTAGAGAACTACGGGATCAACAATGCTAGGAACTACATCAAACACGCTGATGAATTTCCTAATCCATACAACCTCCTTTGATGCATTTGCTGCAGCAATATACCCGGCCTCAGTCAGAGAATCAACAACTGTCTCTTGCTTAGAACTCTTCCAGCTTACAGCTCCTCCATTCAGGCAAAAGGCAAAACCTGATTGAGACTTTGAGTCATCTCTATCAGTCTGGAAGCTAACATCTGTGTAACCTCTTACAATGAGCTCTTCCTCTCCACCAAACACCAAGAATACATCCTGTGTCCTTCTCAAGTACTTTAGGATATTCTTGACTGCAATCCAGTGAATATCACTGGGATCAGACTGATATCTGCTAGTCATGCTCAAAGCATAAGAGACATCGGGTCGAGTTTATAACATTGCATACATGATTGATCCAACTGCAGAAGCATATGGAATCAACTTCATGCGGTCCTTATCTTCCAAAGATATAGAACACTGGTCCTTAGAGAGAATCACACCAGGAGACATGGGTAAGAATCCCTTCTTGGACTCAAGCATATTGAACCGTTTCAACATCTTCTCAATGTATGTACTTTGGGTCAAACCCAACAACTTCTTCGATCTATCTGTATAGATCTTAATACCGAGTATATAAGTCACTTCGCCCAAGTCTTTCATAGAAAATCAGTTCCCTATATTATTCTTAACAACTTGCAGGGTCAAAATATCATTCCCGATCAATAGTATGTCATCTACATATAATATCAGGAAGGCAACAATGCTCCCACTAATCCTCTTGTAAACACAAGGCTCATCCTCATTCTTGATGAAACCAATCTCTTTGATTTTCTCATCAAAATGCAGATTCCAACTTCGAGAAGCCTGTTTTAATCCATAAATGGATCTCTGCAGCTTGCATATTTTAGTGGCTTCACTTAGAGATACAAAACCCTCGGGTTGTGTCATATACACTTCCTCAAGGAGGTTTCAATTTAGGAAAGCTATTTTGACATCCATTTGCCAGATCTCGTAGTCATAATACACAATAACAGCAAGAAGAATTTTGATGGACTTAACCATAACGATAGGGGAAAAGGTTTCATCATAGTCGACACCATGAATTTGCCTGAAACCTTTAGCCACCAGCCGGCCTTTGAATGTCTGTACATTCCCATCCATGTCGGTCTTCTTCTTGAAGACCCACTTGCTCCATATGGGTCGTACCCCTTCAGGTGGTTCCACCAAGGTCCAAACTTAGTTTGTATACATGGAGTCCATTTCAGATTTCATGGCCTCAAGCCACTTCTCAGAGTCTGATCCATTCATAGCCTCTTAGTAGGTTGCAGACTCATCATCATGATCCATAAGCAATACATTACCTATTTGAGACAATAGAAATTCATATCTCTCAGGCTCAAATCTTGGTCTACCAGATCTACGTAGGACTTGTGTTTCTTGAGCAGGCTCTCTAGCTATAACAACTTGTAGTCCTTGCTCAGGTTCCAATTCAGGTTCGTTTTTAGTTTGTGGTTCTTGAACTTCTTCAAGATCTTTGCAGTCTTTCTGTATAAGAACTCTTTCTCCAAAAAGACGCATGTCCTTGTGACAAATACTTTGCCCTTAGATGGCAGGTAGAAATAGTACCATTTGGTCTCCTTAGGATACCCCACTAGATAACACTTATCCGATTTGGGTTCCAGCTTGTCAGGCATTTAACATCGCATGTATGTCTCACAGCCCCAAATCTTAATGAAAGACATACTAGGACGCTTCCCAGTCCATATATCATATGGTGTCTCTTAAACCGTTTTCATTGGAGCATGATTTAAAGTGAAAGCAGCAGTCTCTAGAGCAAATCCCCAAAAGGAAACGAGCAAATCTGCATGACTCATCATTGACCGTACCATGTCCAACAAAGTACGATTCCTCCTCTCAAACACACCATTATGTTGTGGTGTTCCGGGCGGAGTGAGCTGTGATACAATACCATACTCTCTCAGATGATCACGAAACTCATGACTCATATATTCGCCACCTCGATCAAATCATAGTATTTTTATTCTTTTTCCCAGTTGGTTCTCTACTTCATTCTTAAACTCTTTGAACTTTTCAAAGGTTTCAGATTTGTTCTTTATAAGAAACACGTATCTGTATCTACTGAAATCATCAGTAAACGTAATGAAGTAGTGGAACCCACCTCTAGCCATAGAACTCATGGGTCCGCATACATCACTATGTATCACACCCAAGAGATCATCAGCCCTCTCATTACAACTAGTGAAAGGGGTCTTTGTCATCTTGCCTAATAAACATGACTCGCATCTCTCAAATGATTATAATCAAATGAGTCCAACATTCCATCTTTATGGAGCTTGGATATGTGTTTCTCATTTATGTGACCCAAACGACAATGCCAAAGATATGAAGGATTCGAGTCATTAGTTTTTAGTCTTTGAGTATTTTCTATGTTATAGATTGGCTGATCTAAGTTCAAAACGTATAAGCCATTAAATAGTTGGGCTACACCATAACAAACCATTCATGAATATAGAACAACTACTGTTCTTAATAATGAAAGAAAATCCTCTCATGTCTAAACATGACATAGATATAATGTTTGAGTTATGGCTGAAACAAAATAACAATTATCTAATTCTATTACAAGCCCTGTGGGAACCGCATCCGGTATCCAATAACAAAAGAATGACGATATATTGTTACGGCAATGGCAGCAACTCTTGCTCCATTTCCAACGCGCAGGTCTGCCTCTCCTTTACCCAGCATTCTTCTCCTTCCCAGTTCCTGCACATTTATACAAATGTGAGAACCGCATCCGGTATCCAATACTCAAGATGAAGGAGTAGAAAGGTTTATTCCAATAACAAAATTACATGAAGTGGAAGTCACAATTCCTTTCTTCTTTTGTAGATCTTTAAGATAGAGGGGACAGTTCCTCCTCCAATGTCCTGCCTTACCACAATGGTGGCACTTCCCTTCCTTAGCCATGCATTTTGTTCTTCAGTGCTGAAGACTTGGGATCAAGACATGGCGTAGGTCCCACCTTAGTCTTCTTGAATCACTTGGTCTTGCCCTTACCTTTATGCACTATCAATATAGGGCTAGCAGGCTTGACCTTCTTCATATTGATCTCAGTAGTTCTTAACATGCCTAAAAGCTCGGGCAGTGTCTTGTCAATTTCATTCATGTTGTAATTCAAGACAAACTGCTTGTAACTGTCCGACAACGATTGCAGGATCAGATCAGTTGCCAACTCTTGGCTCAAACGAAACCCCAGTCTTTCAAGGTTCTCTATATACCCAATCATCTTGAGTACGTGAGTCCCTACTGGGCCTCGAGCTCCCATCTTGCACTGAAACAACGCCCTGGATATATCAAACCTCTCTTGGCGAGCTTGCCCTTGAAACATTTTCTTCAGGTGCTCGACCATCTCGTAACAACTCATGTTCTCGTGTTGCTTTTGAAGCTTAGAGTTCATGGTCACAAGCATAAGACATTCAACATCCAAGGAGTCATCTCCATACTTCTTGCAAGCATCTTTATCTGCACGAGGTGCAATAGCAGCTGGCTCCGCGGGGGGATTTTCTTCCAGGACATAGATCTTACGCCCTTGCCTGAGAATATTCTCAGGTTCCTGAATCAGTCTAAGAAATTTGTCTCATTTAGCTTGTCTTTCTCAAGGATCACTCTCAGGGACAAGGTGAAGTGATAACCACTTGCCATGGATATTCTACAAGGAATTTTGCAAAGTAAAATTTTTAGTACTATATTTTGAAATACATTTATTTTAATAAGAACTTTTATTAAAAGGCTCCCACTATTTTATTCAAATTGATAACCCTTGATATCAATTCAGAGAGTTTATGCGAGCCACTCTCTTAGTGGACAAGATCCGTATTTCACCATCATTGTGAGTCAGCTTTGGCTGATCACCCACAATGTGGCTATTTAGGTAGACAACATTTGCTAATTTCATCACTATGAAACTCTTGTATGGCTGGTGAATAACTCTTTATTCGCATCCATCAAATGGTGCAAGCCAACCTTATGCCTCTAGGCACTCAACCTTTGAGGTCACCTAGTTAAGATAGACCCGACGTTGACAATGAGATATCACAATTATCCACTCACACCCTTACCAAGATAGATTAATGCACCTTGCTTTGGCAAGCCCACACTTCATTGATCGAGGTAGGAAGAGTGTCATCCATTGGAAGGCATCCGAATACTTAATATTGGATAAGGGATTTTATGATTCATTCGATGAAAATTTCATCATGCTTAACACTTAATCATTCTGCACATTCACAAAATCTAAAATTACAACATTCTCAATCCAAATACATCCTAGTGTACAAAATAAAATCATCAACACTTTGATAAAAGGGCTAAATCTGAATAATCAGAATTCTTCTAAATCTCCAGGTTTACATGCATTAGACCAATGAATAACAACTCCACTTATGCAGTAGACAAGCTCGTTTCTCAATGTCAGATTCAAAATCTAAGACATTTGATTTCACAAACCATTTTGAGGGACGGTTACTGCAAAGGAGAAACAATTTCTGAAACAATGAAATCGCAATGCAATCACATGTGTTCCTGGCGGGGTTCCAAGGGGTCGCGCCCCTGGCGGGATCTTAGGGGCAGAGCCCCTAACGGGGTCTAAGGGGCAGAGCCCCTAATGGGGTCCAAGGGGCAGCGCCCCTGGCGGTGGTGCAGAGCCCCGACCAATTTTTGAAAACACACCACCAGAAACCTTGCAACATTACATCAAAAATGATGCTCTATGAAGAAATCTAGGAATTTAAAACACTTCAAAATTTCTAGATTTACACGCATGGGATCACTAACCTGGCTCTGATACCACTGTTGAGTTTTCTTCAAACAATGCATCAAATGCACGCAGCGAAAAATACGAACAAGAACAACCCAAAAGAACTACAGGATCTTGTGACTTCATGAATCAAGAAATAGAAAAAGCAACACTATGCAATATACCTGAAGGGGATTAAGTCAATACTCAATCAAGATGCTCCAACAAGAAATCTGAAGAACAATCGTTGAGTTACAAGCACTAAAATCGATAAGTGCTTCTACGGAAGTCCACACGAGTGAAGAAGAACCCTAAATTTTTGTCACACAAGAACAAGGTCGGAGAAGGAGAGCCCTCTGCGTTTTCCCATGGACTTCTAGATCCGACGAGGGAAAAAATGGCGGTGGTGAGACCGAAGTCGATCGGAACTCCTCCGTCGGTTATTCAATCCTTCTATTTCTCTGATCGAATCACAAAAGGGAGAGTGTAACAACCCGACCCAACCACCACACCAGAGGCCCGCTCCAGCTCAGTTGGTGATGAGGACTGCTGAAGGTGCCTTATCAAGGGTGGCGGGTGATCGAGACCCGCCATCAACAACCTACTGTTGCTGAGAAACAAGCTCAGTGACGGGTTGGGGTGGCACCGGGCTGCAGCCCTTGTCCAACCGCGGTTGCCAGCCCATCAGAGTGCGCCTTGGCCAGTGAGTTGGAGCGGTCCTCCGGTGTGGTGGTTGGGTCGGGTTGTTACAGAGAGCTCCATTCTAAGGCGTAAAATCATAATCTATGTATACCCCAGGCAAGAGAGAAATGTTATCATCACACCCACGACTATTATTGGAGTACACAGAATTCGTCGAGTATAGACTAAATTCGTCGAGACAATTCAACGATTCGTCGAATACAATATAATTCGTCGAGACAAATCGACGATTCGACGTGACGAATCAATACGTGTTCCGCCGAGATAATCTCCACAATTCGTCGAGTACATCTATTTCATCGAGACAATTCGTCGAATTCAATGAGACGAATTAACACATATTTCGTCGAGTCATTTCGACGATTCGTCGAGTACAATGCAATTCTTCGAGACACTCTTGACGATTCATCGTGAACTCCTTTTTCCCGTCGAGACATTCTCGACGCAACTCCAATTGCTCATAGGATTGGTTCTCCACTCATATCCAATATGAGTAAGACCAACACAATCCTTCCTCCAACTTCTCCAAACACTCTTGTGTGTGACCCCATAAGCTCATATTTGCATTGGCAATGAGACTAAATGCTTGATCACTTCCAGATCACCTTGGAAACACCTACAATAATCAGGTTTGTATGCACCCGGGGGACGTGGAGAAGACTGCCTTCCAGACACATCATGACCACTTTGAGTTTCTGGTGATGCCTTTCGGGCTCACCAACGCCCCATCCACATTCCAGGCCCTCATGAATGAGGTATTCCATACTCTCCTACGTCGATGTGTCCTTGTTTTCTTCGATAATATTTTGGTATACATCAACTATTGGGAGGCACACCTTAACTGCCTCAAACAGGTTCTTCAGCTCGTACGATCTCAGCGACTCTACTTGAAGGACTCCAAGTGCTCATTTGGCACTAATAGAGTCGGCTACTTGGGGCACATCTTCGATCACACCGGTGTTGTAGCTGATGCAGTCAAGATTCAAGGGGTTGTCAGCTGGCCCTTTCCCAAGTCGCAGCGGGAACTGCCCGGATTCTTTGGCCTGACCGGCAATTACCGACGTTTCATCCAGGGCTACACGGTCATCGCTGCCCCTTGTTATCGCTCTTATGGCGCCAGAGCTTTACATGCGACGACTCAGCCAGTGGGGCATTTCGAGCTTTACAACAAGCTCTAGTCTCCGCCCCTGTTCTACACCTACCAGGTTTTGAGAAGGAGTTCCGGGTCGAATGTGATGCTTCAGAGCATGGTTGCGGGGCGGTGCTTCAGCAGGACGGACACCCGATTTCTTACTTTATCCGCAAGACAGCTCTTCACCACCGAAAGTTGCCCGCCTACGAGCAAGAGCTTATTGGCCTGGCAAAGGCCGTTCACCACTAACGACCCTATTTGTGGGAGCGTTCCTTTTTGATCAAGACCGATCACTTTAGTCTCAAGTATTTGTTGGAGCAGAGATTGACAACGGCCCCCCAACAACATTGGGTGAGCCGCCTTTTGGGGTATGATTTTCTGGCGGAGTACAAGGCCGTCCACTTGAATAGTGCGGCTGACTCTCTCTCGTCGTGACTCCCCAGATGCTCTTCTCTATGTTATGTCCGAGCCCTCCTCACGAGTTCTCCCCCGCCTCAGTTAGGAGATTGATGACTCTCCCTTTCTTTGCAAGTTGCGGCTCCGTATTCAGGAGGGGCACCTACCGCCGAGTTGGAAGATCTGTGATGGCCTTATCCTCTACAAGGATCGCCTCTATTTGACAGCGACCTCACCTTTAATCTGTGACATTCTTGCTGCCGTCCATGACCACACTCATGAAGGGATCCACAAGACACTTCAACGTGTGCGAGCCGAGTTCTTCTTGCCAGGGCTCAAGTGCAGGGTTCAGACCTACATTGCGGAGTACATCTGCTGCACCCTCTACTAGTGATGACACAAATATGGGTCGACATCTCCACGGATTTCATTGAGGGATTACCTCCATCTCGTGGGTTCAATGTCATTTTTGTGGTGGTGGGCCGTTTCTCCAAGGGGAGCCACTTCGTTGCCAAGAGCCGACCCATCACAGGACCCGTTGCGGCCCGTATTTTCTCTGATCGGGTGTTTCGTCACCAAGGGATGCCGAAAATCATCGTGTTCGACATAGACAAGGTCTTCACTTCCGAGTTTTGGCAGGAGCTGTTCGCACTTTGTGGCACAAAACTGGCCCTCTCCTTTGTATACCATCCACAGTCCGATGGCCAGACCGAGGTGGTCAACAAAACCCTCGAGATGTACTTGCGATGCCTTACGAGGGACCGGCCCAAGGATTGGGCCCGTTGGCTACCATGGGTGGAATATTGTTACAATACTTCCTACCACACTGTAAGACCCCAAATCAGAAAAAGCAGATTTCAGGAATCCAGCGCTATCGTCGGCGATAGCGACTATCGCCCGACGATAGCGTTCTGTTGAGAAGGGTTCTGGAGAGGCTGTCGGGCGGCGTTAAGTGCTAACGCTGGAGACACCGTGGCATGTGTCATGCACTGTTCGCAGCGGTGGCGTTGACGGGTCAAAGTCGGTTCTTTACCGCTGTCGTCAGGCGACAGCGGCTATCGCCGGGCGACAGCTCCAAGTTGTACTTTGCAGCCGAAATCGTGGCCATTTATGGCACTTTGACTTTGGGGGCTGTTTTGGATGGAGGAGGCTCGGTGGCTGGCATAAGGTGGCTAAAAACCCCCATCATTTCCTTATTCACTTAAGGGTTTAATTAAGAGAGAGAGAGAGCTTGGAGAAGGAGATGAATAGGGTTTTCCAACCCTAGAGCTCATCTTTGGTGGAGCTACCCGCATCGGAATCCCTCATCGTTGGTGGCTACGCGTAGAGGAGGGCTATACGCTCCTTTCCATCCATGCCAAAAGTTAAGCCATGGCTTCAAAGCGGCGTTTAAGGGTAACGATCTTTTCTACCCTCATTTGGACATGTTCTAGTCCATTCTTTGCATCGTTGAGGCCCCTACCCAAAAGGGTGAGGTCGTGGCCTCCGACGGGTCGATTCGTGTTATCCCTATCAAATCTTGCATACATGTAGAGTCCATCCGTGGAATGGACGTAGGCGCGCTGTGTGAAGCCCATCCGAGACGGTTCGTCCGGATTGGTGATGCTTTTTGGTATTGTGTGTGCCGGGGGAAAACTCTGTGTTGTTATACTGCTTCGTAGGACTAGATGGTGCTACTGCAAGCGCAACAACGCCGGGGGTGTGCCCTGGGGAGCACCCAAAGTTAGAAGCAGAAGTGGAGTTCTGTTCACTATCGCTGGCGACAGTGACTGTCGCCAGGCGATAGCTCCCCAGATTTGGTTCTGGTGATTTTGGGCGTTCTGAGGCAGTGGGAGTGCTACTGCATGTGCAGCAATGCCTGGGGGTGTGCCCCGGGAAGCACCCACAGCTAGAAGCCAAAATGGGGTTTTGTTCACTATCGCTGGCGATATTGGATGTCGCCAGGCGATAGCTCCCAGACTGAGTTCTGGTGATGTTTGCTGTGCCCAGCTTGTTGTGGGACTTGCGGCCTGCGTGCCTGTGTTTGTAATGTCCTGTTGGGTGGACCCGAGGTGCGTACGCCTTCCCTGTGAGGGGTCCAGTTGAGGGAACCTAGTAGCCTTAGGGCCTGGCTAGTTGAGAATACCTGGGCTGAGGAGACGACATACCCGCATTTCGTGTTGTACAACGAGTGTGTGAACAACGGGCATTTGGCGAACCCGCACCCGAACCATTGTGCGCCTGATTAGTAAGCCTCGCTCAGCATGTCGGGAAGCAATGAGGAAGAGTCTTCGGACTATGCGAAGTTCACAATTAAAGTACGGGGTGCCCTGGTATTCGGGCCACCGACTTTAGCCTCGTAGGGCAAAGCCATCAAGAATGGATGGCGGTGGAAGGCGGAGTACACCAAAGAGTGCCTGAGAGCACGAGATGTGGAGGCCATTCCCACGTTTGTGATTGTTGCATATGTATGAACTGTTGTGGGCTCTGCTAGTCGCACTCTTATATATATATGCTGCTGAGGTTGTTTTGCAGGGTTGGTTAGAACTGCCACCCCCTCGAAGGGGTGGGGTCGTTATAATTTGGTCAGCTTTAGCTGACCGTTGCCCTGTTTTGCCACCGTTTTTGGTGGGCTTGTTGTACAGGTGCTGGACCGAGTGGGAACATAGCGGGCTCATAGCTGGCTGAAGCCCTTGTGCTGTTGCGGCCTTGAAGGCCTTTTTGATGTTCCTTTTGCTTTTCATGTATGGCCGGCCTGCGCGCCGATGTTGGTAAATTGTAAGGTCGTCGTGCCTAATTTTTGTGTTGTAAAACATTTATTCCTATTTAGTAAAAGTGGACATACCCGGGTACGGGTTTTGGGGTTTATCTTGTCTCTTTTCAGCTTCCGCATAGAATGCTCTGGGTTAGGCACCGTTGTATAGTGTCGTTCGATATTTCAATTAAGTGACGTTCCCGTTTGTTTTGTAGTATATAACGTGGGGCCCCGGCCGGACCTTCTGTTATATGCTCCCAAACGGATGGGGGTGTTACAAATTGGTATCAGCTTCTAGGGTTCCGTATCCTTCTAAGGAATTCGTGGACGAATTCTTTTAAGGGGTGGTGAGCACGTGTGTGCGCTACCGTCGAGACGTAAAATAAACCCAAAAATGTACACTTAGGAATGAAATGTAATAACAAACCAACAATTAATGCATGATTGTGGAACCTGAGTGTTCCTTTGGTGGTTAGTTTGCGACCATGCTTGTCGCCTAACTGTGCGATGCACTTGTGTAGGATACTCAAAGTGCTGCGGGACCGTCGCGTCCTCGTGAGATGATTCGAAGCAGTGGATCTGCTGAGGTGTCTACACCTCCTTCCCTGGTGCAGACGATTTATATGATTGTTGAAGTGGTCGTAGGTGTGCTCAAAGCTCGGTCAAGAAGGCCTGAACACCTTCCTTCTCCCGTAGTGGTCACGAAGCCAGCAGCAGTCGTTGAGCCAAACGTAATGACAAGAGACTTCAATCAGTGGTTCCACTTGTGTATGGGGCAAGGCGAGCGCTCGGTAGACGAGTACTTATGTGAATTTATTAAGTTAACTCACTTTGTGGGATCATCGTCGGAGGAGGACGAAAATACCAAGGTAGATAGGTTCTACTTGGGCTTGCGAGATGACTTACGGTTGTTGCTTCTGGGCCCAAAGCTATTGGGCTTTCATGTGTTGGTGACCTCTGCGAGGGAGTTGGAGCGAGACCTCCAGCATGTCCAAAGAAAACAAGCCGTGAACGCTGAAAAGCTGGAATGTCATCAGCCCAAAAAGGGAACGCGAAAGAGCAGGAGGAAGAAGGCTAAGCTTGTGGGACGAGCTCCCCTGTTATGCTTTACGTTTGGTAAGGCGGGGCATATAGCTCGAGTTTGTCGCAGTGGCCGGAAGAAGAGGAAAGTAGAGGAGCCAACTCCTCCTCGAGCTTCGGGTGCGATGACTAGCCGAGAGCTCCCTGTTTGTTATCGCTGTGGCGGGTTAGGCCATAGCGCCTGCGAGTGTATTGTACATCTTGTATAGACGAGGGGAAAGCTGGGTAGCCAATATATTTGGGTAAAACTGTGATGGCAATGTATGCTTGTATATAGTTTGTACTACTCTTTTTGCACACTTTGGTGGTAATGAGATGTTGTTGAAGCTTAACCATGTTGTTGGGTGCCTTTGTGGCCCCACTTTTCTGTTAATGTGTAGTTAGCTTTTAATATGTGCTTTAATGCGTTGGGCACTAAGCTGGTGCAAGAAAGTATAGAAATATGCAGAGGTGAAACACTTACGTGTTCAAACCCCACGCAAAGTCTAACGTCGTGACGTTGTGATAGCATGTGCGGTTGGAGTCCGAGAACCTTCGTGCAAATACGTCTTAGGAAGTTAGGCAGGGGCGGAATACCGACCGCAAGACTGTTTTGCGGGCATGCGTGGAATGAGCACGATGTTGATGTCTGCTCTCTAGGTGTCCAAGGCGGTGCGGTAGAGGGGCAGAGCTGCTCTTTTCCCAAGTAGAGGCTTCAGATCCAAAGCCTAGCCTAGCTGACGTTCCGGTAGTGTGGGAGTTTGCCGGTGTTTTCCCGAGAGATCTTCCGGGTGCTCCACCGCAGCGGGAAATAGATTTCACGTTTGAGTTGGTGCCAGGCGCTAAGCCTGTGGCCCGCTCGCTGTATCGTATGGCTCCGAAGGAGTTGGCGGAGTTGAAGTTGCAGTTGCAGGAGCTGCTCGAGCAGGTCTACGTGCATCCAAGTTCCTCACCTTGGAGTGCACCGGTCCTCTTTGTCAAAAGAAGGACGGTAGCCTGCGGCTTTGCATCGTTTATCGGGAGCTGAACAAGCTGACCGAGAAGAACAAGTATCCTCTTCCGAGGAAAGACGACTTGTTCGACCAGCTCGTTGGTTCGACAGTGTACTCGAAGCTGGACTTGAAGTCCGGCTATTATCAGGTGCGGATCAGAGAGTGCGACATCCCGAAGACTGCCTTCAGTACAAGGTATGGGCAGTATGAGTTCACCGTGATGCCGTTTGGGCTGTCTAATGCGCCTTCGGTGTTTATGGACTTGATGCACCGGACTTTCCGAGAGTACCTCGACCGGTTTGTGGTCGTCTTCCTTGACGACATACTGGTCAACTCTCAGTACGAGGAGGAGCACAATGATCACCTGCGAGTAGTCTTGGAGGTTCTGAGGAGGAACCAGTTGTATGCCAAGTTCTCGAAGTGCGAGTTCTGGCTACCTTCCGTGGCGTTCTTAGGTCATGTGGTTAGTGGAGCGGGTGTGGCGGTAGATCCGGGAAGGTTGCGGCCATTAGGGAGTGGCCTGTTCTTTCTTCTGTAGCGGAGGTCCATAGCTTTCTCGGGCTGGCCGGCTGTTACAGGTGCTTCGTGGAGAACTTCTCACGGATCGCGCTGCCTCCTGCGACGCTGACACGGAAGATGCAGGAGTTTATTTGGACGCCCGAGTGTGCGCAAGCTTTTGAAGAGCTGAAGTAGTGGCGTACCACTGCCCTGATCTTATATTTCCCTTGCGGCACGAAAGGCTACAAGACTTGCAGTGATGCGTCTGGTAGTGGCCTTGGTTGTGTTCTGCTGCAGCGGGGTAAGGTGGTGGCGTATGGCCCTCACCAGCGAAAGGTGCACGAGCGAAACTATCCGGTTCACGACTTGGAGTTGGTGGCCGGGATTGAAGGCAGTGTGTGTGTTGTGGCGGCTTTATGTGTGTAATGTGAAGAGCGACATCTTTACGGACCGTAAGAGCCTGAAGCACCTTCTGGCGCAGAAGTTTCTGATCAGGTGTCAGCAGATGTGGATGGAGTTCCTCGGGGACTACACCATCGAGCTTCACTACACTCCCGGAAAGGGGAATGTCGTCGCTGTTGCGCTTAGTCGAAAGGCTCCAGTATAGGCAAGCTGGATTCAGATGCGCGTTGAGCATTTGATACATGATCTGGAGGCCCTGGTCATCTCTTGTGTGGAGAGAAGGAGCAGCGCTGGTGCGTGCGTGAATCGGTTTGAGGTGCAGTGTGATCTCGTGGACCGAGGTTATCAAGCTGTAGAACTCGATCCGAGTTTGAAACACTTCGCGGAGGAACCTGCTGCTGGGGCCGTTGCCCAGTTTCAGGTGTGTGACGGGTTGCTGTGGAAAGGTGACCGTTTGTGCGTCCCCAAGGTGGATGAGTTGCGCGATGAGTTGATGTACGAGGCGCATTGTACCAGGCTTTTAGTTCATCCGGGGAGCACGAAGAGATAAGGACATGAAGGTCCTTTTCTGGTGGCCGGGTATGAAGAGGGACATCGCTCACTACGTGGCCAAGTGCCACACTTGTGCGCTAGTGAAGGCGGAATGTCAGAAGCCTGGTGGCTTTTTGAAGTCATTACCGGTTCCAGAGTGGAAATTCGATGACGTTTCCATGGATTTCGTGCATGTGCTGCCGAGGTCGCAGAGCGGGAACGATGCCATCTGGGTAGTCGTAGACCGGCTGACGAAGGTGGCGCACTTTATCCCCAACCGGAGGGATGACTCGGTGGAGAAGTTGACAAAACTGTATGTCGATACAGTAGTACGATTATACGGTGTGCCCTGTAGCATCGTCAGTGATCGAGATGGACGCTTTACTTCGAGCAACTGGAGGCTAGTCAACCGTCTATTGGGTACGAAGCTGCAGTTTAGCACGGCCTTTCATCCACAGACGGATGGCCAAACTGAGTGTACCAATAGGACGATGGAGGACATGCTCCGGATGTGCGTCCTGGGTTTTGGCAAGGGGTGGCAAGATCACCTCTTTCTTGTTGAGTTCGCGTACAACAACAGCTACCAGGCGAGTATTCAGATGGCGCCTTTCGAGGCCCTCTATGGCAGGAAGTGCCGCACTCCCTTGGCTTGGGCGGAAATGGGTGAGACGAAGCTCTTCAAGAGGAAAGACGTCGAAGAGGCGACTTCGACGGTACGTATGATCCGGGAGAGGCTTTTGGTTGCGCAGGATAGGCAGGTGAAGTACTATAATGCGAAGCACCGCGACGTCCAGTTTGCCGTTGGCGATTGGGTTTACTTGAAGATCAGGCCGTTCAAGGGTGTATCCAGGATTCGATGCTTGAAAAAGCTGAGTCCGAGATACCTTGGACCGTTTGAGATCATCGAGCGCATCAGCGAGGTGTCTTATAGGCTTGCACTATCGGCGGAACTGAGCAGGCTGCACGATGTATTCCACATCTCCGTGTTACGGAAGGCAGTGCAAGAGCCTACGCAGGTGGTCGCGGCAGATCAGGTGCCCGTGGATAGTGGGCTTAAGACGGCGGTCAGGCCCGTTAGCATCGAGGATGCTGAGGTGCGTCAGTTGCGGAACAGGGCGATCCGTATGGTAAAGGTCCGTTGGGACAACTGCGGTCGCGAGGAACTCTCATGGGAGCGTGAGCAGACCATGATGGCGGAGTTCCCCGAGCTGTTTCTGTGACGTTCATCTCTCTTTTTCCCCTTTATGTAAAGACCTTTTTGGATATATATATATATATATATATATATATATATATATGTCTGTTTTTACAAATTTCGGGACGAAATTTTTATAAGGAGGGGAGGGTTGTAAGACCCCAAATCAGAAAAATCATATTTCAGGAATCCAGCGCTATCGCCGGCGATAGCGGCTATCGCCCGACGATAGCGTTCTGTTGAGAAGGGTTCTGGAGAGGCTGTCGGGCGGCGTTAAGTGCTAACGCTGGCGACACCGTGGCATGTGTCATGCACTGTTCGCAGCGGTGGCATTGACGGGTCAAATTCGGTTCTTTACCGCTGTCGCCAGGCGACAGCGGCTATCGCCGGGCGACAGCTCCAAGTTGTACTTTGCAGCTGAAATCGTGGCCATTTATGGCACTTTGACTTTGGGGGTTGTTTTGGATGGAGGAGGCTCGGTGGCTGGCATAAGGTGGCCGAAAACACCCATCATTTCCTTATTCACTTAAGGGTTTAATTAAGAGAGAGAGAGAGAGAGAGAGAGCTTGGAGAAGGAGATGAATAGGGTTTTCCAACCCTAGAGCTCATCTTTGGTGGAGCTACCCGCATCGGAATCCCTCATCGTTGGTGGCTACGCGTAGAGGAGGGCTATACGCTCCTTTCCATCCGTGCCAAAAGTCAAGCCATGGCTTCGAAGCGGCGTTTAAGGGTAACGATCTTTTCTACCCTCATTTGGACATGTTCTAGTCCATTCTTTGCATCGTTGAGGCCCCTACCCAAAAGGGTGAGGTCGTGGCCTCCGACAGGTCGATTCGTGTTATCCCCGTCAAATCTTGCATACATGTAGAGTCCATCCGTGGAATGGACGTAGGCGCGCTGTGTGAAGCCCATCCGAGACGGTTCGTCCGGATTGGTGATGCTTTTTGGTATTGTGCGTGCCGGGGGAAATCTCCGTGTTGTTATACTGCTTCATAGGACTAAAGGGTGCTACTGCATGCGCAGCAATGCCCGGGGGTGTGCCCCGGGCAGCACCCAAAGTTAGAAGCAGAGGTGGAGTTCTGTTCACTATCGCTGGCGACAGTGACTGTTGTCAGGCGATAGCTCCCCAGATTTGGTTCTGGTGATTTTGGGCGTTCTGAGGCAGTGGGAGTGCTACTGCATGTGCAGCAATGCCTGGGGGTGTGCCCCGGGAAGCACCCACAGCTAGAAGCCAAAATGGGGTTTTGTTCACTATCGCTGGCGATATTGGATGTCACCAGGCGATAGCTCCCAGACTGAGTTCTGGTGATGTTTGCTGTGCCCAGCTTGTTGTGGGACTTGCGTCCTGCGTGCCTGTGTTTGTAATGTCCTGCTGGGTGGATCCGAGGCGCGTACGCCTTCCCTATGAGGGGTCCAGTTGAGGGAACCTAGTAGCCTTAGGGCCTGGCTAGTTGAGAATACCTGGGCTGAGGAGACGCCATACCCGCATTTCGTGTTGTACAATGAGTGTGTGAACAACGGGCATTTGGCGAACCCGCACTCGAACCATTGTGCGCCTGATTAGTAAGCCTCGCTCAGCATGTCGGGAAGCAATGAGGAAGAGTCTTCGGACTATGCGAAGTTCACAATTAAAGTACGGGGTGCCCTGGTATTCGGGCCACCGACTTTAGCCTCGTAGGGCAAAGCCATCAAGAATGGATGGCGGTGGAAGACGGAGTACACCAAAGAGTGCCTGAGAGCACGAGACGTGGAGGCCATTCCCACGTTTGTGATTGTTGCATATGTATGAACTGTTGTGGGTTCTGCTAGTCGCACCCATATATATATATATATGTTGCTGAGGTTGTTTTGCAGGGTTGGTTAGAACTGCCACCCCCTCGAAGGGGTGTGGTCGTTATAATTTGGCCAGCTTTAGCTGACTGTTGCCCTGTTTTGCCACTGTTTTTGGTGGGCTTGTTGTACAGGTGCTGGACCGAGTGGGAACATAGCGGGCTCATAGCGGACTGAAGCCCTTGTGCTGCTGCGACCTTGAAGGTCTTTTTGATGTTCCTTTTGCTTTTCATGTATGGCCGGCCTGCGCGCCGATGTTGGTAAATTGTAAGGCCGTCGTGCCTAATTTTTGTGTTGTAAAACATTTATTCCTATTTAGTAAAAGTGGACATACCCGGGTACGGGTTTTGGGGTTTATCTTGTCTCTTTTTAGCTTCCGCATAGAATGCTCTGGGTTAGGCACCGTTGTATAGTGTCGTTCGATATTTCAATTAAGTGACGTTCCCGTTTGTTTTGTAGTATATGACGTGGGGCCCCGGCCGGACCTTCTGTTATATGCTCCCGAACGGATGGGGGTGTTACACACACCGCCCTCCAGACCACACCCTTCCACCTCATTTACGGTCGCGAGCCTCCCCGCCTCCTCAGGTATATTGCTGCATCGGCCCGCTTTCCCACCGTCGACACAGAGCTCCACACGCGTGACGAGGTTCTTCGCCTTGCATGGGACCAGCTCATTCAGGTCCAAGCACGGATGGAGGCTACCTACAACAACAGCCACCGAGAATTATGCATTGCTCAAAGAGATTGTGTTTGGCTTAAACGTCGGCCCTACCGCCAAACAACCCTCTTAAAAGGGGCATATAAAATGTTGGGGCCCAAATTCTTCAGACCTTTTGAGATCCTCCACCGCATCGGGGACGTGGCTTACCGTCTTCGCCTTGACGACGACGCACGGATTCACAACGTCTTTCATGTGTCCCAGTTGAAGCCCTTCGTTGGCGAACCCCCCACAACACCTTTGGTTCCATACTTCCATTCAGGAGAAGCTTGAGGACAAGCTTGATGTCGAGCCGGGCGGAGATGTTACGGATCCGCATTGGGGTTTCACGTACAAGCGTCGCGAACCAAGGTCATTGCGCGTTTGATCTATCTTTTATTTTTGCGCATGTTATTTTAGTATTTTCATTTAGTACATTTTAACCTCAATATTTGTTAAGCCTTATTGAGGAGTCATTTTTCGGACCGATCTCCGTTCCAAAATCCACATCCGGAAGAAGCCCTGCTTTGCCGCGTGGAGAAAGCGACGACATCGATGGAAGGGGAGTGAAAACTAAAAACCTAAAAGGAAGAGCGAACCCGTTTAAAGGTCGTGCACGATCATTCCCAGTGTCCGGGGTTATCGGACCGAAAAACTTTTGCATATTGAGGGGGCAAGTTGGTCTATGTTTGAGACTTTATGTGGTGATATGGGAAATAAAATAGCAGGCAAGAAATTTATTTGAAAACTCTCTCTGTCTACTCTCGTTCTCTCTCTTCTGCCGATAGAAACAGCGGCTCCCCCTTCCGCGAACCCTAGCCGCTGCCGCATCGCTCCTCGCGCTCGCCGCCGCCGCCGAAGGAATCTGCCCGCCTCCTCCTCACCATAGCTCCCACGGGCTCAAGGAAGGGAGCCTCCTCTTCCCTTCAAGACTTTCCTCTCCAACGGCCGTTCACCCGCTCGCAATCCCGGGACTGTAACACTTTCTTCCTTAGAAATCATCAAACAGATACTTTTTCTGCACCTGAGATGACTCGTTTTTCTGCCATGGCAGTGAAATTTTACCATGTCTTCCAAAAAGCATTACAAGGAAAAAGTAGCACGAAAGAAGTAAGTCATACACACTGCCTCCGTTTCTTTTAGCTCTTTAAAGTTATTCCTCATGCTTCCCTCTGTTTTAAAATGACAAATTGCCATTTTCTGTTAGGTTCAAAGTAATAATGTAATGTTTGTCACACTTTATGCCTCCATTTTTTTATTGCACTGATGTTGGAGAATCAAGCGAAAAAGTGTAATAAAATTGTGCTATTTTAGTTCCATTCTACTATAGATTGAGATATTGGTGTGAGTAACCTTGTTAAGCTAAACTTCGGGGGTAAAATGGGGAGTTTCCTCATGTGTACTATGAAAAGAACACATGATCAAATTGGGTGCTTGTGTCATTGTTACAACGGGAATGGAGTGAGCTATATGATTCACTTATTCATTTTTTCTACAAGTACTTATCTTGTCGATATAGAGTGCTGCCGTGGGTGCTTTTGACATTGTTACAATGGGAATGGAGTGTGCTATATGATTCACTTATTCATTTTTTCTACAAGTACTTATATTTTTTCGATATAGAGTGTTATCATGGGTATTACAAAGATTTTATAAAGCTAGAACCATCTAAAAGCCGTGGGGCTAGATAGGCATTTTTTAGGCTAGGTAAGGATAGATAGGCATTTTTTTTCATTATTAACAAGGCTAGATAGGCATTTTTTTAGGCTAGGTAAGGATAGATAGGCATTTTTTAGGCTAGGTAAAGATAGATAGGCATTTTTTCATAATTAACGCATGAACAGAGACCAGTGCATTTTACCTCATCAGATAAATACACACAGGGTATCATTATATTTAAACACACGGTAATGATGCATTACATCTAGACACCTTGTTCTCACTTAAATATATTCCAAACATTTTTTTGGGGCATCAGTTCCATTATCATCAAGGTTATGCAAAAGCTAAGTTATATTTATTTTTCTCCATTACCAATATCACAAAATGTACTTTGGTTAGCATATGTTGGGAGAGCAATGGGAGTCTGGCCGCGGCTATGAATGCACTAGTGAAAAATGTAGGTAGCTTTTGGATATATGCAATCACAAGAGCAATTTTCCCAAAAAATGATGTCTTATGCCAAAATTCCACCACAATCATGCATGCTAGTCAATCTTTAATGGCCATGAACACTTTGACCACGAAAAGTGGAATTTGGGCTAAAAAAGTTATCATGAAAGTTTCAAACTCAGGTAACTGCCACCACTGTGTTTACTACTATAGCTTCATACTGACACCGCTCAAGTTCCACAGTTGTCCCAAATAAAGTCTAAGTGCATTCATCAACTTGCATTGCTTAGTTTCCAACCCATTTATATTCCATGTTTGAATCCCCTTTTTGTTATTTATTTAATATGTACAAGTGTGCTCCTTTGTTCAATAGAGAGGAGAAACAAGAGCAACCTGAACTACCAAAATATCGTGATCGTGCTAAGGAACGTAGAGAAGATCAGAATCCTGATTATGAGCTAACAGAGTTGGGTTCATTTCATGCAGTAGCTCCTCCTGGGTCAGTTGCTTTGAGGTAAGTATCAATTGTCAAGTTTAAACAAAAAATTAAATGCCAAGCTTCATTTTAGCTCTTCAGATTCATTTACTTCTGGGAATAAGAGGCTTATCTGTTACACACTAATCCTTTTTTCTGCAGAGTTGCTGATGCACATAAGATATCTATTGAGAACAGCAAGTATCTTGGAGGTTTGTACTTATAAACTACTATTTAATTCTTCAAAATATACATTTAGTGATGCATTTGCTTAATGAACTTATATATATACTTTTTTTAGGCTAGGCTTTTCTTATTCATCGCAGGTATCAGTGTTTATTGTTGATTTTGACTGCTTGGTTGCTTATATGGCCAGTTAGACAAATTGTTTTGTTGATTTCGACAGCTTGATTGCTTCTGTAGCTAGTTAAACATTTTTCACGCTATTTTTGATGACTGCATTACTCGGGTTTTGCTAAGGAGAATGTTAAGAATAGTCCCATATTATGAAACTACTGTAATATGTGCACTTAATATAGATCTTAGACCCCTCCACCTACAACCAATTATTTTAAATACTTGGGTTCTAACATGATATCAAAGAATGTTAGGCCTAATGATACAGTCCTACATTGGCCAATTGAAATAAGTAGTTCACGTGTTATAAGCCAAAGGCCCTAGACACGAAGAGTGTTGAAAATAGTCCAATACTACGTAACTAATATTATCTTGTGCACTTAATATAGATCTTACACACCTTCACCTACAACTAATTGGTTTTAGGGTGGATGCTTGGTTCTAACATAACATACTAGCTCTCGGGCTTTAGTAGGCACTGATTTATTGTTTTAGGTTGAATTCAACTTGATTTTATTACATTTACCAAAACATTGTGCTTGACATTAACTTCGAAGAAAATGGTTCTTTAACCGAATACCTTATTTTACCAAAACATTTAAGTAATAAGTATCATGGAATCAATTTCTGCAATGTAAACGGAGGTATTCTAGACCAAGGCACTGCACTAACATACAAGTTTCTTCCTGCATTTCAGATGTTTGTGTAATGAGTGACGATATCTACAATTAGTTGAGGACTTACAAATGCTACAATTTATTATCAAGCTCATAAGGAATTTTTATGCTGCATTTTTGTGAACTTTTATTTGGATGTATATGCCCATGAAATATATGTTAACTTATTTGACACCTCATGAAGATCTAGAATAGATCAATGGATGCCTTGCACGTGTGACATGTTATTTTCACTTACCAATTTCTCAACATTTTCTAACTATTAACCAAATTATATGATTTACTGAACATTAATTTGTTTTTTCTTTAACCCATTAAAGTGTGTTGTAACCTTGAAAATGGAAATTTGATTTTAAATAATAATGTTTGAAATCCTTTTAACCATGCGACACTATCGAAACTTCCACGAGCAATATCAGGGGACATTTGACCTAGTGTTCGCAAGCGCGCATAAAACTGACATTCGACCATAAATGAATATGATTTAACATCCACGTACTTGAAATTAGAGTAATGAAAATACAAGAATGTGGAAAATAGACGAGAAACAAAATCCACGATAACTAGTGACAAGTTGTTACGAACCCGAAGAGGAATCCAGCAAGGGAGGGCCGGCGATGGTGAGGGAGACGAGAGGGATTAGGATAGAGGAGAAAGTTTAGGGAGCAACCCTAAATTCCATTCATCCAAGCAAGCAAAAGAAATACAAGCATACAACACCCCTTATAGCAGCGGGGTGCGAATAACAAAGCGGCATGCAAACAGTAAAACTCAAAATAACATCGAAATAGAAATAATTAAGTAGCGCGCTTGTCGGCGGTCTCTTCCACGATCGGTGGGCTAATGTCCGTCGCCTTCCTACGAATGTAGACCCGCCACGACGTCTTTTCGGCGTGCACATCCGTAACAATGCTGCCGTATGGAAAATGTGCCTTGTCCTCAAGGAAGTAGTCGGCGAACTGGCGGCGAAAGTCGTCCCGGGGTAGCCACGTCGCGTCGGAGTCCGGACGATTGACCCATGCGACCAGGACCTCCTCCGAAGTGGGGTCTCCCTGGGGCCGGCACCGGTGATCAAGTATCTTGGCCGGGCAGTACGAGGCCTCACCGAAAAGATCGAGATCGACCGGAATGTGATCCGTGGTGGCATGCTCTCCCACCACACTGCGCAATTGAGAAACATGGAAGACCGGGTGTACGCAGCTTCCACTAGGAAGGCAGAGGCGGTAGGCGATTGCGCCAATACGAGCGAGGATCTCAAATGGACCGAAGAACCGGGGAGCGAGCTTCAGGCAGGGTCGGCGAGCCACCGAGAGCTGTCGGTACAGGTGTAGCTTGATGAACACTTTCTCCCCCACCTGAAAGGAAAGGTTGCACCTCTTTCGGTTCGCAAAGGACGCCATCCTCTGTTGAGCCCGTCGCAGGTGGTGCTTCAGATGGTCGGAGATAGTATCCCTTTCGCGCAGGGTGGTGGGCAGACTCTCCACCTGACATTCCCCAGGGAGGTGAAGGACAATGGAGGGTGGCGGGCGGCCGTAAACGACCTCGAATGTGTTGAATCTGGAGGCGCCCTTAGAGGGGGGGGGGTGAATAAGGGTTTTAAAACTTTTATGTTATTTTGATATACTTGAAATATTAGGAGATCAAAATAGTGCAAATCAAAAAAATCAAGTGAAATAAAATAGAGACATGATTTTATTAATATGAAATATAAGATTACAAAACTTGACTTCTTATAACGCTAGAAATCGAAGACGACTAGTAAAAACACTTTTTCATTTTCTATCCCGACTCGTATCCCCACAAACCGGTGGCTTTAGCATATCCTTCCTTGATACGGCCTCAAGACGCTCTAGCCAATCCTCCCTCGGATACGACCTCGAACACCCACTAGATCTACACCCTAGACCTAGTCGCCAACACGAGGCGAATTCCTCCCTAAGTCCTACCCAAATCTAGTCGCCAACACGAGACGAATTTACTAAGCGATTACAAGAATGAAAGTAACAACAATATTAAAAACTCCATCTTGTAGAACTTTTGAAGTTGGAGACGAAAGACCGCTGTAGAATACGCGTGGTTGAAGCGATCGTCGGTCGGATGCGGCGTGTAGAAATCCTCCTTCAGAAACTCACGGAACTTTGGGTGGGAGATCAACTCTCGGCAGTTGATGAGTCCCATTTATATACGCATTTATGGACTCATCTGGACCGTATTTCTAGTCGTTGCACCACACTTTAGGCATGTTTACGATTATATTTGTTATTCCCTGCTAGGTGCACTCTTAGGCCCGTTTCGGCGTGCATTTGCGCTCCTTGTTATTGGGGGTAAGCACATTGTGCTCCCCAATCCTTTTTCTGTGTTTATTTGGTGCTGGAGGTGCATTCCCAGCTGGTATGTCTTATGTGCAGGTGGCCGGATCGTCCAGTTTTCCCCCAAAATCTACGTCTGTGCATATCGCACGGTCGTGCGTTTCCTTGACGCACGGACGGTAGCGATCGTGCGTCTGTATCTGGGCAGAAAACGGACAATCTGAGTTTAGTCTTGCGTTTTTACGCACGTGCGGATTTGCCCGTGCGTGAGTAAAACGCACGATCGACCTGTTTCCTCCTGTTTTTGGTCATTCTGAATTTAACCGTGCGTTTTTACGCACGAGCGGATTTGCCCGTGCGTGAGTAAAACGCACGGGCGGCGCAGCGTCTCCCTCAAGTCAGATTTTATCAATTAATAACGCACGGTTCACGCACGGTCGTGCGTTCAACCGTGCGTGACCATTTTCTGCCTGTTTAGTATAAAATGCAGGATACGCCGCAGTCAACGAGAGAACTCGTGAGGGGAGCGGGAAATCAGGTCCTCCTCGCCGTTTCTGAGGTCTGAAGGTTTCTCCTTCACCTCCACCACCAAGGAGACCATTTTCCGGCGATTTCCACCACCATTCTTCCATTCGGGAGTGTTAACAAGCATTCTCCACCAAGTGTTCAAGCATTCCTCGTCGTGGGAAGCCATAGAAGTGCTGTAGGTCGTTGGAGCGGTGACAACCTCCATCGAGTCCGCACACCATCTGAGGGCCGAGCTCGGAGAGAGCCCGACAACCTCTCATTCCGGCCGAGAACCCAAGATGCGGTGACATCTTCCTATTGGTCCTCTCTAAACTTGATGCTTGTGTTTTCTTTGTGTTGTTGTAATGAACTATTGATTAGCTTAATGTTATAGATCTTTTATGATGTTCATGTGCAATGATGCGGTGGTGTGAGAATAACATTTTCCTTGTTGTGATTTTTTGAGTTCGTTGTGTGTGAAGCCCTAGCAATTGCTAGTGGTGATGCTTGGAGAAGAGGTGTGTGCGACCCTCACCCGTCACAGTTACTTTCCGTCCATGCGCCTCCCGAAGCACGGCATCGCGGCCGTTGCATCCATCCCGCCTTGCGAAGCGGAGTTTTGACCCGCCTCTCTCTTTTCTGCATTAGCTTAGGAACCAAATCACAATGCCCTTGTTTTTACTTTATTCGCTCGTGTAACGATCGATTCACCACGCATTTCGTTCACCAGAACCTGCATTCCTTGAGAGACGATATTCGGGGAAGCTATTCCCAATTTTATTACTTGACAGCGACCGGTGCACTTGCCAAATACGCATCAGCAGTATAAGGCTCTGGAATTTTGGCACTAGAACTCTCTCAAGGATGTGTGTTGAAAACGAGAGGAGAGGGGTCCTTTTTATAGCCTTGGAGCTAGTGCCCGCGCTAGTGTTCTCGCCGGTGCTAGCCCGGATTAGGAAACATTCTCAGCGTGCGTATCTTCATTCCAAGGAATCCTTTCTAAAATTCCGCGTTATCGCCAGCACTATCCGATACCGCCTGGCGCTATCGCCTTCTATATTTGCCTCCTAAACTTGGCTAATCAGAGCTAGCGCCCGCGCTAGGTGTTGCCGCCGGCTAGTGGACATGTTGGAATTCTGGCTTCAAATTTGGGGGCAACCTTCATATGTTATCCTTGAGTCATATGACTTTGTTTCCTGCACACTTAGACACACAAGATCAAATACACATATGATTTGTTATTCTCAAACCTAGGAGATGCGGAAGATCATGTTCTAACAAACTCCCCCTTTTGATGATAACAAATCCATTAATGATAAATCAGAGAATTAATAGATATATCATGATGAAACCTACTTGTGTGTGTGTGAGAGTGACGACTTAGGATAATTGTTGTTTTTAGTATTTAGAATTGCTCCCCCTAAATGTATGCCCCTGTGTGAATGCTCCCTTTATATCTAAACTATCTTCTTAATCTTTAATCATGTTAGTTTTCCCTTTTGATAGCGTTTATTATTTATCATGATAGTTCTGCCCTTATTGTTATTAACAAAAGTGGGTAAGAAAGCAAGAGACATAAAAAAAGGAATTTTGATAAAAAGATAAGGCATGATCGAGCTTTTAGAGTAAATGAAATGATTAGGAGTTTTGAGCATAAAAATTTTCATAGAAATAAATCAGAGTTTTTAGCATAAAAATGATATGCGTGTTAGAACAACCAATATAAATTTTACCTAACAAGTCTATCACTTGTTGAAGGAAATGAATTTTGAGATTCAAGTGATGATGCACACAAAAGAGAAGACTTTAAATAAGCATGAAAGCGCAAGGTAAAAATATATGGTAATGATGCGGAAGACTTATAGAAATACAAGAAACATCTTTATGATAATTCATAAGAGATATGAATTAAATTCCAAAAAGGAAGATGTTTTTGTAAGTCGTTATTCATTTAAAATCTTTAAGTTTGACAATAAGGTAACCAAATATGAAAGAAAGATTTCAAAAAGAAAACTACTACAATGTTATTATAATTCACAAATTTAAAACATACCAAACATTGTAGAGAGCATGCTAGGTTATCTAGTGCATTTATATATAAAGAAAGTATTGAATTAGCATTATGATCCAATACTCATGAGAAGAAGTGTTATGAAAGATAATGATGTGCACATAATTGTATTTTGAAGAGAGTAAACAAATAATTTAATCAAAAATTACAAGACATATGCAGAGTAAAGTGCACAATAAAACACAAATACTTTTACTTCCACACACTTCAATGCACATAGAAAAGAATAAGTGGTGTAAAGAAAAAGCTTATGGTTTGCACAAGACACTTTACTATTTTTTTCAAGGTGCTCAACCTCACAATGCTCATTAAGACTTATCAGGAAGTTCAAGTAGTGCTTGGTGAAGTTATCTTTGTCAATTTATTTCATGTTTTTTTTGTTTTGTACAAAGTTCTCTGAATACACTTATTTTGCAAACCAATGAAATTTTGAAAGCACAACCACTTTTCTTAATTTTTAATAGTGCAAATAAATGTAGTGTATGTAAGATGTTTGTGCAATTTTAATTTATTATACAATTACAATACACAAGCAAACTTTCTTAGATTAAAAGCATATGTAGACTATGCTAAAATAGGTGAGTGAATAAAAATCATTATCAACCATAAAACATTTACTCATACTTAGATGCATGCTAAGCTTGGTTCTACACAATTTTTACAATACAATTGATGCACATGCGATTAAATATATCAAAACATGATAAAAACAATATTTAAAATGGTTTGAAAAGATGAATGACAACATTGTAGAAGGTCTAAATGATAAATTAAACCATGCTTGATTTTAACAATAAAGTTCATACAGTTTTTTTTGATATTTAAAAAATAATAATTTTGATATAAAGTGTGAACTCTTATAATTGATCTTGGACTTCCTGAGGTCTACCCTGTGAGGGGTTCACACCGGTACTAGGAGATGTGATGGGGTGACATCCCAAATCTCCCTTTCGCAAGATACATATAAATAGAAAAGTTAAGTTCAAAAAGTAATTTTTGATGTTTTATATTTTTATATTTGA
This sequence comes from Dactylorhiza incarnata, assembly GCA_033032865.1. Classification (NCBI taxonomy): domain Eukaryota; kingdom Viridiplantae; phylum Streptophyta; class Magnoliopsida; order Asparagales; family Orchidaceae; genus Dactylorhiza; species Dactylorhiza incarnata. The sequence continues at coordinate 677,084 of JAWHQI010000102.1, read as the reverse complement.
TTTTTGCATATTGAAATACAAGTTAAACAAATAAACAGAGAAAGGAAGAGAAACAAATATTTTTTTTGTAATTTTGTATTTTAATTTTTCAAAAATCAATTAAAGACAGAAATACAAAAAATAAGTAGTACATATAATAGAGCATATTTTTAGGGATTTTTAAAAAATTGAAAAATACAAAAAATCAAACAGGTGCGCTAGCGCGGCAAACAGTACACTAAATTTTAGGATTTTGATAAATCTAATTTTTGATATTGATTAAGTGTCCAAAGATTAGTTTCATGCAGAAATTTCAGAAGATTTTAAGATGTTTAGATAGGTAAAAAATGCATAAAACGATTGTGTTTGTGACTTAACCCGAAAGATCTAGGACACCTAATTCTAGTCGTAGTAATCGAAATCTTCCATCGGGAAGAGGTTTAGTGAATATGTCAGCAAGTTGGGAGTCCGTACCAATGAAACTTACATTTACATTCTCTTTCTTAATATGATCCCTAATGAATTGATGACGAACATCTATGTGTTTGGATCTAGAGTGGTGTACGTGATTATTTGTAAGATCTATGACACTTTTGTTGTCACATTTGAGATCAATGTTGTACAACCCTCATATTTTCCGAGCCGGTGTGACCCGACGCAGGTAAGGTCGTGGTAGAGAAGATAACAGTAACGCATCGGACCTTGGGTCTAAACCAAAGAGAGAAGGTCCCATCTCCTCACTCGCCCGCCCCCTTGGGGGCGGGTGGAGGAGGTCCCCACCTCTCCACTCGCCCGCCCCCTTGGGGGCGGGTGGGGGAAGTCCCCCCCTCCCCACTCGCCCGCCCCCTTGGGGGCGGGTGGGGGAGGTCCCCCCCCACTCGCCCGCCCCCTTGGGGGCGGGTGGGGGAGGTCCCCCCCTCCCCACTCGCCCGCCCCCTTGGGGGCGGGTGGGGGAGGTTCTCCCCTCCCCACTCGCCCGCCCCCTCGGGGGGTGGTGGGGTCTCGAGTAGACTCGTTTGGACCTCCGGCAAGAGGGGGAGTGGGTACCTCGAGTCCCGCTCGCCCCTCCTCCTGCGTTGCTCGTTCGTGATCGTGGTCGGACTGCGGATAGCATGATTTTGGCTATCCGCAGTCCATTTTTGGGAAAGTCTATAAATAGACCCCCATGGGCACCTTGGGAAGGGATGTTGGTACCCCCCTCCCTCGCGTGTGAGCAAACACTACCCCTCCCCTACCCCTGTCATTGAAGGTGGACGGTGAGGTGATCCTTAGTGCCCTCCAAGGTGCCCAGGCTCAGCATTGGCTTGGGAGGGGAAGTTCCTTGTGAGCTTCCGGGTATGTGGTGGGACCTCCACGCTGCAGCTTAATGGGTCCGTTTGTGGACTTAGGTGTTCTCCAAGGGGAAGGTCTTTCGGTTCGGAGTGACTGGTCAAGGGTTCTAGCTCGGGTCAAGTAAGGGCTAGCTGTACCCCCCTTTCGAACGTCGAAACCGGGTTACTGGTTTCAACATTATGGTGCGGTGAGCGTGGAAGCAGCTAGTTCGGAAAGCTCTGAGCAAGTCTCATGGCTGGAAGCGATGAGCTGGGGGACTCACCCCCTACCGGTGAGTGCGTGAAGAAAGGTGACGTCGAGGAGTTCAGGAAGTCAATCCAGGAACTCTTGCGGGTCGCACTCCCCCCTCACAGCGAGTGCTCGACACCACCCGCACCCGTCTTTACCTCGCCATCCCCAGCGGAGACACAGCGCGCACATCAACAAGAGAAGGGGAGGAGGGGGGCGGGGTCCCTGTTCTTGATTCAACAGAAGCATGGAGAGACGCTGGGAAGCTACGTGGATCGGTTCCAGGAACAAGTCCTCCGCCTCCAGGTTGATCAGGGAAGTAGGAGGGACCAGGAGAAAAAGAAGGAATAAGAAGACAAAGAAGATGGAGGAAGTAATGAAGGAGATGGTCAATGTGCATGTGACCAAGTAGGCCCAGATAGGCGCGTTGTAATAAAAATGTAACTCCTCGATGATGAATGAAAAAGATTCCAGGTAACACCTATGATAAGATCCCCGACTAGAGACCATTCTCCGGGCTCGGTTATGCCGGCAGATGGGAGACTCATCGGGTCGACTTGCTACTTGGTAGCTGATTTAGGAGGGCGCTGAGTTCCTCTGTCTCCAGGCAAGCTGAGCCCCTAGGACGCGGGTGGATACCTCCGCCTCCCATTAGATTGGGAGGGCGGTGAGTTCCCCTATCTCCAGGTAAGCAAAGCACCTAGGACGCGGATGGGTACTCCCGCCTCCAACTGATTTAGGAGGGCGCTGAGTTCCTCTGTCTCCAGGAAAGCTGAGCCCCTAGGACGCGGGTGGATACCTCCGCCTCCCATTAGATTGGGAGGGCGGTGAGTTCCCCTGTCTCCAGGTAAGCAAAACACCTAGGACGCGGATGGGTACTCCCGCCTCCAACTGATTTAGGAGGGCGCTGAGTTCCTCTGTCTCCAGGCAAGCTGAGCCCCTAGGACGCGGGTGGATACCTTCGCCTCCCATTAGATTGGGAGGGCGGTGAGTTCCCCTGTCTCCAGATAAGCAAAGCACCTAGGACGCGGATGAGCACTCCCGCCTCCAACTGATTTAGGAGGGCGCTGAGTTCCTCTGTCTCCAGGCAAGCTGAGCCCCTAGGACGCGGGTGGATACCTCCGCCTCCCATTAGATTGGGAGGGCGGTGAGTTCCCCTGTCTCCAGGTAAGCAAAGCACCTAGGACGCGGATGGGTACTCCCGCCTCCAACTGATTTAGGATGACGCTGAGTTCCTCTGTCTCCAGGCAAGCTGAGCCCTTAGGACGCGGGTGGATACCTCCGCCTCCCATTAGATTGGGAGGGCGGTGAGTTCCCCTGTCTCCAGGTAAGCAAAGCACCTAGGACGCGGATGGGTACTCCCGCCTCCAACTGATTTAGGAGGGCGCTAAGTTCCCCTGTCTCCAGGCAAGCTGAGCCCCTAGGACGCGGGTGGGTACTCCCGCCTCCAATTGGATTGAGAGGGCGTTGGGTTCCCCTGTCTCCAGGTAAGCGAAGCACCTAGGACGCGAACGGGTACTTCCGCCTCCAATCGGTAAGATCCCCGACTAGAGACCATTCACCGGGCTCAGTAATGCCGGCAGATGGGAGGCTCATCGGGTCGACTCGCTGCGGGCAAGATTTCAGAAAGGGTAATTGGTTTGATAAGATGGTGGAGTTCCTCCGCCTCTAGGTGAAGGTAAGCACCTAAGACGTGGGTTGGATCTCTGCCTCAGTTGCTTTGATAAGATGGTGGAATTCCTCCGCCTCTAGGTGAAGGTAAGCACCTAAGACGTGGGTTGGATCTCTGCCTCAGTTGCTTTGATAAGATGGTGGAGTTCCTCCGCCTCTAGGTGAAGGTAAGCACCTAAGACGTGGGTTGGATCTCTGCCTCAGTTGCTTTGATAAGATGGTGGAGTTCCTCCGCCTCTAGGTGAAGGTAAGCACCTAAGACGTGGGTTGGATCTCTGCCTCAGTTGCTTTGATAAGATGGTGGAGTTCCTCCGCCTCTAGGTGAAGGCAAGCACCTAAGACGTGGGTTGGATCTCTGCCTCAGTTGCTTTAATAAGATGGTGGAGTTCCTCCGCCTCTAGGTGAAGGTAAGCACCTAAGACGTGGGTTGGATCTCTGCCTCAGTTACTTTGATAAGATGGTGGAGTTCCTCCGACTCTAGGTGAAGGTAAGCACCTAAGACGTGGGTTGGATCTCTGCCTCAGTTGCTTTGATAAGATGGTGGAGTTCCTCCACCTCTAGGTGAAGGTAAGCACCTGGGACGTGGACTGGTTCTCCGCCCCCGGATAGTTCAAGAAATTGTTAGCTCCCTCCCCCTCCAGGTGGGCTCGGCTCCCTGGTAAGTGTGGAGTTCCCTCCCCCTCCAGGTGAGCTCGGCTCCCTGGTAGGTGTGGAGCTCCCTCCCCCTCTAGGTGAGCTCGGCTCCCTGGTAGGTGTGGAGTTCTCGCCTTCCACCGCAGGTCGAGTTCAATTCGACCTAAGGTGTTGAGCTTCCTCCACCTCCAGGTGAGCTCGGCTCACAGGAGGGTTGTTAAGTGGAGAAATGTTTGCCTTCCACCTCAGGTCTAGTTCGGCTCGACTAAGAGTGTTGTGTTTTCCTCCACCTCAGGTCAAGTTCAATTCGACCTAAGGTGTTGAGCTTTCTCCACCTCCAGGTGAGCTCGGCTCGCAGGAGGGTTGTTAAGTGGAGAAAGGTTTGCCTTCCACCTCTGGTCGAGTTCGGCTCGACTAGAGGTGTTGAGTCTCCCTCCACCTTCGGTCGAGTTTAGCTCGACCTAAGGTGTTGAGCTTTCTCCACCTCCAGTTGAGCTCGACTCATAGGAGGGTTGTTTAGTGGAGAAAGGTCCGTTCCTCACCTCATGTCGAGTTCAGCTCGACTAGAGGTGTTGAGTCTCCCTCCACCTTCGGTCGAGTTTAGCTCGACCTAAGGTGTTGAGCTTTCTCCACCTCCAGTTGAGCTCGGCTCATGGGAGGGGTGTTTAGTGGAGAAAGGTCCGTTCCTCACCTCATGTCGAGTTCAACTCGACTAGAGGTGTTGAGTCTCCCTCCACCTTCGGTCGAGTTTAGCTCGACCTAAGGTGTTGAGCTTTCTCCACCTCCAGTTGAGCTCAGCTCATAGGAGGGGTGTTTAGTGGAGAAAGGTCCGTTCCTCACCTCATGTCGAGTTCAGCTCGACTAGAGGTGTTGATTCTCCCTCCACCTTCGGTCGAGTTTAGCTCGACCTAAGGTGTTGAGCTTTCTCCACCTTCAGTTGAGCTCGGCTCATAGGAGGGGTGTTTAGTGAAGAAAGGTCCGTTCCTCACCTCATGTCGAGTTCAGCTCGACTAGAGGTGTTGAGTCTCCCTCCGCCTTCGGTCGAGTTTAGCTCGACCTAAATGTGTTGAGCTCTCTCCACCTCCTGTTGAGCTCGGCTCACAGGAGAGGTGTTTAGTGAAGAAAGTTTCGCCTCTCGCCTCAAATCAGGTTCGGTTGAAAACTCGGCAAGAGCATCCCATTGGCAGGGCCCTTTATGGATTCCTCTAGGGTCCCACCTACTCGTCAAATAGGTGGGTTGGACTTTCTTTCCGAGCTTAAGGCAAGCTCGAAAAGAGCGGGGATTGTGTACAACCCTCATATTTTCCGAGCCGGTGTGACCCGACGTAGGTGAGGTCGTGGTAGAAAAGATGACCGTAACGCAGCGGACCTTGGGTCTAAACCAAAGAGAGAAGGTCCCACCTCCCCACTCGCCCGCCCCCTTGGGGGCGGGTGGGGGAGGCCCCCCCCCCCCTCCCCCCTCCCCACTCGCCCGCCCCCTTGGGGGCGGGTGGGGGAGGTTCCCCCCTCCCCACTCGCTCGCCCCCTTGGGGGCGGGTGGGGGAGGTCCCCCCCTCCCCACTCGCCCGCCCCCTTGGGGGCGGGTGGGGGAGGTCCCCCCCTCCCTACTCGCACGCCCCCTTGGGGGCGGGTGGGGGAGGTTCCCCCCTCCCCACTCGCCCGCCCCCTTGGGGGCGGGTGGGGGAGGTCCCCCCCTCCCCACTCGCCCGCCCCTTTGGGGGCGGGTGGTGAGGTTCCCCTCTCCCCACTCGCCCGCCCCCTTGGGGGCGGGTGGGGGAGGTTCTCCCCTCCCCACTCGCCCGCCCCCTCGGGGGGTGGTGGGGTCTCGAGTAGACTCGTTTGGACCTCCGGCAAGAGGGGGAGTGGGTACCTGATAAAGTAGTTTTTATATAAGTTTTTAATAGAAAATTTTGTAATTATTTAATTTGAATTTTCCTTTTTATGTCAATTTTAGGTTATAAGTAGTTCTTTTTGTAATTTTGATTCTAACTTAGCCTAATTTTAATATTTGCAGATTTCTGGGACAAATCGGGAAAAATCACATGTCACGCCCTCGGTCACGCCCGTGACCAAGGGCGTGTAACCTGAAGATCAGTCCAGAGTCGCAGCCGTGCTGTTGAGCTAGTCCACACCCAATCACGCCCCAGGTCACGCCCGTGACCCAAAGTCACGCCCGTGACCGGGGGCGTGTAATTTTAGCATCTGCCACGTGGAGCCGCCGTCGAGACGAGAAGCTGCCGTTGAGAAGTCAACTTGAGTCACGCCCGTGACCCAAAGTCACGCCCGTGACCTTCCCGCGTGATCCAAGCACGCCGCCGCGGCGTCTGGCTAGCCCATGCCGCATTAAATGAAGCCTTCCTGAGTCACGCCCGTGACCCAATTGTCACGCCCGTGACATGTGCGATTTTCTCCCGCCGTCACGCCAAGCCCACGCCGCGACCGGATCCGATGCTGCAGAGATTACACGCCCTAGGTCACGCCCGTGACCGAGGGCGTGTAACATGAAATTTTTGCCTATAAATTCAGAGGCTCTCCTTGAGTTCAAAGTTCAGAATTTTGGAGTGGGGAAGGTGCTGCTGGAGCCAATCTTGAGTAGTTTTCCTTTTTCATGTTCATGTTCATGTCTCTTTATTTTCATGCTCTCTTCCTTTTCTAATGCAATGTATTAGCTTTCCTTTAGTGCAATAGTCTAGTTTAAGCTTGTAATCTTGTTTTTCCTAGCTTGCAATTTCCTTTCTTAAGTCTTGTAATAGTTTTTCATTTAAATAAAAAAATAGTTTGTTCTCTTTATTTTGTCTCCTCCTTAGCTAAAGTTTCTTAATATGCATTTTTATTTTTCTTCCTCTTCCCCTTCCACCATGATTAACTAATCCTCATTAGTACTCGATCAAAATGATCCGAGGATGAGTTAGACAAGTTATGATTTTCTAAAGTTTTCTTTTTCCGTTTTTATAAACACTTGAATTATCCTTGATTTTTAATTAGTGAGGCCATACTTTCGATATATGGTTTTCGCTTAAGTTTTCATATTTAGTTAGCCGAGAGGCTCAAAGTATGAATCGATCACTCAAGGGTAAAGAGAGTTGCACGCACCCCTCGAGAGAGGATGACGTAAATCTCCCGGATTGGAGTCAAATCCAATAGTGGGGTTCACCTCGTAAAGCAAGTTTTAGGTAATCGATTATAGGACGAGAGTCCGGTTGATTTTTCCTAATCTTAGTTGGGCATTAACCTCGAGAGAGGCATGTTCGAGCTTCGGGAACCTCCACGGTCAAGTAGTTCAATTTAAACGGAATTAGATTTAATTTCTTTTTACTTGTCTTTTCTCACTCCAAGGTGACTTTTGATTGAGTACTAGCCTCTTTTATCATCATCTAAACCCTTAATTTAGCTTGCAATTTCTCTTTTTTTTAGCTAAGGACCAAAACCCCAAAATATCATTAGATAAGATAATAGTGACTTTCCTCAAAGTAGAAGTAATCAACGCGCCCCGTGGAATACGACCTTGGTATTTCTTAATATCCTATACTATAGACGATAAGGTACACTTGCCTTTATCGGATATAGTTTTGGAGAAAATCTCAACCCTTCACTAAAATTTCAAAACCAAAAAAATATATATCAAGTTTTTGGCGCCGTTGCCGGGGACTTTTGCGTAGATATTTTGAAACAAGGATAGCTATTAATTTTATCATGTTGTTTTTATTTTAGTTTTTCTATTTTTGAAAATCTTAAGGGTGAAATTAAAATTCTTGGAAAGGACGCTTTGGGCTTGAATTCCCATCACAGCCTCTAGTACCTTGCAAACCCTTCACCGGGTAGATCTTGGGAAGTCCAAGACTAACTTAATCCGCCTAAAAAGAACAAAAAATATTCTCTCTTTTTTTCTTCTTCTTTCCTTCTCTTTTTAGTGTATGACCCGTGGTAGCACTTCGATTCTTCCTTTTGATCCGGAAATCGAGCGAACCCTTTTGAGGCACCGCCGTTCTCGTGATCAAGGAAATCAAGTAGAATCTGAAGAGTCAATCGGGGACACTAACGCAGCAAATATGGATCATAATCTTAATCCTCCTAATCTTAACGAGCCAAACCCTAATGAGGACGCGCAACGGACCATGTCCTATTATGCGCGGCCGAATTTGGAAGGCACACAATCGAGTATTGTTCGCCCCGCGGTGGCGAACAATAATTTTGAGATCAAGTCCAGCATCATACAAATGGTGCAACAATCGGTGACCTTTGATGGTCAACCGGACGAGGATCCAAATTCACATATCTCTTACTTTCTTGAAATTTGCGACACTTTTAAGATCAATGGCGTCACCGATGATGCCATTCGATTACGTCTTTTTCCTTTCTCTCTGCGGTCTAAGGCCAAGCAGTGGCTGGGCTCCCTACCAAGGGGATCCATCACTACATGGGCCGAAATGGCGGAAAAATTTCTTAATAAATATTTCCCGCCTTCAAAGACCGCTAAATTACGCACGGATATTGCATCGTTCATGCAAATCGACTCGGAGACTCTCTATGATACATGGGAGCGCTTCAAGGAGCTTTTGCGTCGATGCCCTCACCACGCACTTGCCACTTGGCAACAAGTGCAAATATTTTATAATGGCTTAAATCTCCAAACGAGGCAAATGATTGATGCGGCCGCCGGGGGGACATTAAATAACAAAACCCCGATCGCCGCTCAAGAGCTTTTCGAAGAGATGGCCACAAATGCGTATCAATGGAACATGCCCCGAGCGCGGCCTAATAAGCCGGCCGGAATTTTTGAAATAGACGCTAACGCAAATTTGGCTTTACAAGTTGAGCGCTTAACAAAGCAAGTGGCGGAGATGTCTGCTTCCTCCGCCACTCCTCCTTGGGCTAATAATATTTTACTTGAAGAGCAAGTTGATTACATGGGAAATCCACCTCGGCCTTCCTATAACCCGAACACCGCTCCGTATAATAACACCTACAACGCGGGTTATAGGAATCATCCGAACTTCTCTTTGAGCAATCAAGGAAATGCTCAGCGTCCCTTAAATTTAAATCAACCTCCAAATCAACTTCTCAATTTAACTCCCCCTCAAAATTTTAATCCACCCGGTTTTCCACCGCAACAGCAAAAACCCTCTCCGCTTGAAGAGGTTTTTGCAAAATATGTTGCTACAACTGAAGCGAACATCCGGAACCTCACCGGATCGATCAAAAATTTAGAGAACCAAGTGGGCCAGCTAGCAAAGATAATCTCCGAGCGACCGCAAGGAGCCCTTCCGGGAAACACGGAGCCCAACCCAAGGGAGAGCGCAAACGCGATTACACTCCGAAGCGGGAAGGAGGTGGCTTCTAAGCAGGACGAACCCATGGTAACTTCCTCTCCTCCTCTTCCTCCTATTTTATCTTCAATTTTACCTACTACGTTAGCTCCGCGCGCTTCTACTTCTAATGTTCCGTATCCATCTAAGTTTAAAAGCGAGAGCGCCGAAAAGAATTATAAAAAGTTTTTAGATATTTTAAAGCAAATCCACATTAATGTACCCTTCTGCGAGGCTATCTCTCAAATGCCTAAATATGCGAAATATCTTAAGGAGTTGCTCTCCAATAAGAAAAAATTAGAAGATATTTCGCATATTTCTTTGAACGCAGAATGCTCCGCGGTTGTACTCAACAAATTGCCTACAAAAGTGAATGACCCGGGACGGTTTTCCATCCCGTGTTTATTTGGCAATTCGTTAGTAAAACACGCTTTAGCGGATCTGGGAGCAAGTATCAATCTCATGCCTTTTTCATTATTTAAGAAACTAGGTCTAGGAAATCCAAGCCCCACTCGAATGAGTATTCAATTAGCGGATCGCTCTTTAAAATATCCGGTAGGAATAGTGGAGGACGTGCTCGTCAAGGTCGACAAGTTCATCTTCCCGGTGGACTTTGTCATTCTTGACATCGAAGAGGATGCCGAAGTACCCCTCATACTCGGCCGCCCCTTCCTTGCCACCTCCCGCGCCATTATTGACGTAAGTAACGGAAAGCTCCTCCTTCGGGTTGGAGATGATGAAGTTTCTTTCGGCATAAATTCCTCGATGCGGAACACATTAGAAAACGACGATTCATGTTTTTACCTGGAAGAGTGTTGGGAATTCGATTCCCCTCCCGAGTTAGTCTCCACCTCGAGTCACGAGTCCGAGTTCGCCGAGCTCTTTTGTCTGGAAGAAGAAGAAGTCACTCGTTTCACACCACCCGAACCACTATTTTTAGAAAAATTAAAAATCAAAACATCTTATGAAGAGCCACCCGTTTTGGAACTAAAGCAACTTCCCCCTCACCTTAAGTATTTATTTTTAGAAAAAGAGTCGAAGCTACCCGTCATCGTTTCATCCGAACTTAGCAACTCAGAAATATCCGAGTTGGCTATTGTCTTAAGAAAGCACCGCCACGCAATTGCGTGGCAAATTTCGGATATAAAGGGTATAAACCCTTCCTTCTGCACTCATAAAATCTTCCTCGAAGATAACTCCCGAAATTCGGTCCAGCCTCAACGACGGCTAAACCCTAACATGAAAGAAGTCGTTAAGGCCGAAGTGATCAAACTATTGGACGCGGGAATTATCTACCCGATATCGGATAGTACTTGGGTTAGCCCAGTACAAGTCGTACCAAAGAAAGGTGGCATTACGGTAGTAGCTAATGAGAATAACGAGTTGATCCCAACCCGTACTGTTACGGGTTGGCGGATGTGCATCGATTACCGAAAACTAAATGATGCCACCCGTAAGGATCACTTCCCCCTACCATTCATCGATCAAATTTTAGAGCGCCTTTCAGGTCACTCCTACTACTGTTTTCTCGATGGTTTGTCGGGATATTTTCAAATACCGATTTCGCCCGAGGACCAAGAGAAAACCACTTTCACTTGTCCCTTTGGCACCTTCGCTTATCGAAGGATGCCATTTGGTCTTTGTAATGCGCCAGCTACATTCCAAAGATGTATGCTGGCAATATTTGACGAGTTAGTAGAGGAGGTGATGGAAGTGTTTATGGACGAATTTTCCGTGTTCGGAAATTCATTTAAAAATTGTTTAAAAAATCTTGAGCGCGTGTTGCAGCGATGCGAGGAAACGAATTTAGCACTTAATTGGGAGAAATGCCATTTTATGGTCAAGGAAGGGCTAGTCCTTGGTCATAAAATTTCGGGCATGGGGATCGAGGTCGATAAGGCCAAGATCGAAGTGATTGAAAAACTTCCCCCTCCAACAAACGTAAAAGCTATTCGTAGTTTCCTAGGCCACGCGGGGTTTTATCGGCGCTTTATACAGAATTTTTCAAAAATCACAAAGCCGTTAACCCACCTTCTTGAAAAAGAATCCTCGTTTATTTTTAGCGATGAATGCCATTTGGCTTTTAAACTCATCAAAGAGAAACTTATAAACTCCCCGATTCTAGTCGCGCCGGATTGGTCGCTTCCTTTTGAAATCATGTGCGACGCGAGTGACATTGCGGTTGGTGCCGTTTTAGGCCAACGGGTGAGTAAGTATTTCCACCCTATTTATTATGCGAGCAAAACACTCACGTCGGCACAAGCGAATTACACCACAACCGAAAAGGAGCTTCTAGCGATCGTTTTTGCCTTCGATAAGTTTAGGTCATATATCACCCTCTCAAAAGTTATTGTCTTCACGGATCACTCCGCACTTAGGTATCTTTTAAGCAAATCGGACGCCAAGCCTCGTCTTTTGCGATGGATCCTCCTCTTGCAGGAGTTTGACTTAGAGATCCGGGACAAAAGAGGAGCCGAAAACTTGGCGGCCGATCATCTCTCCCGTTTAGAAAACCCCGCCTCGGAAGTTTTGATAGAATCTGACATCGATGATAAATTTCCCGAAGAGCGCCTCCTCGCTCTCGAAGATATTAATACGTCGTCTACCCCCTGGTTTGCAGATCTGGCTAACTATTTAGTAGCCCGGGTCTTGCCAAAAGAATTCTCGAGTCAGAAAAAGAAGAAATTCTTTTCTGATTTAAAGAATTACTTTTGGGAGGACCCCTTTTTATTCCGTGTATGCGCAGACCAAGTGGTGAGACGATGCGTCTCGAGTAAGGAGGGTCTTAAAATTTTACGACATTGTCACGAGGGACCATCCGGTGGTCATTATCATTCGAACCGAACCGCGAGGAAGGCGCTGGAGGCAGGCTTTTATTGGCCCACGCTCTTCAAAGATGCTCACACCCTTGTGAGTACTTGCGACAGCTGCCAGCGGTCGGGCAACATCTCTCGCCGGGATGAGATGCCCCAAAATATTTTCTTAGAATGCGAGATTTTCGATCTTTGGGGCATTGATTTCGTTGGTCCTCTCCCTCCTTCATTTTCAAATAAGTATATTCTAGTGGCGGTCGACTACGTGTCAAGGTGGGCGGAAGCGCAAGCTCTCCCCACCAACGATGCGCGAGTCGTCGTTAACTTTTTAAAAAAATTATTTTCTCGATTTGGCACTCCGCGCGCTATTGTGAGTGATCGGGGCACCCATTTTTGCAATACTCAATTCACAAAAACTTTAGCAAAATATGGTGTCACGCACAAACTATCCACTGCATATCACCCACAAACCAGCGGCCAAGTCGAAGTGGTTAATCGAGAATTAAAGCGAATTTTAGAGAAAACGGTTTCTATTAATCGGAAGGATTGGGCAATAAAGCTCGATGACGCGCTTTGGGCCTATCGTACGGCGTACAAGACCGCTATCGGTTGTACACCATATCGAATGGTCTATGGCAAGGCTTGCCACCTTCCGGTCGAATTAGAACACCGCGCATTTTGGGCGCTTAAATTTTTAAATCTCGATTCCACTTTAGCGGGTGAACAAAGGAAGTTTCAAATAAACGAGTTAGATGAATGGCGAGCGAATGCGTATGAGAGCAATAAATTATATAAGGAGCGAACAAAGTTTTATCACGATAAACATATAAAATTTCCGAAAACTTTTTCGCCGGGCGATCTCGTCCTCCTTTATAATTCTCGCCTTCGCCTTTTTCCGGGAAAATTAAAATCCCGATGGTCCGGACCCTTTATTGTTAAAGAGGTTTGGTCCTATGGGACAATCCTAATTTCCCACCCGGAAAAAGGCTCCTTCAAAGTTAACGGGCACCGCCTTAAATTGTATCTTCCGGGAGACGTACCTAATGACAAGAGTGATGCGATTTTTCTTCATCATATAACATAATCGGCAAGTGGGTCAAGCTACGCGACCTTAAACAAAGCGCTTTTGGGAGGCGCCCCAAAGTTATCTTTTGTTATTTTCTCTTGTCTCTTCTTTTCTGCTTTAACAACTTTTGCAGGTAATCGCGGCTTCCCCACAAAAGCTTCAAAAAAATCAGGGAAGCCCTTTTTCCTTCACTTCTTTCGTTTTTGCATTTTTTTTTATCTTTTCCTACTTCATACTTATTTTTAAACATTGGGGACAATGTTTAACTTTAAGTATGGGGGTGTGAATAGCCCTTTGTAAATTCTTGTAAATAGTTGTTAAATTAGAAAATTTTCAAAAAAAAAAAAAAAAATATATATATTTTCTTATGTTTTTCTTCTATTTTAGCACTTGTAAAACCCAAAACTCAAAAAAAAAAAATAGAAAACAGAAAAATTTAAATCTTGGAAAGGGACGTTTGGGATTTTATCCCATCACACCTCCTAGTACCTTGCGAACCCTTCACCGGGTAGCCCTTGGGAAGTCCAAGACTTGCAAAAAAATTTTTGTTAAGTTTTAAATCTAGTTTCCTTTCTTTGTAAATAGTTTTTAATGAGAAAAATTCAAAAAAAAAAGATAATATCAAAAATTAAAAAAATTCTTATTTCCCTCCTTGTTGTTTTTGTGATTTCTTAGAAATCTAGTTGAGAATGTTTATAAGCATGTTTAAGTTTTTAATTGGCTAAAATTTTGCTTATCATAGTTTGTTAATTTTAAATTTGAGGTAATCTTGATTTAAGAATCATCTTATGATTTTAAATTGATTAGAGAATTTTGTTAGCATGACTTCTCTTTTTATTTTTAAATGACTTCATTTTGTAGTAAATTTCCTAAACCTCTTTAGATTTCAATTATACTTTCTTCTAACTTCTTAGATCTTAGGAATTTTAATTTTACTAGAATTTGCTCTCAATATGATTTAAAACTAGCTAGATTTATTTTTTCCCCTACCCTACCCCCTTTGATGGCATAAAAAAAATGTGTATTAAAAGATCATATGTCATGGGAATAAGAGGATAAAATTCATTATTCCCTAAAACATATGCACCCAAAATATTTGAAAAGATTATATGGCATGGAGTAAGAGGATAAAATTCATTACTCCTAAACCATATACATTTTGGGTTTTTATTAGAAGAGAAAAAAAAAAAAAAAAAGAGAAGAAAAAAAAAAAAGGGAAATTTCATGATAAATTCCATTTCCTCCATTCAAAAATTTCTCTTCTTATGCCAAATTCTATGAAATCACCCTTAGCCAATTATCATTGTTCTAGTTTTAGTTGAAAATTATGGAGAGAGCAATATTTAGTAATTTACTTTTCCTTAAGATTCTTTTAAGATAGAGTTCTTATAATTTTAATTTAATTTAGTTTTATAATTTCTACAATTTTGTCAAACTACTTAATTTTCTTGAGAAGTTATTGCCTAAACATTTTTTCCCTCTTTTCAAATCATCATCATAATTTAGGACTTAACTCCCCCTTGAATTTACTCTTAACTTAACTTTTGGTTAAATGAAATTTTAGTTTTAAATTAAAAATTTTTTTAAGGATGTCTTATAAATTATGTCTCACACTTTTGCTCTGGAATAGCAAAACCTCAAGTATGGGGGTATTTGATAAAGTAGTTTTTATATAAGTTTTTAATAGAAAATTTTGTAATTATTTAATTTGAATTTTCCTTTTTATGTCAATTTTAGGTTATAAGTAGTTCTTTTTGTAATTTTGATTCTAACTTAGCCTAATTTTAATATTTGCAGATTTCTGGGACAAATCGGGAAAAATCACATGTCACGCCCTCGGTCACGCCCGTGACCAAGGGCGTGTAACCTGAAGATCAGTCCAGAGTCGCAGCCGTGCTGTTGAGCTAGTCCACACCCAGTCACGCCCCAGGTCACGCCCGTGACCCAAAGTCACGCCCGTGACCGGGGGCGTGTAATTTTAGCATCTGCCACGTGGAGCCGCCGTCGAGACGAGAAGCTGCCGTTGAGAAGTCAACTTGAGTCACGCCCGTGACCCAAAGTCACGCCCGTGACCTTCCCGTGTGATCCAAGCACGCCGCCGCGGCGTCTGGCTAGCCCATGCCGCATTAAATGAAGCCTTCCTGAGTCACGCCCGTGACCCAATTGTCACGCCCGTGACATGTGCGATTTTCTCCCGCCGTCACGCCAAGCCCACGCCGCGACCGGATCCGATGCTGCAGAGATTACACGCCCTAGGTCACGCCCGTGACCGAGGGCGTGTAACATGAAATTTTTGCCTATAAATTCAGAGGCTCTCCTTGAGTTCAAAGTTCAGAATTTTGGAGTGGGGAAGGTGCTGCTGGAGCCAATCTTGAGTAGTTTTCCTTTTTCATGTTCATGTTCATGTCTCTTTATTTTCATGCTCTCTTCCTTTTCTAATGCAATGTATTAGCTTTCCTTTAGTGCAATAGTCTAGTTTAAGCTTGTAATCTTGTTTTTCCTAGCTTGCAATTTCCTTTCTTAAGTCTTGTAATAGTTTTTCATTTAAATAAAAAAATAGTTTGTTCTCTTTATTTTGTCTCCTCCTTAGCTAAAGTTTCTTAATATGCATTTTTATTTTTCTTCCTCTTCCCCTTCCACCATGATTAACTAATCCTCATTAGTACTCGATCAAAATGATCCGAGGATGAGTTAGACAAGTTATGATTTTCTAAAGTTTTCTTTTTCCGTTTTTATAAACACTTGAATTATCCTTGATTTTTAATTAGTGAGGCCATACTTTCGATATATGGTTTTCGCTTAAGTTTTCATATTTAGTTAGCCGAGAGGCTCAAAGTATGAATCGATCACTCAAGGGTAAAGAGAGTTGCACGCACCCCTCGAGAGAGGATGACGTAAATCTCCCGGATTGGAGTCAAATCCAATAGTGGGGTTCACCTCGTAAAGCAAGTTTTAGGTAATCGATTATAGGACGAGAGTCCGGTTGATTTTTCCTAATCTTAGTTGGGCATTAACCTCGAGAGAGGCATGTTCGAGCTTCGGGAACCTCCACGGTCAAGTAGTTCAATTTAAACGGAATTAGATTTAATTTCTTTTTACTTGTCTTTTCTCACTCCAAGATGACTTTTGATTGAGTACTAGCCTCTTTTATCATCATCTAAACCCTTAATTTAGCTTGCAATTTCTCTTTTTTTTAGCTAAGGACCAAAACCCCAAAATATCATTAGATAAGATAATAGTGACTTTCCTCAAAGTAGAAGTAATCAACGCGCCCCGTGGAATACGACCTTGGTATTTCTTAATATCCTATACTATAGACGATAAGGTACACTTGCCTTTATCGGATATAGTTTTGGAGAAAATCTCAACCCTTCACTAAAATTTCAAAACCAAAAAAATATATATCAGTACCTCGAGTCCCGCTCGCCCCTCCTCCTGCGTTGCCCGTTCGTGATCGTGGTCGGACTGCGGATATCAGGATTTTGGCTATCCGCAGTCCATTTTTGGGAAAGTCTATAAATAGACCCCCATGGGCACCTTGGGAAGGGATGTTGGTACCCCCCTCCCTCGTGTGTGAGCAAGCACTACCCCTCCCCTACCCCTGTCATTGAAGGTGGACGGTGAGGTGATCCTTAGTGCCCTCCAAGGTGCCCAGGCTCAGCATTGGCTTGGGAGGGGAAGTTCCTTGTGAGCTTCCGGGTATGTGGTGGGACCTCCACGCTGCAGCTTAAGGGGTCCGTTTGTGGACTTAGGTGTTCTCCAAGGGGAAGGTCTTTCGGTTCGGAGTGACTGGTCAAGGGTTCTAGCTCGGGTCAAGTTAGGGCTAGCTGCACCCCCTTTCGAACGTCGAAACCGGGTTACTGGTTTCAACAAATGTTTTTGAGATGAAAACCAAAATTCTCTAGAGTTTGGCTCATCCATAAAGCTTGTGCACAACAACTTCCAAGAGCAATGTATTCGACCTCCGCGGTGGAGAGTGCAATCGAAAATTCTTTTGATAGTATAGTTCTTTTGTTAAAAATTCTATAGGCTTTACTAGTTGAAGAGTGTCCAAAAAATATTCCTTCATCACTTTTTTCATCAAACTTTCCTAAGACATCTTTTGTATTGAGAATAAAATATTTACATACAAAAACTTTAAAATATGATACGTTAAGTTTCTTTTGATAGTATAGTTCATACGGTGTGAGATTTAAAGATGGACGAAGCATGACTCTATTCATTACATAACATGATGTGCTTACGGCTTCGGCCCAAAAGAACTTGGGTAATTTATATTCAGATAACATAGTACGTGCTAGTTCTTGAATTGGCCTATTCTTTCTTTCTACAACACCGTTTTGTTGAGATGTGCGTGGAGCAGAGAATTCGTGCTTAATACCTAACATTTCGCAAAAGGATTTAAAATTTTTATTTTCAAATTCTCTTCCATGATCCGAGCGAATGCATTTTATTTTTAAATCTAGTTCATTTTGAATACGAGTACATAATTTTGAAAATTCGCAAAACACATCAGATTTGGAAGAAAGAAATATAGTCCAACAATATTTAGAGAAATCATCTATACAAATGTATATATTCTACCACCAAGACTTGCGGTGCTAACGGGGCCAAAGAGATCCATATGAATTAATTGCAAAGGTTTTGTAGTAGAAATTTCGTTTTTTGCTTTTAAAAGAAGATTTTGTAAATTTTCAATTTTGACATGGAGGACATAGTGAAGATAAATTTTCATTTAATCCAGGCAATCCTCTAATCAATTCCTTTTGCTAGTTTTAAAATGAGCTCTATTAGCGTGACCTAAACGTCTATGCCATAGTTCTAACTCGTCATTTTTAGTTATAAAACATTTTATAGATGATTTAGAAAGATCATGAAAGGAAACTACATATACGTTGTGAGTTCTAAGTGCAGTTTGTAAAATATCTTTTGTGTTAGGATTAAAATTTTTGCAAAGATTTGTGGATGACTCAAATAAAACATCTAATCCTTTATCACACAGTTGACTAATATATATTAAGTTATGTTTTAATTCTTTTACATAAAGAACATTAGAGATAGTAAATGATTCGTTACCCACTGTACCGACTCCCATGATCCTTCCTTTACCGTTATCACCAAAGGTTACGATTCCTCCCTTCTTCTTTTCCAGGCTAAGGAACTTTGCTTTGTTGTCCGTCATGTGCTTGGATCAACCTGAGTCTAAGTACCACACGTCCTCTTTATCCTTAGCCTTCCTGCAAATCTAGAAAGAAGATGAGAGTAAAGATCTGGATATCCAAGAGGTACTACCCATAGAATAAGTGGATGCCTTAGGTACCCAGATTTGCTTTAAAGATCCCTATTTTATTTTCCTGCAAGAGCTAGACGTGTGTCCAAACCTATGACAATTTGCACACGCAATAAATGGGGTTGAGACCATTTTCTGAAATTCTACATTGCTCTTACTGGATGAGGTTGATTTTTAGAAAAAACAGAAGATTTTTTATATGATGGGCTATCGCTGGCGTTAGTGGTTAGCGCCTGTCGGTAGCTGTCACTTTGATATCCGAGCCCAAATTTTCCAGAACCATAGCATTGGTTTCTCAAAATCATGTCCAGGGATTTTTGACCTATTCCAAATTTTTTGATAGCCATATTGAGGTCATGAGTTTATTTTTTAAGAGATGAATTTTCTTTTACAAGCATGACACATTTATTTTCAAATCCCTTTTTGTTATTTTCAATTTGTAAGAGAGGTTTTTAGTTTTCTCTCTAAATCCCCCTTTTCTCTTAATTTGTGAGAGGGCCTTAGAAAGAGAAATTTCAAGTTCTTTTGCCTTATATAAGGGGAATGCTCACACTCTTGGCCTGAAACCTTTCTTTTTTCAAAGGAGATTAATTTTTTAGTAAGCTTATGATTTTCTTTGATGAGCGATTCATTTTCACGATTTTAAATAATATAGTCTTCTATACTTTTATCATAAGCTTTGCAGGTTAAAACAAATTCATCATAAAGTTCTTCGAAGGTGGGAGGAGTTACCTCAGTATCACTAAGAACACTGGTGTCGTCATCGTTGTCTTTTGCCATCAAGCATAAGTTTGCTTCCTCCTCGCTGCTTGACTCAGATCCGCTTGATTTTTCAGAGGAAGAATCATCCCATGTTGCAGCTTTCAGCTCCTTTTTCTCCTTCCCTTTGTATCGTTTTTCTTTTTGCTCCTTTAGATACTTCGGGCACTGACTCCGAATGTGCCCGGTCTTCCTGCAGTGAAAGCACTCCGGTGGCGGTTGTTCTTCTTCGTCTTCACTTTCCCTTTCTTTCTTTGATGAAGAGGAAACCCTTTTCGTCGAGCATCCTTCTGGAAAAATTTCCGGAAGGTGTTCCTTCTTTCGGAATTTCTAATGAATTTCTTGAAGTTCTTGACCAGGAGACCTTCTTCATCTTCATCATCATCTTCGTTGCTCTCCTTCTTCGATTTTAGTGCCAACGCCTTTTTCTTTGGCTTCGTGTTGAATTTAGAGTTCTACCTCATGAGTTTTGAGATTCTCAATGAGATTCTCGATATGGAGTGTTCTTAGGTTGTGAGATTCCGAGATGTCCGTCACCTTTGGATTGAACCTCAGAGGTAGAGAGCGAAGAATCTTTCTGACCAAGTCGCCGTCGGAGTAGATCTTTCCAAGAGTTTTTGAAGCGTTGACGATCTTGGTGAAGCATGTGTACATCGAGTTGATGTCTTCTTCATCATCCATTCTGAATTTTTCATATTCCGATTCCAGTTGGAATAACTTTGCATCTTTTACCTGCGATGTACCTTCATGAGCAACTTCTAATTGGTTCCAAATATCATAAGCAGTTACACATGCAGAAATTCGATTAAATTCAGTTCGATTTAAAACACAATATAAAGTGTTTATTGCTTTTGCATTATTTTTGCATTTAAGTTTATCGTTATCATCCCATTTATCCTTAGATTTTTCTATCGTAGCCTCTCCTACTACAATTGTAGGAGAGTACCGAACTTCCTCCTTGTTCCATACTTCTATATCCATGGTCATAAGAAAACACAACATCCTAGATTTCCGGTAGTTGAAATCTGACCCAGTAAAAAGAGGTGGTCTACTAACACCTTGACCCTCGGGAAAAGCGAGATCATGAGACGCCATTATTCCCGGTTGTTAGACCGTTTTGGAATAAAACCGCTCTGTTACCACTTGTTGGATATGTAGGCGCCCTTAGGGGGGGGGGGTGAATAAGGGTTTTAGAAATTTTATGTTATTTTGATATACTTGAAATATTAGGAGATCAAAATAGTGCAAATCAAAGAAATCAAGTGAAATAAAATAGAGACATGATTTTATTAATATGAAATATAAGATTACAAAACTTGACCTTTTATAACGCTAGAAATCGAAGACGACTAGTAAAAAGACTTTTTCATTTTCTATCCCGACTCGTATCCCCACAAACAGGTGGCTTTAGCCTATCCTTCCCTGATACGACCTCAAGCCGCTCCAGCCAATCCTCCCTCGGATACGACCTCGAGCACCCCCTAGATCTACACCCTAGCCCTAGTCGCCAACACGAGGCGAATTCCTCCCTAAGTTCTACCCAAACCTAGTCGCCAACACGAGGCGAATTTACTAAGCGATTACAAGAATGAAAGTAACAACAATATTAAAAACTCCCTCTTGTAGAACTTCTGAAGTTGGAGACGAAAGAACGCTGTAGAGTAAGCGTGGTTGAAGTGATCGTCGGTCGGATGCGGTGTGTAGAAATCCTCCTTTAGAAACTCACGGAACTTTGGGTGGGAGATCGACTCTCGGCAGTATAAGGCTATGGAATTTTGGCACTGGAACTCTCTCAAGGATGTGTGTTGAAAACGAGAGGAGAGGGGCCCTTTTTATAGCCTTGGAGCTAGTGCCTGCGCTAGCGCTACCGCCGACGCTATCCCGGATTAGGAAACATTATTCGTGTGCGTATCTTCATTCCAAGGAATCCTTTCTAAAATTCGGCGCTACCGCCAGCGCTATCCGATACCGCCTGGCGCTATCGCCTTCTATACTTGCCGCCTGAACTTGCCTAATTAGAGCTCGCGCTCGCGCTAGGTGCTACCGCCGGCGCTAGTGGACATGTTGGAATTCTTGCTTCAAATTTGGGGGCAACCTTCATATGTTATCCTTGAGTCATATGACTTTGTTTCCTGCACACTTAAACACACATGATCAAATACACATATGATTTGTTATTCTCAAACCTAGGAGATGCGGAAGACCATGTTTCAACAGAATGGTGTGGTGCCGGTCGCGTGGTTTCATGTAGTGTTGTAGGAGTACTCCGCCCAACTGAGCCACTTACCCAACCCCGGGGCTGTTCCCCCACGAAACAGCGAAGGTACGTCTCCAGACATCGGTTGAGGACCTCGGATTGTACATCCGTCTGCGGGTGGTAAATGGTGCTCATGCGGAGGCGAGTACCCTGTAGCCCAAACAGTGTAGTCCAGAAGGTGCTCAAGATGAGCGGATCACGATCGCTCACGATCGACTGGGGATACCCATGGAGGCGCACGACATCGCTGATGAAGCTCTCTGCGACGGTGGCGGCGGTGTAAGGATGGCAGAGGGGAATGATGTGGCTGTACTTGGACAGTCTGTCCACCACGACCAATATACAGTCATACCTCTGCGAGCGTGGTAGCCGGGTGATGAAGTCCATGACCACATCCTCCCAAATGCGGTCCGAGATGGGTAGGATTTGAAGGAGTCCGCCTGGAAACGCCACTTCGTACTTGGCCTGCTGGCAGACGAGGCAGTAGGCCATGAAGGATTTGACCTGCCAGAATATGTGGGGCCATTAGAGACAGGCTGCCAGGTGGCGGTACGTACAAAAAGCCTCTGTGTGCCATCCAGAGGGCGAGGCGTGGAACTCGGCGAAGAGGCGTGGAACTCGCCGAGGTGTCGTGGAATGCTCGGGGACGACGGGGTGAGGGCGATGCGGCCCTTGAAGAACAAGCGACCCCCTACAAGGGAGTATGTGGGTGAGCGGTGGCGTCGGCGATGAGCGCCGTCTGGATCCCATACAGTGAGGGATCGACCTCAATTTTGCGCTGGATGGTCGCATCATCTTCCTACACCAGACGAAGAGATTGCTGCGAGCTCCGGAGTCTGGGGAGAGAGGGCATCGACCGCCCTGTTCGCTCTCCCCGTGCGGAACTCTATACTAGAATCATAGCCTAGAAGTTCAACGACCCACACTTGTTGGGCGAGCGTGACGATCTTCTGCTGCAGGAGGTAGCTTAGGCTGTGGTGGTCGGTGCGAACCACAAACAGGCGGCCCAGAAGGTAGGGGAGTCAATGTTGAGCATCGAGAACGAGGCCCATGAGCTCATTCTCGTATGCGGAGCGACTGCAGATGGTACTGAGAAGGCGCGACTGAAGTAGGCCACAGGTCGGTCGGCCTTCATGAGGACGACTCCCACCTCGGAGCCCGACTTGCCGCACTCCACGAGAAAGGGATGGGAGAAAGCGGGCATGACCAACACCAGTCCGTGCACCAGGTCCTGCTGAAGGGAGGCAAAGACGGCGGCTGTCGCGGACGACCACTGAAAGGGGCCCTCTTCTGACTTCTTCAGGATCTGTGTGAGGGGCCAAGACAGCGCTCCGTACCCCTGGATGAATCGGCTGTAGTAGCCAGTCAGGCCGAGGAAACCCCGGACGTCCCGCAGGGAAGTAGTTGTCGGCCAGTGGAGGGCCATCGTCATCTTCTCCTCGTCCATAGTGACCTCCCGGGCCGAGATGGTGTGGCCAAGGTAGCTCTCCTCCGCCGCTCCAAAGAAACACTTCTTTCGGTGGAGTTTGAGATGATGACGCCAATTGGTGGTTAGAGTGAGGCGGACGTGTCGGAGATGATCCTGCCAGGAAGAACTGTTGACCAAAATATCATAAAAAAACAAGGACATGTCTGCGAAGTACTGCCCAGAAGATGTCGTTCATCGTGTCTTGGAAGGTGGCAGGAGCATTGGTCAGCCCGAAGGGCATGACTAGGAACTCGTAGTGGCCGTCGTGAGTACGGAAGACAGTCTTGGCGACGTCCTCCGGCCGCACTTGGATTTGGTGATAACCCGCTCGGAGATCCAATTTGGTGAAGAAAACGGCCCCGTGAAGCTCATCCAGGAGCTCCTGCGGGATCGGGTACTTGCCCGGTATTGTGGCCTTGTTGAACTCCCGATAGTCCACACAAAACCGCTAGCTGCCGTCCTTCTTCCGGACCAGGAGGATCGAGCTAGAGAAGGGGCCCACGCTGGGACAGATGAGGCCCCCCATCGGCATCTCACGAACCAGACGCTTGATCTCGTCTTTCTGCACATGGCCGTAGCGGTAAGGTCGTACGGACACTGCCGCAGTACCGGGCTAGAGGGGAATGACGTGATCGGTCGGTCGAGCTGGAGGGAGGCCGGTCGGGGCCTCAAAGATTTCGACGAACTCGGTGAGTAACTCCTAAAGGTCCGACGGGTGTGAGAGGGGCTCCGCTGACGAACCAGAGATGGGCCAAACAAAGTCAAGCAGAAAAATCGACGTCAATCGTCCACTGGATCGTGCGGAAGGAGACCGGAGAGCGGAGAAGGGTGGAGTCGCCCACGAGGCGACATGGCTGGCCATGATGGAGAAACTGCATAGTCATGGTCGCCAAATTGACCCGCACGTCACCCAGCGTGCAGATCCAAGCCACTCCAGGATAACATTGATACCATCGAGGCCGAAAGCGTAGGAGTCCGCGGTCACCGAACAGGACCCCACCGAAAGCAAAACGGTGGTGCAACATCCCTGGGTCGGCTGACGACGCCCATCGCCCAAGCAGACTGTAAAATCAGGGGAGGGCACCAACGGGAGGCTCAGCTGATGCACCATTTGTACGAGTAGGAAGTCGTGGCTCGCACCACACCACTACTGTCCACCATGATGATAATGGAACGTTTACACATTTTACCCAAAATTTTCATGGTCTGGGGGTCCCGAAATCCCGCCCATCGAGAAACAAGGCAACTCCAAGCGGTGGCATGCAGCCGGGGCGGTGTCCAAAACACCGTCTTCCTCGGAGAGTTCGAGGGCCTCAAAATCCGCTAAGGTAACCTCCGGGTCGAAGTTGCCGATGATGGCGTGGAACTCCTTGACGAAGCACACATGCGTAGGAGAATAGGGCTGGCGGTAGCGGAAGCAAATGCCCTTGATGCGGAAGTCATCGTTTTTCCGGTTGGAGATGCGCTGGGGGGCGGCGGTCGGCCGGGCCGGTTCCCCCCAGGGGTCGCCCGCTGTGCTGGCACCAGGGCGGGTGGTCTCCATGGTGGTCGTCCCTGTTGGTGGCCGCCCGCAGGTGCAGGCGGCCGGGGGGCGAGGTCGGCCTCCACCAGACGCGCCATGTCAAGGGAGTCGGAGACCGCCCGGGGGTGGTGCGTGCAGAGACGGGAGCGGATGTGGGGCAGCAGGCTCTGCATGAAGAAGCCCAGGTAATGATCGGGCGGCAGCCCGGGGACGTGAGTGACCAGGGCGACGAACTCGTCAATATAGTCGTCATGGATGGCCGTCTGACGGACGCCGCAGAGGCACTCAATAGCGGAGGAACCGGAGTAGCGAGTGCATACCGCCAAATCATCTCCTGCTTGAGCTCGAGTCAGGAGAGGGATTGGTTCGACTGACGGAGCCACCATGCCCAATGGAGTGCAAATCCATCCATACCAACAAGAATGGTGGACACCTTGTACTGTTCCAGAGTGAAGTTGAGGTCGATGTATTGCTCTGCCTTAGTGATCCAACCCATCAGATCGATACCGACGAAGGACGGAATGTCAGGGGAGAGAGCGACCGGCCGGGAGCTGGGTGGATTTGCGGCTCAGGTGGTCTCACCGGTATTGCGCCTAGGTGGGAGCCCCCGTCCGCGGCCGAGCCTGAGCCGGAGGGGGTGGTCGACGCCTGGAGGGAGTCGATCTTGGAATGGAGGGCGAGGAGCGAAGCATGCATGGAGGCGATGAGCTGATCCCGAGCCTGGACGCGGCGGTTGAGGGTGTCGGAGGCGGAATCGGAAACAGGGTCACCAGAGGAGCGTGTGGTGGGAGCTATGAGACTGGATCTGGCGGAAGGCGGTTGGAGGAGGTGGATCTGGACTGGATCGGCGGAGATTCAGCTGGGCAAAATTGGTTCCTGGACGAGCGGGCGAAGGCCGATCCGACGCTGGACACGCGAACGAAGGCTGATCTGGGCGGAGTGGGCGCTGTCAGAACTGTCGATTGTCCCGATTGTAAGGATTTTAATAAAAAAATTATATAACAATAGGTGGGGGGGGGGGGGGGGGGGGGTTAACCAAGGCTTAAGTGGAAGGAATTTGGGCTTTTGACATTCTCCACTATTAATTCTGAAATTAAAATTTCTAAAATACTTAATGATAATTTATTAATTTTAGAATTAAATTTAAATTATTTAATAATGTATTAATTTCACAGCTTGCCCTTATTATCGTATCATCTAGTTTGACGGACTTTTGTACTCAGGGTTTTATTGGCCGGTCACACCAATAAGCCGTATGAACGTTCGTGAATAACATGCGTGATACAAAACACATACACTAATAACATACGCTGAAAACAAAAGACACAAACAGTCGCAAAGACGCGCACTACACAAGTAAAAATGCAGGAAATAAAATTAAATATGGATGCGACTCAGGTTGCATCAATTCCTCCAGGGTTGAAAGAATGCGATGTAACCTGCCACTAAAATGTCCAAATGTCGATTTGTGAAATGTTGTGTGATTACTTTGCTGCTGTACGAACTCTTCCAAGAGAAGGCCGAAAGGTAAAGGAATGAAGGAGACTCCGGGCCGTGGTAGGTAGTGAGGCAAATGATGGATCCTTCGTTGCAGCTAATGACCTATAGGTAAACTCTCGTTCCTGAAAGAGACATGTAACTAATCTCCGTTGCAAAATATAATCCCCGGTGATAAAATCAACCATGAAATTATAGTTTTCCAACGATTCTCGCAAACTGTTAGTCTTAATTTTATGCAAAATATTCAACAACAACAATACTCAAGTCTTTATCCCACCATAGTGGGGTTCTACTTTTTATATGGATCCTTTATCGCCATTGCACCCTATCTTGAAATGATTAGTAAAAATCAGAGCATCAAAGAGATGAGTTTCATAAAGTGAGGGATACTGGGGATTGAAGAAGCAAGGTAGGAAACAAGTAAGCTCGCCCCGTGAAATCATTAAATCACTTCACATCAAATGCTCCCTGTTGGGCACCTACGAGCGTTTACTAGACCAAGATCAACTATCATCATGGTATCATCTGCTAAAGTCTGATTAGTGTTACATAATTTAAAAATGATCCCAAATTTACCATTTAAAATCTTCCAACGAAATCCCTTAAATTGTATGTCTCTATGAGGAGTGAAAACCTTAGGGATTCACTCTATTCTTGATGCGGAGCAGAGACGAGGACGAGCTATGGGCCCATTCGGGGCTGATTTGGCGACTTACCATATATGGCGTGCCCGGATCGACGATCAGACTCCGCAGATGTGTTCGGATTCGCGTTGCGAATCAATTTGATATATTAGTTTATTATTTTTGCATTTGTTTTGATGCATTTGGGTGGCCCCACCTCCGGCCAATCATAGCCGTTGAAGGTGGGATGCCCTAGTCTTTATTTTATTATAAATAGACATGTAGTGACTGGTTTTGAGGCATTGCAGATTTTGGAGAAGAGAAATCCCGAAATCCGGCGATCCCTCCACGGTGCCGACTCCGTGGAACCCTAGGTGACGACTCCTAGGCTTGTATCTCCCTCCCCAAGGTACCCCCTAAACCTAGCCCTCTTTTCCCCCTCCCAAACTCCCTCCTGCAGCCCCCAACAGCCCCCCAAACAGCCCCCCAAACAGCCACTGTTGGCTGTCCAGAAAATCCCCTCTTGGCACTATTCCTTTATGAAATTTACTATTCCTTAATATAGTTCTCTCAGCCCCCTTCTCCGCCTCCCAGCCAACCCGCCGCCAGCCACCTTGCTCTCCCAAGCCGCCGCCACTCTGCTGTCCAGCAGCCCAGCAGCCCACCGCCAACCTTCCACTCGCCCCTTCCCAAGCAGCCCTCCTCCTTGCCGCCAGCCCACATCAGCCCTCCTCTCCCGCCGCCAACCCAAGCAGCCTTCCTCCCCGCCGTCAGTCCGCAACAGCCCTTTCTCCCAGCCCTCTCCTCGACGTGGAACCACCTCCACCCCTCCTTGTCCAAATCAGTCCAGATCTGGACAAAACCAGCCCGGATCCGCTCCCAAATCATCGGATCTATCCACCCTTGTCCGGATCTCTACCCACGTCGCCGGATCCATCCATTTCCGGCCCGTTTTCACCTTCCACCGCCAAGGACAGCCACCGTCATCATTTCCACGCCTTCGGTTACACCTCGGATCGTCGCCCACGCATCTCCGGCTTCGAATTCTTCAGTGCCTTGGTCAGCCCACTACTTTGGTGAGTCACTTATTGTATTTGGACGATTATTTTCAGCAGTTATTTATTGGGTTGGACATTTTATATTTGTTTGGAGAAACATCATCGTAGAATATTGCTCTAGATTATTATTGTGATTTACAGGGTTTATTCGCCGCGCGCTCTTGCTTTGGCCCTCCACGCGGAGGAAAGCCTAAGCTTGTTTGCCCTAATAAATTATTCTACCTTGCTGTGAATTAACTGCGTGGGATGTTTTTATTTATTATCTAATTTGTGACTAATCCGTCGGGCTTTGCATAACATGTAGGGTTAGGTAATGGTTTATCCGTCGCTTATAGATTCGTCCTGCGTCAATTGGTCTCAAAGCGAGGTTGTGCGCACTTTCCGATACGCAGTCGTAGAGTCTATAGGTTTTTCATTATGTCTAGGTGTCACGATTATTCTTCCCTTCACTTTGGAGGTCTTGAGTCCACTAGCACCCGCTCTCACAGGGCCCCGTCAAGGAGATCTTCACGTTACTACGATGATTATTCTCGATCGCAGCACACCACTTTTAGAGATCGTGTTGACCCGCCGACACGAGACCACTACACTAGAGACGATCAGTATAATTATTGTCGTCGTTCATATCCTTGCACGTGAGCGGATCGTGTTGATCCTTCGGCTAGACTCGGTTACCATAGAGATGACTATTATGAGGATCGTCGATGTGAGAGAGATCTTGAGAGTCAGTTTCGTACTGTTGCCCCTTCCTTTGACGGCTCATCGAGTCCCGAGTTTTTCAGTTATTGGCTCGTGGACATGGAGTATTATCTTGACCATTTTGAGGTATTCGGTGAGTTTCGCGTCAAGTTTGCGAAATTTAGACTTGTAGATCAGGCGAAGGCATATTGGGCTAGCATTGAGAGGACACGCAAGCGAGACCGTCTACATCGCATCACTAGTTGGGTGGACATGAAGCGTACATTGTGTCAGAGGTATCTGCCTTCGTCATATCGGAGTCGCTTGCTCGACCAATTATTTTCCCTTCAGCAAGGATCCATGTCCGTCGCTGAGTACAGAGATCGCTTTGATGAGTTAGTTGTGAGGAGCGATATCCGAGAGGAACCAGCCATGACCTCTTGCAGATTTCGGTCTGGCCTTCGATCAGACATTCGTACTGAGGTGGTTTATCATAGCTCGAAATCCCTCGAGCAGACGTATCAGCTTGCCCTTCGTTACGAACAGTCTTTGAGATCCGCAAGAGATGGTCGGTTGGATCCTCACTTTGACCTCCGCAGTACGAGCTCCTCCCACACCGAGGACACCACTCTGCCTACCATTGTTCCGTCAGACATGACAGAAGTGATACCTGATACGGATTGCTCTCACCCCAGTGAGGTGCTTAGTCCAGCGATTGACCTATCTCTTGTGCCTGACCCGTCTCTTGTGTCCCCAACTCAGAGTGAGCCTGAGCGACCTATTGAGTCTGTAGTGTTGTGTCCCTCACCCACACCTCTTCTTCTGCCATCCACCGGGCTAGTTAGCACCCCAACCGCAGACTCACTTCCTGACACCGCACCTACGGATCCATTCTTGAGTCTAGGTTTATATCGCTCTCCCATTATCATGTCCCTGAGTCACATCGCGACCGAGAGCCCAGAGCCTAGTGTTGATCTCGTAGTGGCCATGTCATCCATTCACGGGGACACTACCCTTTTTGTAGGTACTCATCTGGAGGACCTTGAACCTAGTGACGAGTCCCATGACGAGCCCCCAGTTGAGCCTCCTGATGATCCACCACATCCGGGTGAACATGAGATTCACGTGAGGCGCTTGTTTACGAGTTTCGAGTTATTGACGTCTCTTTCCCTATCATCTCTGGCCTTGCCCCAGAGGTTGGGTCGTGAGCGGAGTAAGGCGTATGTAGGGCCTACCTTGAGCACACTAGAGCCTACTCATATTTTGAGGATCTACTTTATGACACATCTCACTCGTGATGAGTTTTGGGACACACCACCTGCTGACCCACCCGATGAGTTCTTTCTTGTCGGAGACACTCACCACACCTTAGAGCCACGTCCTCTAGTCGGTATACTCGATTTTCACTCATGTGGTCGCTTCCTTCGCGATGGCTTTTCATACACACACCCTGGTGAGCCCCCTGACGTGTCACGTTCCCTGAGAGTCACTTGGATCTTTACGAGCTCGTATTTTAGTATAGATGTCTCACGAGATCATCTGAACACTCGTCGTACACGGGATGAGTTTTTCTACACTCCCCCGAGAGAGCCTCCTGATAGGCCACCTCCTCTAGTAGATTTTCATGTCATTATTAGATTTTCCCATAGAAAGCATGTTGTGTCGGTCATGTCTCATTTACATCATTTGTATGAGTATGTTGAGTCATTTCTTCATCATCTGCATGAGTCAGTTGTGTTGTCTGTTCATCGTTTGCATGTGTGTCATGAGTCGGTCCGATGAATAATCCATATTGGTAATAAATCTTCTAAATCACATGCGGATGTTCACTGGCAAGTGCAGGTACTTCATGAAGGCGAGCAGGTGATGGTGAAAATCTGCGTTGTGAGGCTCCGTGCGAGGCTTGCTAAAAACATGAGCGTTAGGCGAATGGATCCCTATATAATCATGAGACAGATCGAAGCAAACATCTACGATCTTGATATCCCTGCAAGTATGGGTATCCACCTGGTATTTAGTGTTGAAGATATGACGCCGTACTACGAGCCTCGCGAGTATGTGGACCCAAGCAGTGGGGACTTCCATCCGCCCACACCTCCACTCCCGTTGCCTTACCACCCTCATAGCCCACCCACGTCTGATGGCCACCACTACTCATCCACTTCTGACACCCACCCACCTGGGGACTCATCTTCTTTGGTTCTACCCACGGCGCCGCCGATCGCACCGGGATCCACCACTCGTGAGTTGAGCGTTGAAAGCATCACGGAGACCATATTCCGCCGGTACATTCCTACTACAAGCGTTGATGACATCCGGGAACTTGCAGCAGAGCTTGATCGATTCGCCCCCGGACTTCGACTTCAGTACGTCCGTCTCCACTCATCGGGGATGGAAACTTTTCAGTCCGAAGGAGTTGATTGGCGAGGCCACTTTTCAGCGACGACACTTGGACGACCTCTGGCGGGCATCTCCGAGTTTTACCTGGCATTCGGCGAGAGAATTCTGACCTCTATTCATCGGGAGATGAATTCTTTCAAGCCGGGGAGATTGATGCGGAGCAGAGACGAGGACGAGCTATGGGCCCATTCGGGGCTGATTTGGCGACTTACCATATATGGCGTGCCCGGATCGACGATCGGACTCCGCAGATGTGTTCGGATTCGCGTTGCGAATCAATTTGATATATTAGTTTATTATTTTGCATTTGTTTTGATGCATTTGGGTGGCCCCACCTCCGGCCAATCATAGCCGTTGAAGGTGGGATGCCCTAGTCTTTATTTTATTATAAATAGACATGTAGTGGCTGGTTTTGAGGCATTGCGGATTTTGGAGAAGAGAAATCCCGAAATCCGGCGATCCCTCCACGGTGCCGACTCCGTGGAACCCTAGGTGATGACTCCTAGGCTTGTATCTCCCTCCCCAAGGTACCCCCTAACCCTAGCCCTCTTTTCCCCCTCCCAAACTCCCTCCTGCAGCCCCCAACAGCCCCCCAAACAGCCACTGTTGGCTGTCCAGAAAATCCCCTCTTGGCACTATTCCTTTATGAAATTTACTATTCCTTAATATAGTTCTCTCAGCCCCCTTCTCCGCCTCCCAGCCAACCCGCCGCCAGCCACCTTGCTCTCCCAAGCCGCCGCCACTCTGCTGTCCAGCAGCCCAGCAGCCCACCGCCAACCTTCCACTCGCCCCTTCCCAAGCAGCCCTCCTCCTTGCCGCCAGCCCACAGCAGCCCTCCTCTCCCGCCGCCAACCCAAGCAGCCTTCCTCCACGCCGTCAGTCCGCAACAACCCTTTCTCCCAGCCCTCTCCTCGACGTGGAACCACCTCCACCCCTCCTTGTCCAAATCAGTCCAGATCTGGACAAAACCAGCCCGGATTCGCTCCCAAATCATCGGATCTATCCACCCTCGTCCGGATCTCTACCCACGTCGCCGGATCCATCCATTTCCGGCCCGTTTTCACCTTCCACCGCCAAGGACAGCCACCGTCATCATTTCCACGCCTTCGATTACACCTCGGATCGTCGCCCACGCATCTCCGGCTTCGAATTCTTCAGTGCCTTGGTCAGCCCACTACTTTGGTGAGTCACTTATTGTATTTGGACGATTATTTTCAGCAGTTATTTATTGGGTTGGACATTTTATATTTGTTTGGAGAAACATCATCGTAGAATATTGCTCTAGATTATTATTGTGATTTACAGGGTTTATTCGCCGCGCGCTCTTGCTTTGGCTCTCCACGCGGAGGAAAGTCTAAGCTTGTTTGCCCTAATAAATTATTCTGCCTTGCTGTGAATTAACTGCGTGGGATGTTTAAATTTATTATCTAATTTGTGACTAATCCGTCGGGTTTTGCATAACATGTAGGGTTAGGTAATGGTTTATCCGTCGCCTATAGATTCGTCCTGCGTCAATTCTCCTAGTACGACTATGCATTAATAAATCTATAATCTGACAACAAAACTCATCGCGCTCACCAATAATCAGAGGATAGTCCGGTGGACTAAAAATGTGACCGTCAAATACAAATTCGATATAAGGTGGAACCTTTGGGTCTTCCAAGAGGAATGCCACATCAGTCATATGCTTCTTTCTAGGGTGGGGGTCCAGGCAAAAGTGTGACAGTGAGTAAAAATAACCTAGTGGAATCTGAAGGGGTGAGTCAGATAATGGCGAGGTTGTAACATCCCAAATCCGATGATGGAGGGGAATGCTTTGGGGGCAGTAAAGCCCATGTAAAGTAGCTCATGGCAGACTTCTAGGATGACGTGCTTCTAGGTAAAAGAAGGTGCATGAATGAATCAGATCTCACATCATAATTGGAGGAAAAGTTGCTGGACTTAAGTAATAATTTAGATCTTCAAATATCAGAGGGGCCTTTTCGGAACAAGTGCTGGAGTTGTGGTGGAAACTCCAAGGTTAAGCGTGCTTTGGTGGGAGTAGTCCAGGGATCCTGGGTGGTGCTTGTAGGTCACCTGTGAAAAAGGACAAAACTGTGCGGTTCAGCTCAATATGAGCTCGGATGAATTAAA
The DNA here is from genome assembly GCA_033032865.1 of Dactylorhiza incarnata. Taxonomy (NCBI): domain Eukaryota; kingdom Viridiplantae; phylum Streptophyta; class Magnoliopsida; order Asparagales; family Orchidaceae; genus Dactylorhiza; species Dactylorhiza incarnata. The sequence goes on along the minus strand of JAWHQI010000102.1, from coordinate 644,368 downwards.
GCGGACAATACTTCTGATGTTATGAGAGTTGGGTTGACAAATGATATCAGAGCTAGACCTCCTACAATATGGTGTATGGTTCATGGATGAACTATGCAGAAGCTGGTGGGCCTGTGACATCTTAAATTTGATGAGGGCGGGCCGATGAGGGTGGGGAGTGCTTTGGGGGTAGTAAAGCCCATGCAAAGTAGCTCCTGACTTGCTTCTAGGATGATATGCTGCTTCTAGGATGACATGTTTCTAGGTGAAAGGTGCAGGAATGAACTATATCTCAAACCAATTTTGGAGGAAAAGTTACTGGGCTTAAGTAATAATTCAGATCCTCAAATATCAGAGACTCCTTTTGGAAGCAAGTGGTGGAGTTATGTTAGAAATTCCAAGATTATGCGTGCTTCAGTGGGAGTAGTCCTGGGATGGGTGACTGATGCACAAATTCGGCACTGCTAATTAGCAGGCACGAAATGCGATACGACGGCAGTGCACCGGTCGCTCAAGTAATAAAATAGGGAGGAACTCCCTGAATGTCGTTCTCAAAGGACCGCAAGTTGGGTAGTACGATTTGCTCAAACCAGGAAATCAGTTAAAAGAGTTAATAAGTAACAACGAGAGGTTTGGTTTGGGATCCTATGCTATTGCAAAATAAAGAGAGATGCGGGTCAAAACTCTGCTTCGCAAGGCGAGATGGATGCAACGGCCGCGATGCCGTGCTTCGGAAGGCGCGTGGACGGAATGTAACTATGACGGTTGAGGGTCGCACACACCTCTTCTCTAAACATCACCACTAGCAATTGCTAGTGGCTTCACACACAACGAATCTCAGAAATCACTAGGAAAAAGGCTATTCGTGCCCTCACAACAACATTGCATATGAACACAAGCAATAATCCTTAAGATTAACTTAACAAGTATTCATAAAACAACAACAAAGAAGTTCAAGCATCAAAGGTTAGAGAGGACCACAAAGAAGAAGTCACGTCTTGGGTTCACGGCCGGAATGCGAGGTTGTCGGGCTCTCTCCGGACTCGGCCCTCAGATGGTGAGCTTGGCTCGAAGGAGGCTGTCACCGCTCCTACGATCTTCAGCGCTTCTCTGATCTCTCGGCGAGGAATGCTTGAGCTAATGGTGGAGAAAGCTTCCTAGTGCTCCCGGATGGAAGGACGGAGGTGGAAATCACCGGAAATGGCCTCTATGGTGGTGGAGATGAAGGGGAAGCCTTCAGCCCTCAAGAGCAACGGGAAGGAAGTGATTTCCCGCTCTCTGAATCGCACCAGTCCGCCTCCAATCGCCCTTTTTCATTGACTGCCTCGATTCCTGCTTTTTATAGCAAATAGGCTGAAAAATGGTCACGCACGGTCGAACGCACGACCGTGCGCAGACCGTGCGATATTAACGGATAAAATATGGCTTGGGGAAGAAGATGCGCCGCCCGTGCGATTTGATCACGCACGACCAATACCGCCCGTGCGTTCAAACGCATGAGTAAACTCCGACGCTCTGAAATCACAAAGACACAGGTCGACCGTGCGTTTTACTCACGCACGGGCGAATCCGCCCGTGCGTCAAAACGCACGAGTAAACTCCGACGCTCCATTTTCTGCCCAGACACAAACGCACGACCGCAACCGACCGTGCGTCAAGGAAACGCACGACCGTGCGATATGTACAGAAATTACTTCTGGGAAAACGGGACGATCAGGTCACCTGCATACAAGATATAACAGCTGGGAATACACGTCCAGCATCAGAAAAACATAAAAGAAGGGAAGGGGAGCACCATGTGCTTACCCCCAACAACATGGAATGCAATTGCACACCGAAATGAGCTTAATAGTGCACATAGCATGTAATAATACATATGAATGAAAACGTGCCTAAAATGTGGTGCAAAGACTAGAATATCAGCCCAAATGAGTCCAAAAATATATATATATATATATATTTATATATATAAATGAGACTCATCACACCCCCAGACTTAACCATTTGCACGTCTCGGGCAAACTACTCAGCTCTCCTGTCGGAACAATTGAATGTTAGCATGAGTTTGAGCGGTAAAGAACAATGCGAAGTCGCATGCTCTCGCGCATAGAAATGCATTAGAACAGAATTAAACTCAAGATTGTATCTAATTATTTCGAAAACAGTAAATTGAAATTTAATTTACTTGGATGGTGAATCCTGGTGAATTTTTCGGTCGCGCAAAAGGGAAAATAGCGTGACTAATGAGTAGAGTATTACTCGAATCGAAGCTAGGGACAAACTCCTAAGAAATCCATCAAAGTCGGTGTCCATAGGCTTGCACGTCCGCACTCTCTCTACTGCATGAGACGACTCGTGTCTAAAATCAATAGGACTGATAGACAATTATTGGGCTTAGGTTGAGTATAGGCTAGGTAAGTAGAAGGACGATGAGAATCGCACTTAACACAACCTGAGCACTCAAGATAATAACAATCACCAATACACAATTTTCAGTAATTACACGACACCCCCAGAATTCAACTGAACACTAGGTGTGCTAAGCCAAAAATAAATTGAATTTGCCGAGAGAGTATCATTTTTGCACCACATTTTTTTTTTCTTTCTTTTCTTTTCTTTTCTCTCATCGACAAAATGACGTTTGTACGCACAATAAAACAACACCCTTAGCTAATTTGAAGCTGCCATACATAACAAAAATGACACCAAATGTGATCGAGAAAGAAATTTCTTTCAGCTCAAAGGTCGGTGCGAAAATAGGTTCGGCCGTATGGCTTTGGTTAAATTTTTAGTGGAGCTAAACAAGGAGGAAGGGTAGGCTCAAGTGGGCTTGCAACGGTGATTACGTAGGTAAGGATTTCCAAAGCTCAACCGGATCAAGAAATGGCCTATATCACATTTTATGACGAGTGCTTCAACACAATCGTGTCGAGAGTCGCCTAGTGCAAGTTCTAGCCACCGAGAAAGGTTGTCCTTCCTTCCGACCCTAGTAATAAGCTACTACTAGTCTGCTACACTCGACCTTATGCTACCGTTGGATACACCGGATTCACCACTAAAGTAAAATAAATTTCATTTACTATAAAAGAAATAACTAAATTATAATTCTGAATTTCATTCTACTCTAATTGAATTTCTAGGCGTGACAGGAGCACTTGACTAGAGCACTACTTGAGTCAACATTTTTCTCTACTCCTTACTCACATGCTAACAATTCAATTCTTACGAGTGGGAAAACCTCGCAGCGATACCCAAAAAGCACGCGTGATCAAGTGCGCGTGAATTAGGTGCAAGTGTATGCAATGTGCGCAACAAAATATAAATCCTAACTCAGCACATTCTAGCATGTCATGCAAAGTGTGTGCACGTGCACAACTCGCTCTCTCTCCCCCATACTTGATTAAAACTAACTAGAATAAACAGTTCAAACATAAGTAAGAGAGGGGTAGAGTTGACCTATGCTCATAGAAGAGCATGCCAGAAGTGCGGTAATCCCATTTTTTTAAAAATATTTCCCCTTCATCATCGTCCACAAGAGAGCATCCTCCTACAATGTTAGCAAAACAGAAATAACAGTGCACAAAAGGAATTAAAAAGCTAGACGGAACCGGGTGGTTCCCCATGGGTTGTCTCCCAAGAAGCCCTTTTGTTTAACGTCCTTTAAGGTGAACCAAATACCTGTATTAAGCATTGTTCAAAGAGCAGAAAGATATTGTTCCAAAATAAATAAAAACGACCAACACAGCGAAGTGACAAAATAGAGCACAAAAATCAGACGGAAGAAACAGCACAATCACAACCCCGAGACCCCATCACGCATCAGCTGTATGCTGATTTGTGGTGGTTCTCCCCCGCTACGCGAGATGGGAAAGAGGTGAAGGCTTTAGGGCCCAAGGAGGATGTCTCCACCTTGCTCCTAGCCTCTTCCTTCCCGCGCCGGAGGGCAGCAGAGCGTGATTCACGCAGCAATTTTTCTTTCCTCAGATTCTCCACCGTTGGAGAGCGCCAACGTTGATAACTGGCAGGATTTCCCGCCTTAGTGGTGGGTGGCTTCACTTCCGTTGCCGCCGTGGCAACCGGATCAGCCCAATGGACCTGCTTAAAATGTTTACAATTGTTACTTTGATTCGGGTAAATTTTTATAAGGCGCTTTGTTTCACCATCTCCCTCGTCATTCAATATTCTGATTTCAGTGCTGTCTCTTGCCTCCTTCCCTTCTTCCATCACAACTTGCAACTTCTCTTCATTCTTTTCTCCTTCTGGCGATCCTGTTCTTTTCTCGGCTTCTGCATCACTAAATGGTTTATCACTAAAAACAAGGGGGGAGTGGATTACCGCTTCTGATACAATCTTGGGACAAGTGGAGGGCGTCACCTTACAGGGTAAGACAACACACCCCTTAGAAAAATCTAAGGTGGCACCGCTCTCTTTTAAGAACGGTACTCCTAAGATGGGAATGGATTGATTCAGAATTGGTCCCAAGACTTGGAAGTCGGCAACTACTACCGTTCCTTCAATTGTAACTTCCACATTCCTGACTTCTCCCTCAGCCTTAACTACGGTCCCATTAGCAAGCACTAGTGACTTCCGTTCATCTGTATCCATATTAAGTTGCAGTTTAGCAACATCCTGCAAGGCGAGGATGTTGCGAGATGAACCGGAATCACATAGGGCTGCCGTTTCAATATTGTTAATGGAGCAAGCAACTACCAACTCACTTAGTTCACCAACTCCCGCGTCGGAGAGACTCTTCCCTTGGTTAATTGGATTTTTTTTTCTGTATTACTGGGAAGGGTCCCTTGCGCACGCTCGGTTAACACTTGAGCCAGTTGGCCCACTTGCGTCTCCAAGTTACGCATGGACGCGGTTTAGTTCACCATATTAGCGTTGGCGACTTCCATAAACCTCTCCATCAACTCTTCCAGATTACTTTTCTTAGGGACCGGGGCACCTTGATTATAACCCGGCTGAGGCGGCCTTGGTTGACTTCCGGACGCTTGAGCATCGTTTTGATGCTGGCCCGGTTGCCATCGTTGGCCTGCAGCATTTTGGTTCCATGAAAAATTGGGGTGATTTCTCACACCCGGACTATAAGCATTTCCGTAGGGTGCCCCCCTAGCTTGATTTCCAACGAAATTCACAGATTCATTTAAAGTTAGCTGAGATAATTCACCTGATAGCCCGCTACCTGGGCACTTGTATGAGTGGTGACCACCACCTCCACATCCTTCACATGTAATGTTAGACGCGGGCGCAGCAGCGGGAGGTAGTGAATCCACCACGAATAGTCCCCGAGCGCTTCTAGGCGCATTTCTCCCCGCAGTCCAGAAAGTGCTGTGGGACGCGGTGTCCTGCAGAATTCTAAGAGCTTCCTCAGGCGTGTGGTTCATCAAGGTTCCTCCTGCAGCAGCGTCAATCATCGCCCGATGGTTGGGCTCGATGGCGAAGTAGAAGGTCTCCACAATGTTCCACGGCTGGAGCTCGTGATTTGGGCATTTGCGCAAGAGGTCACAAAGACGCTCCCAAGCTTCTGCGAGGGTTTCCTGCTCAGCTTGCCGGAAGGTGGCGATCTCACGCCGAAGGCTCACAATCTTGTCCACCGGGTGGAATTTGGCGAGAAACTTGGACGCGAGCACATCCCACGTTGCAGCAGTTCCTGGAGGGATAGAATGGAGCCACACCTTGGCTTTGTCACGCAATGAGAATGGAAACAGTCTCAACTTGACTGTTTCATCAGTGATTCCAGCATACCGGAAGGTACCACAAATGTCGGCGAATTCAGCCAAGTGAAGATGTGGGTCTTCACTGGGCATCCCAGAGAACTGCGCGTTGTTACGGATGATGTTCAGGATGGCGGGCTTGATTTCGAACTGATTGTTCATGATGTTAGGCCCAAAACCAGGATACACACTCCCAACTGTAGGAGTGGTGTAGTCTCTCATGGTCCTAGGTCTCGGCCTGACCACTTCCTCAGCTACCTGACCCACGACCGGTGCATTTCCCTCTCCAGGATTAGCCTGATTTCCATTAACATCCATGGTGGCAGCAGCACGGAGACGCGCCCGCTGGGTACGCTCTATTTCAGGGTCAAATGCTGCGCACTCACCAGGATCTCTTATATGCATACATCGCTATTCAACACAAGACAAAAAAAGTAATAAAAAAAACAAAAAGACCTTAAAACGGATCTCTAAAGAAAAACAAATCGTACACGCTTGCAGTCCCCGGCAACGGCGCCAAAAACTTGATGCGCAAATTCGGCACTGCTAATTAGCAGGCACGAAATGCGATACGCCGGCAGTGCACCAGTCGCTCAAGTAATAAAATAGGGAGGAACTCCCCGAATATCGTTCTCAAAGGACTGCAAGTTGGGTAGTACGATTTGCTCAAACCAGGAAATCAGTTAAAAGGGTTAATAAGTAACAACGGGAGGTTTGGTTTGGGATCCTATGCTATTGCAAAATAAAGAGAGATGCGAGTCAAAACTCCGCTTCGCAAGGCGAGATGGATGCAACGGCCGCGATGCCGTGCTTCGGAAGGCGCGTGGACGGAATGTAACTATGACGGTTGAGGGTCGCACACACATCTTCTCTAAACATCACCACTAGCAATTGCTAGTGGCTTCACACACAACGAATCTCAGAAATCACTAGGAAAAAGGCTATTCGTGCCCTCACAACAACATTGCATATGAACACAAACAATAATCCTTAAGATTAACTTAACAAGCATTCATAAAACAACAACAAAGAAGTTCAAGCATCAAAGGTTAGAGAGGACCACAAAGAAGAAGTCACGTCTTGGGTTCACGGCCGGAATGAGAGGTTGTCGGGCTCTCTCCGGACTCGGCCCTCAGATGGTGAGCTTGGCTCGAAGGAGGCTGTCACCGCTCCTACGATCTTCAGCGCTTCTCTGATCTCTCGGCGAGGAATGCTTGAGCTAATGGTGGAGAAAGCTTCCTAGTGCTCCCGGATGAAAGGATGGAGGTGGAAATCACCGGAAATGGCCTCTATGGTGGTGGAGATGAAGGGGAAGCCTTCAGCCCTCAAGAGCAGCGGGAAGGAAGTGATTTCCCGCTCTCTGAATCGCACCAGTCCGCCTCTAATCGTCCTTTTTCGTTGACTGCCTCGATTCCTGCTTTATAGCAAACAGGCTGAAAAATGGTCACGCACGGTCGAACGCACGACCGTGCGCAGACCGTGCGATATTAACGGATAAAATATGGCTTGGGGAAGAAGCTGCGCCGCCCGTGCGATTTGATCACGCACGACCAATACCGCCCGTGCGTTCAAACGCACGAGTAAACTCCGACGCTCTGAAATCACAAAGACACAGGTCGACCGTGCGTTTTACTCACGCACGGGCGAATCCGCCCGTGCGTCAAAACGCACGAGTAAACTCCGACGCTCCATTTTCTGCCCAGACACAAACGCACGACCGCAACCGACCGTGCGTCAAGGAAACGCACGACCGTGCGATATGCACAGAAATTACTTCTGGGAAAACGGGACGATCAGGTCACCTGCATACAAGATATAACAGCTGGGAATACACGTCCAGCATCAGAAAAACATAAAAGAAGGGAAGGGGAGCACCATGTGCTTACCCCCAACAACAAGGAATGCAATTGCACACCGAAATGAGCTTAATATTGCACATAGCATGGAATAATACATATGAATGAAAACGTGCCTAAAATGTGGTGCAAAGACTAGAATATCAGCCTAAATGAGTCCAAAAATATATATATAAATGGGACTCATCAGTGACCTCCTGGGAAGTGTTCGTAGGCCACCTGTGAAAAAGGCAAAAATCATGCGGTTCAGCTCAGTATGAGCTCGGATGAACCAAAACAGACAATACTTCTGATATTGTGAGGGTTGAATTGTTACAGAGGCCCTCTCGGGTGCCATAGGAACAAGACCATTCTTCCCGGGAAGAAGAACAATCTTGCGCCCATGGTGTTCGAAGGAATGAGAGTTCCTCGTATCATCGTGCATGACGTGTTTGTCGTACTGCCATGATCGTCCTAAAGATGCGACAGACATTGATTAGGGTGACATGAGACGCAACATTATCTTGGTATGTGTTGCATATAGAGAACTCTATAAGACAACGATGAGTAACAAACATAATCAAATGATTACTAATCTTAAATAAGTTGTAGGGATGCTCTAATCAGTGATTCTCGAGTCCTAGTGTGTCTACCATACGTTGAGAAACAGAGTTCTCCATACTACCATTAACAATGATGATGAAACAAAACTGTCCCTGAATGCGTGTAATAATGTGAAAAATATAATTTCTCCGAAAATCAATCTCAGTGGTCTCGCTAGAGGAAACTAAGCTATAACGAAGGACACAAATTAAATGATCAGCTTGTTCTCCTTCAACCTCTATCATGCTCTCAGGCTTGGGCTTGAGATCAGGATTGGAGGCACTAAGGAGAACTCCATATTCAGGCTCTTGTTCATCGGTAATCAGTAATGACGACGAAGTGGCGCCGCGGGAACTCAGATGATTTGTGCCCATGTTCCATACACTTGAAGCATCAGAATACTCCAGTGTTGGGCATGGACCCAATGGTCTTCTCACCCCAGGGGGGTTCGGTGAGAGGAATCGGGGTCCTAGTAGTGCAATGAGGACGAGGGGGATCTAAGATCTTAGCGGCGGGGGCAGTGGTGGCGGTGCTCGAAGTAGGCCCATAAGTAGACCTAAGCCCGAATGTCCTTTTCAATAGTGAGGACTCCACTCTACGGGCTCTATTGGATATTTCACGTAAATCTCTATATAATCATATAACTCAAGTTGGTCCCTAATAGCATAACGGAAGCTGTTCAGATAGTGGGACACCGTCATATCGTCTTCCTCACGAAGATCTAACCTAGAATGCAACACTAGGAACTCATGGGTATACTCATCTACGGAGAGTCTATCTTGCGATGGTTGTGAAACCTTCAATGTAAATTTTGTAAATAGTTTCGGTGGACATGACATTTTCATTGTTGCGTTTTAAATTCTACCAAAGTGGTTATAAAGGCGAGACCTAAGGTGAAACATGTGCGCTCTAGTTGAACCCACCAGACTAGTGCTGGTTCTTTTAGCCTAAGGGTGACATATTCTATTTGTCGATCCATAGACGTTTATTTCCATGCCATGAATCTCTCCATGCGCTCACACCAATCCAAACATCTCTCGTGGGTATACTCATCTACGGAGAGTCTATCTCGGCGAAGGTTGTGCAACCTTCAATGTAAATTTTGTAAATAGTTTTGGGGGACATAATATTTTCGTTGTTGCGTTTTAAATTCTACCCAAGTGATTATAGGGGCGAGTCCTAAGGTGAATCATGTGCGCTCTAGTTGAACCCACCAGACTAGTGCTGGTTCTTTTACCTAAGGGTGACATTCTATTTGTCGATTCATAGACATTTGTTTCCATGCCATAAATCTCTCTATGCGTTCACACCAATCCAAACATCTCTCGGGTTCTACATGGCATCGGGCGAGTTCGAACGGAACAATCTCAGGCGATGGGAAAAAGGAAATTCGCGAAGGAGCCATCGATTCTCCTGGCAGCGTGCAGAGGAGTGATCACCGGTCCTCGGAAGGGCCTCCAGAGGCGGCATCAGAGCGAGGAGAGTCAGTGCCATGCGGTTGGAAGCGAATCGGCGAAGGAGGCACGCTGTAGACGTTGGATCTCTGCACCCACATGATGAAATACAATGTTTGTATTCCCAAATTTGCTTAGGTAACAAAAGCGATTGGGGAGGCCCACCGTGAAAGTCACCTCATATTTTGAGCATGGCACAGAAGGTACACTGCTACAAACTCTTCACACAATGTAACTTGGCACATCAGTACAAGAAGGCTGCAAGTCGGCATTATGTGTGGAAGACCCCAATGTGTGTACTAATGGGGTAGTGTGGAATTATGCCAATATGCACGGGATGCAAGATGAGGTTGCCAATAGAACCATGCGATATTAATGGTGAAATCAGTTACTGATCATAATGAAATATTTTTCTTGGGGGGGGGGGGGGGGGGGGGGCATCTGGCGGCGAGTCGCCAAGATCCGGAGGATGCTCAGGTACGCCTTGATCTCTTGATGTATAACACTATAACCACTAAGCCATCGCCTTCTCCAACACTGGTTGTGAGATTGTGAGGGGTGATGTGGACTCTAACTATCGGGATTGGGCATTAGTCATCCTATTGATTTTTCCTGTCTTGAATTCTATTATAAAATCATGTACGAGGAGCTTGGCCAACCATATCTATAGCCATATTTATTGAGCAGGAGTAGATATCCTCGTGATGAGGATGCCATGAATGTTGTGATTGTGAGTCTTGACTGTGATATGATGACTGAGGAGGTAAGGGCGCCAATGCTGTAGGGAAAGAACTAGTGACATCAACTCATTCTTCTAGGCCGAGTGAGAAGGTACTATGGTGGAGAATGATTGGTTGAAGTAGGCAATCATTCAAGTCTGCTGCATGACGTTCGACCCGATGCTTGAGCCCGAGGTGTTGCAGTCGACGATATATGATTAAAAGAAATACAATATAATGAATACCAGACCTCCACTAAAGCTTGTTGGGACCTTCATAGTTCACGCACTCGTAACTGATGATAGCCTAACACAAAGTCTAGTTTGGAGAAGTGCATGACTTTGCGGAGCTCGTCCGAGAACTCCTGTATTATGTATATGTTACGGAACTGCACGACGACGAGCCTCCTTGGAAAGTTTACACGCGCCGGGCGCGTATATCGGATGAGCCCACCATTTCCGCGGAAGATAATTAATTATTTATTTGCTGCCTTGTCTGCTTTGTGTGCTTTATTTGTTGCTTAATTCACGTGCATTATTTTAAGTAATTTCGTATTTCCCTTTTTGAATGTTTCCTTTTGTATTCGCTCCTCATCACTATAAGAGGAGGCGTAAGCCCTGTATTTGGACCATCCTGGAATGAAATTATGTTTTCCCTCTCCTCCCCTCTAACTCTATTCTCCTTCCCTCTCCCCTCTCTCTCTCTCTTAACCATAATTTCCCGACTCCTAACAACTGGTCCGACCTGCCTTCTCCGCCCGCCAACAACCGCCAGAGAACCAGTCCCGCAGCCGTCTGCAGTCCCGCCCGCCAGCACTCGCCTCCGACCACGCCGCAGTTCCGCCGCGCCATACCCACGGTTCCGTCCGCGCCTGCCCGCCGACGCCCTTCCGCCGCTACAGCCCTCCGCATCGCAGCCCGTCCACCTACCGCTCGGGGGATGGCCCCCAACACCCGTTCTATGGCAGAAGCTCCAGCGGCAGACTCCAACGAGGCACTCCTCCGCCGTATCGACGCACAGGAATCCCTCGTGACCGCCATGCACGCCTCCCTTGCCGCCCTTCACGCAAAATTTGATGTCCTCCAACCCACAACCGCCTCCCCCACCAACGGCTCCGCATGCCCATCCACCGGCGCGTCCATCCTCGGCGCGACACCACCTCCGCACAACAGAGATCCCGCGGCGCTATCTCCTCCAGGCCGTCCACCCCTCACCTTGGATCTTCCAACCTACGCCGGTGTGGTCCCAATCGGGTGGATTGCCAAGGCGGAACAATACTTCGATCTCCACCGTACGCCCGAGCAGGACAAGGTCTCTACCGCCATCGTAGGGCTCGACGGCTCCGCCCTTCATTGGGCCCGGTGTCTTCGCCAAACCAACCCGGCTATATCCTGGCCGGAGATCAAACAGGAGATGATCCGCCGCTACGACAACCGCTACTCTGGATTCGCCATCGAACGACTGTGTGGGGTACGCCAGATCAGCGCATTGGATGATTACATCGATGAGTTCGTGGCCCTCGTCACCCACGTTCCGGGCCTACCACCGGACCATTACCTCGGCTTCTTCATGCAAGGCCTCAAGCCCAACATCCGGTCCCGACTCCGCACCCATCACCCCCGAACAGTGTCCGAGGCCCTCGACATGGCACGCCTCATGGAGGCGGATCTGTCTCCGCGACCCCCACAGTCTCCGGGCGGGCCTCCGCCGGGCGGCCGACCATGGCGGACTGCTGCCCCGGAACCACCGCCCCCTCGGCCACCTCTAGCCGGCCAGCCAGGCCGCCCAGGACCCCCACAACGAATCTCCATCCGCGAGTTCGACGACCTCCGTCGGAAGGGGCTCTATTTCCGCAGCCGTCAACCCTACTCCCCTACCCACGTATGCGCGGTCAAAGAATTCCACGCCATCATCAACGACTTTGAACCAAAGATCACCTTGCAGGACTTTGAGGACCTCGAGATCGCAGCAGAGGACACCACCGGGACCGCCACCGATGCCGACCTTCACTGTCTGGAACTCCCATGTTTTTCGGTGGGCGACATCTCCGGCCCCCAAACCATGAAGTTGGCGGGCAAGTTAGGCGATTGTCGCATTATCATCATGGTGGACAGCGGAGCTAGTCATAATTTTCTCTCAGATCAACTGGCCAAGCAGTTACGCCTTCCGATGGAGCCATCTCCGGACTTCTCCGTTAGCTTGGGCGATGGCCGCCGCCGCTCGATCCAGGGGCATTGTCCGGGCGTCTCACTTTCTGTGGGCCCTTACTCCATGACGACAGACTTCTATGTCTTCGGCCTTGGCGGGATCGACGCCATCCTGGGTGTGGCATGGCTGTGCACACTAGGTGACATACGAGTAAATTGGAAGTCTATGACGATGCGGTTCCGACAAGACGGACGTGAGCACTGCCTTACGGGAGATGTCGCCTTACTTCGCTCCTCCGTCTCCTTTCACACTATCCAGAGGACTTCAGACGTCGATTTCTCAGCATGGCTCTGGTCCATCACGGACACGACACCACCAGCCCCATCTCCACCTCCGGCCCTTCAGGCCATTCTATCCGAGTTTGCGGACCTCTTCTCAGCACCATCCCAGTTGCCACCCGCCCGAGCGCACGATCATGCCATCCCTCTCAAGGTTTTAAATGTCGGATGTCGGAGACATGTCGGATTGGGTTTTTAGATGTCAGTTGTCGGAGACATGTCGGGGACATTTCAATATGTCGGATTTCTAAAAAATATTTATATTTCTATCGACCACCCAAATTTATCACCATAATCCTCATCTATACTGAGCATTTTACTCTAGTTAAGTAAAACTTTATTATGGGAACCTGAAAAGGAGCCTTCTTTATGGCTAAACATTGAACTGCAAAGTAGAAATAAGAAACGAAATCTACAAAGATATAACACCAGCTCAAAATTTTATTTTCACACAGCTATAACTTCTGAAATAACATTTCATCAGAACTTAAGAAGAAGTATAGAAAAACCCTAAACAGCGATGGACAACGCTAAACAACGGTTCACTTTAATTTAATTCAATTTAGGCGACATTTCAAAATGTCGGGCTATAATGATTATTGCGTGTCGGCCGAAATGTCGGGTTTTATACAAAAAGTCGGTCGACATTTTCGAAAATGCCATAACCTATATATTTTGATTATGCAAGTCGTTTTCTTATCAAACTGGACATGTCGGCCGACATGTCGGACATGTCGGCCGACATTTAAAACCTTGATCCCTCTACAGCCCGGCGTGACCGCAGTTTTGCTCCGACCATACCGTTATGGACACGTACAAAAGGATGAAATCGAGAGGCTCGTACGCGACATGCTGATGGGGGGCCTCATCCGCCCCATAGTGAGCCCTTTTTCTAGCCCGGTCCTCTTCGTCAGAAAGAAGGACGACAGCTGGCACTTTGGCGTAGACTATCGGGAGCTCAACAAAGCCACCGTCCCGGACAAGTACCCAATTCCTGTGATACAGGAGCTTCTGGACGAACTCCACGGCGCGACCATCTTCACTAAGCTGGACCTCCGTGCTGGCTACCACCAGATCTGCGTTCGTCCGGCCGACGTCGCCAAGACGACCTTCTGGACCCATGACGGACACTACGAGTTCCTGGTCATGCCATTCGGCCTGAATAACGCGCCGGCCACCTTTCAGGCCACGATGAACGACATCTTTCGACCGGTACTTCGCCAGCATGTACTTGTTTTTTTTGATGACATCTTGGTCTACAGTTCTTCTTGGCAGGAGCACCTCCAGCACGTCCGCCAGACGCTGGCCACGCTACGACACCACCACCTCAAGCTCCACCCAACCAAGTGCTCTTTTGGTGTTCCGGAGGTGCGCTAGCTTGACACACCATCTCCGCCACAGGGGTCGCAATGGATAGCGACAAGATCGAGGCCGTCCTCCAGTGGCCAACACCATCTTCTATCCGCGATGTTTGCGGGTTCCTTGGCCTAACAGGATACTATTGCAGGTTCATACAGGGGTACGACACCCTGGCCCGCCCCCTCACCTAGCTCCTAAAGAAGTCAGCCGAGGGCACCTTCGAGTGGTCAATGGCGGCCTCCGCCGCTTTCGTAGCTCTTCAGCAGGCCCTGGTCCGCGCCCCAGTGTTAGCCATGCCAGACTTTACTCAGCCCTTCCTCGTGGAGTGCGACGCTTCAGACATCGGCGTGGGAGCCGTCCTTATGCAGGCCGGCCGCCCTGTGGCCTACTCACACTTGTTAAAGGCGCGCCTCAGGCGCGCCTAAGGCTCAAGGCTCACCAGGCTCAGAGGTTTGCGCCTTCATGCGCCTTATTTGCGCCTTTGGAACATAAAAGGCACGCCTGAGTGAGATTTTTGTTGTAATTTTTTTTTCAAAAATAAAGAATGAAATAATATAAGAACTCAATCATTTTTTATTGATTTAGTGTTTATGAAAGATAATTGTGCGTTGGGATTTAGATATGATGTAAGTGACCACATTGATTCTAATTTTTAAGAGATATAAACAATAGTAATGAATGATTAATGAGTAGAATAGATGAAAATTTTGATCTAGAAGATGAAATGATGCTAGATGCTGATTATTTAAAATGAATGTGGTTGCGCCTTGCGTTCGTCAGGCGCGCGCCTGCGCCTTGAGCTTTGCGCCTAGGCTCCAAGACCCCTTTGCGCCTTGGTGCGCCTTGCGCCTTTAATAACTAAGGGCCTACTTTAGCCGCGCCTTCTCCGACATTATCCGCAGCCGCTCAGCTTACGAGAATGAGCTCATGGGCCTCATTCTCGCAATCCAGCACTGGCGGCCCCATCTTCTGGGCCGACATTTCGTGGTCCGCACCGACCACCATAGCCTTCGGTACCTCTTGCAGCAGAAGATCGCTACGCCCGCCCAACAGGTGTGGGTGGCCAAGCTACTGGGCTACGACTTCAAGATCGAGTTTCGGCCTGGCAAGGCGAATCGCGCAGCTGACGCCCTCTCCCGCAACCCCATACTGGCAGCCATCTCTCGCCCCATTTGGGAGGGTACGGAGCCCCTCCAACGGGAAGTAGAAGCCGACCCGACACTCAATAGGATTCAGACAGCACTCAGCACAGACGCCGCAACCCACCCATCGTACTCCTTGGTGGACGACCGCCTTCTCTTCAAAGGCCACCTCGTACTC
Source organism: Dactylorhiza incarnata (assembly GCA_033032865.1). Lineage (NCBI taxonomy): Eukaryota > Viridiplantae > Streptophyta > Magnoliopsida > Asparagales > Orchidaceae > Dactylorhiza > Dactylorhiza incarnata. Next base: position 628,893 of record JAWHQI010000102.1, on the reverse strand, counting down.
GCGCCCTCCTCCTCGAGCATCCCCCTGTTAATGGCAGAGTTTCATACATCCCCAACGGGAGGACATGCTGATGCTTACCGGATGTACCTACGGTTGGCGGCCTCTCTTTATTGGCCTCATATGTTCCGACAGGTCAAGGCCTTCGTGGCCGCCTGCCTCATCTGCCAAAAAGCCAAGTACGAAGTAGTATTTCCGGGTGGTCTACTTCAGCCCCTTCCGAGCCCCGACCGTGTGTGGGATGACATCGCCATGAATTTCATCACACGACTTCCCCGATCACAGGGACACGATTGCATCCTGGTCGTGGTGGACCGACTCTCAAAGTATGCACATTTCATTCCCATCCATCATCCATACACCGCCGCCACAGTCGCCGACAACTTCATCCAGGGGATCGTGCGCCTCCATGGATTTTCCCGGTCAATCGTGAGCGACCGTGACCCGCTATTCCTGAGTACCTTTTGGACTACACTGTTCCGTTTACAGGGTACTCGTCTTCGCATGGCACGACATACCACCCACAGACCGACGGCCAGTTAGAGGTCCTCAACCGGTGCTTGGAAACGTACCTTCGCTGCTTCGTGGGGGAGCAACCTCGCAGTTGGGCCAAGTGGCTCGGATGGGCTGAGTACTCTTACAACACCGCCCACCACCAGGCGACCGACACTACTCCTTTTGAGGCCGTCTATGGCTGCCCTCCACCATCTATTGTCCGCCACCTCCTAGGGGAATGCCAGGTGGAGAGCCTGGCCACCGCTCTCCGCGATAGGGACACCATTCTGGATCATCTGAAGCACCACCTACGACGGGCCCAACAGAAGATGGTTTCCTTCGCCAACAAGAAGCGTCGGGACCTCTCCTTTGAAGTGGGAGAGAAGGTTTTCATCAAGCTCCATCCCTACCGCCAGCTGTCAGTGGCACGCCGACCATGCCCCAAATTGGTGCCACAGTTCTTCAGGCCCTTCGAGATCATCACCCGCATAGGGGCGGTCGCTTACCGCCTACGCCTCCCAACCGGGAGCCGCATTCATCCGGTCTTCCATGTCTCACAGCTTCAGCGCGTGGTGGGGGAACACACCACTACGGACCACATCCTGGATGACCTCGACCTCGCCGGGGAAGCTCCCTACTACCCCGCCTCGATCCTCGACCGCAGGCACTGCACCACGGGGGACACTACAACGGAAGAGGTTCTCGTGACTTGGACCGGGCGACCCGACTCGGAAGCAACGTGGCTTCCCCGGGATGATTTCCATCGCCAGTTCGTCGACTTCTGCCTTGAGGATAAGGCACATTTTCCAGACGGCGGCATTGTTACGGAACTGCACGACGACGAGCCTCCTTGGAAAGTTTACACGCGTCGGGCGCGTATATCGGATGGGCCCACCATTCCCGCGGAAGATAATTAATTATTTATTTGCTGCCTTGCCTGCTTTGTGTGCTTTATTTGTTGCTTAATTCACGTGCATTATTTTAAGTAATTTTGTATTTCCCTTTTTGAATGTTTCCTTTTGTATTCACTCCTCATCACTATAAGAGGAGGCGTAAGCCCTGTATTTGGACCATCCTAGAATGAAATTGTGTTTTCCCTCTCCTCCTCTCTAACTCTAATATCCTTCCCTCTCCCCTCTCTCTCTCACTCTTAACCCTAATTTCCCGACTCCTAACAGTATAACTGGAACGGGGTACTTGTCCGTGACAGTGATCTTGTTCAGCTCGTGGTAGTCGACACAAAAGTGCCAATTCTCGTCCTTTTGAACCAGCATCACCGTGCTAAAGAAATGGCTAACAAAAACATCTCTTTGATGAATTGATCTTGTCCTTCCATAGGTGGCTATCTTTGTATGGTCGTGCGGAGATTGACAACATCCTTGGAATCAATTAAATACTATGTTGGTCGGTCAGTGTGGTGGATGGAATGCAATTTAGTAAGCACGTCCAAAAATTTTGCGAGATTCTTTATCTGTGGGAAGGTGTACTCTCTGTGGATTGAAGAACAAGGAGCTAAAGTATGTTATAGTAATCCACCGAGTCTGTCTTTTGAATGATGCCGTATGCCCTCGCTGTGTGGAGCAATGATGCGCCGCTACATAAGGTATGTGGTTGGCCAAGCCATTTGCAATAAGATTATCAAGCACGAGTATTTTCAGGAGCATGCATCAAAAAATAAAGGCCCAAGGATTCATGGCCAAACTTATAAATACAAAAATAGAATACTAATGTAAAATAAAGACAACTCGTTGCGCTTTGTCCATGACCGTAGCCGATGGGGTCGTCCCTTCCCGACGATGCGTAGAAGCCTTACGCTTGCCCATGCTCGTCTCCTGATTTGGTCCCGCCTCCATAACATTGACTTGCTAATTTAAGGAAAGGAAAATGTTGTAGTATGTTGTTTCAATTCTAGATAATCTGTTCAAGAAAAAAAAGCTCTGAAGATTTAAAAACGATGACACACCATGTAATCTGTCCTTGCCTTAATTGTTGACCTGTTGTTGATGGGAATTGCTGAATAGTTTGTTCATTTGGCCTTTCTGCTAGAACTTTCACCTTGCCAAGTGAAGATTGCAATTTTGAATATCCTTCATCATTTGAATTTATGAACTTGTGGGTTTAATAGAGGTTCGAATATTTTCTTGGAAGAGTATTTTTAGATTTGGTGAGTTTAAAAACATTATTTAGTTGATGCCAGTTTTCCTTCTAAACTAAGATAAAATCTTTATCCCAAAGTTGGTCTTGCACGTTTTTATCACACACACATTAATCCGATTGAAATTGATAGAGCCTATATTTTATTTTCAATTTAACAGGAGACATTGAACATACTCACCTAGTCAAGGGTCTCGATTATGCTTTACTTCACAAGGTTAGGAGTGAAATGGACAAGCAAGAAGATGGTGAAGATGGAAATGATGGAAATTCAAGGTTAGTCTATACTCATCTTCCACATTGATATCTTGTTTTTATTGCCTATTATATTCATCACATTTTGCAGTTGTTTTTTGCTTATTTACATTTATATATCTTGTATTTTCGAATTTGGTAACTAAATTTTCCTTGAGTTTAGATTCCATCCTTTGCTTATAATAATTTGAGGGCATTAAATCCTATTTTTAAACTATTTGTGTGTGTAATTGGGTTTCTATCCATCACAATCACGAGACTTATCCCAACTATTGGGTCAACTATATATTCTTCTGTTCATGAATGTTATCTTAGGTATCCCACTGTTCGATTTAGCCATACTATTTGTTTGAGTAAATTAAACATAAAAACAGTTTGTTGGAGAGTTTTGTGTGGAACATCTCATCATCATCATCAACAATCTTATCCGAAGTTTTGAACCACTATGGCCAACTTTATGAACCCTTATTCTGCATTGGTTCTATAAATTGTTACTTAAAGTGTTATCCAGTTTGTTTAAATGTTTTTGCACAATTTCTATCAATATTTACTCCTGTCTACTATTGTTCCTCCTAATCCTTTGACCTTGAGTTTATTTACCTGTGTTATGAGCCATCTTTTATCCTCTAATGTATATGCAGAAAAGATGTGAGAAGCTCGACTAAGATGGTTTGGACACGTACAAAGGAGACTATTAGAGGCACCTGTCAGACGTTGTGAGAGTTTAGTCACTAGGCATGTTAAACGGGGGAGGGGTAGACCAATAAAGACTTGGAATGAGACTATAAGGAAAAACATGATGTTATGATGTACTTAGGCATTAGTGAGATTATGACTAAAGATAGGGCACAATGGCGACAAAGGATCCATATAGCTGACCCCACTATAGTGGGATAAAGGCTTGAGTGTTGTTGTCTACTACTCCCGCAGTCCCTTTCAAGTAAGCATTTCTGAACATTGTGCCACTAATCATTGTTGGGAAAAAATTCTTGGATTTGATGGTATAAAACCTTATCCGAATGATGATAAGGAGACAAGAAGAGTTGGCAGTTGCGACTTCAGAAGGTGCGACCCTGAAGCAGAAATAAGAAGCACGAAGGAAGCTCTCCCGGAGAAGAGGTCATAAAGCAGTAGGCCTCATCCTAAAGTTGCCGGAGATTGTCGACCTAGCATTTGCCAATTGGGGACTCGATCGCTTTTCAAGCACCCGATCACCGATCAGAGAACGGACTGCGAACCACCTTTCTTAGCTGCAACACTCTCAGGCGGCCAAAGATCACCGTTCATGGATCAGAGCTGAAGCCGATTACCAATTGAGCCATCCTTTCATCAACGCTCAAAGATGGAAGACTATGCATTCACCAATCGCTGACCACAACTCAAGGATTGCAGACCGACCAAAGATCTATTTTCATTTACCGAGTTGAAGATTTGTCGGGATTTGGAATAGAGTCGCTGCACAAGTCAAAGAAGCTAAATCCGTTTTCTGCGCTTCTATTTTATCCGAACTCGAAAGGGCAGAGGATAATGGGGTTTCACCTTAAACCCTCTCTAAGATGAGACGTCTATTTAAGAGGAGTGAGGAATTGAAGATCAATGTGAGAAAATCGGCAATGCAACAAGAAGAACCTGCAGAAAGAGCAGAAGAAATGATGAAAGAAGATAAGAAAGAAGAAACAGAGAGAACATCACCCTCTATATGTGGAGTACTCTCCCATCGAATAAATGTGGAGCACTCTGTCACGGAGTAGTCCCCTTGACTATGTCGCGCGCGACCTTTGCTCCTCTTGCCACCCCTCGCAGCTAGCTAAGTCAGCCTCACTCTAAGGAAACTGTGGTGGAAATGAGAACGAGAACAAGAACACAAGAGCACAAGTGCACAAGCGAAGAAGTAAGCAAGAGAACTCGAATGCTTTATCCACACTTGAATGATTACAAATGAGGGGGCCTTCCCCTTTTATAGGCCCCAAAGAGGTTTCCCTCCAAATCAAAGAATATTCTAGATTTCTATCATTCTAGAGTATTCTATACAATTTTATTATATACAAGAGTCATGTACTCTCTAGAATATTCCGCCATCTTCTTATGCACAAGATTCCAGATTTCTCTAGAATCTTCCCTTTGGTTAACCTCAAAAATGAGGAGATCGTAACATTCTCCCCCACCTATCCTGGCGTCATCCTCGTCGCCTCGTACTGCTGGATGAAGTCCTTGAACTGCCACAAGTCCTCTAATGTCTCCCAAGTAGCCTCGGACTCTGGCAATCCCTTCCACCTGACTAAGTATTGAGTACTTAGCGGGACTCCGCGTCGCCGTATCACCCTTTGAGATAGCACCCGATCAATCTCCTTCTCGAATGATTTGGTCATGATCAGAGGTGCTCTATGTGATTCTCCTCGCCTTGGGTCTTCCTGGTCTACATGATATGGCTTCAACATACTTACATGGAAGATCAGATGAATCTTCAACGAGTTGGGTAGATCAAGGCGATATGACACCTTTCCTACCTTGCCGATCACCTCGAACGACCATTCATACCTCCTTATCAACCCCTTGTTCATGCTCCGTAATACTTTGAATTGTTGGGGTAGGAGCTTCACCATCACTTTGTCTCCAAGGCCAAACTCCTGCGCTTCCTTGCTTTCTCTTCACGTCTGCCCACTTCTTCATGCGCTTCCTTGCTTTTTCTAGGCAGACTTTGGCTAAGTCGTTTTGTTCCTCCCAAAACTTAGCCAACTGAAGTGCTCCTGGGCTTTTTCCTTCTCCTGGGTTGATGGCTAGTGCATGCAGTGTGAGCGGTTGATGTCCGATCGCCAGCTCGAAGGGGCTCCTTCCCGTAGACTCGCTCCTCTGCAAGTTGTAGGAGAACTGAGCAACATCCAAGATCTTTGCCCAATCCCGCTGATTAACACTCACAAAGTGCCGCAAATATCAATCCAACAAGCCATTTACCCTCTCTGTTTGCCCATCGGATTGCGGTTGGAAACTAGTAGAGAAGTTCAATTGTGATCCCATCATCTTGAACAACTCCGTCCAAAGTTTTCCCGTGAAGCGAGGATCCCGATCGCTTACAATATTTTGCGGAAGCCCCCAATGTTTCACCACTTGTTTGAAAAATGCTTGGGCCGCTTCTTCCGCAGTGCAATCCTTCGTACATGGGATGAACGTCCCATATTTGGAGAATCTGTCTACGACCACCATGATCGATCCAAATCCCTCTGATTTGGGAAGAGCGCTGATGAAGTCCAACGTCACAGTGTACCATGGATGATCTGGAACTGGAAGAGGCTCTAGCAATCCCGCTGGTTGCCGGTTCTCCACTTTGTCTTGTTGGCACACAAGACATGTCTTCACATACACGTCCACGCTTTCCTTTATCTTCGGCCAATAGAATAAGATCTCCACTAGCGCCATGGTCCTCTTTTGGCCAGGATGTCCCGCCCATCGAGTGTCATGACACTCCTTGATCAATTCCCTCCGTAGGTTGTCCCACTTTGGGATGTATAGTCTCTTCCCCTTGGTGTAGAGGAGTTCATCCTCTACCCAAAATTGCTTGGCTCTTCCTTCCTTGCCGCCTTCATCAGCTCAATCGCCAATGGATCTTGTTGCAACCCTTCCTTGATCCTGGTTAGCAACTCCCCTTTCACTGTGGACATAGCGACAAGTTCAACCTTGCGGCTCAAGGCATCCACAACAACATTTGCCTTCCCGGGCTTGTACTCCATAGAATAGTCGAACTCTGCCAAAAAATCTTGCTACCTCGCTTGCTTGGAAGACAGCTTCTTTTGCGTTTGGAAGTAACTCGTGGTCACATTGTCCATCTTGACCACGAACTTCGCCCCGAGCAAGTAGTGTCTCCACACCCGTAAGCAAGGTATGATAACTGTTATTTCCTTCTCCTCGACGGTGTACCGCCTCTCCGTCTCGTTCAACTTTCGACTTTCATAGGCAATGGGATGCCCATCCTGCATCAAGACTCCACCAATGGCAAAGTCGGAAGCATCCGTCTGCACTTCGAACTCCTTTCCAAAGTTCGGCAATGATAACACCGGCTCAATGCTCACTGCTTGCTTTAGATTTTCAAAGGCTTGTTGGCATCCATCATCCCAAGCCCACGATCTATCCTTCTTCAATAGATCCGTCAATGGAGCCGCTCTCCTTGAGTAGCTTTGGATAAACCGCCGATAGTAATTTGCAAGTCCAAGAAAAGATCTTAGCTCGGTTACCTTAGTAGGTGGCTCCCAATCTATGATTGCTTGGTCTTGGCTGCATCCATCTTCAGCTGGCCACGTCCAATGACATGTCCAAGAAATGAGACCTCCTCCGTGCTAAACACACATTTTGACTATTTCACATATAACTCATTCTTCCGCAAGACTTGAAAGATAGTGCGAAGATGATCTGCATGTTCCTCCATAGAATTGCTGTAGATCACGATGTCATCGAGATAAACCACCACGAACCGATCCAGGTAAGGATGAAATATCCTGTTCATCAAAGTGCGAAATGTGGCTGGAGCATTAGTCAAGCCAAATGGCATGACCAATCACTCGTAAGACCCATAACAAGTGATGCACGTCGTCTTCGGCTCATCTCCTTCAGCATTGCGGACTTGGTAATATCCTTTATGCAAGTCCATCTTTGTGTAGACCTTGGCTTTCCCCATCATATCAAACAAGTCAGCGATCAATGGAATATGATACTTATTCTTGACCGTTACCTTGTTGAGTGCGCGATAGTCCACACACATCCGCAAAGATCCGTCTTTCTTCTTCTGAAAGAGCATCGGTGCGCCATATGCTGCTTTCGATGGACGAATCTTCCCCGTGTCAAGTAGCTCCTTCAGCTGCTTGCGGAGTTCCTCCAATTCGGGCGGAGCCATGCGGTATGCCGCCATCGCAGGTGGTTTCACCCCTTGTTCCAGCTCAATCTCATGGTCCACCTCCCTCCGAGGTGGTAGCCCGTTCGGAAGCTCGGTTGGCATAACGTCTTGATTCTCCTCCAAGACTTGCTCAATGAAAGGATGTACCTCCTCATCCTTTGTCGCAGCTTCTTCCTTCAAGGTGGCTAAGTAAGTCACCTCTCCCTTCTTGACGCCTTTGGCTATTTGCATAGCCGATAACTGCTTTCCCTTCGTTGGCAGCCCTTCCACCGCTAGGATCATGCATGGAGACCCTTTCTCCATAATGCACATGGATCTACAAAAAAGCATCGTAATAGCTCTTACCTTTTCAAAGAAGTCCATGCCAAACACAACTTGAAAGTTGTCCATCGTCGCAATAGAGAAGTCTACTTGGCCCTTCCAAGTTCCCAACTGCAACTCCACTCCACGTGAAATTCCTTGCAGCGGTCTTGCCTTCCCATTCACCGTCTTCAACCAACGTTCACCCTTAGTGACATTCAGACCAAGTCTCTTAGCCTCTTGCTCGGTCATAAAGTTGTGTTGCTCCAGTATCAAGTAAGGCCTTGGTGGCCTTCCCGTTTGTGTTTGCCTCCACAAACATCAATTCTTTTGATGTTGCGGCTGGAGAGGGTTTAACATTCAACGCAGCAAGTAACTGTAATTTACCCATATGAGTTGAGGTACCTTCTCCTTGAGTCACCGCGTCGTTGCCTTCCATAATTGCTGAAAGCGTTCCCATCTTCGGGCAACTGCTCATCGCATGTGGTCCTTTGCATAAAAAGCATCCTCCTTTTGGAATGAAGGCCTTCTTCTTCTCCTCGCACTCCTTCCGAGAGCCATGCCGCTGGAAGTTGTTCTTCTCGAAGTCACGCTTCTCTCCCCCACCTTTCCCTTGATCACCCTTATCCTTCTTTGGCTTCGCTGCATCTGGGTGTTGTTGAAATTCGATAAGGGATTCAGCTGTGGCAATAGCTTCATCCAAGGTCTTGACATCTCGTCGTTGGAGTTCTTGCTTTGCCCAATGTTTAAGACCATCCTCGAATAATAATAGATCTTCATCCGACATGTTAAGGATTTGTAGCATCAAGGTTGTGAATTCTTTGACGTACTCCGCGATGCTTCCCTTGTGCTTCAACTCCTTAAGCTTCTTCTTTGCTTCATAAACGACATTTTCTGGGTAGAAATGTCGTTTGAGTTTACGCCTGAACTCCTCCCAAGTATCAATACGATACAAGCCTTTCTCGATGTCGGCCTGCTTCCTTCGCCACCAAAGAGAAGCAACATCTGATAAGTAATAAGAGGCTTGTCGTACCTTAGCGGCTTTGTCGACGAGGTTACACCCCTCGAAGAACTGCTCCATTTGCCAAATGAAGTTTTTAACTTCTTTCGCATCCCGCTTGCCCACAAATGGCTTGGGCTTTGGAACCTCCATCCTTGGATTGCCCATTGCCATGCTGCCTCCACCATTAACCACGGCTCGCGACAAACGGTGATTTCCTCCTTCATATCCTCAAAGCCGATCCGCATCGCTTGAATGGTATCTTCCAACCTAGCAAGGCGTTTCTCCAACGCCGGGTGAGCATCAAGACAAGTGTGGGTAGACTCCTTGATGGACTCAAATTCTTCTAGAACATGGGCCTCAAGGGTTTCGAAGTTACCTTCCACCTTCTCAACTCGGTCGGCTAGCATCACGACGGCCTGATTCAAATGAGTTCCTTCCCGCTCCCGGCTATGATCCCTCTTCTTCCTGCCCTGTTGATCTACGACCTCCCTGCCGCGCTCGTCAACAACGCTTGAGTTGTTTGCCTCATTCGCCATAGCAGCACTACACGAACCAAACCAAACCAAACCAAACCTAGCTTTGATACCAACTGTCACGGACTAGTCCCCTTGACTATGTCGCGCGCGGCCTTAGCTCCTCTTGTCACCCCTTGCAGCTAGCTAAATCAGCCTCACTCTAAGCAAACTGTGGTGGAAATGGGAACGAGATCAAGAACACAAGAGCACAAGTGCACAAGAGAAGAAGTAAACAAGAGAACTCAAATGCTTTATCCACACTTGGATGATTACAAATGAGGAGGCCTTCCCCTTTTAAAGGCCCCAAAGAGGTTTCCCTCCAAATCAAAGAATATTCTAGATTCCTACCATTCTAGAGTATTCTATACAATTCTATTATATACAAGAGTCATGTACTCTCTAGAATATTCCGCCATCTTCTTATGTACAAGATTCCAGATTTCTCTAGAATCTTCCCTTCGGTTAACCTAAAAAATGAGGAGATCGTAACAACTCGCTCTTTTTTACCTTTTTCAATCTCCCTTCTCACCCCCTCTTCTAATGTCAACTGTGCCTCTCCTCTTCTCTAGAGATACATCTAGAAATCACTGACTCTTGTAATTACTTCTCCTATCTCTCACCTCTCTATATAAGGTTACGTGATCTCTTTTCAAAAGATCTGCGAAGGTTGATGGGTCTCCTAGCGAAAAGACTCACTGGGTTCTTATGCATCCTGGAGGAACAAGACTCAGTAAGGTTTGGAAATTTCCTAGTAAGGTTTGGAAGTTTCCTAGTAAAAGGAGTTTCGTGGCCTTGTATTAGGCAGTACTATCCCGTATGGATTGTGGAAGAGAGGACTACCCAGATTTATTGGTCAACCTCTTTAAAAATTCTTTTTGTCGTTTGAATTTATGCTCGATAGATTAGATTCGTTCTTTTTGTTTTCTTTCCGAGCTTTTGTGTTTTCTTCTTTTATATCCTACCACTTCTCTGAAAGATCTGTAAGATTTAGTTCATATTTCTTATTTTAATGTTTGGCTATAATAAATCGTGTAAGTCGATATTCAAGCTGTTTTCTTTTTTCTTCTCCTTGTCTTCATTCCTTTTAAATATTCAGATCCGACTTCACACTTTCAATCATTTAAAATTTCCACGACACACAATGTACAAGGAAAATGTCATTATATACTATTGATGAAGATTTGCTGTGATATTTATCTATATATTGTAAGATATTTCTCGAAATATTACGAGAAAAATGTCATTTTGATAATTGAATTTTTTCGATAAAGATAAAGTATGATAAAATTTGAATTTTTTTGGATAATAATAAAGTATGATTTAAGAATATTGTCACTTAATGCTCTCATATTTGTTCATTGTTATTATTAGGAATACTTTATTTTGTTAATTGTTGTTATTGTGAATGCTTGTAATAATAATAAAGTATGATTTAAGAATATTGTCCGTTCGTTAGGTCGGAATTGGAGCGTTGGAATTGGAATTCAATTGACAATTCCAATTTCAGCATTCGACGACCCTAAAACTGTCCAGGAAATTCCCATAGGAATTGAAGAGAAAAAAAATCTTCCCCAAATCCGACCTAAATAGGTCAGATTTGCCAATTCCAAGCGAGCCGCATTCCATTCCGCGATCGTTCTCTAGGAGGGGCTTCTCTCCCGACCCCAACGAGCGACCTGGACGTCTCCTTCTCCTGCGAACTCCGGCGGCACTCTCCTCTTCTCAGGCGGCGACAATCTCCTCTTCTCAGGCGGCGACAGTCTCCTCTTCTCAGACGGCAACACTCTCCTCTTCTCGGGCGGAAACACTCTCTTCTCAGGCAGAGACGACGAGGATTTCTCTCCTTATTTACTGAAGCCTGATGCCATGAATGAGCAAGGTGTACCTTCTTCGCAGTCCACCGTCGGAATTCAATGCCACAGACCACCACCTCTCTCGCGCGCGAAGATTCCTCCGCCGGTTCCCCCTTCCTTTTATTCTCACTGCGCTCCATCCCATCCGGCGGCGACGTACTTGCATTCCCAATCCCAAATCGACAGCCGGTCCAGGATTCTTGTTCAAACGGATTGCTTCTTAATGGAGGTTTCTTGCAGCTTTTCCGATTCCGATTTAGCTGGAAGCGCCGGACTTTGCTGCTTCAGATTTTTTATGGAATTTTATTCTTCTATATTTTGTTAAGTATTGATTTAGTATTTGGATCTGGGCTTTTTATTTGGGAGTTGCAAGGGTGAGCTTTTCTGCAATGGAAGAACTTGTTCAATCTGGTGATAAGAATTTGAGGAATTCGGGTGCATAATAATTTGTAAATTTTTTGCCATTGTGTTTCTGCGTGTATGTGTGTGCAATTTTTTATGGGTGCATAATAATTATGTGTGTATGCTTTTATGTGTGTGTTTATGTGTATGTGTGTATGTTTGTATGTATTATGTGTTTATGTGTGTATGTTTGTATGTATTTATATGTGTATGTGTGTAGGTGTGTTTATTTGTTTGTGTGTATGTGTGTATGGGTGTGTATTTGTTTGTGTATATGTGTGTATTTGTTTGTGTACATGTGTATGTATGTGTGTGCATTTGTGTATGCGTGTGTATTTGTGTAGGTGTGTAGGTGTGTATGTGTGTGTATGCATGTGTATTTGTTTGTCACTGTTTTAAATTTATAATTTCAATTCCATTCATTGAATTCTAACATACTGCCGAACAATGAAATTACCAATTCCAATTTCTGTGACAGAATTCCTGCATTTAACCGAACAACGGAATTGAGATTGACTTCAATTCCAATTCCCGCGGGAATCGGAATTGGGCCAATTCCAATTCCTGCATCCCAATTCCTGCCAAACGAAGTTCTTTAAATGAGCTCATGGTCCTCGTATAAAACCATCAAAAGCATTTGGACCTTCTGCGGGAGAAGTTTTTCCCTCATTTTTTTATTATTCATTTTTCCTCTAAAATAATGTTGCAAAGTATTTTTTGCTTCATTTTCAAATTTGTTGCATGAGCAGAGCCCGATAGTGCGTATAGGTTGAGGCCGTAGACCGCTACTTTGGGTGCAGATCCAAAGCTTCTACGGACTGGCAGAGCCCGCTCGCAACCAAGAGCAACTGTGCATGGGCGTAGCTCCGTGCACGACTGCTAGTGTTTGTGTGTGTATATTGAAATTCAATATTTTTAAAATGTTCCTGTTAAATTCTGGCAATCTGATATTTGCTATTTTAAATTCAAACGGACAAGAACCAGACATCTGCCATATGCAACTTTGGTTGCAATAATATTTGTTTGTTCTTTAGGAACTCACACATTGTATTTGTTTAGGAGCACCGAGTTAATGCGCTTGTTTAGAAGCAATGAGTTAATGCATTTGTTTAGGAGCAATGGGTTTCACTTTTAATTGTTAACCAACCTTACAATTTCTTTATTATATATTTTTATCAACAAAGAGCTGGTTAAGATCTAATGGTAGTTGCACCTGCAATATCTTCAGCCAAAATATGCCAAATCGCAGTAGGAGGGTCTTCCAAAATATGGACGCTAGGATCCATAGTCTGAGCCAAATTTGGGAAAGCGTCTGCCATCGATTTCCTTGTCGAAGGATATATTAAACTTCATAGATCCACCCTCTGCATGATGGAAATGCAAGGATGTTAAAATGTAACGCCTGTCTTAAATTCACAACCACTTAGACATCTAATTCCACCAGCAGATTGTAAATGTTTAATGAGCAAGCCAAGAACAATCCTCCGAATCCCCTAGAGTTCATCCATGAGACAATTAGTTGAGTCGATGTTCAGGAGAAATCCTATAACTCAATGAACATTGGAGTATAGTAGCAAGCCACCTGCCGAGGCTGAGGACAATCCACTCTTCATAGCTCCATTAGTGTTCTTCTTAACGCACTCAACAGCTAGAGTACGCCACCTTATCCGTCTTGGAATTTTCACCCTTGATCTAAGAAAGACACCGATAGCCCCCATCACTTCTTTAGCAAACTTGTGGGCTTGCATGAAATATCATCAACGGGCATAAATTTATGTCGGAACAATAACAACCTATAATTTCATAGACTCCAAATAGTCATAATAAAATGTAAGCTCCAATGCACACTATGGAAAGAAAGTTACATACTAGTGCAATTGGAATAAAGCCAATCTCTGGAGGAAGTGGATAAGAAATTCCTTGGGGAAGACCACAACGTGACCACTCACCCTAAAAAAGTCGAGCAAATGAACATAACTTCATTGTTTTATTATTGTTATAAGAAAAGTTGGAGTTCTAACCCATCATGACACTATTCTTGTATTATTCTATGTTATCGAAAGCTAAAAAAAGCAAAACTGAAGGTGTTTTCTAGCCGTCAAGATTGAAGCTCTATCTTCACCTTTCAGAAGGCACTTTTCAAGAATGAGACAGTTGAATTTTAAACCAAAAAATAGCGAGATTCAGTCATTTCCGGAAGTTGCATTGAAATAAAGCGGCCCTAATAGTTCACCTTCGATAAAAATTTCTAAATTTCCATTCCTTATTTTGCCACAAATTATTTTACCATACATCCATCTCAGCTTGGTCATTTCTGTTACAATCTAACTTTATTACAAACGTCTTCTTTATTACCTGAAAACTAAGATCCATATAACTTATTGGGCTAATTCATTCTTTTAAATTTATTTTTTAACTCTTCCCTATGCTATCTTATTGTACAATAAGCCTCAGATGTCTTTCGTTTAACAACTGATTATTACATTTACATATTATCGTTCATCTATATCTGAGTTCTTTGTTTAACAGATCCAATATGTTTACACTTATCATATTGGTATTGTAATAATATGAATTTCACACTATCTAAAATTGTGTACCATTTACTCCGATCCTTGTTACAATAACTTTAATACCCTTACCTTAGAAGCATTTCCTTCATGGTCTATGTTATGTGCCTACTCGGAGGTTGCCAGAGGAGTGACCGGAGGTGGAGATGCCGGTGGCGGAGATACTACGGAGCCTTAACCGCGACTGCCTAAGTGGGGCGTGCTCAAGAGAGAGCTTCCAAGATTTCTTTTAGGGTTTGGTAAAATAGACTTTCTTCATTGATAATCCTTTCATACATGACAATGGGTCTATATATAGGATCCCAGAGTGGCATAAATGTAAATACAACAATAGACTTTAAGATATTAAAATATAACGACGACTACGACTAGACTCATACGACGCTAATAATACACTCGACTCAGCTTAATACTTATAATAATTGATAACTGACGGAGGATCCGTAACAGATCCATAACATCTCCTCCCTCGAAATCGAGCTTAACCCCAAGCTCACACTTTATGCGGATGGTCGGTGCATCAGACACCTTGATTTCCCTCCATAATAGCTCCCGGTAGCGCGGTGCGGCGCCGGTGGCGTCAGGAAGTAGCGACAACGCAGTCGAAAAAATTGGTGGAGTGCCGGGTCCGGTGGGGCTGGCGGAGCGCTGACGGGCAGCAGTGGTAAGACGGCCGGAGGGGCAGGGCCGGCGACAGAAAGGGATCCGGTGGTGTGGCGGTGAGTAGCAGTGGCAAGACTGCCGGAGGAATGGAGGCCGACAATAGTAACAGATCCCTCGGGGTCGGCGGAGCAAGGGTCGTCAAAAGAAGCGGCGATGTGGCCGGAGGTTCTGTGGATGGGTGGCGGTGTAAGCGATGACTGTGCATTGGCGCCCCGGAGTTGTTTGTTGTAGAGTTTCTCACACGGCATTAAAAGCTCAATGATGTGCGCGCCAAAAAGCTTGGATGCTAATGTGGGCATCCATATTGCTGTTGGTGTTTCCAAGGTGATCTGAAAGTGATCAAACATTTAGTCTCACTGCCAACGTGATATGAGCCTATGGTGTCACACACAAGAGTGTTTGGAGAAGTTGAAAGTAAGATAGTGTTGGCCTTGCTCATATAGGATATGAATGAATGACCAATCCTACGACTTTTTGGAGTTGGGTCGTGTTGACTAAATGCTCCACAGATATTTTGAATATTTTATGGAGTATGTTGGCAAGTTTTCGAGAATGTCTCGACGAAACTTATCTCAATTCGTCGAAAGGGTTCATCGAATGGTCTCGACGAATTAGATCTACTTGACGAAATAGTTCTTTGAAATGACTCGACGAAATATGTCAATTCGTCAAAATGACTCGACGAACTGGATATTTTCATAAGTCAATTCGTCGAATGGTCTCAACGAATCAAGATCTTCTCGACGAATCTATTCACTGAATTATCTCGACGAATTCGTCGGATGGTCTCGAAGAATTAGCTTTACTCGACGAATTCTGTTTACTCCATTTTTGGTCGTGGGTGTGCGGATAACTTTTCTCTCTCACTGGGGTATAAATAGATCCCGATTTTATGCCCTAAGTGCGATCCTTTCTTTTGCGATTCTGAGAGAGACGAAGAGTTCCGACGGAAGAGTTCCGATCGGTCGATCCCGCCGCCGCCTCTCCCTGTCGTCAGACCTAGCAGTCCGTGGGAGACGTAGAGGGCTCTTCTTCTCCGACCTAGTTCTTGTGGGACAAGAAGCTAGGGTTCTTCAACGCTCGTGTGGACTCCCGTAGAGGCGCCAATCGATTTCTGCGCTTGGGTCTCAACGATCGTTCTTCGAGATTTCATTGTGGTGCACCTTGGTTGAGTGTTGACTCAATCCCCTTCAGGTATTGCAATGTGTTGCCTCTCCTATTTCTTGATTCATGAAATCGCAAGTTCCTTGAACTGTTTAGGGTTGTTCTTGTTTGTTTATTCCGCTGCGTATACATGATATGCTGTCTATCTTGATGTATAGAAAACCCAACAGTGGTATCAAAGCCAGGTTGTAATCCCGTGCGTGTAAATCTAGAAATTTAGAAGTGTTCTAAATACCTAGATTTCTTTCTTGAATATCAGATTTGATGTATTTTGTGAGGTTTCGGGTGGTGTGTTTTCAAAAATTGGTCGGGGCTCTGCCCCGCACCCCGCAAGGGCTCTGCCCCTAAGACCCCGTCAGGGGCGCGACCCCTAGGAACCCCGCCAGGAATGCATGTGATTGCGCTGCGATTTCATTGTTTCAGAAATTGTTTCAGAAATTGTTTCTCCTTTGCAGTAACCGTCCCTCAAAGTGATTTGTGAAATCAAATGTCTTAAATTTTGAATCCGACATTGAGAGACGAGCTTGTCTACTGCATAAGTGGAGTTGTTTTTGCCCGTGTCCATTGCATGTAAATCTGGTAATTTAGAAGTGTTCTAAATGTTCAGATTTAGCCCATTTTATCAAAGTGTTGATAATTTCATTCTGTGCACATCTGGGATGTATTTGGATTGTGAATGTTGTTTTTAGTTTCTGTGAATGTGCACAATGATTAAATGATAATCACGATGAAATGTTTATCGATTGTATCTTAAAATCCCTTAATCCAATATTAAGTACTCGGATGCCTTCCGATGAATGACACTCTTCCTGCCTCGATCGATGAAATGTGAGCTTGCCAAAGCAAGGTGCATTAATCTATCTTGGTAAGGGCGCGATCAGATAATTGTGATATCTCACTGTCGACATCAGGTCTATCTTAATTAGGTGACCTCAAAGGTTGAGTGCCTAGAGGCATAGGTGTTGATGCCGAAATTGCACCTCCACGATCGACGCTAAGAAAGCGAGGGAAAAGAGGAGGCTGCGGGTTGTTGGTTACTATTGACTTAGAGAAATCAGATTACTTAAACCGCTGGCAGCGGTCGAGATCGGACTTCGCTCGTCACGACGAATGCCACTCTTGTGACCGGCTTTCCCTTGATTCAAGAAAAGTGATTACAGCGGGTTACAAGGCAAGGAAAAAGAGAAGCCAGCCGGGTAACAAACCACAAAACACTGAACTCGAGACCGCAGCTCTAACAAGCGAGCTCCTGGATTCGAGTGTGCGTGCTTTGGGAAAGTCGCCCCCTATTTATAGGCTCGGGGGTCTGCCCAAACGGGCAGGGCTAAAATAACCGCCTGCTCAGGTACAGGAGAATCGGGCAGGAGGTGACGGGATACAGAAGGGAGATAAGAGAGAAGCCGCGCGGCTTGGATCTCGATCTGTGTTAAGCTTGGGTTGGAGAATCATGGATTTGGGTAGAGACAACCCGAGCGGTCTGTGATCAGAAACCGCGAGCTTTGCCTTCTGGACTTGAGCCTTGATGACCTCCAATCACCGATGATGATCTGTTTTAAGTAGACCGCCCGGTTTGTTGTTGGCAGTTCAGGATGTTCGTAACCTTGGATGGAACTAGGCGGCTAATAAGGCAAGCCGCCCGGTCTAAGAGGGTCATTATACTGATAACGGTCTTCTGGGTAAACAATAGGGTTAACATGCTCCATATGATTGATGCGAATAAAAAGTTATTCACCAACCATACAAGAGTTGCATGGTGATGCAATTGACAAGTGTTGTCTACCTAAATAACCGCATTATGAGAGGAACGCCAAAGTGGACTCGTTGTGTTGGTGAAATACAGATCTTGTCCACTAAGGGAGTAACTCGCATAAACTCTCCGAATCGATATTAAGGGTTATCAATTTGATTAAAATAGTGAGAGCCCTTTTAATAAAAGTCCTTATTAAAATAAAATGTATTTTAAAATATAGTACTAAAATTTTACTTTGCAAAATTCCTTGTAGAATATCCATGACAAGTGTTTCTCACTCCACCTTGTCCCTATGGGCGATCCTTGAGAAGGACAAGCTAAATGAGACAAATTTCCTAGACTGGTTCAGGAACCTGAGAATTGTTCTCAGGCAAGAGCGTATGCTCTATGCCCTGGAAGAAGATCCCCCCCAAGAGGCAGCCGCTACTGCACCACGTGCAGATAAAGATGCTTACAAGAAGTATGGAGATGACTCCTTGGATGTTGAATGCCTTATGTTCTCAACCATGAACTCTGAGCTTCAAAAGCAACACGAGAACATGAGTTGTTACGAGAGCACCTGAAGAAAATGTTTCAAAGGCAAGCTCGCCAAGAAAGGTTTGACATATCCAGGGCGTTATTTCAGTGTAAGATGAGAGCTCGAGACCCAGTAGGGACTCACGTACTCAAAATGATTGGGTATATAGAGAACCTTGAAAGACTGGGGTTTCCTTTGAGCCAAGAGTTGACCACTGATCTGATCCTGCAATCGTTGCCAGACAGTTACCAGTAGTTTGCCTTGAATTACAATATGAGTGAAATTGACAAGACACTGCCCGAGCTCCTAGGCATGTTAAGAACTGCCGAAATCAATATGAAGAAGGTCAAGCGTGCTAGCCCCATATTGATGGTGCATAAAGACAAGGGCAAGACCAAGAGATTAAAGAAGACTAAGGTAGGACCTAAGTCATATCTTGATCCCAAGTCTTCAGCACTGAAGAATAAAGGCTTGACGAAGGAAGGGAAGTGCCATCATTATGGTAAAGCAGGACATTGGAGTAGGAACTGTCCCCTCTATCTTGAAGATCTGCAAAAGAAGAAACGAAGTGTGACTTCCACTTCAGATATATTTGTTATAGAAATAAACCTTTCTACTCCTTCATCTTGGGAATTGGATACCGGATGCGGTTCTCACATTTGTACAAATGTGCAGGAACTGGGAAGGAGAAGACTGCTGGGTAAATGAGAGATAGACCTGCACGTTGAAAATGGAGCAAGAGTTGCTGTCGTTGCCGTAGGAGTATATCGCCTTTCTTTTCCCACATGACTTGTAATAAAATTAGATAGTTGTTATTTTGTTCCAGCCATAACTCGAAACATATCCGTGTCATGTTTAAACATGAGAGGATTTACTTTCATTATTAAGAACAATAATTGTTATATATTTATGAATGATGTTTGTTATGCTGTAGCCCAACTGTTTAACGACTTATACGTTTTGAACTTAGATCAGCCAATCTATAACATAGAAAATACTAAAAGACTAAAAACAAATGACTCGAATCTTTCGTATCTTTGACATTGTTGTTTAGGCCATATAAATGAGAAACGCATATCCAAGCTCCATAAAAATGGAATATTGGACTCATTCGATTATGAATCATTTGAGAGATGCGAGTCACGTTTATTAGGCAAGTTGACAAAAGCCCCTTTCACTAGTTATAATGAGAGGGCTAATGATCTCTTGGGTGTGATACATAGTGATGTATGCGGACCCATGAGTTCCATGGCTAGAGGTGAGTTCTACTACTTCGTTACATTCACTGATGATAGTAGATACAGATACGTGTTTCTTATGAAGAACAAATCCGAAACCTTTGAAAAGTTCAAAGAGTTTAAGAATGAATTAGAGAACCAACTAAGAAAAAGGATAAAAGCACTCCGATCTGATCGAGGTGACGAATATTTGAGTTATGAGTTTCGTGATCATCTGAGAGAGTGGTATTGTATCACAGCTCACTACCCTCGTAACACCACAACATAATGCCGTGTCTGAGAGGATATATCGTACTTTGTTGGACATGGTACGGTCAATGATGAGTCATGCAGATTTGCCCGTTTCCTTTTGGGGATTTGCTATAGAGACTGCTGCTTTCACTTTAAATCGCGCTCCAACGAAAACGGTTCATAAGACACCATATGAGATATGGACTGAGAAACATCATAGTATGTCTTTCATTAAGATTTAGGACTGTGAGACATACGTGCGACGTCAAATGCCTGATAAGCTGGAACCTAAATCAGATAAATGTTATCTAGTGAGGTATCCTAGGGAGACCAAATGGTACTACTTCTACCTGCCGTCTGAGGGCAAAGTGTTTGTTGCGAGGACATGCATCTTTTTGGAGAAAGAGTTCTTATCCAGAAAGACTGCAAATGTAGAACTTGAAGAAGTTCAAGAACTACAAACTGAAAATGAACCTGAATTGGAACCTGAGCAAGGACTACAAGTAGTTGTAGCTAGAGAGCCTGCTCAAGAAACACAAGTCCTACGTAGATCTGGTAGACCAAGATTTGAGCCTGAGAGATATGGATTTCTCGTGTCTCAAATAGGTAATGTGTTGCTTATTGATCATGATGATGAGCCTGCAACCTACCAAGAGGCTATGAATGGACCAGCTCCGAGACATGGCTTGAGGCCATGAAATCTGAAATGGACTCCATGTATATAAACCAAGTTTGTTCCTTGGTGGAACCACCTGAAGGGGTACGACCCATAGGGTGCAAGTGGGTCTTCAAGAAGACCGACATGGATGAGAATGTACAGACATTCAAAGGCCGACTGGTGGCTAAAGGTTTCAAGCAAATTCATATTGTTGACTGTGATTAGATCTTTTCCCCTGCTGCCATGGTCAAGTCCATCAGAATTCTACTTGCTATTGCTGCGTATTATGACTACGAGATCTGGCAAATGAATGTCAAAATTGCTTTTCTTAATGGAAACCTCCTTGAGGAAGTGTATATGATACAACCCGAGGGTTTTGTATCTCCAAGTGAAGCCACTAAAATATGCAAGTTGAATCGATCCATTTATGGATTGAAACAAGTTTCTCGAAGATGGAATCTGCGTTTTGATTTTGGTTTCATCAAGAACGAGGATGAGCCTTGTGTTTACAAGAGGATTAATGAGAGCATTGTCGTTTTCCTGATATTGTATGTGGATGACATACTGCTGATCGGGAATGACATTCCGACCCTGCAAGCTGTTAAGAACAGGCTAGGAGACTGTTTTTCTATGAAGGACTTGCGTGAAACGACTTATATACTTGGTATTAAGATCTATAAAGATAGATCGAAGAAGTTGTTGGGTTTGACCCAGAGTACATACATTGAGAAGGTGTTGAAACGATTCAACATGCTTGAGTCCAAGAAGGGATTCTTACCCATGTCACATGGTGTGAGTCTCTCTAAGGACCAGTGTCCTAAATCTTTGGAAGATAAGGACCGCATGAAGTTGATTCCATTTGCTTCGGCAATTGGATCAATCATGTATGCAATGTTGTGTACTCGACCCGTGCCTCATATGCTGTTGTATTGGAGGTTTTGTGAGGGTATTCATCTTGTAAGAAAGGAGATTGTTAAAAGAGCGTCCCCTAAAATTTTCTAGGGTCCGTTTGGTTAGACAAAATTGAGGCACTGAAATTGGAATTGGAGGTCCAATTCCAACTATATTGTTCGGTTGTGCTGCTTGAAGGGAAGAATTGGAATTCAAAATGACCTCAATTGTAGCAAATAGAAATGAACGAACATCGAGCATATGTATATGGTATTTGATGCAGGACCAGGTGACACCTGACCTGCCTCCACAGAGGGCGGCTTCCCCGCTATGTGGGCCTCGACCCGTGGCCAACAGGTGAGGTTTAATCAAGGCCGCAACCCGTACACCCCAACCAGCTCTGCGGGGCCCACGACAGGCGCGTGCTAGGTTGTTGATGCTGTGATTCGATCCCAGCACTCTTGATAAGAGGCTTTTACGCAAGCCCTCATCACCAACTGGGCTTGCGTAAAACCTCACCCGTTGGTGGTGAGGGCTTGCGTAAAAGCCTCTTATCAAGGGCGTTGGGATCGAATCCCAACATCAACAACCTAGCACGCGCCTGTCGTGGGCCCCGCAGAGCTGGTTGGGGTGTACGGGTGATAGAAACGACTACTCCTACGAACACAAGAAGCTTACCTGAATAATGATCTTCGATGCCCTAGGGAGTCCGCCTAGCTCCCCACATATACCCTGCCGGTCAAGTGAACCGGCTGGGCCCGCCGGTCCGGATTAGGAGAGCGGCGGGACTGAACCGGATGGTTCAGTCCCGCGGTTCTTTGCCCCGTGCCGATGATAAACCATGCCGAAACTGCCCCGGGTCGTATCATTCCTGCCATCTTCAAAAAACTGCTTGTCCTCAAGTTGGAATTCTGGATAAGTCCCTTTGAGCTCCTCGTACTCCACCCAAGTTCGATCGGATTCGGCCATGCCCTTCCAATGGATTAACAGTCGCACGATGGGTTTCCCGTGCACCGTCTTAACCCTTGCTTCCACCACTCGCTCCGGTTGTGGCTGGACTTCGCCGACCTCTGTCACTTCCGGTAAGGGGCTAACCGATGGAGCATCTCCCGAGGACGCCTTCCTGAGCAACGACATATGAAAAGTAGGATGAATCCGCGAGTCTGCCGGAAGCTCCAAAGTGTAAGCCACTGCCCCGACTCTATGCAGTATCCGAAAGGGCCCGTCGTAGCGAGGTGCTAGCTGGTTCTTCACGTCTGCTACTGACAGTTGCCGGTAGGGTTGTAGCTTGAGGTATACCCATTCGCCTTCTTCGAAATGTTGCTCCCGCCGGTGCTTGTCTGCTTGAGTTTTCATGCGGTGCTGTGCCCTCTGGAGATTCCCCTTAAGCTGTTTTAGGATGTCGTTCCGTTGCCGCAACACTGTATCAACTTCCGGTACCACGGATGACCCCTTCTCGTAACGCCGTAGTGTAGGCGGTGCCCTGCCGTACAGGCTCTCGAAGGGCGTCATCTTGGCGGCCGTTTGGTAGGCCGTGTTATACCAGTACTCCGCCCAATGAAGCCACTTACTCCATTGGCGGGGTTTGTCCGTAATGAAACACCGCAAATAAGTCTCCACACTCCGATTTACGGATCTGTCTGCCCGTCTGTTTGGGGATGGAAGGCCGTACTCATGTGTAGAGATGTCCGCGTAAGGCGGAAGAGCTCCCTCCAAAACTTGCTAGTGAACGCGGTGCCGCGATCGGAGATGATGGAGGTCGGTATCCCGTGCAGTCTGACCACCACCTTGGCGAATGCCTCTGCCACGGCCTCGACGGTGCAAGGGGGTGCAAGCGCGATGAAATGCCCTTACTTGGTAAGACGGTCCACCACCACCAGAATGACCGACTTGCCTTGAGACTTGGGCAGCCCCTCAATGAAATCCATGACAACACTCTCCCAAGTTAGCTCCGGAATGTCATGTGGCACCAATAACCTGGTTTGGGCGGTGGTGGCATATTTCTGTCGTTGGCATTCCGAGCAGTTCTTCACATGTTCCACGTCTGTCTTCAAACCCTTCCAGTAGACATTCTGTTTGATGCGTTGATATGTCCTCAGGATGCCCGAGTGCCCGCCGCTGGGCGTGTCATGAAACTCGTGGAGCAGTCGCCGCCGCCAAGGGATTCTGGTGCCACCACCAAGCGTCCCTTGTAATACAGATGGCCGTTGATGACGTGGTATCCCGCTTCCCTCTCCCTGCCCGCAGTAATATCCGACAGTAGCTGTCGCAGCTCCGTGTTGGCCAACACCTCCTGATAAATGTCCTCTACTATGCTTAAGACCGGTGCTGAAATGACAAAGATGGAGCTCGTAGTAGGCAAGCGCGAGAGTGCATCAGCGACCATGTTCTCCTTCCCCTTTTTGTACTCGATCTCGTAGTCATACCCCAACATCTTGGTTACCCATTTCTGTTGCTTTAGTGACGAAACACGTTGCTCCAAGAAGTATTTCAGACTTTGATGGTCGGTCCTTATTATGAAGTGCCTTCCGATAAGATACGACCACCACTTTCCCACTGCGTGCAAGATTGCCAACATCTCCTTCTCATAAACGGACAACCCAAAGCCTTCCCTTGTATCGCCTTACTGTAGTACGCCAACGACCTTCCCTCCTGCATCAATACTGCCCCCAAACCGGCTCCAAAAGCGTCTGTTTCCACTATGAACAACTTGGAAAAATTGGGTAGCGCCAACACCGTGGTCGTTACCATGGCCTCTTTCAGTGCCTGGAATGCTACGGTGGCATCCTCCCCCCAAACGAACTTGACCTCCTGAAGAAGCGTGGTGAGCGGTTTGGCGATCTTCTCGTAGTCCTTCACGAACTTTCTGTAGTACCCAGTTAGCCCGAGAAATCCCCTCAACATTTTGATATTAGTGGGTGAGGGCCACTCCGTCATACTCCGTATCTTCTGTGGGTCTGGGCGCACCCCTTCCCTATTCACTAGGTGGCCTAAATATTCCACATCTTGTTGCCCGAAAGAGCACTTCAATCTCTTCACATACCACCTCTGCTCCTTGAGGACCTGCAACACAACCCGCAAGTGTTTCTCGTGCTCCTCCAGGCTGGGGCTATAGATGAGGATGTCGTCAAAGAAGACCAACACGAACTGCCGCAACCACTTCCTGAAAGTTTCGTTCATAACCACTTGAAAGGTCGACGGTGCATTCGTCAACCCGAAGGGCATCACCAAGAATTCGTAGTGCCCCTCGTGTGTGCGGAACGCCGTCTTCTCCACGTCTCCCTCCTGCATGCGAATCTGATGGTATCCCGACCGCAAGTCCAGCTTCGTGAAGTATTGAGCTCCGTGCAACTCATCCAAAAGTTCGCCCATGACCGGAATCAGGAATTGGTCTTTGATGGTAGCGCTATTGAGGGCTCTATAGTCGATGCAAAACCTCCAGGCGCCGTCCTTCTTTTGACCATTAGTATTGGAGAAGAGAAGAGAACTCCATAGATATGTTCTCCCAATCAGTTGTAACTAGCCCCAGCTGCCTCAGCCACTGCACCCCAAGAACTACATCGGATCCCCGAACCGGAAGAATGTATAGGTCTACCACTCATCTGAATCCCTGGATCGTAAGCGACACCCTCTTCACGGTCCCCGTGCACTGCAGGAAATTTCTATCCGCTACCAACACCTTAAACACCTTATCCGCCATTGGAGTGATAGCAAGCTTCTTCGCCACTTCGATATTGATGAAATTGTGGGTACTCCCACTATCCACCAGTATGGAAACCTTCTGATCGGTCACCTAACCTGTCAGCCGCTTCGTGGAGGGCTGCCCCCCTTCCAAAGCGTGCACTGAAACTTCGATGTCCTCCAATTCGAGGGCCTCTCGCTCCTCGGAGTCGTGGTCCCCCTCTGCCTCCAACCCTGCCTCCTCCTGTAGCATGAAGACCTGAATTTCTTTACACTTGTGACCCGGGACGAACTTCTCGTCACGTGTGTAGCACAGACCCTTGGCCCGCCGTTCTTGCATTGCCTCCCACGACAACCGCTTCACCGCGGCCTCCTTCCGGGGGTGAGGGCTGCCGGTGCCCTTGGTCACCCCCTTGACTGTTTCCTGCTCTCCTTCTTTGCTGCTCCACCTGTAGGTCTTGGTCGCTTGACGCCTCCCCAGTTTCTCCTCCTGTAACCGGGCCATCCCGATGGCCTGTGCTAAGCTCTGGGTTGAAAAGTTTGCACCTCATCGCTAATCTTCTCCTTAAGTCCGGCCATGAAGCACCCCAGTAGTGCCTTCTCGGTCCACTGAACACGATTCGCCAATCTTTCGAAGTCCTTCCGATATTCATTGATAGTCCCCGTCTGCTTCAATTTGTGTAGCATCATGTCGAAGTCTTCGTACTCGGTCAGTCCGAACCTGGCGATGAGCCCATCGCAGAAATCCTCCCACGTGGGGTAGGTCCGTTGTTTCCTCCACCAGCTCAACCACTGATAAGTATCCCCTTCCAGGTGAAAAGAGGCAATGTGCACCCACTGGTGCCTGGGCAGCTCCTGGTACTCGAAGAACATCTCGGCCCGCTCGATCCACTCCATGGGGTCCCCACTTTTGTATTTCGGAAACTCCATCCTCGTCAGCCTGGGCTGCACGGGCGGACGGTGCTGCGGGGGCGTCCGCCCTTCCTGGAAGTCGGGAGGCTATCCCCAACCTGGATTCCACATCCCGCCGTTTTCCATCGCTCTTCCTCTACTTTGCGCAACGGGCCCACGACCCCAATGTTCCTCTACCGGAGCTCCTCCTTCCCGGTGTGGAAATCGAACGCCTCCCTGCCTTCCCGGGCCGAACCAATTACCTCTTTCGCCTTCCCCCCAAGCTGCAGGCGGCTGCCGAAAGTGTTGATCGCCTCCCCTTACGATGTCGGCACCCCTAGGATGCCTGAAGTTCTCCCTCCATGTCGTTGATCCTTGTCGATGCTGCTGGAAGCCCCCGGTTTCACGAACGAACCCCGCCGAAGCCTCCGTTGCTGTGCTGCAGTGGCGTCAGACCCCGCTAATTGGAGCTGTGAGACCCCTGTGCGCCGCTGGGTCCGCCGCAACCCCCATCTGGAGCCGGCGGAGAAAGCTCCGCCAATTTTCCCCCGGCGGCGGCAGCGCCCTCTGCGCCTCCGATGTCGACGATGCCGTCTACTGCGGTTGCCTTGCCCCGATCCGGAGCCCGCACGATGCGGCTCAGTTGTTCCGCGAGCCCCGCCGTCGCATCCAAGAAAGCCGTGCGAGATCTCTCCTCACCGACGCTGATTTGCTGTGATAACTCCCCCTTCAACGCCTCCAAGATGTCGCGGAGGCTATGCTGCCCTTCTTCGAGTGCGGCGATGCGGTTCCCGTGGCCTGCCATCCCGATCGGAAGAAGCGCTGCTGCGGCGAAGCGGAGGATGCGAATCCTCTGATACCAGTTGATAGAAACAACTACTCCTATGAACGAAAGAAGCGTACCTGAATAATGATCTTCAATGCCCTAGGGAGTTTGCCTAGCTCCCACATATTCCCAGCCGGTCAAGTGAACTGGCTGGGCCCGCCGGTTCGGATTAGGAGAGCGGTGGGATTGAACCGGATGGTTCAGTCCCGCGGTTCTTTGCCCCGTGCCGATGATAAACCATGCCGAAACGGCCCCGTGTCTTATCAACGGGCTGCGGCCTTGATTAAACCTCACCCGTTGGCCACGGGTCGAGGCCCACATGGCGGGGAAGCCGCCCTCTGTGGAGGCAGGCCAGGTGTCACCTGGTCCTGCATCTGTATTCTTCACATTGAAGAGTGCGATTTTTCTTTGTTTAAATTTTACAACTACGTTCCGGTGAATGTTCTCCCTATTCAGTAAGTTTGATTATTTAAGTTTGATTCAGATCGCAGGATAGTTTGATTCAGATCGCGTGATAGTTTGATTCAGATCGTGAGAAAATTTGACCTAAGGCGCACCGATGGGAGCATTTGCTTAGCCAGAAAAATGCCAGTCATCACATCATCCTCAAATCTTCAAGAAATTTTCTTTTGGTTGGTTCAATTGGCGGTGACAGTTCGTCAATCCAATCTCCAAATTACGCGAGACTATGGAATTGTTCATCAAGTAACTTTTTTTTATTAAACTTTGTCGCTCAAACAATAGCCACAATCCATCATCGGTGTTTTCAAGAAAACCACAGGCAATAATTGCATGACAATAGAGTTCCAGAAATACCACACACCTAGAATAAACAATACACATCTAATGAAATAAGGAGACAAAAATACACTAGCTGGATATTATTAAATGTGTAAGGAATGTCTGCACATCATAAAAGAAATGAGAACCACTAAGAATCACAAATAGTCAGATACTTGGGAGGGGGCGTGACAAGAAGTGGATGCGAGAGAAGTGTTGTCGGGCTTCAATGACATTGGTGGAGAGGTCTCTATGGCGTAGGATGAGCCTTAGAGATAGAGAGGGAGGCACGAGAGGAGTCAGGGGTTTTCTGGGAGGGAGGATTATGTCCTTGATGCACTCCAAATCCGTTTTCACGATATTATATCATATGCCTAGGTGTGATATCGAGTCAAGTTCGATTGATTTTGACTCGACTCGAAATTGAAATTTTCAATCGAAATCGATCTCGAGCCGGCTCGACTCGAAATTGACTCGATTTCGAGCTGACTCGAATTAATTTCGAGTCGGCTCCAAATTAATTATTTTCTTGTAAAAATTAAATTAGTTAATTATTTTTTTCCTTCACTCTGCTGACATGTTTCTCCGTGGAGAGAAAAATCCAGAGAAAAAAATCTGAGTTCTCAGTCCTAGTAAAGCTTGTAATGAATCATTTAGTTGATAATAATCATATAAAAAAACCTGATCAAAATCTGATCTTGAAATAGGCCAACGAACTGAACCAAAAAAGAAAAACAAATTTTAAAATAATGAAACAAATTCTGATCTTGGAAGTTGGAATAAGCCCATCACTTTTCTCCGGCATTCACAGCCTCTCCATGATGAATCAAATTTTAAAATTTCTATAACTTGTTTTTATAAGAATTCTGTAGAAATACTTTCTAAAATCTAATCAATTCATAAGAATTTCCCAACGCTAGAGAATTAATCGAGCTATACAACCTTGGAAATACCTTCAATTATCTTTTCAATCCAAGGGCCATTCATGATGTTTCTAATGCGGCAGGCTTCGCTGTTTTCTAGATAGGGATGCAACTTGTTGAAGCACGCCAGCGCCGCAGTCATTAATTAAAAGGGTCCAGGGTAAGGCATGCTCATTGCTCTCTTGCACTTATGACCTTGGAAAGTGGAAATTTGTTCTGAAACGTTTGAATCAAAAGTTTAAATAGAGTCGTCTCGAATCAAAAATTGAGTTGGCCCGAATTAAAATCGAGTGATTCAAGTGAGGCTCGAAATCGACTCGAAATTGATTTCGAGCCAATTTTGATTCGATTCAATTTGGTTTGAACATTTTATTTCGAGTTCGATTCGATTAAAAATTTGAGCGATTTTCGAGCGACTATCAAGTTTCGATTATAATGCTCACCCCTACATATGCCTCCTAAAAAAATCTTAATGTTTTTTCTATCTATATTTATAATATCGATAACATAAAAATCACCTTTGGATTGGATCTCCTAGCATAAAATCAATTTTGTTAATCAATATTGAGTTGTTTTTTCTCTCTTAAATTTCATCATATGTCTCACTGGTTTCATTCGCCCTGTAATTTCCATAATGCGATTGATTTTCTTTGATGATGGTTCCAAAAAACTTCATTTTCAATCATTCAACATCTTAGACTTTACGATTATTTTGAGAGTAGTCCAATATTTTTCTTAACTCTTATTTGAGGTGGTATAGTTGTAATTTATATTTAGTTCTGTTCAAGTCGTCTTTATTGTATTAATCCCGGTTTAGGGTAGTTTGGTCTTTTTTCGTTTTTAGGTTCCCCCTTACTCAAGTATATGGCGAAACCGCCGCCGCCGTCGGTTGTTGAGGAGGCCGTCACCGCCGTTCTCCTGTGAAGCCGCTGCTCTCTGTCGTTCCTCTGTTCTCTGCTGGTGCTGACGCCGCCGTCGGGTTGAGCCGCTGATGCTCCCTGCTGTTGCGTCTTGCCTTGTTGCTTCTCCTTGCTGCCGCCTTTGATAGATCCTGCTAACAGATCCTTGTTGTTGTTGCTGCTGCTGCTGCCTCTAATGGATCCTGTTGCCTGACCTCTTGTCCCTCAACGTTATAACTCCTTCTGATCGCTCGGCCTTGACTAGTTTTGGTCGTGACCTTATTCCCACTCCTGGATCTTCTGTACCCACATGTGATTACTGTGGTCGAAGGGGACACTCTCGGGAGGTATGTTTCAAACTTCATCCGCATCTGGCACCTCCTGCACATGGTCGTGGACCTGGCGCGGGGGACATAGACAGAGTGGCTACCGTTCTCATGCTGCTGCTTACACTACGGATGACTATGATGAGTCCCAGTGTTCCTCTTCAGCCTCTCTTACTCCTCAGGAATTGGATGCCTTTCGTCGCCTGCTTCACTCTCAGTCCGATCCTGTCACTGGAGGCTCTACTTCACTTGCCTCATTGCTATGCAGTCACCGCCTCACCTTCTGAATGGGTGCTCGACTTCGGTGCTATACACCACATGACTGGGTCTTCCTCAGGTTTTCTCTCTTATACTCCTTTGTCTGGTAAGGACAAAGTTATTTCTGCTAACGACTCTTTATCCTCCATTGTAGCAAAGACAACATCTCATGTTCTCCATCCATTTCTCTTCCCTCTGTTCTTCATGTTCCCTCCTTTCCACGCAATTTACTCTCCATCAACAATATTATTAAATCTCTCAATTGTTCGGTAACTTTTTTTCTTGACTCTTGTGTCTTTCAGGAACTGGGTACGAAGCGGAACATTGACAGTGGTAGGAACCGTGGCGGCTTGTATTACCTGGACACCCAGACTCCCTCTCAGGCTATTTCAAGTTCCAATGTTACTGCTGATGATGTTCGCCATTGGCATCTACGACTAGGTCATTCATCCTCCGTTTATCTGCAAAAATTATTTCCTGCTTTTTACATTTTCTTCAGAACTTTGCTTGTGATTTATGTGATATGTATAAACATGTGCAACATACTTCTTCTCATCTTTCCTCCCCTAGTAGCATCCCTTTTGTTGTTATACATTCTGATGTTTGGGGGCCGCCCCCCATTTTATTTTTATCTGGTTTTCGATGGATTCACTTTTATTGATTGCTTCTCTTGCACTACATGAGTTTATCTGTTGAAAATAAATGAAGTTTTCCTTGCTTTCAAGCGTTTCATAAAATGGTGCAAAACCAATTTGATGTCTCTATTCGTGTTCTTCGAAGTGATAGAGGGGGGGGGGGGGGGGGGGGGGCGAGTATGACGATCGTGGTGCCTTTGGTTCTTACCTCACTACTCACAGTATCATCCACCATAAAATGTGTGTTCACACCTCTACTCGAAACGGAGTGGTCGAACGTAAAAATTGACACCTCCTTGAGGTTGCTCGCTGTCTCCTAGCCACTATGCATCTTCCTAAATCCTATTGGGGTGACGCTGTACTTATTGCTGCTTACCTTATCAACCGTCTTCCTTCTCATGTCCTTTCCTTTACTACTCTAACTCGTCTCTCCACCATTGGAGTGGTTCTTCTCATTTGGCACCCCGTGTCTTTGGGTGTCTGTTTTGTGCATGTTCACCAACCCCACCGCGACAAAGTTGACCCTCAGGCTCAACATTGTGTATTCCTTGGCTATTCTTCTACGACTAAAGGGTATCACTGTTACCACCACCCTTCACGGCGTATGTTTTGTATCATGGATGTCACTTTCCGGAAGGGGGAATCCTATTTTCTGCCTTCAACTATTTTTCGTCAGGGGGAGAGTAGTGGTGATACGGATGTTACTCTTGTTCCTCTTCTTCCTTCCATTCCTTCCATTATTTTACAACTTCCCATTCCGGTACCCATAGCCCTATCCTGGTACCTGACCCCTCTACTATGATTTCTCCTTTTCCCCACGTATACCACTGTCGTTCAGGTACACAAGCTACTAGAGTTCAACCTCTACCAGTGCCAACTTCAGACTCAGATTCTGATGATGCTGATCTGCCATCCTTCTGGCAATGCTGAAGAAAGGTAAAGCTACCTGTACACAACATCCTATTTCTAATCATGTGGCTTACCATCATCTTACCCCAATTCACCAGGCTTTTGTTTCGTCTCTTTCCCTAGTCGTTATTCCTAAGACATGGCAAGAAGCTTTGGGGATACCTGCTTGGACACAGGCTATGCAAGATGAGATGTCTGCCTTGGACAAAAATCACACACGGGATGTTTCCCTCTTCCTCCAGGAAAGAAAGCTATAGGTTCCCGGTGGGTCTTCTCTGTTAAGCAGAACCAAGATGGTAAGGTGGAACGGTACAAAGCACATCTGGTCGCTCAAGGATATACTCAGACTCAGAGAGTTGATTACTAGGAGACCTTTGCTCCTGTAGCAAAGATGGACTCCATTCTGGTGTTGTTATCGTGTGATGTTTGCCTGAACTGGGACCTCCATCAACTGGACGTGAAGAATGCGTTCCTTCACGATGTGCTTGATGAAGAGGTGTACATGAAATTCCCTCCTAGTTTTGTGAAGAAAGGAGTTGAAGGGCTTGTCTGCTGCCTAAGGAAATCCTTATATGGTCCGAAGCAATCACATAGGGCCTGGTTCGGGAGATTTCTCACGACTATGCTCAAGTTTGGGTACAATCTGACCATACCATGTTTATCTGGAGACATGAATAGAGGGTTGCGGTTCTCATTGTCTACGTGGATGATATTGTGATTACTGTAAATGACACAGAGGAGATTGCTAATCTTTAGACCCTCATATCTGCTGAATTTGAAGAAAGACTTGAGATGATTACGATACTTCCTGGGTATCAAGGATACTAAATCTGATCAGGGTATCTTCATATCCCAACAGAAGTATATATTGGATCTCCTAAAGGAGATTTGTATGCTTGGTTGTGTTCTTGTGAACACCCCTATGGAGGAAAATCACAGGATTGAGGAAGATGGTGATGATGATCACACTGATGACGTTATCAAAGATTGGTTGAGAAACTTATATATCTATCTCACACACGCCCGGACATTACGTTTGCGGTCGATATCCTTAGCAGATATACATTCTCCCAGGATCAGACATCAAGAAGTTGCGTATCGCGTGCTACGATATTTGAAGAAAGCGCCTGATCGTGGTCTTCTATTCTCCAAAAACAACTTGAAGATTGAAGTTTTTACTGATGCTGATTGGGCGGGATGTAGTGATGACAGAAAGTCCACAACAGGATACCGTTCCTTCGTTGGTGGAAACCTTGTGACACGGCGTATCAAGAAGCAAAATGTGATGGCTAGATCAAGTGCAGAGGCAGAATATCGTGCTATGTCTCAAGGCCTATATGAGGGTCTATGACTGCGTACTGTGTTACAAGATCTGAGTTTCTTTGAGACAACCCTTTTCTCCTTGCTCTGTGACAATAAGGAAATTATTAATATCCCTCATAATCCAGTCCAACATGACAGGACAAAGCATGTTGAGGTTGATTGACACTTTATCAAAGATCACTTGGATAAAAAGATGGTGGTCACTCTTTTTGTTCATTCCAAAGATCAACTGGCTGATGTGTTTACCAAAAGCTTGGGGTGTGATGTTTTACCGATGATATTCAAAAGCTTGGGATGACCGACATCTTTCGTCCTACTTGAGGGGGAGAGTTGTAATTTATATTTAGTTCTGTCCAAGTCGTCTTTATTGTATTAACTCCGGTTCAGGGTAGTTTGGTCTTTTTCAGTTTTAAGGTTTCCCCCTTACTCAGGTATATGCATGAGTATGACTTCTATTGAATAATTAAGAAAGTATTCTTTCGTTCTACTGGTATTACATATGAACCTAATACTTTATCTTTATATGTCTCCTTGAACTCAATTTTTTTTAAGTGAATCTATAATATAGTTCATGATTTTGGTTGACATAGTTCTTGTAAAAGAAATTGTTCTTAAATCTTTATGTAATAATTTCTTAAATGCCATTTTCATCCCGATGCCTTCATTTTTGACCATGATTGTATTATATTTGATCCAAATATGTATAGCTTAATCAAAGTGACACGGGATTGGCAATGGAGCTGTGCTAACACTAATGCAAACTTATGCTAGTGGTGCCAGGAGGATTCGAACAAACCTAATCTATATGATGTGTGTTGTAAAATTATGCTGACTTAAATTGAGTAATAAAATTAGATAAGATCAGCAATACAACCCGACATTCACAAGTATTTTCAATTAATCAAGCAAGACATTTTCTCCTTCGCACGAAGGGTCTTCAATTAAAACTTCCACACATATTATTATAGGAAATATGAAATGAAACAAAATGCACTGACGATTCAACACTTTCAGCAAATATATGATACTAATCTAATATTCAGTAAAAGACAAGAAACAACACAAGGGCAAGGCACTCAGATACAACAGGGGCCGGTGGCAGAGGATTGACGACGAGCGGCTATAGCTTGTGGGACGAGGTGACGACATTGTGGAAGGAAACTTGGGGGAAGGCTGTTTTGCGGCCGGGAGAGGAGAGGCGGTGGCGCTGCAGGGAACCGTGGCGGGGATTGGGGGGTGTTGTGGAGTAAGCTAATGAGTATGATGTGGTTGCGCTGCACGGAACAATGGCGGGGTTTGGGTGATGGTGCAGTGGAAGCGGAGGAGAAGGATGCAGTTGTGCTGCAAGGAATAATGTCGGGATCGGGGGGCTGGGGGAGGTGGGGTGGGGTGATGCTGCAGAAGCAATTGAGACAGGATGTGATGGAACCGCAAGATTTGCGGTTTAGGATTAGGGCAGGATTTGTCGAACATGAAGCGTGACTTTGTCAAAGGGGAATGATGATTAGAGTGCGGTTACAAGAGTGGGAAAGTAGGGCGAAAATGAAAAAAAAGAAATTGGCATGTCCCACCCCACGGTCTTTGCACCACAATGTTATTGCAAGCTCTGGATTTCTTCACAAGGCTAATAATACCCCACAATGGCTGTCGTCGTCCCTTATTTATAATAAACGAGGACTAGGGAACCCGACGTGAATGACTATGATTGACCGTTACGCCAGGTGTCCAAATACTACTAAATAAAATCCAAAAAATAAAAGCAAGTACATAAATAAATAGAAAAATAGTGCTTCGGGCGTGTTCGTTGTCTCGGATTGCCGACCCGATCAACGCTTCCTGCCCGAGTACACATAAGCAGGCTTCGCCAAGTGGTGACCGGATCTCCACCGCCAATCCTGCGATTGATCCCCATCAACTCCCCTCAACTGATAAGCATTCATCTCCAATGAATGTAGATGATCGTATTGATGTCAAAAATCGGTGGCTAATATATGATGCGCGGTCGACGATATCCAAGTGTGATCGAAGGTGGGGCGACCTCTCCAGTGCACCAAGTGATGTCAAGAAAGGCCGTTTGGAGTGGTGGTGCACTCGTGGGCCGCAATGTCAACAATACTCTCAGCTCTTGTCGATTAGGGTTTAGGAGATTTCATACCTCTTAAGAGGTATTAAGATTTATGTGTATATTGTCTGAAATACAGGAAAACATAATATCGGAAAATATGTATACAATATCAATATCTAACACTCTCCATCAAGTTGGGCCATGCGCATCAACAAGGCTCAACTTGCTACATAGAAATTTCAACTTGCTACATAGAAATTCCTTTAGTAAGAATATCTGCAACTTATTCTTCGGTCTTCACATGACTTAGAATTTAGTCTTTTTTCTTACTTCTCTCTAACAAAGTGACATTTAACTTCGATGTGTTTCACGCGTTCATGAAAAACAAGATTAGTAGCAATTTGTATTGCATCTTGATTACCACACCATAGTTGAGTGGGATCTTGAATATGATATCCTATTTCACTGAGGGTTTGTCTAGTCTACATAATCTCAGGAACACTATGAGACATCACTCAATATTCTGCTGTAGCAGATCTGACAACAATGGTTTGTTTCTTACCTTTTAAGAGACAATTTTCACCCACAAAGACAACGAACCCTTTGGTCGACTTCCGATTGACTAAACAACCTACTTAATCAGAGTCACAAAGCCTTTATGTTGGACTGTCCTCGATTTTTGTATGGGTTTCGGTGCCAAGATTTTTCTTTATGTATCTAACATTACGGAGGACAAATTCCCAATGGATTTGGTAGGGGCTTCCATAAATTGTCTGACTTTACTTACTGCACATGCGATATCTGGCAAGTCATGGTAAAATAAGTTCAAATTTCCAACTATTCTACAATATTCTCAGGTGAATCAAATAACTTACTTTCGATATGGTGATTATTTTCTCGTTGTTCGAGTGGGGTGTCCATAGGTCACACTTACATATCTCTAAATCAGTTAGTAAGTCAAGAACATATTTTCTTTGACATATGAAGATGGAGTTATCATAATTTGGCACTTCTATGCCAAGGTTGTAACGGAACTCACCTAGATCCTTTGTTTGAAAGTTGGAATATAAAAATACCTTGAGTTTGATTATCCCCTATGAATTGCTCCTTGTGATAACAATATTATCGACATACACTGCTAATAGGATGGATCCTGCAGTACATGTTTTATAGAATAGGGACGAGTCTTTCTCACTCTTTGTAAGACCAAACTGAGTGACAACAAAATGAAACTGAACAAACCATGCTTGAGGGGATTGTTTCAACCCATAGAGAGACTTCTTGAGGTGACATACCTTGATCCCCCAACAACGAATCCAGGTGTTTGCTCCATACACACCTCATCTTCTAATGATCCATGAAGAAAGCATTCTTAATAATCAATTGGAACATGGTCCACTGGTGAGAGGCTGCAAGAGATAATAGCAGACGAATGGAGGACATTTTGACAATCGGGGCTAATGTTTCATCATAGTTCACTCCATACGTTTGAGCATAACCTTTAGCCGCCAAACGGGCTTTTAGCCCATCAAGAGAACAATATGCATTTACTTTTTCATAGTATATCTGCTTGCAACCAATAACACGTTTGCCTAAAGGCAATGGAACTAAGTTTCATGTTTGATTTAGTTGTATGGCATTCAATTCATCTTGCATAGCAGCAACCCAGTCAGGATGAGCTTGTGCATCAGTAAGTGTGGAAAGAATGCTGTACTGATCAAGTGTGGAGATTAATGCAGTATAAGAAGCAGATAAACCTTGATAAGACGTGACAAACAGAGGTTTGTACCGATAAAAACTACTTCCCTTACATACAACAATGGGTGACTCTATGTTAGAAGGGGTAGCATCTTCTTCCCGAGGAGCAACTTCTTCCTGAGGAACAACTTCTTCCCGAGGAACAATCATAGGACGATTGTGGGAAGAGGTAGGCTTAGGTGGGTTCATGCATGTCCTGGCAGAGGGGCGACGAGAGTAAACTTGTCCCGAGAGAGGATTCTAAATGTCCTTCGAGGAAAGCACAACGGGTTCAAGACGTGGTACAACAACAACACTCAACCCTTTATCCCACTATAATGGGGTCGGCTATATGGATCCTTTGTCGCCATTGTGCCCTATCTTTAGTTATAATCTCACTAATTCCTAAGTATATCATGTCTTTCCTTATAGTCTCATTCCAAGTCTTTATTGGTTTGCCCCTCCCCCGTTTAACATGCCTAGTGACTAAACTCTCACAACGCCTAACAGATGCCTCTAATGGTCTCCTTTGTACGTGTCCGAACCATCTTAGTCGAGCTTCTCACATCTTCTCCACAATTGTTGTCATTCTTGTCTTATCCCTGATACATTCATTCCTAATTTTATCCAGTCTCGTGTATCCACACATCCACCTATAAGCATTCTCATCTCCGCAACTCCCATTTTTTGCTCATGTACACAATTCACTGCCCAACGCAGAATCGTAGAGCATCGCTGGTCTAATTGCAGTACGGTAAAACTTGCCTTCAAGTTTTAATGGCTTAAGACATGGTATGAGAATGAAATCAAGAGAAGAGTCAAGAGCTATAGAGCTATGTGTGCTAGGTATATAGCAGTCAGATTCAATAAAGATAACATCAACAGAGATGACACATCTTTTCAGGTCCGGAGAATAACATCTGTAACTTTTAGTAGTGCGTGAATATTCAAGGAATAAATATTTTAAGGAGCGAGGGTCAAATTTGGAGCATGCCTATGATGAAGAATGACACGAGTAACTTGAAGGAGGTGTCAATTTTTCCGTTCAACCACCATTTTGTTGATGGGTATCATGATAAGTAGTTTGATGCAGGATACCTTTTTCTAAAGGGAAAAGGGGCATATATTGATATGAATACTCTTTATCGGTGTCAGTGCGAATGCATTTAATACGAACAAAAATGAGTAAATATTTCATTCCATAAGCTTTGAAAAACAGAAGGATGTTAAGAACAATTTTTCATTAAGTACACTTAAGTCATGCGAGAGAAATCATCAATAAAAGTAACATAATATTTATGTCCTAGTAAAGTTGGGACAAGACATGGTCCCCATACATTAGAATGAAGTAAATCAAATAGTGCAACAACACGAGTATCAGTACGAGGAACATAACTAATTCTATGATAGTTAGCAAAATAACAAGACTCACAATTGAGCTGAGAAACATTTCTCACCTCAGGATACAAACGACCCAGAACAAAGATAGAAGGTGACCATGGCGACAATGGAGATCCAAAACCTTGGTGGAAGCAAAAAACAAGCAAGGGGCGAGACTTCATCCAAAACATATACTCCACCACACAACTTCCCTCTACCAATAATACGACTCGTCGACTGTTCCTAAAGTACACAACCAAAAGACGTGGTTGTAGCAGTACAATTTAAATTACGAGCAAGCTTACTAATGGACTGTAAGTTGTAAGTGGATTGAGGGACGTGAGCAACCAATGGCAGAGTTATGTCGGGATTCACATGACAACTACTGAATTACCAAACCCAACAATGAGTACAGTTCATCTATCTTCCATATTCAGTGACAGAACATCATATGTAAAGTATCCCATAACTCCTTAGTATTATTGCAGTTGTTACACATTTGTTGAACAGAGGGATCCATAGAACTCAGCAGAAGGGCAAAGATCCAACAATCATAACTATACCAATCCTCATACGCTTGACTTTCTGCAGTATCAGCTGGAAGCTTGGTAATGTGGTGCATATGTTGTATCCCAACAAGAGAAATAGTGACCCCCTTTTTCCATAACTGGAAATTCGATAAGGTAAGAATGGTGGTTGCAAGTCTGACATTAGGAGGGAATGTATTGTTGTAGTCCTCATACAATATGGTTGTAAGGATTCGTTGACGTTCTTCGTCATGATCCAGAAGAGAGTGAACAAATTCTTCCATAGGGGGTGCATGCAAGTCTGTAGGGGCTCGCCACCGATGGCTGGGGTAAGGGGTTGACTGTAATTGGGAAGACGCAGGAGGTGGGTCAAGGTAATGGTCCTTGACTCCCTATGCTCAAGAGGCTCAATGTAATGTGTCAAATATTTCTTATTTAATCCGGGATAAATACCCATATTTGCAGAGAGATTAATCTCGCAGACATTTGTTTCAATTTTCTTTATAATCCTATAAGCACCCATCCGTTTAGGTTTTAGCTTTTTAGCGTCTCCTTTTAGTAGACTCGCCTTGCAAATCCTGACCATAACCTGCTTGCCCATCTGAAAAGGCTGCTTACGCGTATACACGTCTGCCTGCACCTTTTTTTAATTCGTTACTGTTAGCAATTTTCTTTCGAATTAATTCATGCAGTTTATGTATATGATGGATGAAGGACTCAACAAACTCACTAGGACGTGACTCTAGGGGAATAAAGGCAAGGTCAACGAGCTTTCTAGGCTCATATCCTAATGTTATGTGAAATGGCCTTATGCCTATAGATCTATTGACGAAACTATTATATGCGAACTCAGTGACTGTCAACACAATTCCCCAAACCGAAGGGTGCTCACCAACTAGACACCGTTGCAGATTCTCTAAACTTCTATTCAAAACCTCGGTCTGGCATGTGAGGGTGATAAGCCGCCGATAACTTCAGGGTTGTACCTGTCTTATGCTATAACATCCTCCAAAAATAACCCATGGAACACATGTCATGGTCGAACACTATGGACTTGGGCATTCTGTGTAACCGAAAGATGTCTCACATGAAGAGGGCTGCCACTTGGGCCGTGTCCGCGGTCTTGCGACAGGCGATAAAATGAGCTATCTTCGAAAACCGGTCTACCGCCACGAAAATGGAGTCATGCTTCCTCAAAGTGCGAGGAAGGCCTAGTACAAAATTCATGCTAACATCAACCCAAGGCTGATGTGGGACCAGAATGAGGGTATATAGTTTAGTGTTTTGTTTCGAACCCTTCGCAGTCTGGTTGGTGCCGCAATGACGCACGACCCGTGCCACACCTTTCTTCAAGGCTAGCCAATGAGAGTGATCCTCGACTAAAGCGATCGTTTTGTCTTGCTGAAGTGGCCCATGATACCGCAGAGCCTGATTGTCAGACTATATGACAAACTCCCACGGGAGGAGATAGTGTCTCCAATATTTAAGTGACTGCACTACCTCGTAAAACTCCCTATCATGGTTGGAGTACTTCTGTCGGGCCTCGTTCAACTTCTCACTAAACTAAGAAACTGGATTCCCTCCTGACTAAATACACCACCTATGTCAACACTAGATGCCCCACATTCGACCTTAAATGCCTTGCATAAATCAGAGAGTCTCAAAACAGGGGTGGTCGTCAATTTCTCTTTGATCTCTTCAAACGCCCGAGTGGCTGCTGCAATCCACTAAAAATCGCCCTGCGGAGACAGCTCGTGAAAGTCCATGATCGTGCTAAACCCCTTAATGAACCTCCGATAGAAAGTAGCAAGTTCATGAAAACTACGGGTCTCATGAAATAGTCGAGGGTATCGGCCACTCATGAATGGATTTGACCTTTCAGGGTCAACGAATACTCCAGTGGTGGGACAATAAATTCTAAGAAGTGGACTGCCTCAGATAGGAATGAGTACATCTTCAAATTCATAACTCCATGGGGAGAATATCAAATAGAAGTCTCAGGTGCGTAAGGTGGTCAGCGTGAGTCTGGCTGTAAATAATGATGTCATTGTAATATAACTCAACACCTGCGTCATGACTCTCATGAAGGTACTCGAGGTGTTCAATAGCCTAGATGACATGATAAGCCACTAATACAAACCATCCTTGGACTTGAAGGTGGTCTTCCACTTGTCCCTTTCTCTATCTCGGATCTGGTGGTACCCACTGCGAGGTCTTCTGATGTAGGCCACCGTTTTGCGGCGGTCGCACACGACTTCGAACAAAGGACTCTCGCCGCTCCACTCTACCCAAATATAAAATAAACGCAGCCCTCGAATATGCCTATTATTAAGTTAACGCAGCGTACGGGTAGCAACCGTTAGAGTATGAATATAGGCTATAGGCCTATATCCACACAAGCTAAATGGAATAATATTGATTCCGGACGAGCGCGGTGTTGTACCAAAGAAAGATCCACCAAAATAAATCGATTCGGAAAGGGTGGACGTTTCCCCAACAAGAACAAAGCAAGGTTCGCCAATCCTTTTCCGTACGTTTTCAGAAATATCCAAGATAATACAAATCCACAAGAAAATAACCACGAAAAATTCGTTGTTTCCAAAGTCACGCAAAAACTCAACCACCAAAAGAAAATATCTAAGAAAAGAGAACTCTTTGGTAGGATGTTTCGTTACCCACTCGGAGTTTGTTGATCCGAGATGTTGGATCCACAACAAATGATCGCTCCCTCCACTAGCCCACCGGAGATGAGCCAAGAAGATGTACACGTCCTCCTTCGTCGAGTCGCGCCCGAGAGGGTTTTCCCAATCCTTGGTTGCGCCGTGGGTTCTCCTCTAGGTTGCTGGCTGAAACTTGAGGGTAGGCGGAATGGGGATCGTGAGAAGTATAATGGAGAGAGAGAGTGGTGGAGAAGGAGAAGAGAAGATGGGAGGAGGAGAGATGGTGGCCGGCGGCTTGGAGAAGGGGAAGGAGGTTCTGGCCGAAACTTTAGAGAAGGAGAAGAGGGGGGGGGGGTGCGGCACTTTAGAGGGAGGAGAAGATTATGGTTTCAATATTCATTCATTAACTAAGTTTTACATCAAGTCTTGGCCTTATATATAGCCAAGCACACACCCAAGGCTATATGCAGCCCAACATAAACTAAAAACAACAATGGCCGGCGAAACGCAGACCAACATAAGTAAATGTAGCCAAGACTGGCTAAACGCAGGCCAGATTAAATGTCTAAAATAAAATAACATAAAGAAATGAAATAGTAATTTAAATAAAGTTCTGCATGTGCCGAGGGCGAAGGTTGTAACGTTGCCCGTCAAGATCGTCGCGGCGTCGCAAATCCTTGGATGGTGGTGGTGGATCATCATCAACTGTATCTTCATCATGATGTGGGCCGTCGTCCCCATCATCAACCCTCCCCCGCTCGAAAGAACTCATCACCGATGAGGGGGTGTGCAGGTACCGACGTAGGAGAGCTTTGTCCAGAAGGGCCACCTCCGAAGCAGAGAGCCAAGAATCATCAGAGGCGGGGCGGTCGCGCCATCGGATCAAGAACCGTCGCGTGTCACCATGCGGAGAGGGAAGCACCTCATCCCGTATAATCCTGTCAGGCACAAAAACAGTCTTGGGGAAACTTGAAAAAGCGTTAGTAGACGAAGAAGGAAATGTAGCAAGTTCATTAGGCGACATACCCCCAGTAGCAGCTGATGGAGAGAACGATCCAGATAAAACCTCACCCCCAAACCCATTAGAATTGGTAGTGGACAAAAACGGGGAGACAGATAATTCTAGTGGTGGTGAGATATAAGACGTTAAATCAGAAACATTGAAAATAGGGAATATACCCCAATCAGTGGGTAATTCCAAGAGATAAGCATTCTCTCCTAATTTCTTTAAAATACGAAAAGAACCGGCTCTCCTATTTGCCAGTTTCTTTATGGTTCCCGTCGGAAACCGTTCGGGGGAGAGACGCACCATAACAAAATCGCCAATATTAAAATGGATTTCCCTTCTATGTACGTTGGCGTTAGCTTGATAAGAGGCATATTG
The DNA here is from genome assembly GCA_033032865.1 of Dactylorhiza incarnata. NCBI lineage: Eukaryota > Viridiplantae > Streptophyta > Magnoliopsida > Asparagales > Orchidaceae > Dactylorhiza > Dactylorhiza incarnata. The sequence continues at coordinate 586,151 of JAWHQI010000102.1, read as the reverse complement.
TTTTGCTAACGTTTGATTTATGTGTTTATGTAGGGTGTGAACATGCGAGGCGAAATCCTGTGCAAATTGACTAGATTTATAAGATGGCGGTAACGGGACTAAGTCAAGAGGCACGGGTGCTTTGTAGCCGTGCACAATCTCATTGGGTGAGAGTCCGGTGGACCTATTTTTGGAGTTATTGTAGGCCAATTGTGCACGTGGGAGGATGAGATCCCACGTGCCCTTGTGATCCCCCACAATACAACGAAGTAAACTACCCAAACTCCTATTAACTACCTCCGTTTGGCCATCCGTTTGTGGATGGTAAGCCGAGGAAAATAAGAGCTTGGTGCCCATGATCTTCCATAAAGTTTTCCAAAAATAACTCGTGAATTTCACGTCCCTATCAGTGATAATAGTTTTAGGGACACCCCTATGGCCTACGACCTCTTTAAAAAATAATTTAGCGACATGAGACGCATCATCGGTTTTGTGACAAGCAATGAAGTAGGCCATTTTCGAAAACCGGTCAACGACCACCATAATGTAGTCGTGACGTCTAAACGTGACGGGAAGGCTTAGGACAAAGTCCATGCTAACATCTTCCCAAGGAACGGAAGGAATCGGGAGGGGGGTATATAGACCCGCATTCGTCTTATTCCCTTTTCCTAATTGACACGCTCTACAACTTCCAACCACCTTGTGTACTGTAGACTTGAGACCGGGCCAACAAAAATTTTCCTCCACTAAGGTAATGGTTTTATCGCGCCCAAAGTGGTCGCCGAGACCGCCACTATGCAATTCCCATACTATAAAGTGGCGAAGGGAAGAACGAGGGATGCATAGCTTAGCGTGCTTAAATAAATATCCATCACGGAGATAGTACGCAGAAATGGTCGTGGGTGATTCGCCCTGGGTGGACAAATAGATTTCTTTAAAATCCGGACAATGAACATACTCGTCCTTAATACGTTCGAAACCTACGACCTTAACCTCTAGTGTGGTCAATAAAAGAGAGACGCGGCTAAGAGCATCCGCTACCCGGTTGAGATTGCCCTTCAGATGTTTAATGTTAAATGAGTACTCCTGCAGGAAGGCGACCCATTTCGCGTGGCGGGGGCTGATTTTACCTTGCGAGTTGACGAACCGCAACGCCTCGTGATCGGAAAGTATAACAAACTCCTTAGGAAGGAGGTAGTGCCGCCAGTGTTGGAGACACCGAATAATGACATAAAATTCACGATCGTAGTTGGAGTAGTTGAGCTTAGGTCCTGCAAGCTTCTCACTAAAGTAGCCAACCGGATGCCCCTCTTGACTTAAGACGCCTCCAATACCAATCCCGGATGCGTCACAAGACAACTCAAAGACCTTATTAAAATCCGGTAATCGCAAGAGGGGTGCTTCCGACATCCGGGCCTTAATCGTGTGGAACGCTTTGGTGGCGGATTTGGACCACACAAAGTCACCTTTCTTCATGCACTCCGTGATGGGAGCCATGATGCTACTAAAATCACGTATGAACCGGCGGTAGAAGGTGGCTAAACCGTGGAAACTTCTAACTTCCCTAATATTGGTGGGTTCCGGCCAATCCACTATGGCCTGGACCTTCTTAGGATCTACGTGTATGCCCTCCGAACTAACAATGTATCCTAGGAACTCCACCGACGATACATGGAACGTGCACTTCTTAATATTGACAAACAGTTTCTCCATTCGGAGCGTCTCCAAAATAATCTTCAAGTGCCTCTCATGATCGGAAGTCGTGGTGCTAAAAACGAGTATATCATCAAAATAGACAACAATGAACTTCCCCATATACGGTTGAAATACGTGAGTCATCATCCGAGAAAACGTACTTGGGGCATTGGAGAGCCTGAACGGCATTACTAGCCACTCATAAAGTCCTTCCTTCGACTTGAACGCTGTCTTCCACTCATCCCCTTCCCTAATCCGTATTTGGTGGTAGCCACTCCTAAGATCCAATTTCGAAAAGATTGTGGCCCCGGCTAACATGTCCAACAGATCGTCCAAACGCGGGATGGGGAAACGGTATTTAATTGTGATTTTATTAATGGCCCTACTGTCCACACACATTCTCCATGACCCGTCCTTCTTGGGTGCTAGCAAGGCGGGTACGGCGCATGGGCTTTTACTATGACGAATAAATCTTTTTTGCAATAATTCAGCAATTTGGGTTTGCAACTCCGCGTGGGCGGACGGATTCAATCGATAGTGCGGTAGGTTGGGTAGGGAGGAACCCAGAATGAGATCGATGGCATGTTGGATATCCCACAACGGGGGTAATGTTGCGGGCAACTCTTCCGGATACACATCCTTATATTCTTCTAAAAAATCACGCAATGCCGGCGGTAGATTTTCGAACGATGGCTCGTCGCCCTTGACTTGTAGACAAACTAACGCATAAAGGATACCCTCTACGAAGGAGTGACGCTCGAACTCTTTCCTACCAATTAAAGTTAACGTTTTCTTCTCCGCGGGCACAATTGTGTCCGAAGAGGCGATCGAGGGATCCTTAGGGGGAGTGGGCGTCAAGGTAACAGTCTTGCCGTTAAACTTGAACTCATAGGTGTTTGCACGACCAAAGTGAGTCACATCATAATCAAAGAGCCACGGACGCCCCAATAATACGTGACAAACGTCCATAGGGATAACGTCGCACCAAACCTTATCTACGTATCCCTTAATAGTTAGCGGCACTAGACATCGCTTAGACACCCCGATTGAAGTTTTGTTGACCCAAGCAATCTTATATGGTTGGGGGTGTGGTTCCGTGCTTAATTTCATTCGAGTGACCGCATTTTCAGAAACTACGTTCATACAACTCCCGCTATCAATAATCAGTTTACACCATTTATCACCGCTTTTAAAATTCAGAGAAAATATGCTCGTCCTATTATACTCGTCCAATACTCGCGGGGTAGCTAAGATGCAACGCATCACCATCATGTAAGATTCATTTTCCATATCACTAGGCTTGCCTTCAGACTCATCCGCGGCCTCATAAACAATTTCAGCAGGTTCGGAGGGAGAGCCCATAAGTGCTAAGGGCTTCGTTTTGGTGGGGCACTCACTAACATAGTGCCCTTGTATCCCGCAAGTGAAACACGTGGCGTTAGTCTTACTAATCCGCCCTATCAGAACTCTCTCACCGGTGGGACTCCGGACGTTCCTAGCGGTAATGACTACAAAATTCGAATCAGTCGACCGAAACTTTCCTTTGTCCCGCATGGAGGACGAAGGTGGGGGGTCCCAAAAGGGACTTTGCTTTCTGGAATGCCCGTCCCTTGGACTTGTGGGCATTGTGCTTTTCTATATCCAAGGCGGCATTGAATGTCGTGTTAAGGTCCGTATGACCATAACGCAGGAGTTTGCCTTGGATGTCCGGGTTGAGTCCCTTGCGAAAACGGGATAGCGTAACCTCGGGCATTTCACGGACGTCACACAGTACCATCAAGTCCTTAAGGAGTCCCATGTACTCCGCTACCGATTTGCTCCCCTGACGATGGGTGGCTAACTCGTCGAACATTTGAGTTCGGTGATACGCCGGGACATATTGGTCAGTCAGAAGTGCTTTCATGGCAGCCCACCCAATTGGGGGTACTCCATTTACGGTACCGAGACGCCTCTCTTCGTTCAGCCAAAATGTTTTGGCCCTACCCAAAAGCTTCATCCTAGCAACCCGAACCTTCTCAACGTCGATCAGGTTGTGCCACTCAAAATAGCACTCGATCTCCATGATCCAGTCTAAAAATACTTGGGGCTCACCCATACCGTCGTATGATGGTGCATCTATCTTAACGGCCCTAGTGACGTCGAACTCATATGGAGCTCGAGGCGCTTGCTCATCGTCCTGATCGCGGGGAGGGTTTCGTTTCTCATTTCGCTGGTTGGCAGCGGGATTACGAGGCGCCGCTTGATTTATGGCCAGCCCTTGTATTAATTGAGTGAGGGCATCGAAACTCTCGTTAAACTTTTCCCGAAGCTCCGCGATCGTCGCCGGAGCGTGCTCACCCTCATGGTCGTCTGCCATGTGTGAAGTGAATGGGGAATACTTCGTACCACGCCTAGTGCGCATACACGGAAGAACAAGCGATTTTCTTTAGTAAAAATAGCTTTACGCGCTTAACTACTAGGCGAATGAAAATACCCTTTCAGACTTTTGTGCTTAAAAAATGAGAATTTTTTAGAATTTTTTTTTGTAATTTTCTGCAGATTTAATTCTTGCGACAATACGGTGATGGCCAGCTATTGGCAGACCAGGGAACGGTGCTGACACGGACAAAATTATAACGTCTCCTATTTTCAGGCCAACCTAACGTGGACGAATCGAAAAAATTCCAGTATTAATGTTGTTGGAAATAAGTGCATGGAGCTACAGAAAAATTTTCAGATTTTTTTGACAAGTTTTAAAATTCTGAAGTTTTTACTACACGCAGACCAATCCGAAAATTTCAGATTTAGACCGTGTTAACGAACGCACCGATTAGAGGGCGGATAGCCTAAAGATCTGAGAGTAAGGATGGTGTCGAGATAGAACTCAACACAACCTATCTCTGATACCAAATTTGATGTAGGCCACCGTTTTGCGGCAGTCGCACACGACTTCGAACAAAGGACTCTCGCCGCTCCACTCTACCCAAATATAAAATAAACGCAGCCCTCGAATATGCTTATTATTAAGTTAACGCAGCGTACGAGTAGCAACCGTTAGAGTATGAATATAGGCTATAAGCCTATATCCACACAAACTAAAAGGAATAATATTGATTCCGGACGAGCGCGGTGTTGTACCAAAGAAAGATCCACCAAAATAAATCGATTCGGAAAGGGTGGACGTTTCCCCAACAAGAACAAAGCAAGGTTCGCCAATCCTTACGTTTTCAGAAATATCCAAGATATGCACGGGTCTCCAGGAGCACTTACTAATTGAGGGCTCAATCCGACCCTTGGATTTCTCCTTGGGTTGGGTAGGGGATAACTTGATATTTCTACCCTTATAATAAAAGACACGTGTATGGTTGGCCGAAACACGTGACGTCACGATCATATATCCAGGGTCTACCAAGCAACACGTGGGAGACATCCATAAGGATGACATCACACCACACTTGATCGTCATATGTGCCAAGACTGATCGGAACAAGACACCGCTGTGTGAATTGGATTGCAGTCTTATCGACCCAGATGGCAAGGTAGGGGTGAAGCTCAACCTTCACCGTCATACGCTCAAGACCCTTCTGGGCTACAATATTCACACAACTCTACTATCAATCACTAGTTTGTAGGGACCGCCTACACTAGGGAAATATATGTTGAAGATAGTGGTGCGACGCTAGCCCTCATCCACATGAGTGGTATGTAAAAGGCATCTAACTACTCCCATCTTCAGTGATCTCTCAGTATCACTCTCCCAATCATCCTCGATGGTGGCGGCAATCTCCTTATCTGCGGCCTCCTTAGCGTCAACACTGGGCTCACCTTCCTCGACCAATAAGTTTATCGTGGCGCGCTGGACTGCCATATGTCCTCAGCTGGAACAACGATAACACTGGACGTTCCCGGGTCGGGTGGCCGTGAGTGGTGAGTGGTCTGGTGGCGATTGCCTTGCCCTTCGTGTCCACAGGAGAACGAGGGGCCCAACATGAGTAGTAGTCCGGGGTGGCCTCCTAAAGGTGGACCCGTCCAATCTGGCTGGAGCCTGACGGGCACCAACTAATCAGTGGTACTGCTCATACCCGAGGGACACATGGAACACCTGCTTGATGGTATCCACGCGATGGGGAATAAGCACCCTACGCAACTCAGTCCTCAATCCAGAATAGAATCGGGAAGCGATGATGCTAGTCTCCTCTCGCAGATCAGTCTTCACGGTCAACTCGTCGAATTAAGGCATGCACTCTGCCATAGATAGCGTGCCTTGGCGCAACGCGTAAAGATGATCCAACAACTTGTCCCGATAGGTGGCGGGAAAATACCTCTCTTATAGTCGGCGCTTCATGTTCTACCAACGGATGATAAGGTGGTAGCCTTCACGATGGAGGGGCCTCTCTAGGCAAGTCCAGAAAATCTTCGCCGAGCTTCATCCTCATAAATCTAACGTGTCGCTCGTCCTCATGTCGTACCACTTAAATTAGTGATCCATATCCTGGAGCCAATCATTAAAGGCCTTTGGGTCTAGGTGATTGTTGAAGGTAGGAGTGTCAATACGTAGCCGGCGAGTGATGTCATCCTTAGCACGCGGTGCTCCTCTATGCGGCTCGGGATAACCATCATAATGGAGATCACGATGGGCGGGGTGTCGAAGAGGATAGTCCTCCTGGAGGTTGAAAGGTCTATCCCGGGCTGGTCCAGGTCGATGATCACGAATGTGGTCATGGGATCGCCCCAAAGGTGGGGCGGGATCTTGCAGAGGTTGATTACTAGCATGGCAATAATGAAGAGGGAGCCCGCTCTTCCTCGCAATGGTCGTCAGGTGGGACAACATCATCCTCTCTCCTCTAAGGAGTGACTTGCCACCCTATTCTTTTGGGGTTTCAATGTGAGTACGGAGGTTGTCGAACTGAGCGTTCATTTAATCAAATTGATTTAGCATTTAGAATTCATCAAGTGTTACCTCGGAGTTGGAGTTGGTGGTCCTCTCGTCGGTTAAGTATTGGCAATAAGGCCTACCACTATGTAACATGCAAGTGACCCAAACCTAGGGCTTTGATGCCAAATATGACGTAGGGTAAGCATTGTACGTGGGCTAACACTAATGTGAACCTATGTAAGTGGCGTTGGGAGGACTCAAACAAACCTAATTTATATGATGTTTGTATGTTGTAAATTAATCTGGAATTAAATTGAGTAATAAAATTAGATAAGCTCAACAACACGACACAACATTCACAACGATTTTCAATTATGCAAGCAAGACAAGTTCTTCGCACGAAGGGTCTTCAAATTAAACTTTTAAGCACAAATTATTGTAGGAAACAAGAAAAGAAACAAAAGCCACTAATGATTCAACACTTCCAGCAAATATATGATACTAATCCAATATTCAATACAAAGATAAGAAAGAACACAAGATACTCAAAAACAACAGGCGTGCTGCAGTGGAAGCAAATTAGAAGGATGCGATTGCACTGAAGGGAATAGTGGAGGGATCTGGGTGTTGGTGCGACAGAAGTAGAGGAGAAGGATGCGGCTGCGTTGTAGGGAACAATGGAGGGATGGGGGGTGTGATGTGGTGGAAGCAGCGAAGACATGATGTGATGGTGCTACTGGATCTGCTGCCTTCGGCTTAGGATTAGGGAAGGTTTGGCGAACAGTAGGCGTGACTTATTCGAAGGGAAGTAACGAGTGGAGAGCGGTTACATGAGAGGGAATGTAGGGAGGATACGAAAAAAACTGGGACGTCGCACCCCAGGGTCTCATGTCGTTGCACCGCGATGTGATTATCGGCTCTGGATTTCTTCACCAGGCTAACAATACCCCACAATGGCTTCCATCACCCTTTATTTATAATAAAAGAGGACTAGGACACTCGACGTGAATGTCTCTGATTGGCTGTTACGTCCTGTTCGAATAATACTAAATATAGTCCAAAAATAAAAGAAGAAATATAAAAATAGGAAAACGACGCTCCATACGCGCTCGTGATTTCGTATCGCTAATCCGATCAACGCTTCCTGCATGTGTACACATAAGAGTGCCCCGCCGAGTAGCAGCTGATCTCCACCATTGATCTTGTGGCTGATCCCCATCACTAGGATTTTACAGTTTCAGTCGTTTATCTTATTATTATTTCTATCTTATTCTCTTTACTGTCATGGTAAGATTTTCAGTTTTCATATAATCATTGTAGGTTTCATTATTATCTATTCTTTTCTACCCTTTACAGACATTTTCTTAATGACCTTTTATTACTCTTCCTCACACCAACTATATCTTTCACATGATGTAGTTCTAGATTTTTCTTAAACTTCTATGACAATATTATTATTATTACTAATCATGTTACCTCAGATAACCGTGGATTCAACCCTAAGTTTTCAATCATCTTCTTTAAGCAGCACATCTTGAAAGATTAATAACTTCTCACTTTCAAGTTCCACCTTCTAATTCTAGGGAAATTATTCGTTTGATTGTTTTAGTTATATTATAAAAATAATGTTCAATTACTACTACAATATTTTGTGCGACTTATCTTCTTTTCCAAGTGAGTTTATTTTTGACTTTGTAGCTCCACATCTGAAAGTAGTGTGTACTAATTTCTTATTGCAAATGATCATGATTGGAAGATCATATTGTAAATCAAGTATAGCTTATTGCATACATTATTATCTCTTTCTTACCCACCCTGAGGCTTCTCATTATGGACATTTAAGCCATTGCAAAATTATTCTCTTTCATGTATATACTATACTAGTTGACTCATATCTTCTCAAAGTTGAATTTACTAATTTTTTCTTATATCGTGGAGTTGTCATTCAAAATAATTCATAATTTATTTCAACTGTTGGATTAAGGACACAATGATTTGTGATGAAATAATTTCCAAGCAATGAGATTTAGTCAATGACTATGACTCTTACATGTTAGGTTCGTGACCGACTAATCTGCCTTGACGAAGCACATCTCATTGATATTTCCAGCATAAATTCAATCATCCAATTGAGATCACCGCCAACGTCAATCTTCAAACTCATCGACATAAATTCAACTGTTTAATTGAGGTCATCAACATTAATCTTGAAGTCAAATTACTTAATCAATATCTTCATAAAGCGGATGGTCCAACACATATCTCAGAGATTGTACAACCAGCGTGGTCATTTTTCAATCAACTTGAGGACTAAAATGCCATCACTAATGGAGCATCTCAAGCATGGAACTTGGAGGTGGCACGACTCGTTTATTTGCGTATTTTGCAAGGAACTAAAACATTTTTAATCCAAGCACCTATGATAATATCGTAAGGGCCAAGGTGAAGTATGCCTCTCTCATTCCTAAGAGAACTTAACTGATCGAGACACCATGTAGTTGCTCTACAGGTAACTAAGCTATCTGAAGAAGTCTTCCAGATGAGAAATTCTATTCTCCAAGAGCAAACATGTGAATGACGAAGTATATACGAATGCCGATCGGGCCGGAAGCCAAGATGATAAAAAATCCACTATCGGATAGAAATAAAATGTAGTAGCAAATCAAGTGCAGAAGCAGTGTACAAAGTAATGCCACAAGGGATATATGAGGGACTATGAATTCAGTCTGTAATGTAGGATTTTGGGTCATAAGATGGAAAACTCATGTCTTTTTAGTGACAATAAAATGACTATCAATATTGCGCATAATCCTATTCAACATGATAGAACAAATTTTTGAAATTGACAGGCAATTCAGCTGTGACCATTTGAAGAAATGCAACATCTGCACATTATTTGTCCAACAGTAGTCCCAAGATTAACTGACAGATATCTGTACTAAGACTATGAACCTTGACATCTTCATTGATAATATGTCTGAGTTGTGAATGATTGATATCTACTCCCATCTTGAGGGGCAGAGTTGAACTGTATTGTTGAGTTTGCGTTATCGTTATTTTATGTTGCGTAGTATTATTATTGTTGTACGGGTTATCTATATATACCCGAATGTTGTATTGGAATAGATTGCTCTCTCATTTTGTGACATTTCATCATGGTATCAGAGCCTTAGGGCTTCCCCGATACCGATCTCCTCGTTTCCGCACCTGCGCCGCTAGTTCCGCCCCGCCTCGCCTCGCTCGATCCGCCGCCCAATCGGCGCGTATCGCTCGTCGGACATCCCGCTAGCCTTCGTCCGGCGTCCCTCATCCGGCGTCTCCTCCCGCAAGCCCGCGTCCAGAGCGTCGGGGGTTCCGTCTCGCAGTCGAACCTTCCGCTCGGGTCGGGGGTTCCGTCTCTTCTTCCGGGTTCTTCTTCCCGTTTTTTTCTCCAGTTTTCTTCTTCTCATCTTTTCTTCCTCCTCCGCCTAGGAGTCAGTCCGACTCTACCTCGATTTGTTCCGTTTTTTGGACACCGGAGATGCAATCGTCCGTTTGATGCCATTTCCGGTGTCTACTCCTTTTTTTTTCTCTCCTCCCTCTTTATATGAGGCAGCCCTAGTTTCTATCTAGGCGTTTTTTTGGTTCTCCCGGTCACCTCGTTTTGTATTCTTGGTTACCATGGCCGGAACTGATGGATCTCCCGCTATGTCTTCTACCACCGGTGCTCCCGCGGCCCCTGCTACACCCAGTGTTTTCTCCCGTCCTGGACATGATCACAATACTCCTCAGATCACGACGATTCGCCTGGATGGTACAAATTATCTCCCGTGGTCTCGGGCTGTTACCCTCGCTTTGAAGAGCAGGAGACTGTTTGGGTATGTCATGGGTACTACCCCTACCCCTACCTCAGATTCACCGGATTGGGCGCAATGGGAATCGGAGAATTCCCTCGTCATGTCTTGGTTGACGAACTCCATGATTGATTCCATTGCCCGCAACTACCTGTTCCTTGATACTGCTGCCGATATTTGGCGAAGAGCCGAGACTACTTATTCGGGCCGGGGCAATGCAGCCCAGATATTTCAGCTGCGCAGAAAGATTTTCCTCTTACGTCAAGGCGACCGTCCTCCGTCGGCCTACTATCTCGAGTTCACCCAGTTATATCAGGAATATGATCATTTCGACTCGCTCACTCTTGTGTCACCTGAGGATGAAGTTCTTGTTCGCGTGCGAGAAGATCGCAATAGAATTTTTGAGTTCCTTCATGGTTTGCATCGGGATTTCGACCACATCAGTGTGCAGATCCTTGGCCGCTCCCCTTTGCCCTCTCTTCCTGAGGTATTCAGTCTGGTTCAGCAGGAATTTGATAGGCGACAAACTTGGACTCCAGATCCTCCTCCAGATGGTTTTGCCTTGGCGGCCCAAACTGGGCCTCGGGGACCTCGTGATTCTAGATCAAAGCCCAGTGACAAGGATCACCTGCTCTGTGACTATTGCGGGAAGGCCCGCCATACACGAGAGACTTGCTTTCGTCTTCATGGGTTTCCTGCACCCCGTGGTGGACCTCCCGCTCGTGGAGGTCGTGGTTTCGGCCGTACTTCAGGTCGTTCTCCTCAGCCCCGCTCCGCGCATCTGTCCGAAAGTCTCGAAGAGCCGCAGCCTCTTCCTGTCTTGCCTGCTCCGACATTGACTCTCTCTGCCGATGAGGTGCTTGCCTTCCGTCGCTTGATGCAGGGACAGTCACCGGAGTCCACTGCCCCATCGTCTTCGTATGCCCATCAGGGGCCACCAGGTGCTCATGCTGCTTCCACTCGCCCCTCTACTCACTGGATCATTGACTCTGGAGCAACAAATCATATGACCAGCTCTTCCTCAGGTTTTGTGTCCTACTCTCCATTGCCAGGTCGTGAAAAGGTGAGCATCGCTGATGGGTCCCTTTCCCCGATTGCCGGAAAGGGTTCCATCACGTGCTCCTCCTTCACCCTTTCCTCTGTTCTTCACGTCCCAAACTTCACTCGGAATCTTCTTTCCATTAGTCATTTAACCAATTCGTTGAACTATTCCGTAACCTTTTTTCCTTCCTCTTGCATTTTTCAGGACCTGAAGACGGGAACGGTGATTGGAACTGGTAAGCTGGTGAATGGGCTCTACGTGTTCGGTTCCTCTGCCCCGATTTCCTCTCCCCAGGCCCTTCATGTGGATCAGGCTGCCACCTTAGAGTCCTGGCACTGTCGGCTGGGACATCCATCTATCGTTTCTATGAAATATTTATTTCCTGTTTTGTCATCTGATGTACTTCGTATTTTTCATTGTGATGCTTGTGACCTTAGTAAACATCATCGTACTTCTTTTCAGCATGTTTCTTCTCGCAGTACTGCTCCTTTCCATTTGATACATAGCGATGTGTGGGGTCCTTGCCCGGTTGCGTCTATTTCTGGTTGTTGTTGGTTTGTGACGTTCATCGATTGTTTTTCGCGTACCACGTGGGTTTACTTGATCAAGGCAAAAAGTGAAGTGTTCTCCTTGTTTCGACGTTTTCATAATATGGTCTCCACCCAGTTTGCGACCCCCATAAAAATTCTCCGCACTGATAATGGTCGGGAATTCATGGATTCGGCTTTCGAGCAATACTTGGCCGATCACAGGATCATTCATCAGACATCATGTGTCTACTCTCCTGCTCAAAATGGAGTGGCAGAACGGAAAAATCGCCACCTCCTGGAAGTTGCTCGATGTCTTCTCCTTCACATGCATCTTCCAAAGTACTACTGGGGCGATGCGGTTCTCACCGCGGCGTATCTTATCAACCGTATGCCTTCACGTGTTCTCGGTTTCGAAACTCCCCTTACCATGCTTGGCGTGCCACCTACCACTCTACAACCTCGTGTCTTTGGATGTGTTTGCTTTGTCCACATCTACCACCGCTCGAAACTTGATGCCCATGCGCACAAATGTGTGTTCATCGGATATTCCCCTACTTAGAAAGGGTATAAATGTTATGACCCTGACAGCAAGAAGGTTTTCGTCACCATGGATGTCACGTTCCGTGAATCCGAGAGTTATTACCGGTCCTCACTTCAGGGGGGCCCTCTCCTACGTCGGAAGTGAGTTCCCCTTTTTCTCTGGAGATCATCCCTTTACCTATTCCTCCCGCATATCATCCCACTCTACCTAGTCCCGCTAGTCCATATGCCCCAACTGTAGAGGTCCAGGTCCATAAACCCCTACAGGTTTACTCTCGTCGGCAAAAGGTTTCAAACACGCGGCCTAACATCTTGATATCAGATCACCCACCTGACCCGTCGGAAGGTACTTCTACTCGGCACCCCCTATCTCAATTCGTGTCTTATACTTCTCTAACTTCGTGGCAGGATGCCATTTCCGATGACAGATGGAAGTTAGCCATGTTTGAAGAAATGAATGCCCTGGAGAAGAACAACACATGGGATTTGGTTCAATTACCTCCAGGAAAGAAAGTGGTGGGATGCAAATGGGTGTTCGCTGTCAAACAGAATCCCTCGGGAGTTGTGGAACGATACAAAGCAAGGCTGGTGGCGAGAGGCTACTCTCAGACGGAGGGTATTGATTACCAGGAGACGTTTGCTCCTGTTGCAAAGATGAACTCAATCAGGATCATCATTTCTTGCGCTGCTTGCAAGGGGTGGAAACTTTGCCAACTAGATGTCAAGAACGCCTACCTTCATGGCGATCTCGAAGAAGAGGTGTACATGGCTCTTCCTCCGGGGCTCACTCCACAGGGATCCACAGGGAAAGTGTGCAAGTTAAAGAGGCCGCTATACAGCCTAAAACAATCAGCCAGAGCTTGGTTTGGAAGGTTCCACAAGGCCATGCATAGTTTCGGATACAGCCAGAGCAATGCAGACCATACTATGTTTATAAGAATCAGCAAAGGGAAATTGGCTGTCCTAATAGTTTATGTGGACGATATTATAATAACTGGGGATGACGACGTGGAGATTCAGGCCCTTAAGGGAAAATTGGCTAAGGAATTCGATGTGAAAGACTTGGGGGACCTCAAGTACTTCTTAGGCATTGAGGTTGCGAGGTCAAAGCACGGTATTTTCTTATCTCAAAGGAAATATACGCTCGATCTTCTTGATGCTACCGGGATGAGTGGTTGTAGACCTGCCGATACCCCAATCGAGACCAACCACAAGCTAGGTAGGGATGATGGTGATGTGATTGAAGATATCCCTGGTTTCCAGAGGCTGGTTGGGAAATTAATCTACTTATCGCACACTCGACCTGACGTTTCTTATGCAGTGGGAGTTCTCAGTCAGTTCATGCACACTCCCAAGACCCGACATGTTGACGCTGCGCATCGAGTCCTCAGATACCTCAAGTCCTCACCAGGGAAGGGCATCCTATTTTCCAAAAATGAAAAATTGACTATTGAAGTCTATACTGATGCAGACTAGGCTGGATCGCCATCTGACAGACGTTCCACCTCGGGATATTGTGCTATGGTCGGAGGAAATCTGGTTAGCTGGAGGAGCAAGAAGCAACATGTTGTTGCTAGATCGAGCGCTGAGGCCGAGCTTAGGGCGATGGCCCATGGCATTTGTGAAGGACTATGGATCTCTACCATCCTGGGGGAACTGGGTTTGAAGAGGAATGAGCCGGTCAGGTTGTATTGCGATAATAAAGCGGCGATTTCTATAGCGCACAATCCAGTACAGCATGTTCGCACGAAGCACATCGAGATCGACAGGCATTTCATTAAGGAGAATATTGACAGGGGGACAGTGGTTACCCCATTCGTGCCATCTGATCAACAGTTGGCTGATGTTCTCACGAAGGGTTTGAGCTTCAATATGTTCAATAATCTTATCGGCAAGTTTGGCATGGCTGACATTACACGCCCAACTTGAGGGGTGGGGGGTGGGGTGTTGAGTTTGCGTTATCGTTATTTTATGTTGCGTAGTATTATTGTTGTTGTACGAGTTATCTATATATACCCGAATGTTGTATTGGAATAGATTGCTCTCTCATTTTGTGACATTTCATCATGTATGTAAGATAACCCGTTGTAAAGGTCCATAGGAAGGCCCATGCAATTTTCATTTTCCCTTCCTTTCTTAAGTCCCACACCTCTAGCGGTGTTTTGGAATTCCTCCTCCTTGTGTGTATATATTGATTAAATGTAATATTTTCCCTTTAGATTGAAAATAATACTTTTCAAGTTTTCAACTAATTTCTATCAATTTTTATAGTATTGAAAGTCCTCATATTGAAGAGATCTTAATAAAGATATAAGCGTTTGGAAATTTTTTTCTATAGATTTTTTTGGGTTGGATAATAGTATATAATTTCTCTTTGTACATAATTCGTAGCTATTCTTACAAAATCATTATCCTATGCTTCATTCATCTTCTTCTTTATGGATGACACCTCTCTTTCCCAAATTTTTATTGCTTTATTAGTACTTGCCATGTAGCTAATGCCTAGGTCATGTACTGAGATCTCGTGGTTGACGTTCTTTATGCCGAATAAATTTTTCTGTAGACGTGCAACGAGTCCTACGCAGGTGTTTATATCTGGGCGCCAAATGTAGATCATTCATTTATTCTCCAATTGCTGACTCATTTGATGTACATCGAGTATTTTTTTGCTATACTGAGATCCTAACTACGAATTAATTCCTATAATTTCAATTTCCTTCAATGCAGTTTCTGATATTTAACCTGATTATACAGAGCACCCCAGGATGATCAGCCAGTTACTTTTCGTACTGCAACTGCTAAGGTGAAAAATCCTTTTAAAATTAGATTTATTCTCTTTTGGAAGTTTGTTTTGTTTTCTTGAATAACATAATGTTTTTATGCAGTCAGTATACCAATGGATTGTCAAGCCACACAACATAATCAAAGCAAATGAGATGTTCCTTCCAGGTCGGATGGCTTTTATTTACAATATGGTAAGGGCAGCCCTTATAACATTTTTCTCTTCTGATTAACATCTGTTACAGAGTTCTTTCAGTTTTTTTTTCCAGATCTTTGTATTCTATGTGTTGCAGCCTTTAGTGGTTTTGTTTATTACTTTATACACAGTGTTGTTAAATTCTTAATTCTGGCCCTGAGTTGTTGGTGCAACCAACATCGCGTATTTTTATTATTTTCCTGCACTTGTCATTTATTTTGTAGTGCATGCCTTCACGCACTTTGAGTTATTATGTTGCGTCGAGTTGTATTGCGCGTGTTATAAGCGCTTGAATGTTATTTTGTATCGCGCATGTTGCTCGCGCATTTTCTTTTGGCTCGTTGGTGTGATCGGCCAACGCGACCATAAATGCATAGGTCCGGTATTTTAGGGGATAGATTAGCTTAGGGCAAGCTTATAATAATTAATTATTTTTATTAAAATGCCTCATTTGCCTATAGCCGACCCCGCCCAGAAATTCACCTCACTTCCATTTGAAAAAATTGGCCTTGTTTCAGTTTATGCCTTGGGCTGCTATTAGTAATTTTGCCCTTATCTTTACTATAAGGCTTCCACAGTTCTCCTGTTGGGGGAGCTGAAGATAATCGAACGAACCAATTTTGGTTTCGTTCGGTTTCGTCCAGCGCCCCGCTCGCCCTCTGCCCTCACCCGTCAGATATTCCAGCGCCGATCGAGCTCTCCCGTGCCCTGCCAGTTACTCCATCTGCTCCGACGCCCTCTCATCTGCCTCGCCAGCCGCCGCCGACATCCTCCAGCTCATCCCGCGCCAACATCGTCGCCTCCTGCGTCGACTCCCCTGTTCGACGACGCAGCTGTAGATCTCCGTCCAGATCTCGCCGTCGACGCCTCTTGCTACTCCTAGATCAGTCCACCTCCACCTCCTTGCGCCTCCTACAACTTCCAGAGCCGTCCAGAGCCGCCTCCCGCCATTTCCGCGCTCGCTGCCAGAGCCTCTCCCCGTCCCGAACGGCCAGCGCCATTTTCCGTCCAGAGCTCCCGCCCCGCCGACCACCTTTTCCTCTGCCTGCAGCTTCGCCAGCCACCGACGAGGTCTCCTCTGCCCTCCTCCGGCGGATTCAGCCCCCTCCAGCAAACAATCGAGCTTCAAGCCACCTTTTCTTCTCTCCAACCTCTGTTTGGGGAAATCGTGCCCGAGCCCGAGCCCGAGCCCGAGCCCGAGCCCGAGCCCGAGCCCTGGTGGTATGCCTCGACCTCTCCTAGCTCCATCCTGAAGTTAAATATTATGCTCAGATTATATAAATGAATAGTTAATTGTTAGAGCTTGCCCTACTATTCTCATCTTCTAATTATCGTCTTTTCATAATCGTGATTGTCCACCACTTTGATTTCTATGCTCGTGGAATTGTGATTCATAACGTTTGTATGTTCGTGAGGTAGCGTTTACGTTCGTTTGTGACGCCTAGGTCGCTTTAGTCGTTAAAATAGCCCGCAAGTTCTATCGCGCCGCATTCGTTTTAAAGGGTCACAATTATTTTTTATTCCAAAACTACAGTCCTAGGTTTGAGGTTACATCAGTTGTAGTTCATGTAGCATTATCTTCTACCTTCCTAGGCAGAGGATCAAATTCTCTTGTAAGAGTTGCCTAGTTGACCAATTTGTACATATTTTCTGTGGCCTAATAATAAACATCTCCTACATCATTGAGAACTAGACATTATGTTGGTCATAAGCGTTGATTGATCCTATGACTATTTAAAAATGTATTGCACTTGTAATTGATGCTAGTTTCATCTGCATGTCATACTTCTGTTGAGGATTTCATGATAAAATGTAAAGCTGTTGTCATGTAGTTGTAATCTGCAAAAAAATCCGGATGCGCGGTGATGGGGATCCATCAGAGCCATCGATGTTGCCTCGCCACAAGGAGGGACCCACGTTCGTTTATTCCCGCAAGAAGACTTGATCGGATCGGCGATCCGACTTCACGGATGCGTCCGGCTCGTCGTTTACAGTCGATTTCATATATTACTTTATTGCTTTTGAGTTATTTTATTGTAATCGGGCCCTCCGCACCTGCGACCAATCATAGTCGTTGATGTAGGGTGTCCTAAGTGTTTTTTATTATAAATAGATGGGTATGGGGGCTGCCAAGTTTATTTCAGAATTTGGAGATCAGAAATCCCAGATTCCAGCTATCCCTCCACGACGCCGACTCCGTGGAACCCTAGACGACGACTCCTAGGCCTTCTCCCGCTCCACAAAAGTATCCCCTACCTCTAGCCACCTTCCTCCACCCTCAAATCCCTCCACCGCCACCCACACAACTCTCCAAATAGCCAGCCGCCTCCCCCTCACCGCTGTCCAGTAAAAGCCGCCACTCCCACAGCCTGCTGCCGCCCCTTCCAGCCACCTCCGTGCCTTCCGCCACCCCTTCGAGCCACCTTCCTACCAGCCGCCGCCCCTTCCAGCCACCTCCCCGCCTTTCGCCGCTCCCCTTCAAGCCCCAACATCCCACCGCACCTCCTCCCTCCCTCTCCTCTACAGCCCGACGCTTCCAACCCCACCGCCTCTCTCCCCTGAATCCCTACAGGCCACTAATCTCCCAGATCCGACACCCACAACCCCGATCCCACTCCAAACAGCCAGATCCAACCCCTAGTTCCCTTCCAGATCGTCTCCACCACGCCGTGCTCCACCATATCTCCCCACCTCCGGCAGCCCCCATGCTTTGGTGAGTTTCTTGTCGTACGAACTCTTGTTTCTTAATATTAATCTACCTTGTTGGATCTTAATATTGCTTGGATAGTTGGTATTGTGGAATATTGTTTAGACTTTAGATGCCCTTGTGATTCGCAGGATGGAACTATTCACAACGTGCTTAGCTTTGACCCTCTGTGCGGAGAAAAGTGATAAGCCTCTTTGCCGTAAAGAAATTCAATCTCGCTTGCTTGTTCATTCTTATTGTGTGGAATATTATTCTTGCTAAATAATTAATTATTGTTGTCAATTTTAGCATGGTTGCATCATACTAGAATAGAAGTAGTCAATCGGAACAGCACTCACCACTAGTTGTGCATCGTAGGTGTTCACTGCACACCCTACCCTACATCACGTGGTAGTGGGGTTGGAGGTCTTGGGCTGGGAAATGTTCATAGGCATGCCAATCAATGTCCATATTTGTTTGTTCAAGGATGAAATCAGAGGGCAGTGAGTAGAAGTAGGTATGCATACGATTTGCTTGGATATAAGAATGGAAAGCGCAATACATATGAATGGTTTGGTTGTTAGTGGGAAGGAATGAGTGTAAACTTCCGTAAGCAGCTTGTGATAGTCTATTTAATATGAACACCATTCAGGGGAAAGAAGTGATTTTGTTTAAGCTGGTGTTGTTGATGCACAATAAACTAAGATTGCGTGTGGTATTTATAGATGTGCAAGTGCTTATTCATACATTATTGATGTTGCTATCAATTTTTGCTGGTGCTTGTGGAGAGGGGGTAAGAGCTGGCGTCGACCCGTGATTAAGTTGCTTCTAGTGTATTTTAGAGGTTCTATATTTAAGTCATACAAACCACATCTCTATAAATGCTATGGTAAGGAATAAGGATGCACACATCAATCTCCCCCCAAATCCTGCATTAGCCGGTGTTCCTTGCTTTGTGTCATGCTTTTGGAGAGGGAGCTTAGATGGAGAGATGAACTATGATGGAAGGTTGATAATGGATGTATGCGTTCCATTATGCTTGCATGCATAAGGGAACACACTTTTGCTTGTGTAGATGTATGCGTTTATGATGTGGATGGATGAAGAGAAATGCATATTGGGGAAAGTTGGAGATTCTGTGTGCATTTGTAGATAAATGAGCAACATAGATTTGTGTGTGCCTGCTCGCAGAAATTCTGTTTGAATGGCTAGTGTAATATGTATTTGCGTTAGGGTTTCTACTGCTCTATTCAAATGAGGCATATGAACCCAAAAGCACTCAAAGAAACTCACAAATTGCTAAAAATTAATTATGATAAATTTAGGTGCTTTAGTTATAGAATAAAAGTAATGCATAATAAATGGTGGCAAGAAGAAATTAAGTGTTGCCTCAAGAAACAATGCGAGAAATTCAGACGTTTCAAACAAGCATCGAATGAAGCATTTTAAATTCTCTTAGAAAATTCCTATTGAAACTTAAACATGAAAAAACATCTAAATTACATCCAAATTAGTAATCAAGATTTATGCAAGAGTAAGAGATCACCAGGGTGATGATCAAGTCATCTCTATCACCTGTATGAGGTGCGGACTCACGGAACCCTAAGTTAATGCAAAAGAAACAATTCAGAGAAGAAATTAAGTGTTTGTCAAGATAAAACACAAGAAATTTGGTCGTTCATAAAAAACAAGCGCTAACAAAAGTAGTTTCAATTATCTTAGAAAATCTGATCGTCTCAAACCTGAAAACATTTCAATCACACTTAAGTAGCAAAGAATTGAGCAAGAGTAAGGGCTCACTTGGGGGATGAGCAAGTCAGTTCTATAACTGTATAAGGAGAGGATTTCACTCAACACAGGAGATTGCCCAAGCACACAAGGAGCTGAGAAGCACTTATACAACAATAAACGTCACGTTTTATTTGTTAACTAGAGTTATCCTTTCATCTAATAAGCTATTATATATGAATAAAATTACAATTTGAAAGGTCATGGCTTGTATGGGTTTGACATTGGAAGAAGAATTAGGAGAAATGATTGAACTGTTCTTTGAAAAATTAATACCTAAATAAAGAATCACTAAGAACTGATGAAAGAAATGATTGAACTGAGAAATTGCTTTATTTAAGAATTAGGATGTTGCTTATAGCTCATACTTCAGTTTTTTTTTCACTTGCTCTGTTCTTTGACATGGAGAAATATGAACATGGAAATAGAAAACAACCTCAGAGTTTAGAGAGTCCCCTTTTTAAGCATTTCTCTTTGATATTTTTTTCATGTCTAAAAAAACTTCAGAGAATACATTTTTGTCATGTTAGAAAACTTTAGAGATTGCGGTAGGTTTTAATCCCAAATCACATGTATTTTTTCTGTAGTCCGATTTTTTGTCTGCACCGGTGCTAGTGTTGAAAATTTGGGATGATCTTATAACCAAGATGTGTTTGAAACAATGAAATTGGATTGAGCAGCTGAAAATTTAAATCTTTTACTTGGTGCCTGGGTCGGACGAAAATCCTGGGTCCGCCATTGTATACACATATATACATATACACTGATAGACATATACATATACACACATATATATACATATACACACAAATACATAAGCACACATATATACATATACACACATATATACATATACACATATATACATATTCACACGTATATACATATACACATATACATATGCACATATATACACATGCACATATATACACATGCACATATACACACATATACACACATATACGCATATATACACATACATACATATATATACTTACATATATATACTTACATATATATACATACATATACATATATATATGTATGTATGTATGTAAGAAAACTCATTACAATCATTCAATTGCTTCATATTTGAGTCTATATCATGCGTGTTGTGTGTGTGTGTGTATGTATGCATTTATTTATTTACATGTGTAAAATCGCGTGTTTGATGTGAATTCCTCTGGATTTGCTATATGACCATGTTTTGTGCCTAGTTAGATTCATTCTTGTCTATATTCCGTATGCATTGATGTGTGACTGGGTGCGTTAAGAGGAGGGTGAGATTTTAGGTTTATATTAGAACTATTTTATTTTGATTTCTTTTTCACTTGAGATAGGGGAAAGCTTTAGTTAGAAAAGGAGGCCATTCTCCATTATATGAAAGAAATAATTACCCTTACCTCCCCTGTAAGTTAGCATAATTACTGAGAGCACCCCTCTTATTTTCGAAATTACAAAAACCTCCCCTGAACTTTTCATTTCATAACATCATGGACAAAAATTCAGGATTTTTTTGTAATGAAATTGTATCACAGATGGAGTTTTTTGTAATGAAATTAAAACGTCAAGTGAAATTTTTGTAATTATGCTAACTTATAGGGGAGTTTTTTGTAATTTCGAAAGTAAGAGGGGTGCTCTCAGTAATTTAGCAAAGTTAGAGGGGAGGTCCCGGTAAATGGCCCTTATATGAAATATGAAACACTAGCAATATTAATACCTTGAAGAAAAATACAAATATGCAATTTCTGATGGTACGTTAGTATTTTGAATACCTTTTTTTTACTTTATCAAATATCAAAGAGACACGTATAGACTCACTTGATGGTGTATACAATGATGTTAGTGATTAGTTGTGTAAGTTCTTATGAATATTTGTTCGATGAATTTCAATAAAGTAATCATATAGGTTCACTTGTTTTACTTTTTAAGTGATTATCTCTGAATGCATAGCACAGATTGCTGATCTACATGTTCACAGTAATGAGATTAATACACCACCTTTTGTAAATCTATAATTTAATTGATATTGTGTGCACACGGCACACCAGACATTATAGTCTGAAATCCCATCTTTATTTAAAGTTATCCTAGGCTATGTTGTTACGATGCGCCTCAGGCGCGCCTAAGGCTCAAGGCTCACCAGGCTCAGAGGTTTACTCCTTCGTGCGCCTTTGGAGCATAAAAGGTGGGCCTTGGTACAATTTCTATTCTATTTTTTTTTTTCAAAATAAAGAAAAAAATAATGTAAGAACTCAATAATTTTTGCATGATTTAGTATTTGTGAAACATAATTGAGCGTTGAGACTTTGATATGATGCAAGTGACTACATTGATTTTATTTTTTAAGAGATATAATGATAGTAATGAATGCTTAATGACTAGAATAAATGAAGAATTTGATCAAGAAGATGAACTGATGTTTGATGCTGATAATTTAAAATGAATGTGGTTGCGCCTTGCTCTCGTCAGACGCGCGCCTAGGCTCCAAGACCCCTTTGCGCCTTCGTGCGCCTTGCACCTTTAACTAAGATCCTAGGTAGAACGCTGTAAACCCGGATGATTCTTTTTATGACTTGGTTGCTCAAGGAAGAAAGACATCATCAGTCTAAGAAAGTAACTTTGATTACTATTTAAGAATAAATTACTCTTCGAGGACTTATTTTTGAGCTCTTTTTAGGTTCAACCTCTTGGTCCTAAATTCATAATTTCATTGAAAATTTGCATGAGCCATTTGGTTAAGTGTCTGCAAGGCCTAAAGGTGAAGTCATACCAAGTTGTAATGAAGAAGAATGCGTCGCTGGGGGTTCAAAATTCTTATGCTTAGTTTGAATATGGTAGAATTATACGTGCTTGACTTCTGAAGGGGTCAAGGGCTTATAACTTATCGTATAAAGATAGCTGTGCATTATCTCAGCAGTTTTTCGTAACTTGGGATTATATAAGATTCATAGAGAAATTTAGAAGAAACATCTCTGAATTATATATAATCAGCATACTAGGTAAATTGCTTTCTAAGCTGCTCACTATACTTTTTTGTGCATATGGTGTCAACTGCGAATGTTCAAATTTTCATTCACACTCATATTGACTAGTAAATCTGCAATGCTATAATTGTGTTCCTCCTGTCAGCAGGACTTTTTGTGCCTCTAATACTGATGCTGATGTTTAATTTCTTAATTTTTTTTCTTTCTGGATCTATGGAATAGGAAGATAACTTTCATGACATCCCTACTACTTTGCAGAGAAGTAAAGCAGACTGTCCAATTCCTGAGGTTTGTATGCTCCTATTTTTCTGTGAGATCTCATTCATGCTGGGAACTTACTCAAAGTGATATTATTATGTAGGAAATGGTCACTGTTAGTGTGGATAGTTCGGTGCTTGAGCGAATTTCTAAAATTATGTCATATCTTCGGCTGGGTTCATCAGGGAAAGTTCTGAAGAAAAAGAAAAAAGATAAGGAAATAAAAGGTATGCATTTGTTCAAGAAATTATGGTAGGCTGCTCAAAACCTAGTCTTCTTATGGTAGAGTGCTCAGAGATTAATCTTTTTTGGCATTGAATATAACGGGCTTGACGTCAATTGAAGATTTTGAAATAGTTGGATGTACTTTTTATGTTTATTTATAGGATATTTCCAGCTCAAATAACTCAAATAGAAAAACAATGATATCAAAGACAAGAACTTTTAATTTTTAATTTGATTATCTAGCCCTAGTATGCTTATAATAGATGAAGACTTTAAAATAACGCAACAATGGTGAATTTTTGGCAATGTTAGCATTAGATTATTCTTTCATAAGTGAATCTCATTATTAGGTGAATATATGACATTATGTCTTTTCTAATTTTCGTTATGTATTTTCCTATATTATGTCATGTAATAATTTAGATGATGAGATTCTAATATTACAAGGGTTTCTCTCTCAGTATCCTCCTCTTCAACTTAACAATTCAACATGTATCAGGGCTCTATCCATTAATTCCAAATGCCTCATATCGAGGCTAAGGCTCATCTCCTTTGTCTTGGCAAGGTTGAATCCCTCCACAAGAAAATATATGCCTTAAAGTATATCTATGCTCTCGAACCTTCTTCTTGATCCTATGTCTCACACCCTCAGACCACACAAGATGCTTTGTTCTTTCTCTGACATGTTTCTTGATGTAGCCAAACACTCTCTCCTTCCCTTTTCCTTCTCCCATGCAACACATTAGCCTTTTCATCTCCAACTACAACTTAGTCATGCATCTCGTCCTTTTGCTCTTAGAGACCTCGAGCCTTTTTCCATTTTTCTCTTGGTTAAGTCGTCTTTTCCATCAAACTCACCGCACAACCATTACAGTGCAATCTCTGTCGCCTTCAATCCAATATTTTCTTTCTCTTCGTCGAGTCTCATACTCTCATGCCCTTGGTGCACCGCCAGAATGCTTGCACACACCACAAGATTTCACTTGTTGTCTAGCTGATAGCCTCAACAACCCCATTTATTGATCAACGATTATTCACGTAACTCAAATCACCCTGCCAATAAAAGCTCAATCACCATCCACGACATCCAACAACCCTCTATCGATCTTAATCTCATCAACCTCTATTTCATGTCTAGATTCAAATCACTCTTTTGATTTGCAAATTGAAATTGTTTTTGAATTATGCCTCAGTGGGTTTGCTCGAGAGTGTTAACATCACTGAGCCATTGCCTTCTACATTAATTCTTCATCTCAGTTTTGTCTGCCATATCTACCGTGGCTTTGTTGGGGTTGACCCTGATTCAATCAAATCTCATCTTGGATTCCAGTTTCTCTTAGGTTGTCAAATCTTCTCTCAATTTACAGTCTTTTTCTCTATGTAGATCATTTCTTTCAAGTTATAAGAGTATTCTTTTTTAGTATCTGTATCCGAAATTTTTTTAATCTAAAATTAAGAGAAAAAAATTCAGAGAGTTTTGGAGACGGGTTTCCTAGAGTTTCCCAACTCCAAAACATTTCAGATACAATACGTAAGGTCGTTGTAAGTATCCGTGCTTCATAATCTCTCATTGGGGCTATGGTTCATCTTCTTTATCTTGCCAAACATGAATTTTGACACAAGAAAATATTTTCCTTAGCAAATTTATGCCCTTCTCATCCTGACTGCTCACACCTTTAGATCACACCTTTAGCTCACACCTTTAGATCACACCTTTAGATCACACCTTTAGATCACACCTTTAGATCACACCT
This sequence comes from Dactylorhiza incarnata, assembly GCA_033032865.1. Lineage (NCBI taxonomy): Eukaryota > Viridiplantae > Streptophyta > Magnoliopsida > Asparagales > Orchidaceae > Dactylorhiza > Dactylorhiza incarnata. The sequence continues at coordinate 561,002 of JAWHQI010000102.1, read as the reverse complement.
TTAGATCACGCAAGATGCCTCCATGCTCTTTCCTTCCCGCTTCCTTCATTGAAATGGTCGGGCAATCTCTCCTTTCCTTTCCCCCCATCCACAATAGCTTCTACTTCTCGAAATGTAAACAGCCATGCACCTCCTTTTCGTGCTAGTTGCAAGTGTCATTGAGTTGTTATACTTTTTCCACTGTTTTAAATGTCCTCCGACATGCCCAACATGTCATTTTTGAGCGTAGAACGACATTTTTTTTCTAAAAAATCGATTGTATGAGATATATGGCCTTATCAGGTCCGCGGAAGTCCACTCGATATGCCTTATCAGGTCCACCCGGAAGTCCTTCCGTGAGTTCACTCTTATGGCCTTTCTAAAAAAAATCGATTGTTTGAGTCCACCCGGAAGTCCACTCGATACGCATTATCAGGTCCGCGGACCGTCCACTCCAACCTATCCCCGACTCCACCACAGGGCCGATAGATTGTTGAGGCCGGGGCTCGATCCCCCGACCTCCTTGATAAAGAGTCTTCAGGCAGACTCTCATCACCAACCGATCTGCCCGGTGGGTCCACTGGGTTGGTACGACGCGAGGCGCCAGGGTGGCAGGCAGGTGTGACACCTGTCCTGCATGCAGGACAGACGTCACATCTGCCCACCCGAGAGTCCACCCGAGCAACTTTATCAGGGCTACAACCCGTACACCCCAACCCGTCTCTGGCCCCACCACAGGGCGCTGCGGGTTGCTGAGGTCGGGAATCGAACACCCGACCTCCATGATAAAGAGTCTTCAGGCAGACTCTCATCACCAACTGAGCTTTATCAGGGCTGCAGCCCGTACACCCCAACCCGTCTCTGGCCCCACCACAGGGCGCAGCGGGTTGCTGAGGTCGGGGATCGAACACCCGACCTCTTTGATAAAGAGACTTCAGGCAGACTCTCATCACCAACTGAGCTTTATCAGGGCTGCAGCCCGTACACCCCAACCCGTCTCTGGCCCCACCACAGGGCGCAGCGGGTTGCTGAGGTCGGGGATCGAACACCCGACCTCTTTGATAAAGAGACTTCAGGCAGACTCTCATCACCAACTGAGCTTTATCAGGGCTGCAGCCCGTACACCCCAACCCCTCTCTGGCCCCACCACAGGGCGCAGCGGGTTGCTGAGGTCGGGGATCGAACACCCGACCTCTTTGATAAAGAGACTTCAGGCAGACTCTCATCACCAACTGAGCTATCAAAGAGGTCGGGTGTTCGATCCCCGACCTCAGCAACCCGCTGCGCCCTGTGGTGGGGCCAGAGGCGGGTTGGGGTGTACGGGCTGCAGCCCTGATAAAGCCGCTCGTGTGGACTCCCGGGTGGGCCCCCTGGTGGGACTCCAGGGTGGAAGGCAGGTGTGACGTTTGTCCTGCATCACTTGATACCTCAATAGAGGGTCGGTTTATTTATATCGGACTAGGAATATAAGGGAATTACATAATATGAAAAAGCACATTAATATATCTAATAATATCTAACACTCCCCCTCAAGTTGGATCATGAGTATTACCCAGGTCTAACTTGTCACATATAAATTCATTCTAGCTCCCGTAACTCCCTTAGTAAGAATATCTGCAACTTAGTCTCCGGTCTTCACATGACTTTGAGAAATAAGTCATTCATATTTTTCTTTAACAAAATGACAATCGACCTCAATGCTTTTCAGTCGGGGGGAGTTTATGGGTTCGTCATCAGACTACAGGTCGCCAGTCGGCGAGGCCTACTTTTGTATATTCGCGCAGGAGGCGATGATCAGATGGGCTATCCGAGATCGCGAGTACCCTGTTAAATGTTTTTTCTTATGATGCAGGACAGGCGTCACACCTGCATGCCACCCTGGCGCCTGGCATCGCACCAACCCAGGGGTCCCACCGGGAGTCCACTCGATAGGCCTTCTCAGGTTTGCGGACCGTCCACCCCAACCCATCCCCGACACCACCACAGAGCCGACAAGTTGTTGAGGTCGGTGCTCGATCCCCCGACCTCCTTGATAAAGAGTCTTTATGCAGACTCTCATCACCAACCAATCTGCCCGGTGGGACCCTTGGGTTGGTGCGACGCCAGGCGCCAGGGTGGCAGGCAGGTGTGACACTTGTCCTACAAGTCATGCAGGACAAGAGTCACATCTGCCTGCCACCCTGGAGTCCCACCAGGGGGCTCACCCGCTAGTCTACCCGAGCAGCTTTATTAGGGCTGCAACTCATACACCCCAACCCGTCTCTGGCCCCACCATAGGGCACATCAGGTTGCTGAGGTCGGGGATCGAACACCCGACCTCCTTGATAAAGAGTCTTCAGGCAGACTCTCATCACCAACTGATCTGCAACTCAGTTGGTGATGAGAGTCTGCCCGAAGATTCTTTATCATGGAGGCCGTGTGTTCGATCCCCGACCTCAGCAACCTGTTGCGCCCTGTGGTGTGGCCAGAGACGGGTTGGGGTGTACGGGCTGCAATCCTGATAAAGCCGCTTGGGTGGACTCTCGACTGGGCCCCCAGGTGGGACTCCAGGGTGGCAGGCAGGTGTGACGCCTATCCTGCATCACTTAATACCTCAATAGAGGGTCAGTTTATTTATATAGGACTAGGAATATAAGAGAAATACATAATACAAAAAAGCACATTAATATATCTAATAATATCTAACACTCCCCCTCAAGTTGGATCATGGTATTACCCGGACCTAACTTGTCACATATAAATTTCATTCTAGCTCCCTTAACTCCCTTAGTAAGAATATCTGCAACTTAGTGCCTTAACTCCCTTAGTAAGAATATCTGCAACTTTTTCTTCCGTCTTCACATGATTTAGAGAAATAAGTCCTTCATTTTTTTCTCTAACAAAATGACAATCGACCTTCATGTGTTTTGTGCGTTTATGGAACACAGGAATAGTAGCAATCTGTATCACATCTTGATTATTGCACCATATAGGTGCGGGATCTTGAACAAAATACCCTATTTCATGATGAGTGTTACCGACCTCCAGTCCGACGAGCCGGAATGGCAGGTATATTCGAGGAGGGCTCGAGCAGGACCAAGCGACAGCACTAGGCCCCGCGCCGAACCGGGCAACGGGGAGAAGACGATCTAAAAGGGCCGACCTGTCCTTGTTCAATTTCAGCAATTTTATTATGTTATTTCATTTTGAACCTTTTAATGATGTGGTGGTTTCCCCTTATATAAGGGAGCACCTAGGGTTTTGATGTTATCTTTGGATCAATCGAATTTTAGGAGGGGCTGTCCCCCTTGTCTCTCTTTCCTTCTCTACTTCTCTCCCTCTCGTTTCTTCCGCCGAACCCAGCTTCCGCCGTTGCTATCGCCGGGCGTCATTCCCGTCCGATACCCGGCCGCTCCTATCGCCCCTATCGCCTGTCCGTTACCAGCAGCGGCAACACTGGTCCGACCTGCCATCTCCGCCCGCGACATCTACGCCGCCGGAAACCCTATTGGCCCCCAACACCCGTCTTCACCCCGCCGACTCCTCCGCCGCCGACGAGGACTCTTCCCTCGCGGCCAACGTCGCGATCCAAGGCTCGCAGATCTCCAAGCTGGAATCGATGATGGAGGCCGACTTAGTAACTCAATCCTCCATCATCCTGCGCCTCGACGCCCTGCAGCCGCCGTCGAGCACGCCGCCGCCACCAGTCACCACGGCGGACGCGACCTCGCTGCTCGGCACCCCCCCTTCCCCGTTCGCGGCAGGCGTCCGTGCGTCGGCGGCGTCCCAGCCGTGTCCAGTTATTCCGCTGATTACTGTTACTCGCCCCACATTCGCAATGGATGTTCCACCTTTCGCCGGGACGGACCCTATGGGATGGGTTGCCCGTGCGGAGCAATACTTCGACCTCAATGGCACTCCCCCGGCGGATCGAGTCGGCACCGCTATGGTCGGCATGGACGGCTCGGCCCTCCATTGGGCACGTTGGCTGCGCCAAGTGCAACCCCTCATTCTGTGGCATGAATTCAAACAAGAAATGATTAGCCGGTACGATTCCCGCTACACCGGCTCCGCTATCGAGCGGCTTTGCTCCGCCCGGCAATCAACAACGGTGGAAGCATACATCGATGAGTTCGCCGCTCTCGTCACACAAGTCCCCGACCTCCCTCCCGACCACTACCTGAGATTTTTTCTGCAAGGCCTCCTTCCCAATATCCGCTCGCGCATTCGCACTCATCACCCACGCACGGTCTCAGAAGCATTGGAACTTGCCCGTGCGGTTGAGGCGGACATCGGCCCTCGGCATGCCGGTCCACCACCATTCCGTCCTCCACCCATGCGGGACACCGGTCCTCGCCCGACCCCCGTGTCCCATGGTCGGCCGCCATGGCCGGACGGCCCCGACCGCATCTCCACTGTCGACTACAATGACCTCCGGCGCCGCGGTTTATGTTTCCGCTGTCGCCAACCATACTCGCCACATCATGTTTGCCCGGTCAAAGAATTCCACGCTATCTTTAGCGACAGTGAGGGTTACACCCTTGCCGAAGACATGCCACCTTTGGAGCCGCCACCCGACCCACCTACGACCGACCTCGAGGACGCCCCCCTCAACCTACTGGAACTGCCATTCTACTCCGTGGGGGGATTAACGGGGCCTTGCACCATGAAGTTGGCCGGCGAACTACACAACCGCTCCGTCATCGTGATGGTGGATAGCGGGGCGAGCCACAACTTCATGTCCTCTCATCTGGCACGGGAGCTCGCCATACCGGTGGATCCGTCACCAGACTTTTCGGTGTGCCTGGGCGATGGCCGCCACCGTCCGACTTTGGGCCAATGCCGGGATGTTACCATGACCGTGGGGCCGTGCCGGGTCACGGCTGACTTCTACATGTTCGAGCTGGGAGGCCTCGACGCTATCCTCGGCGTCGCTTGGCTCGAGACCCTGGGCGACGTCCGAGTGAACTGGGCTTCGATGACGACGGATTTTCAACAGCAAGGCCGACAGTGTCGTCTGGTGGGTGACCCGACCCTCCTCCGCTCACCGCTGCCATATCGGGCGATGACACGCGTCACCGACGTCGATTTCTCGGCCTGGTTATGGCCCCTTCAGGCGAGCCCGTCTGCGGCGGAAGCACCCCTCAAGGCCGACATGGGCGCCGTCCTCGCAGATTTCGAGGATGTCTTCACCGCACTCTCGGGCCTCCCACCATCCCGCCCGACTGATCACGCCATTGTCCTCCATCCCGGGTCGCCGGCGGTATCCGTACGGCCCTATCGTTACGGGCACACCTAGAAGGATGAGATAGAAAGACTCGTTCGAGAGATGTTATTGGGCGGTATCATACGACCCAGTGCGAGCCCCTTTTCCAGCCCGGTGCTGCTAGTGCGCAAGAAAGACGGCAGCTGGAGGTTCTGTGTGGACTATCGGGAGCTCAACAAGGCCACGGTCCCGGACAAGTACCCCATTCCGGTTATTCAGGAGCTCCTGGACGAGCTCCACGGCGCGACTTTCTTTACCAAGCTGGACCTCCGGGCCGGCTATCATCAGATTCGGGTCCGGCCGGAAGACGTGCCCAAGACGGCGTTCAGGACACACGACGGACATTTCGAGTTCTTAGTCATGCCATTCGGGCTCACCAACGCCCCCGCGACGTTCCAAGCTACCATGAATGAGATATTTCGGCCCGTTCTGCGTAAGCATGTGCTTGTTTTTTTTGATGATATCCTTGTCTTCAGTCCAACTTGGTAGGATCACCTCCGTTATGTTCGTGAGACGTTCGCCACTCTCCGCCTACATCAGCTGACGGTCAACCACAAGAAGTGCACCTTCGGTACGACAACGGTCAGCTACTTGGGTCACACTATCTCGGCCCACGGCGTGGCCATGGATGAAAACAAAATTCAGGCGGTGCTGCGTTGGTCGACTCCCGCCTCCGTGCACGACGTCCGGGCCTTTCTCGGGTTGACGGGATACTACCGGCGCTTCATCCGGAATTACGGCGGCTTGGCCCGCCCTCTCACTCAGTTGCTGAAGAAATCCGAGGAGGGACCCTTCACTTGGCCGCCGGTGGCCATGGAGGCCTTCACGACGCTCCAGTCTGCCTTGATCCACGGCCCGATGTTAGCAATGCCAGACTTACACCAGCCGTTTGTCGTCGAGTGCGATGCTTCGGGCACCGGCGTTGGCGCCGTCTTGATGCAGGCCGATCGGCCAATTGCTTTTTATAGCCGAGCGTTTTCCACCGCAGTGCGCAGCCGCTCCGCATACGAGAACGAGCTTATGGCGCTGGTCTTGGCGGTCCAGCATTGGCGGCCTTATCTCTTGGGGCGGCCCTTCGTCATCCGCACTGATCACCACAGCCTTCGCTATCTGCTCCAACAAAAGATTGCCACACCAACACAGCAGCTTTGGGTGGCCAAGCTCCTAGGCTACGACTTCATGGTGGAGTTTCGTCCGGGCAGGACAAATCGGGCGGCTGATGCGCTTTCCCGCCGCCCGCATGCGCCAGAATTGACAGCCATCTCTCGGCCGGTGTGGGACGACGCCGCGGCCATTCAGCACGAGGTGGACCGGGACCCACAGCTTCAGGATATCCGGGCCGCCCTGCTGGCCGACCCCTCGTCACGGCCGCCATATACGTTGATCGGGGGCCGCCTGTTTCACCGGGACAGACTCGTTTTATCTGCATCGTCGGCCATGATTCCGGCTTTACTGGCGGAGTTCCACTCCACCCGGCCGGAGGACATGCCGGGGCGTATCGGACATACCGTCGGTTGGCGGCCTCGCTTTTCTGGCCCCACATGCTTCGACAGGTGAAGGCATACGTGGCGGCCTGCCTACCATGCCAAAAGGCCAAATATGAGACGATGTTTCCCAGCGGCCTCTTGCAGCCCCTACCGATCCCCGAGCGTGTCTGGGAGGACATCGCTATGGATTTCATCACCCGGTTGCCCCGCTCCAACGGCTTCGATTGTATTTTGGTGGTCGTGGACCGCCTAACGAAGTACGCGCATTTCGCCCCCCTCCGCCACCCCTACACTGCGGCGACGGTCGCTGACAGCTTCATCGCGGAGATAGTCCGACTTCATGGGTTCCCCCGTTCGATCGTCAGTGATCGGGATCCACTTTTTCTCAGCAGCTTCTGGACTGAGTTGTTCCGCCTGCAGGGGACCCAACTCCGGATGAGTACCGCATATCACCCGCAATCGGATGACCAATCCGAGGTACTCAACAGGTGCTTGGAGACGTATTTGCGTTGCTTCATCGGGGAGAGGCCCGGTTCGTGGGCCAAATGGCTGGGCTGGGCGGAATACTCCTACAACACCGCATACCACCACTCCGCCAACACGTCGCCATTCAAGACCGTTTATGGCCGGCCGCCGCCGACTGTGCTCCGCCACCTACCCGGGGAATGCCCGGTGGCTAGTTTTGCGGATCATCTCCACGATCGGGATGTTATCTTGGAGAGTTTAAAACAACATCTTCGACGGGCCCAGGCGAAGATGGCATCTTTTGCAAACCGAAAACGAAGGGACCTCCAATTCCAAGTAGGAGAGCGGGTGTTCATTAAACTCCACCCATACCGCCAACTCACGGTGGCCCGCCGCACTTGCCCCAAGCTCGCCCCGCGCTTCTTCGGACCCTTCGAGATCCTCAGCCGCATCGGAGCAGTGGCATATCGCCTCCGCCTCCCGGACACCGCTCGCATTCATCCCGTATTTCATGTCTCGCAACTGCGGCGCGTGATAGGAGATCATCCCGTCTCCGACCATATCCCGGCCGACTTGGACATAGCCGGTTCAGAACCACTCTACCCGGAAGCCATTCTTGATCAACGCAAAAACACGGCCGTTGCTACCCACCCGGAGGAGGTACGAGTGGCTTGGCGCAATCGTCCCCGTTCGGCCGCTACTTGGCTCCTGCGCGATGATTTTCGACGACAGTTCCCCGACTACTGCCTTGAGGACAAGGCCAATTTCCCAGATGGCGGTATTGTTACCGACCTCCAGTCCGACGAGCCGGAATGGCAGGTATATTCGAGGAGGGCTCGAGCAGGACCAAGCGACAGCACTAGGCCCCGCGCCGAACCGGGCAACGGGGAGAAGACGATCTAAAAGGGCCGACCGGTCCTTGTTCAATTTCAGCAATTTTATTATGTTATTTCATTTTGAACCTTTTAATGATGTGGTGATTTCCCCCTATATAAGGGAGCACCTAGGGTTTTGATGTTATCTTTGGATCAATCGAATTTTAGGAGGGGCTGTTCCCCTTGTCTCTCTTTCCTTCTCTACTTCTCTCCCTCTCGTTTCTTCCGCCGAACCCAGCTGCCGCCGTCGCTATCGCCGGGCGTCATTCCCGTCCGATACCCGGCCGCTCCTATCGCCCCTATCGCCTGTCCGTTACCCGCAGCGGCAACAATGAGTTTGTCTTATCCACATGTGAGACATGACTCGATATTCCACTTCTGCATTAGATCTGGCAACCATGGTTTGTTTCTTGCTCTTCCAAGAGACAAGTTTTCCACCCATAAAGATAGTGAACCCTGTGGTTGACTTTCGAGTGGCTAAGCAGCCTGCCCAGTCAGAGGCGCAATATGCTTATATATTGGAATAACCCCGATTCTTGTACGATATCTTGAGTCCAGTATCTGACAATTCGAAGTACAGATTCCCATTGAGATATTTGGAGCTGTCATGAACTGACTGACCTTACTTCACATGCAATGTCAGGGCGAGTCTGGTATGGTAGTTCAGTTTTCCAACTACTCTTCGATATTTTTCTTGTGAATCAAATAATTTGCTTTCAACATGAAGACTCTTTTCCCCTGGTTCAAGTGGAGAGTCCATAGGACCACAGTTAGACATCCCAAGATCTGATAGTAGATCGAGAGCATATTTGCGCTGACAAATAAAGACAGGTGTTAGCATAATCTGCAACTTCAATGCCTAGGAAGTAACGCAATGAGCCCAGATCCTTGGTTTGAAAGTTGGAGTGTAAAAATGCCTTGAGATTTATTATCCCTTCTGAATTGCTTCTCGTGACAACAATATCATCGATATAAACCACTAATAGGACAGTACCTGCTGGAGAGTTCTGATAGAAGAGAGACGAATCTTTCGTACTCTTGGTAAGAACGAACTGAGTGACTACAGATCGAAAACGAGCAAACCATGCTTGGGGGGGATTTCTTCAATCCATATAACGATTTCTTGAGGTGGCACACCTTGGTTCTCTCCCCCTCAACAATGAGCCCAGGTGGTTGTTCCATGTACACCTCTTCGTCCAAGGACCTATGAAGAAAAATATTCTTTTATGTCCAATTGGTGTATGGGCCACTGGTGAGAGGCATCAAGTGAAAGAAGAATGTGAATGAAGCACATTTTGGCGATCGAGGCAAATGTTTCATCATTGTCCACTCCATAAGTCTGAGCATAGCCTTTTGGAAACCAAGTGGGCCTTCAAGTGATCAAGAGAACCATCTGCATTGACCTTGATGGAGTAAATTCATTTGCACCCAATTGCTTGCTTCCCAGTGGGCAAAGGGACCAAGTCCCACATGTGATTAAGTTGAAGAGTCGTCAACTCATCTTGCATAGCAGTTGCCCAGCCAGGATGAGCTTTTACCTCAGCGACAGTAGGTGGAGGATGGTATTGATCAAGAGTGGAGCGTAGCGCAGTATGAGTAACTGATAATCCTTGGTAAGAATTAACAAATAGAGTTTTGTTCCGACAAGCACGACTTCCTTTTCGTACTGCAATGGGTAGCTCCTGATTGGTTGGCAAGGGATCCACAGGTGCACTAACAGAGAGTCGCGAATGTGTTATCAAAAGGGTGACAAGTGTAAACTTGTCCCCAAAGAGGACTCACGTGGTCATCCGGAGAGAGTACAACAGGCTCGGGACGAGGAACATGGATATAATCAAGGGAAGATTCAGGAGGTGTGGATCCACGAGGAAGGGTAGGATAAGAGTCAGATTCAAGGAAGACAACATCAACCGAGATAGTGTATCTGTGGAGGTTAAGAGAAAAACATTGATAACCCTTAGTAGTACGAGAATACCCAAGAAAGATACATTTCACTGAGCAAGGATCAAGTTTGGAGATAGAGGGACGAGCATCCCGAATATAACAAACACACCCAAAGACTCGTAAAGGAAGGGCGAGACTAGGGTGGTCTGGATGAAGGGTATGATAGGGTGTCTCCCCCTGAAGAATATGGGTGGGAAGACGATTGATAAGATGCGCGGCGGTAAGGACTGCATCACCCCATTGGTCAGACGATGGTACGCACTAGGGTGGTCTGGATGAAGGGTATCAGAAGAATGGCCCGCTTGACCTGAAGGAGGTGGCGGTTTTTTTCTTTTGGCAGCACCGTTTTGTTGTGTGTGTGTGGGGGGGGGGGGGGGGGGGGGAGGGGGGATCATGGCAAGTTGTTTGATGCAGAATGCCTATGTCGGAGAGAAAGTTAGACATAGATTGCGGTAATTATTCTCTACCATTATCAGTGCGAAGACATTTAAGATGAACAAAAAATTGAGTAAATATTTCATTCCATAAGTTTTGAAAAAAGGAAGCTCATAACGTTTTTTCATTAAGTACACCCAACTCATACGAGAGAAATCATCAATAAAAGTAACATAATATTTATGTTCTAACAACGTAGGGACATGATAGGGTCTCCAAACATCAGAGTGAAGTAAATCAAATGGTGCAGTAGCACCTACATCAAGACAAGGGACATAGCTAATTTTGTGGAATTTAGCAAAATGACAAGACTCACAGTTGAGATTTGAAACACGCTCAAAATCAAGATACAAACGAAGCATAACATGCACAGACGGGTGACCATGACCATAATGAAGATCCAAAAACTTGGTGGAAGCAACAGAACAAGCAAAAGTTGAGACTTTATCTAGGACATACACACCACCACTCAGCTTCCCTCTACGAATTATACAGTTCGCCGATTGTTCCTGAAAAATACAACCCGAAGATATGAAGGTAGCAATAATTTAAATTACGAGTAAGCTTACTAATCGACAATAAGTTGTAAACAGATTGAGGAACGTGAGCAACCGAGGACAGAGTTATGTCTGGAGTCACATCACAACTACTAAACCCAACAATGGGTACAGTCTATCCATCCGCAACAGTAATCGAAGACCCACTATGAGGTTTGTATAAGTGTAAGATACCCGAGGTACTAGTCAGGTGATCATAAGAGCCTGAATCTGCCAGCCACCGAACGAGGCGCTGTGAAATGCATACTGGTTGAATGGATTGTGCGACAGTAGTACTATGAGTCGGAGAATCAATTTGGAGTGCCTATAGGTGACGATACTCCTCTTCAGATATTTCAACTGTCCTCGGAATCCCAAATACAAAAGTGAAATCAGCAAGGTGCGCCGGTCGAGATGATGGAGGTTTGGAGGCCCAATCAGGTTTCCCATGGACATCCCAACAAGTGTCCTTCGCGTGACCCTGATGCCCGCAATGGGTGCAATGTCTCGTGTCGGTGTCATAACTACGTCCAGAGTGGCCTCTACGGTTACTCCCCCTTCCACCACTAGAAGCAAGAGCCATCAGATCCCTAGAGGAAATATGTAGTACAGATGAGGTGGTGGTACTGGTTGTACCCACATTGGTCAGACGATGGTACGCACTAGCAGTCTGCAGAGTAGAGGGACTCAGCTAACATTTTAGTCTTTGCTGTAGAGAAATTTGGATTAAGACCATTCAATAGCCTAAGTACTACAAGGTGCTCACGTTGAGCCTGGTGCTCTTACCTGGCAGAAGGGATCTCCCAAAGATCCAAGATCTCATCAACAAGGACCTTCCATTCGCCGAAGTACTCGGCGACTGAACGTGCCCCTTGTCTCAGTTTAACCATCGTACGGAAGAGTTCACCAAGACGAGTGAGGTTGTTCGCCTGGGAGAACATCATATGTAAGGTATCCCATAGTTCCTTAGTGTTGTCATAGTTCTTGCACATTTGTTGAACCGAGGGGTTCATGGAGCTCAACAGGAGAGCGAAGCTTCGACAATCATCAATGTATCAATCCTTGTACTCTGGACTTCCCACAACATGTGTTGAGAATCGATTAAGGTAGTGCATATGTCGTATGCTAGATATGGACATGGTGACCCCATTTTTCCACAACTGGAAGTTTGAGAAGGCAAGGATAGTAGCAATCCTCACATTAGGAGGAAATGTTGTGTTAGAATCCCCTGGTGGTACAGTCGTCGGAGCGGTGCTCGTAACTGAGGAAGCCATGACCTAGTTGTGGAGCACTAAGAAGGCTGAAGTAAGTTGAGGCTGTCAAACGACAAAGGCGTCAAACGACATATACATCATGGAAAGCTGCGATCATCGGCAGAAGTAAGATCGGCGGCTATTGCGTAGAATGCGCCGGGATCAAGAAAGCAGCGGGATCACAGGAAGCAGATCGGTTGAGGCAAGATCGCCTGAAAGTTGCAGGCATCAAGAAAGCAAATCGGCGGTAGTTGCGGGCATCTTGATTCGTCGAAGGAACCAGGCATTGAGAGGCAACGGGTTTTCATGAAAGCAGATCGGCGGCAGACTGCGTCACCGCTTGGCCCCTACAACATCTGGCGGCCATTGACGCACCCCTTCTAGGTTGCCGACATCTTGAGCAGAGGAGGCGGTGTCTTCGTCGGCTTCAAGCGGCGGAGGCTTCGTCGACTTCAAGCAGCGTCGATTCACGAGAGGGGCGCACAAGAGGAGTTACGCGGGAGAGCGGCACACGAGGAGTTACGCCATACCATGCTCTGATACCATGTTAGATGGGATTGGAAGACTTGATACCTCAATAGAGGTACAACTTTTTATTTATATTGGTCTAGGAATACAAGGGAAATACATTATACGAAAAGCACAACAATATATCTAATAATATCTATCAATACTTAATATACATAAAAATAAATATTTTTTATTTATAAGATATGAAAATCCGATATTCTAAAATATCCCTGACATGTCTCCGACTTCCGACATTTAAAAACTTAATCCGACTTGTCGTCGATATCCGATATTTACAACTTTGACTTTTCCACTATCCGAATTCATATTTTCCCCCAAAATCATTGCCCATCCTTGACAGCTCAAGCCCACATCGCCCTCAATCTGCTAATTCCCTTCTCTTAGCTTAGCCTCGTGTCGTTGATTCCTCGCCATAATGCCACTGTTCCCTAGCTGATGACATCAGCAATCCCACTTCATGCTCAACAATTGTTCACAAAACATTAATCCAATAAAAACTCTATATTCCTCCATGAAATTCTGCAACCCTATAACGATCTTAATCTCTTCATCTTTTATTTCATCTATTCAAATCCTTTGCCCCCCACCCTTTTGATTTTCAAATTCAAGTTCATCTCCCGTTTGGTTTACATGGGAGTATTACAATATCTAACCACAACCAACAACATTTTCGTGTCCTCTTCGCCAGCTATATCTACCGTGCTTTCATTGGGGTTGACCTTGACCTCCTTGAATATCATCTCGATCTATTCTAGCTTCTCCCAGGTTGTCAAACATTCTCTTAGGTCACAAAACTTTTATCTCATGATGTTAATCCTGCACTTGGATGCAAATGATTTCTCTCTTAGGTTACTGAACCTCACCTGTAGGTTTCAGAACGTGTCACTTTTATTTTATTTAATCTTTCTTTCAGGATATTCAGTATTGTTCCCGATTATTTAATCTCACTTCTTAGGAGGCTAAATCACATCGTTTCCAATTTTTTTCCATCCCACATCTTATCAATTGGAAAGACCTACTCACTAACAGTATAATTTATACCAGCAACTTCTAAACTCAAGTTGACATACCTACAAAAGCTCGGGCTTATCTTTTTTTTTTCACAACTCGGTAAACAATGCTTGCCTCCTTAACGTTGCATCGACAGAATATTTCAATTTAAATTTTATTTATCATACCAGGCATTCACAATTAAGATGTATCTAATACGTGAATCATGCGAGAGTTTAATTCAACCCGCTCATGTTGATTTAATCCTTCAGCAGTTACCCGTGATATCTTCCTATATGACCATCAGATGGCTAAAATCAAATCTCTTCCTTTCATCAAATCTAAAAACAGTGTTGCAGTGGACAAAGGTTTAGGTTTAGCTTTTTAAATTTTATAGATGAAACTTGTAAATAAAATGTCTATAGAGATATTGATCAAGTTTTGCTGGTATTGTTGATTTCTTTTTTTTTAATTACTAATACCACATCTAATTGACTATTTTTATAAAATGTCTATAGAGATATTGATCTAGTATCATGAAAATTATCTCTTCACCGTCAACATTCAGGAAATGAGAAGCCTTCCCAATCTAATGGCATAGTCTCAAAGCATCATCCTGGAAAAGAAATTCTTCCTCCCCCTCCTCCCCATCATGTCAATTCAAAGGAAAAACAACCACCTGCTGTTGCAAGAGTAGCTGAGGATGACATATTTGTAGGGGATGGCGTTGACTATAGTATTCCTAGTAAAGATGATAGCCAGAGTCCTGTTTCGGAGGACATGGAAGAGTCTCCACGAATCCGGGAGAGGCAGCCTTATTTTAACGAACCTGTCTATGGCCCTGTCCCGCCTTCCGAACCTGCTCAAGCTTGGCAGCAAATGGTATGTTCATTTGTATTTCACGTTGAAGCTAATTAGGAATTTGATGCACATCTATATCACTACATGGATGTTTGTAACATTTTCTTTTTTTTTGCTGTTTCCATTTCATCATCATCATTGAATTTGTTTTTACCTTTTTTTATCAGCTTTATGAATCCTCATTGTTCATCAATTTCTATTAATGTTTTCTTGAGATGCTAAATCTATTCTTCATAATTACTTTTTTTCGATAACTTTTATCTAGTTACCTGAGATTTGCTCTCTAATTCTTCGACAATGACTAAGTCTATTTTCATTTACTTTGGTAGATGTTCTTCAATCGTTCCTCCGCATCCTTCCTAGTTTTGTCAGACATCCATCGCAACATTCTCATTTCTCACCTCATCTTAGCATACTATTTTTTATTTTACTTTCCAACACTCTGATCCATAAAAGATTATTGTCCTAGTTACTGTTTTATATAAACCTTCAAGTTTCTATGATATTTTTTCAATCTGTCTAAATTGTGAGCTCTGTAATTCCGAGAGCTTTAGGCTCCGTTTGGCGCAGTGGTCGAGGTCGTGAACGCGGTGGTTATGAACCGCCGTTCGTGAATATCCGACCTCACCTAAAGAACTTCATCCACTTTTATGATTAAAACTAGTTTTCATTTCTTGTTAGTGGTCATAACAATTGTCATGCTAAGCCATACATTTTTTAAGTCTATTAATTATCCGAACCTTCTTTGCGAGTCTGCATAATTACAAGTTGCACCCCTCTATCTTTTGAATTTATATAAACATGTATCTGAGTTTACATTTCATAACATGCATGCACAAAAACACCCTCCCTGGAACGCTGGGGGGTTGTACTTTTTGTGCATGCATGTTATGAAAATGTACACTTACAGGGGAGGTTTTTATAGTTTCACAAGATACAGGGACGCAACTTGTAATTTTGCAAAGTTACATGGGAGGTCCTGGTAAACAGCCCTATTTAAAGTATATATTTCAAGTTTTTTGTTATAACATGAAATTTAATAGAATGTTCGAGAATATGAAAAAATTCCTTCTCTTTTCCAGAATGGATATGATGTTATGCAGGCTCCAATGGTCGCCGCCAACTATCCCGGAGATTGGCATAATTATCAGTATGCCGACCAACAAGTCGCCTATCCCGAAAACTATCTTCAGCAAAATGTTCTAGAATACGATGTAATTTCAGGAACTCAGTTACCGCACGACCCGTATTTTATGACTCAGGAAGACAAGGACCGCGGCTTGGGATCTGTTTTCAAACGCGACGATCAGAGGCTCCAGCAGCTGCGGGAAAAGGATTCTCGGGAGAAAGACCCGAATTTTATATCGGAAAGCTACTCGGAGTGCTACCCCGGATATCAGGAGTACCATCGCGAGGTCGTGGACAGCGACGACGAAGACGACCTGTCGAAGATGGACATGGGAGGCCGGGCCAAGGGGCGGCTTCACCGGTGGGATTTCGAGACGGAGGAGGAGTGGGCCAAGTACAACGAGCAGAAGGAGGCTATGCCGAAGGCCGCCTTCCAGTTCGGAGTCAAAATGCAGGACGGGAGGAAGACGAGGAAGCAGAACAAGGATCAAAAGCTCAACAACGAGCTGCACCAGATCAACAAGCTTCTCGCCCGGAAGAAGGCGGAGAAGGACGGGAGTGAAGATGGCAGGCACTTTGATGACGACGATGATTCACAGCCGGGGAAGAAACTGCGGATTTGAAAATAGGGCTGACTTGTAATTATTCTTTTGTATTTTATGCAATACTACTAAATTTCTTGAATCAGTGTATGGTTAAAGGCTCATTATGTGAGATGCATATTACCTAAAAAGAAATTAAATGTCTCCAGTTTTTGATGTTGTTAGCAATTCTCTCTTTTGAGATGTTTGTTAGAGCGAATTTGGTTGTTTGGAGATAGAAAATATGTTTGATGATTTAATTCTTGCTCATTTTATGTGAAGTAAAATAAATCATCCAATTTTTAGGAAATTTGTAGGTGAAGCTCACAGCTAAACCACCCTTAAGCATGAAATGTTTCTTCTTATGGCATATTTTCATGTTTTTTTAGGTTTGATATCTTTGAGGCCCATTTCTGATGTCCATGCCTTGTCATTCTAGGGTTATTTATTTCAAATTTTGTGAATTTTCTTTTGATGATTTAGGGCTTCTTTTTCTTTGATAGTCGAAGACTGGTATGATGTTTTACCCTCACAGCCATCGCCCACGCTTTGTTGTCGTCCCTGCGGCTACTTATGCCATTTGCGGGTTGATTGTTCGCGACTCTTCCCTGCTCGTTAAATGGAACCTTTTGCCATGGACTCAATGCTAGATTATATAGAAAATGCACATTTAGTTAATGATATTCGGGCTTCGTTTGGCACGGCTTATTTGCTCCGGTGAGTTTGATGAAAAACATCATTATGTATGTTTGACAAGACAGTTTTTGACCGCTATAAAGAAAATAAACTAGTTTTGAGTATAAAATGCATGAATTTTTTTAGGTGAGGTCGGGCGTTTATGAAGAACGGTTCATAAGCACGGTGTTCACGACCGCCACCACCTAGCCAAACCATGCCTCGATCCCAACTTTTCCCCCTTAATTCTATAAATTGTTCGCCCAAGCATTTTCATTGCACCGTGCAGGGTTAATGCAATTAATAAATTTATAACATAAATTTTTATATAAAAATATCTTTTTATGGTGTAGTGGTTTGTACCATCAAAGCATCAATAGCCTTCATTCAATATCTCCTCTTTTTTTTTTCATTAAATAAAAATTCCTTTCTCCTTGTGATGCCCTTAGACTGCAATTGTGTGTTCGGGGGACTACAAGTGGCGGGACTGTCGCCGTGCCGGGGTCTTGTCGTGACCGGGTATTGTCGTTGGCCATCCAGAGGGTCCGTGGGTCCGTGCAATATATAGCACACAGCGAAATACTGTTATGCCGTGAGATGGGCAGGAGAACCCAACATACTAACACGTACTTAATCATGTTTAGGTGGTCGATAATGAATTATTTAAATTTGTTTTTGAAAAGTGTTCCCGTTAAAGATTTCATGCCTCATCCATGCCTCCAGTAATTAATAATGATTGCGTGAATAGAAAGCACAACATGTGGGTTTGGATAAGTTAAAAAGAGGCGATTGTTAATTGCAACCCGATATTTTGCTTGCCGCACTCCGTTGTAAGAACAATAGTGATGAGTCTATGAACATTTACATGCTCCTGCAAGTGAGCGTGAGAGGTCCGCTTGCATGCCGCTCGGAAATTCCAGAAGAGAAACTTTGTCATGTCAACGAAGGGGTCTCCCCCGTTAGATCGCATTTGCCTCCATCCCGGAGCTCGACTTCGATGTGTTTCTTTTCTTTGATGTCCCCGACTCGTCCGGGTTTCTGAGAGCTTTTCGAGAGAGAGAGAACGGGACTTCCTTTCATTTCCAGCTTGTTGGCCATCTGCATACTTGGCTTTTTCGGCCTTGAGGTACCCGCACTAGGCAGCATGGAGTTTGGCTGCACGCAATTCTCGCCCTCCAGCATGGGCACATCTAATTGGTGGTGATCATGAACACGAGAAGAGTCCTTCCTTTCTTTTCCGTGCAACACATCACTGGCCACCAAAGATTGGCGAAGAACTTGATCAGAAGACGGTCCTGATGCTGCGGGACAGCTTGATCGCTCGACTGCCATGTCATCTGGAGGCAAATGAAAGACATTAAATTTGTTATTTGCATTACCGTAGTGCCCATCATTATACTTGATTTCAGCAGGATGTTTGTGAACGTTTGGGCCCCATTTCAGCTTGGGAGGAGGCCTCCTTAGCGGCACCGTACTCCAACCATCTAGATTCGCTGAGGATTGTTGGCTGCAGGAGGCAAGGGAACATCTTCATTTTTTTCAGCTTTGCAATTTGCCGAACCATGGCTAGTTGAAGGAGGAAGAAGACGTCAGCAGGTTCAGGCGGGAGGAAGGAGGAAAGAGGTAGGAGGTCTTCGTACCAAGCAGCTTCAATGAGAAAGAGGAGTAAGGATGTCTCCATCGGCCCGGGGGTGGTTGAAGGAGGAAGAAGACGTCAACGAGTTCAAGGTCCTGGAAGGAGGAGCGAGGTCTCTGTACCGCGCAGATTCAATAAGAAAGAGGAGGAAGGAGGTCTCTGTCGTGCGGCTTCAGCGAGAAGGAGGTACCAATTATGATTGGGGTTTAAGTTTTTGGGTTGCGGTTAAACACAGGAAAATGAGGCATTTTAAAAAAAAGGGGTACAGTTAGCCAAATGCAGGTTGCGGTTAACAATCACCTAAAAATATTGCATTCATGATCTCATGGCATTATTTTATGCAGCCTCTAAAATATTTTGACATGCATGAGACTCTGTTATCCAATTACACT
Source organism: Dactylorhiza incarnata (assembly GCA_033032865.1). Classification (NCBI taxonomy): domain Eukaryota; kingdom Viridiplantae; phylum Streptophyta; class Magnoliopsida; order Asparagales; family Orchidaceae; genus Dactylorhiza; species Dactylorhiza incarnata. The sequence continues at coordinate 541,989 of JAWHQI010000102.1, read as the reverse complement.
CAAGCACAATCGAGTTTAATCGAGCCCATTTGAGCATATTTAAGCATAACCGAGTGTAATGTATTTGAGCATTTTCCATTGTGTCGATGCTTGATTTCTCTTGGTCACGCTGAACCCATCGTGAGCTAGGTCAAAACATTATTACTAGCATATAATGTTACGGAAACGAGTGTAGAATAATCAAACAAAACAACAAATGATCATAATAGCTGGATTATCTGCTGTGCAACCTTCTTCACTTTGATCCTTTTTTCACAACAAATGATCACTGTTGTTGGAACACGGTTTTCAACATCCCTTTGATTTGAGAATAATAAATCCTACTTGAATTTGATCTTATTTGCTATTGTGTTTTTAGCATGCAGGTTTGAACTATATTGACACCAGGGTGCTATATTGACATTAGGGTGCTACGCTGAACCCATCGTGCTATATTGCCCACATGCTAAAATGATGAAAGTGGGTTAACGTCAGGCGTTAGGACTTAACGCCGGCGTTGACACTCGACGATATGACATGGAGGGAAGTTGCCGTGATTGCATGAGCAATTTAGGAATGATTGGACTTAAAGCCAGCGTTAGCCTCAACGCCAGTGTTAAGATTGCCTAAAATGAATGTTTCCAAAGATGCAGTGTTTCTTTCCAATTTTGATGATATGAGCCATCAAGTTCTTTCTATATTGGGTCAATGCCTAACATTAGCCTTAACGCCGGCGTTACCTTCCAGCCCTATAAATATGTGGCATTCGTTCTCTTCAAACGTAGATTTTACAGAGCCTTATTCCAGCACTTAAGAAATTTTGTGAGGGCAGTATTTTCTAGACCACAATCTCCCATACAAATTCAAGAGAAGATTTGAAAGGAGGATCAGATCAACGCTCACCCTACGCGAAGAACGCGCGCTTCGACTTCGACAATATTCAGCGAGTCTTCGACATCTCCAGAATTCTTCAAAAGGGAGTTTTTACTTGTGTTTTATATTTTGTTGTAACTCTTTTATTACGATTGTTTAGTGAATTCGCCGCGGTTGTTGGCGACTAGGTTCTTGCGCGGCTTAGAGGGAATTCTCCGCGGTTGTGGCGACTAGGTCTAGGGTGTATATCTAGGGGGTGCTCGAGGCCTTTCTGGGGATAGAAAGGCTAGATCGGCTTGAGGCCGCATCTGGGGAAAGATCGGCTAAAGCCAACCAGTTCTTAGTGAGAAGAGTCGGTATAGAAAACGAAAAGAGTATTTCATATTCTCCTTTGATTTCTAGCGTCATAGAAATAAGATTTTGTTATCAAATTTTATAAATGAAAATCATGTCTTTTCATGTTAACTATAAATTGATTTTATATTTCTAGCACTTTACTTTTTGTTTCAATTTACTTAGTAGAAAATCACAAAAGTTTTATTAAAAACCTAAAGTTTTCTAAATCCCTTATTTACCCCCCCTCTAAGGGCGCCTCAAGATCCTACAAGTGGTATCCGAGAGAGGTTATTCCAATACGGTCTAACAACCGAGAATAATGACGCTCCGTGATCTCGCTTTCCATGAGGGGCAAGGAAAAAGTAGACCTCCACTTTTCACCTAAACTGACTATAACTACTGGAGAACGTGAATGTATTACTTTCTAATTAATTTAGATCTAGACGTCTGGGCTAGTGTTGAAACACCGTATACCACTCCTACTTATGTTGTTGGAGAAGTAACCATGGAAAAGCCTAGAGATAGATGGGATGATGGGGACAAAAATAAATGTAAAAATAATGCTAAAGCTATGAATGCCTTATTCTATGCGTTAGATAGGACTGAATTTAATCGAGTTTGTGTTTGCGAAACTGCTTATGACATTTGGAATTTACTAAAAATAACGCATGAAGGTACCTCGCAGGCTAAAGACTCAAAGCTCTTCCAACTGGAATCGGAGTTTGAAAGATTCAGAATGGATCGAGATGAGGACGTTGACTCGATGCACACATGTTTTGTAACATTCCCTAAACAACTAGACCCCTAGGATGGTTTTGACATGACTAGGTCATGACAAAACCCTAAGAAGCACAAAAGATCATAAGAGCTTAGGCAAGAATAAGGAAACCACAGTGGTCTGCAAATAGCAATTTCCAGTTAACAAGCCTAGGGTTGGACTTTAGGGCCTCACCTTGACCCTTTGACCACACCATGACATCCCTAGCCCATTAAGGGGTCCCTCGGAACACCATGGACCCATTGGGGTCAACCAAGTGGCCAAGTTTACCAAAGTCAACCCTAACCCTAAATTGGTCAAACTAGCCTATGGAGGGTCAATTGGCATCCACCTTGCCAAATTGACCTTGACCATATGTTGGAACCTTAGTTTTGATTTGAGTTAAGATCCATCTTTGGTTTAAGTTTCTATCATAACACATCTTGTATAAACTAGGTCAAATCTCATTAAGTTAGAAGAACTGATAAAACAACATAAGAAAATAATATAAGAAAAATAATATAAGTTGTCTGCGTTCGACGAACGACATACTGCGTTCGACAAACTCCTCTCTGCGATCGACGAAAGTTCTCTTCAGTTGCGATTGACGAAAAGCCAGCAGCGCTCGTCGAAACATCAAGGAAGTTGCGATCGACGAAAAGCTAACTACGATCGACGAAAGTTCTCTTCAGTAGCGGTCGACGAAATATCAAGGAAGCTGCGATCGACGAAAAGCTCTCTGCGTTCGACGAACGGCTTACACTCTGCGTTCGACGAACGACTTACACTATGCGTTCGACGAATGGCTTGCATTGAGCGTTCGACGAACGGCTTGCTTCATCTCAGCGGCTCAGCGGTCGACGAACAGACTAAGTCTCAGCGGTCGACGATCTGTCTCAGCGGTCGACGAAATATTCAGTTCGATGAACTCCAACTTGAGATCGACGAACTCCAGCCTGTGTTCGACGAATCAGTATCAGATCGACGAATTCAACCTTCAACTTTATAAATTCTCATTTCTAAGCTCGACTAATATTCTATATGATTCAGATCTGATAAAGCAATATTTTGTATAGCTTCTATTTATATATTTGTATGAATTATCACTGCCTCACATTAATGATATAGCCGTTGCAGAACAACAATTAATATAGCCATTGCAGAACATTAATGATATAACTGTTGCAGAACAGCTTAAATTAAAGATGGCAGTTCTCGAGGAGTCTAGTTAATAAAAGAGACTTGATCTCTTTCCCTTTCTCAAGAATAGAGAAGTGTGAAGAAGAGAGAAGAAGAAGAATCGAACATAAGAGAGAGAAGCTCTCCAGATTACATACAGATAGAGAAAGCACAAAGAAGAGATAGACAGAGAACAACATATCTTATTATCTATCTTGTTTGCTAACTCTTCTCTGCAGATCATCTTCATCCTGAGACACTCAATCTAGATCATCTGCTCAGGATCTCAACTGCAGAAGAAGAAGAAAGGAGTACTACATTCTAGAGAAGAAACTTCCTCACCTGATCATCAAACACTAATCAAATCAGGGGAGCTCTTCAACATCATCAAGGATCAACTAGAGTCTTCTTTGAAAGAGAAGAACAATATATTTTCTGTTTTCTTTTCACCTGTAAAAAGGGTTATAAATCCCTTCAAAAGTTACAGCCATTGGTGGCAGGGCACCTGATCAAAAACCTGTAGTTGGGTTAGAGCACCTGATCAAAAGCTCACTTGATGTGTGGACACCTGATCAAAACTCCCTTGGTGATAGGGCACCTGATAAAAAACCAAGTGGATCCTACCAAGTGTGGTAGAAGAGTAGATGTACCCAGTTTTATTGGAGAACTACTATAAAATCCCTGTGTCCTCTGTGTTGTGATTATTTTTTGTGCTGTGCTGTGTGCTTTGTTTTATTTTGTTTTATAACTCACTCTGCAATACACATATAAGTATCACTATTTTAATTCCGCTATAAAATTAAGTGAAAAGTTTTTAATACTCTATTCACCCCCCTATAGAGTAAATCTAAGATCTAACCTCACTTTCACCATACCCTTATAAGGATATTGGCGACCCAATGGACCAAAAAGCCCCATCAGGGGGCCACCAATTTGGCCAATTTGACTTAAGTCAACTCTAGCCCTATTTTGGTCAAAGTGATCTGTGGAAAGTCATTTGGCCTCCACCTTGACAAATTGACCCTACCTAGACCTTCCTAACCCTTAAGATAGGCCAATGGGTCACTATCCACCCATCGGGGTCAACCCAAGTGGTCAATTTGACCAAAGTCAACTCAACCCTAATTTTTGGTCAAAATGCCCTATTTTGCCCAAATCAAGCCCAATCCACTTGGGCTAGGCCCAATTGGAGTAGCCCATTAGCTTAGGAGGCTAATAATTACCAGGAGTTGCCACCCAATTTCTGTAAATGATGACTAGGAGAGAGAAATCTCATTTTCCCCCATAATGGAGGAGAGAGAAAAAGAAGGAGAAATGACATTCATGGTTTAGGGAGACCAATATACACCAATTCCTCCTCTAATGTCTCCATTCAGTTTCCCCAATCAATTTAGAGGAGTTTAATGGTCATTCCCGACCACCTAGAGGGGGGAATTTGAGGAGTTTTCAGTTGGCCGAAATTGGCCATTAATGGCCTTCATGGCAATTGCTGCCATGCCCCTTCTTCTCCCCCAATTAGCCATCTTAACACCCTCACTGGACTCAGAGGAGTCGTTTTCCACCATTCCCCTGAAAAACCCGAGCCTCTGTGACTGAGATAAGCATGACACCAAAAAGCTTGAATCCGGCCATGGCCAACAAGAGATCGACAAGGAATCACCCCTCCACACAGGTCCTCCCCTCCTCCTCTCTCTTCAGTGGGTAGATCACCTCAATCGGCGGAAATGTTCGAGCTCAATCAGCTCTAAATCGGGCCGGCCAAGAAGCTCAGAATCGAGCTTGAAATTCCAACCTACAAACCTTGTTCCGTCCACTTCCGGCCGTCCAACCACACCTAATCGCCGACCACCACCTCAACAGAGGTGGTGGTGGCATTGGTCGACCGGGGCGGCGCTCAGGTGGCTGGGAAAACGAGGTTGAAGTTTACCCAGGCACGGGCAATCGGGACCGTTGGCTCCCTGAAGAAGACGACCTGATGTCGTCCTTTCTTGCGCCAGGATTCGTGCAGGCCGATGCATGATTGGAATTAATAACATTTTAATGTTTGATATTTTTTCACATATTATATTGAACCTTAGATTAATTATAGAAAATACTTAGATCCCTCTACTGGAAAAATGTTCTACATCAAACTTGTAGCCCCTAAAGTCTATTTTAATTTAAAATTGGTTTCATGCAATTTGGGTCAGTGGTCTGACCACAACACTCAAAATGGTGCAACATATACAAAGGGTTGACCAAAGCTTGATTTGTGTGCCCCCACTAAACCAGCCATCCAAATGTTCTGAAATTTGGAACATAGCCTACATATACCCACACCCTCAACTATACAAAAATGAGAATATTTGGAGGACCTTATTCTAAGGTTTTTGAAAACATTTAATAATTCACATATAAATTAACTTTAGGGTCTAGTGACATCCAAACACTACCAAATTGTGGTGGGAAGTCCTTAGGGTTATGATATGTCACTGGTAAAAATTTCATCCAATTTGGGATTGATTTGTTTAGGTAATTAATTAACCCAAGATTGGTCAAACTAGGGGTTATTAGGTCAAAAATGCACATGTCGGGTTTGAGTGGTCAATCCTCATCCAAAAGTGATGAAACCTTGACCACTGACTTAAAATCACATAAAACACATCCACCAATGATTTTGGGTGATTTGGGGTGGATGTGCCCTAGGACCCTAGTTCAATCCTTAGGGTTGTATTTTGAACTCATTGAAGGACACAGGGTCATATGTGCTTGGATTGACTTGGAATTTGGTAGAGAGGTTCATGGGGTGGTATTAAGCCCTAGGTAATTTATCTGGGATTTTTAGAGACATTTAGTCTCACTGAATTAATTAAGAGTCAATTAGGATACTTTTACATGCTCATATAACCTATGATGATTATGAAACTTTGGAAGTGTGTTTATATTGATGATATTATTCTCTGATAATTTTACTAAGAATTTTGTAGTGTTATATATAGTACTTCATTCATAACCCCCAATGTTTGCCCTAGTTGTATAAAAATTAATTATGGGTTTACTACTCACTGAAAGATCATTAAACTTGGTCAGATGACTTTATAGGGGCAAGCATATGGTCTGTTAATTTTTGCATAATTTTTGGAGTAATATATGTATGGTCTCCTTCACAAAGTGCCCTTAGACTGATTTGTTTAAATAATGGAATTATATGGTCAAATGGATTTAGAAAATTGTGGGACTCCATTAGTGAACTATTCTGACCATCTTGGACACCAACTAATTTTCCAGTAATTTTTGAATAAGAATTTTAGTACTTTCTTTGTGAATCCTTGATTTTGATTAATTAGTTAATATATTAATTGGAGGTCAAAACCTTTCTGGAAATTTGAGAAAATCAGATATGGCTATTGTTTTACTGTTATATAGCTGTACAAATTTTAGTGAGGCCATAACTTATCAGAAAACTATACATGATGTACAAAATCATAGGTTCCCTGATTTTGGAGAAATTATAATAAATACCAAATGAGGTAGGAAAATTATGAATTTCTGGATATGGTGTTAAAATGTCATAACACACCTCCAATAATAATCTTGGGTCTTTTGGATGATTATTTGGAGTACCTCCTCTCATGCACCTCATATAGCTCACTAGGTCTGCGTATAGTAAAACTGTAAAACTTGGGTATCTTGTAGACCACTAGGTGGGAACGGGAGGTAGATGGTATACCTAGTCTGGTTGAGGAGATTTGAGGTCACCAATATGAGTCTATGTGTTGAGTGTGACCGATAAGCAAAGGGGCAATGTTGTGCTGGGGATTGACGATAGATCGCCTTTCCCTTGGAAAATCATAAAACACTTAGGGTCAACTCATGTGAAATGGTTAGAGGGGTATGGTCAAGGGTAGACATCAATAAGAATAAGTGTCTTGGAAAGGGAGCTTTGGGGTGTCATCCCATCATAGCTCCTAGTACCACCGCGAGCCCCTCATAGGGTAGACCTCGGGAAGTCCAAGATTAACCCTAAACTGTAGGAGGAAGTTGTTGTACAAGATTAAATGAATAATACACTCACCCACACCCCATTGATACCGGGGGTTAGTCGGTTTGGTCCTTCGAGCGGTAGGCTCGGTAGTTGTTGAAACAGACCAATTAGTCCAGTGAGCTTGTGACTCAGAAATGGTTCATAGTCGGGTTAGCTATCCCGAGGAGCATACAACTCGGAAATATATATAGTAATCATAAATGTATGTGCATAAAGGTGGTGAGTCTTTAGTATTGATGGTCGTCACACCGACGTCGATACTTTGGCTCGATAAGTGTGGTTAACACTTTGCCAAGGAAAAGTCTGGTGGTCTAGCCAGTAAGAGTACGCAGGAGATCCGCTGTTGTGTTCTTAGCATTGAGGCGTACGATAGGTCTAGGTTAAGTAGTGCAGATACCAACGTAGAGGTGTGCGAGACCCAACCCACCGCCTCCGTTTGCCATTATGGGGGGTATCCTAGGAGTTTTGCTAGCTACAAAAAGGGGAAACTAAATGTAAGAAACCATTTTTTTTCGCTACAAAACCGGGTCTTATGCCAAGAACTGTCGCTTTGTGGTGACACCAACACTCGGGAAGGTCGCCATAATAAAACGCCAATCCTGCCGGCCATATCGACCACAAAAGAAGAAAGCTACATCAGAACATATAGAAGCTCAAGTCCACATCACATGAAATATAAAACCATAAAATGGTAAATGTCCACAGATAATAACTGAACAAAAAGTAACAATAATAAATGGCTCATGCCCAGTACATCATGTCCTCACTACAAGATCACTCCCGGAAGAAAACTACTAATCACTCACTGATCCTAAAACTGGTGCTCCTATATTAGACTGGCCCGCCTCCATATGCACCGGCCTCTAGTGCTGTCGCATCTCCTCAATCCCCTAAAATGATATGGTCCACCGACCGTTAGTCAAAAGACTAAGCCTTATGTTCCCCACCCCTCCCCCAAAGGCTTCTAGGCACCGAGCGGGAAGGATGAAGCGGAAGACAGCAAGGGGTATACAACAAAGCAGATGACGACGGATTTAGTCTACAAGAAATGTCTACCACTATACAGTGTATAAATATAATCGAAGCAGTAATTAAAGCATGGTAAGGAGCATATAAAGAACAGTAAGTAAAGCAGTTATACAATAGAAAAATAACCATTAGTTTATTGGAATGCCCATAAAAACCTATAGACCAAGGGGTCGTTTAGCAAGACCTATCGTATAAAAAGTCCCGTAACCAATTTATATGATAGGTGAAGGGGTTGAAATGCAATGCTTATGCCATGACATGCGGAGTTATGTTGGGTGATGTTATGATCATACAAGTGCAACTCACACACTTCGACTCTATGCGCACAGACCTTTAGTTCCCCCTTTTTGGAGTTAGCAAGACTCCCAGGATACCCCCGTAGTGGCAAATGGAAGCGGTGGGTTGGGCCTCGCCCACCTTTAGGTTGGTATTCACACTACCTAACCTAGACCTATCATCCGCCTCAATGAAAAACTGCGGAGCGCCATCGTACTCTTACTGGCTGGGCCGGTGCATATGGAGGCGGGCCAGTCTAATATATGGGATTGAGGAGATGCGACATTAGTTCAAAGACCGAATATATGGGCCCGCCTCCATATGCACCGACCTCTAGTGATGTCCAAAATTGACCATGTATGAAATTGAACATGAAGTGTAAGATCTTCTTGTGATATGGCCTACAAAGACTTATAGAAAATCTATGATATCAAAATAACAACAAATACAAAATTTCACAATTTTACAGTAAGATATTGACCTCTAAATATAATATTGAATAATTATCCAAAATTGGAGGCTAATGAAGGAACCACCAAAAATACTTATCCAAAAATTATGGTAAAATTCCCAGACCTCTATAATGATTAGACAAGTTTACTGACTGAGTTTTATAATTTTTCAAAACCATTTATTCACATCAATAAATATTTTAAGAAAATCCAAACTAGGGCACATTGTGAAGTAACCTATTGATAAATACTTCCAAAAATCATACAAAAATTCACAGAGCTTTTTAATGCCCTAAAATATAATATTACCAAGTTTCACAATTTGCAAGAGAATACTATGACCTTATTTATTTATCACAATCTTAGGGCAAAATAGTTGACTTGTGAATGAAGTACTAATTCAATCAATCCAAAATTCACACAAAAATTATCAGAGATTTATATCATGATCATATGAGCACTACCAAACTTTCATCAACAATCAAGGTAAAATGAACATGTAGATTCCTCTTATAAGAAAGTTCCCTAATTGATACTTAACTAGTTCAGAGGGATGAAAAGTTCCTAAAAATTCTCATAAAATTATCTATGGCTACTAACCACCCTGAGAACTTATCCACCAAGTTCCAAGTCCATCCAAGGACATATGACCCTTTGTCCTTCATCAAGCCCAAAGTGCAACCCTAGGGTTTGAACTAGGGTTCTAGGCCACATCCATTTCAAATCACCCCAAATCATTGGTGGAGGTGTTTTATGTGATATTAAGTCAGTGGCCAAGGTTTCACCTCATTTTGATGAGATTTGACCACTTAACCCAAGAAGTGCACTTTTAACCTAAATCCTCTTAGTTTGACCAAACTTGGGTTAATTAATTACCCTATCAAATAAATCCCAAATTGGATGTAATTTTTACCAGAGTCATATAATTATCCTAAGGACCACCCACCAAAATTTGGAAGGGTTTGGAGGTCATTAGACCCTATATTTAATTTTTACATGAATTATTAAATGTTTGCAAAAATCTTAGAAAAAGTTTCTCCAAAAATTTCCATTTTTGGATATGATTAGGGGGTAGGTATAATTAGAATATGCTCCAAATTTCAGAGCATTTGATGGTCTGGATTGATGGGGGCACTCAAATCAATCTCTGGTCAACCCTTTGTATATGTTGCACCGTTTTGAGTGCTGTGGTCAGACCACTGACCCAAATGGTGTGGAACAAATTTTAAAATAAAATAGACCCCAAGGGGTATAAGTTTGGTGTTGGACATTTTCCCAGTAGAGGGGAGTAAGTATTTTTAGTAATTAATTTAAGGCTCTGTATAAAATGTGACAAAATATCAAATAATGAACTAAATCATTTCATTAAACAGAAATGATTTGCACGAATCCTGAAGCAGGGATGGACGACATCCCTTCGTCTTCCTCCTCTAGCTGACGACCAGTACTGCCCGCGCCTGGGCGACCTTTGTCCCCATTTTCCCGGCCACCTGAGCGCCGCCCCGGCCGACCAATGCCACCACCACCTTCGTTGAGGTGGTGGTTAGCGATTAGCGGCGGTTGGCCGTCCGGAACAGGGATGTCGAGGCGGAATTAAAACAACAAAAACAAAGCTTTCGGCCTACCCGATTGGGGACCAATTGGCCCCAATCCTTGCCGATTTTTGATGTGGATCTATCCACTGGAGTAGAGGAGAAGAACCAGACCTGTGTGGAGCCTTGAAGCCTTGCCGAATGGGTGGTCCTCCATGGCTGGACTCAAGCTTTTGGATGCCATGTAAATTCCTGTATTGGAGGCTCGATTTCTTCAGGTAAGGTGGGGAAACTCCTCCTCTCCATCCACTAAAGGAGTTATATGGCTTAATTGGGGAAGGGGAGGGTCATGGTATCAATTGCCATGAAGGCCATTAATGGTCATTTTCGGCCATGGTGAAACCCCCCCAATTCAGCCCCCATGTGGGCTGGAAAACCCCCTAAACTTCTTGTAACAGCCATATGAAATGAATCCCCATCAATGTGGAGATCAATTGGCCTCCCTTGGCCATGAATGCCATCACTCCCTTTCTTTCTCTCGGGGAAAATGGTATTTTCTCTCTCATGGTTGAATTCTCTAAAATTGAATGGCAATTTTAGTAACTCCCAACCCCATTATCTAGTGGACCACCTCAATTGGGTCTAGCCCAAGTGGATTGGGCTTGATTGGGTCAAAATAGGTCATTTGACCTAAATTTAGGGTGGAGTTGACTTTGGTCAATTTGACCATTTGGGTTGACCCCAATGGGTGGCTAGTGACCCATTGGCCTCTATTAAGGGTTGGAAAGGTCTATGTATGGTCAATTTGGCAAAGTAGAGGCCAATTGACCGACAATAGGGCAATTTGACCAAAATAGGGCTAGAGTTGACTTTAGTCAAATTGGCCAAATTGGTGGCCCCATGATGGGGATTTTAGGTCCATTGGGTTCCTAGCATCCTTATAAGGGTAGGGGCAAGGTCAATTTGGCATGGTGAAAGCCAATTGACCCTAATTAGGCTACTTTGACCAATTTAGGGTTAATGTTGACTTTGGTCAACTTGGCCTTTTTGGTTGACCCCAATGGGTCCTTGGTTCTCTAAGGGAACCCCTAAAGGGTTAGGTATGCTATGGTGGGGTCAAAGGGTCAAGGTGAGGCCCTAAAGTTTAACCCTAAGCTTGTTAACTAGAAATTGCTATTTGCAGACCAAGGTGCTCTTCCCCTTCAAGCCAAAGGCCAAGTGGTCTCTTCAAGCTTCCTAGGGTTTTGTCATGACCTAGTCATGACAAAACCACTCTAGGGGTCAAGTTGTTTGGGGTATGTTACAAATCCCAATAAACAAAAAAAAATAATTTTGTCCCCGAAATTCAGGTTAGTCTTGCAGGATTTTCACCGAGAGTGACCGAACGTAACATCCCCTAAGAATTGAAGTTATTCCTGACTCGAAGAGCACCGACTATCTCTGCTGCATCAGTTCTAGTGGCTCCCTGATAAGCTTCTTGATAAGTAGTATTTTTATAACTTTTTAATAGAAAATTTTGTAAATATTTAATATGAATTTTCCTTTTTATGTCAATTTTAGGTCATAAGTAGTTCTTTTTGTAATTTTGATTCTAACTTAGCTTAATTCCAATTTTTGCAGAATTTTGGGACAAATTGGGAAAAATGGCATGTCACGCCCTCGGTCACGCCCGTGACCCAGGGCGTGTAACCTGAAGATCAGTCCAGAATCGATGCCACGCTGTTTGAACCAGTCCACACCAAGTCACGCCCCAGGTCACGCCCGTGACCCAAAGTCACGCCCGTGACCCAAAGTCACGCCCGTGACCGGGGGCGTGTAATCTTAGAATCTTCCACGTAGAGCCGCCGTCGAGACGTGAAGCTGCAGCCGAGAAGTCAACTTGAGTCACGCCCGTGACCCACTTGTCACGGCCGTGACTTGCCCGCGTGATCTCTGCTTCGCCGCCGCGCCGAATTCCAGCCCACGCCGCATTTAATGCAGCCGTCCAAAGTCACGGCCGTGACCCGACATGTCACGCCCGTGACATGTCATTTCTCGCCGCGCCGTTCAGAAAGCCCACGCCGTTGTCGAATTCGATGTGAATAGTGCAGTCACGCCCTTGGTCACGCCCGTGACCAAGGGCGTGTAATCTGAAATTTTTTCCTATAAATTCAGAGGTTCTCCTTGAGTCCAGGGTTCAGAATTTTGGAGTGGGGGAGGTGCTGCTAGAGCTGTTAGTGAGTTCTTCAATGCAATTGTTCATGTCTTTAAACTTTCATGTCTTCCTTTTCAATTCATGCAATGTTTTAGTTTAACTTTCATGTACTAGCTCTTTTTTTAAACTTGTAATCTTCATTTTCCTAGCTTTGTAATCTCTCTTTAAAATTGTAATAGTTTTGATTTTCAATAAAAATTAGCTTGCTCTCTTTCATTTGCTCTTTCTCCTTAAGTACTTCTCCTTTCATGCAATGTTAAGTTTTCTTTCCTTTTTCCCCTCCACTATGTTGAGCATTAAGTCTTTTTATCATTGTTTTAATCATTCACTAAGTTTGCAAAATGTCTCTTTTTAACTAAGTAATCAAAACCTCCAAAATATCATTAGATAAGATAATAGTGATTTTCCTCGAAGTAGAAGTAATCAACGCGCCCCGTGGAATACGAGCTTGGTATTTCCAAATATCCTATACTATTGACGATAAGGTACACTTGCCTTTATCAGATATAGTTTTGGAGAAAATCTCAACCCTTCACTAAATTTCAAAACCGAGAAATCTATATCAAGTTTTTGGCGCCGTTGCCGGGGACTTTGCGTAGATATTTTGAAAAGAGGATAGCTATTAATTTTATCATGTTTTTTTTTATTTTACTTTGCTTTTTCTAAATTTCAAAAAGAATTTTTTTTTTTAGTTTTTCTTCTTCCTTTCTTCTCTTTTTAGTGTATGACCCGAGGTAGCACTTCGATTCTTCCTTTTGATCCGGAGATCGAGCGAACCCTTTTGAGGCACCGCCGTTCTCGTGATCAGGGAAATCAAGTAGAATCCGAAGAGTCGATCGGGGACACTAACGCAGCAAATATGGATCATAATCTTAATCCTCCTAATCTTAACGAGCCAAATCCTAATGAGGACGCGCAACGGACCATGTCCTATTATGCGCGGCCGAATTTGGAAGGCACTCAATCGAGTATTGTTCGCCCCACGGTGGCGAACAATAATTTTGAGATCAAGTCCAGCATCATACAATCGGTGACCTTTGATGGTCAATCGGACGAGGATCCAAATTCACATATCTCTTACTTTCTTGAAATTTGCGACACTTTTAAGATCAATGGCGTCACCGATGACGCCATTCGGCTACGTCTTTTTACTTTTTCTTTGCGGTCTAAGGCCAAGCAGTGGCTGGGCTCCCTACCAAGGGGATCCATCACTACATGGGCCGAAATGGCGGAAAAATTTCTTAATAAATATTTCCCGCCTTCGAAGACCGCTAAATTGCGCACGGATATTGCATCGTTCATGCAAATCGACTCGGAGACTCTCTATGACACATGGGAGCGCTTCAAGGAGCTTTTGCGTCGATGCCCTCACCACGCACTTGCCACTTGGCAACAAGTGCTTATATTTTATAATGGCTTAAATCTCCAAACGAGGCAAATGATTGATGCGGCCGCCGGGGGGACATTAAATAATAAAACCCCGATCGCCGCTCAAGAGCTTTTCGAAGAGATGGCCATAAATGCGTACCAATGGAACATACCCCGAGCACGGCCTAATAAGCCGGCCGGAATTTTTGAAATAGACGCAAACGCAAATTTAGCTTTACAAGTTGAGCGCTTAACAAAGCAAGTGGCGGAGATGTCTGCTTCCTCCGCCACTCCTCCTTGGGCTAATAACGTTTTAATTGAAGAACATGTTGACTACATGGGAAATCCACCTCGGCCTTCCTATAACCCGAACACCGCTCCGTATAATAATACCTACAATGCGGGTTATAGGAATCATCCGAATTTCTCATGGAGCAACCAAGGAAATGCTCAGCGTCCTATGAATTTAAATCAACCTCCCCCTAATCAACTTCTTAACTTAACTCCGCCTCCAAATTTGATTTCTCAAAATTATAATCCACCCGGTTTTCCACCACAACAGCAAAAACTCTCTCCGATTGAAGAGGTTTTTGCAAAATATGTTGCTACAAATGAAACGAACATCCGGAACCTTACCAGATCGATCAAAAATTTAGAGAATCAAGTGGGCCAACTCGCAAAGATGATTTCTGAGCGTCAACAAGGAGCACTACCGGGGAACACCGAGCAAAATCCAAAGGAGAGCGCGCACGCGATTACACTCCGAAGCGGGAAGGAGGTGGTTCAAAAACAGGACGAACCCAAGGTAATTTGCTCTCCTCCTCCTCCTACTTTTAATTCATCTTCGAATTTGCCCGCTACGATAGCTCCGCACACTTCTATTTTAAATCCGCGCGCTCCTACTTCTAACATTTCGTATCCATCGAAATTTAAAAATGAAAGCGCCGAAAAAAATTATAAAAAGTTTTTAGATGTTTTAAAACAAATCCATATTAATGTACCTTTCTGCGAGGCTATCTCACAAATGCCTAAATATGCGAAATATCTTAAGGAGTTGCTCTCCAATAAGAAAAAGTTAGAAGATATTTCGCATATTTCTTTAAACGCAGAATGCTCCGCGGTTGTACTCAACAAATTGCCAAAAAAAGCAAATGACCCGGGACGGTTTTCCATCCCATGTCTTTTTGGCAATTCGTTAGTAAAACACGCCTTAGCGGATCTTGGAGCAAGCATCAACCTTATGCCGTTTTCTTTGTTCAAAAAGCTAGGTCTAGGAAATCCAAGGCCCACTCGAATGAGTATCCAATTAGCGGATCGTTCTTTAAAATATCCGATAGGAATAGTGGAGGACGTGCTCGTCAAGGTTGACAAATTCATCTTCCCAATGGATTTTGTCATTCTTGACATCGAAGAGGATGCCGAAGTACCCCTCATACTCGGCCGCCCCTTCCTTGCCACCTCCCGCTCTATTATCGACGTAAGTAACAGAAAGCTCCTCCTACGGGTTGGAGACGATGAAGTTACTTTCGGCATAAATTCCTCGATGCGGAACACGCTAGAAAATGACGATTCATGTTTTTACTTAGAAGAGTGTTGTGAGTTCGATTCATCCCTCGAGTTAGTTTCATCGGCGAGTAGTGATTCCGAGCCCGTAGAGCTCTTTTGTGATGAAGAAGAAGTTTCTCACCCCACACCACCCGAACCATTATTTTTAGAAAAATTAAAAATCAAGACTTCTTATGAAGAACCACCCGTATTGGAGTTGAAACAACTCCCCCTCACCTTAAATACTTATTTTTGGAAAAAGAGTCTAAGCTACCCGTCATCATTTCATCCGATCTTAGCAACTCAGAAATTTCTGAGTTGACTATAGTCTTAAGAAAGTACCGCCACGCAATTGCGTGGCAATTATCGGACATTAAGGGTATAAACCCATCTTTCTGCACTCATAAAATATTTCTCGAAGATAATTCCCGAAATTCAGTCCAGCCTCAACGACGACTAAACCCTAACATGAAAGAAGTCATTAAGACCGAAGTTATAAAACTTCTGGACGCGGGAATCATCTACCCGATATCGGACAGTACTTGGGTTAGCCCAGTACAAGTCGTGCCAAAGAAAGGTGGTGTCACGGTAGTTGCGAACGAAAATAACGAATTGATCCCAACCCGTACTGTTACGGGTTGGCGGATGTTATCGACTATCGGAAATTAAATGATGCCACCCGTAAGGATCACTTCCCTCTACCATTTATTGACCAAATTTTAGAACGCCTTTCGGGTCACTCCTACTACTGTTTTCTAGATGGTTTGTCGGGATACTTCCAAATTCCGATTTCGCCCGACGACTAAGAGAAAACCACTTTCACTTGTCCCTTTGGCACCTTCGCTTATCGAAGGATGCCATTTGGTCTTTGTAACGCGCCAGCTACATTCCAAAGATGTATGCTAGCAATTTTTGACGAGTTAGTGGAGGAGGTGATGGAAGTATTTATGGACGATTTTTCCGTGTACGGGAGTTCATTTGAAAACTGTTTAAAAAATCTCGAGCGCGTGTTGCAGCGATGTGAGGAAACGAATTTAGCGCTTAATTGAGAAAAATGCCATTTTATGGTCAAGGAAGGACTAGTCCTTGGCCATAAAATTTCGGGCAAGGGGATCGAGGTCGATAGGGCCAAGATTGAAGTAATTGAAAAACTTCCCCCTCCCACAAACGTAAAAGCTATTAGGAGTTTCCTAGGCCACGCGGGGTTCTATCGGCGCTTTATACAAAATTTTTCCAAAATCACAAAGTCGTTAACCCATCTTCTTGAAAAGGAATCCTCATTTATTTTTAGCGATGAATGTCATTTGGCCTTTAAACTTATCAAAGAAAAACTTATAAACTCCCCGATTCTAGTCGCGCCGGATTGGTCGCTCCCTTTTGAAATCATGTGCGACGCGAGTGACATTGCGGTTGGTGCCGTTTTAGGCCAACGGGTGAGTAAGTATTTCCACCCTATCTATTATGCGAGCAAAACACTCACGTCGACACAAGCAAATTACACTACGACCGAGAAGGAACTTCTAGCAATCGTTTTCGCCTTCGATAAGTTTAGGTCGTATATCACCCTCTCGAAAGTTATCGTCTTCACGGATCACTCCGCACTTAGGTATCTTTTAAGAAAATCGGACGCCAAGCCTCGTCTTTTGCGATGGATCCTCCTCTTGCAGGAGTTTGACTTAGAGATCCGGGACAAAAGAGGAGCCGAAAACTTGGCGGCCGATCACCTTTCTCGTTTAGAAAATCCCTCCTCGGAAGCATTAATAGAGGTCGACATCAACGATAAATTTCCCGAAGAGCGCCTCCTAGCTCTCGAAAATTTTAATTCATCTTCTACCCCATGGTTTGCGGATTTGGCTAACTATTTAGTAGCCCGGGTCCTGCCAAAAGAATTCTCGAGTCAGCTAAAGAAGAAATTCTTTTCTGATTTAAAGAATTACTTTTGGGAGGACCCCTTTTTATTCCGAGTATGCGCAGACTAGATTGTGAGAAGATGTGTTTCAAGTGAGGAAGGCCTTAAAATTTTACGTCATTGTCATGAGGGACCCACCGGTGGTCATTATCATTCGAACCGAACCGTGAGGAAGGCGTTGGAGGCGGGCTTTTATTGGCCCACACTCTTCAAAGATGCTCACACCCTTGTGAGTACCTGCGACAGCTGCCAGCGGTCGGGGAACATCTCTCGCCGGGATGAGATGCCCCAAAACATTTTCTTAGAATGCGAAATTTTCGACCTTTGGGGTATCGATTTTGTTGGTCCTCTCCCTCCATCTTTTTCAAATAAATATATTCTAGTGGCGGTCGACTACGTATCAAGGTGGGCGGAAGCGCAAGCTCTCCCCACCAATGATACGCGAGTCGTCGTTAATTTCTTAAAAAAATTATTTTCTCGATTTGGCACGCCGCGCGCTATTGTGAGTGATCGGGGCACCCATTTTTGCAATACTCAATTCACAAAAATCTTAGCAAAATATGGTGTCACACACAAATTATCCACCGCATATCACCCACAAACGAGCGGCCAAGTCGAAGTTGTTAATCGAGAATTAAAACGGATTTTAGAAAAAATAGTTTCTATCAATCGGAAGGATTGGGCAATAAAGCTCGATGACGCGCTATGGGCCTATCGAATGGCGTACAAGACCGCTATCGGTTGTACACCGTATCGAATGGTTTATGGCAAGGCTTGCCACCTTCCGGTCGAATTAGAACACCACGCATTTGGGCGCTTAAATTTTTAAACCTCGATTCCACTCTAGCGGGAGAACAAAGAAAATTCCAAATGAACGAATTAGATGAGTGGCGAGCGAATGCGTATGAGAGCAATAAATTATATAAGGAGCGAACGAAGTTTTATCATGATAAGCATATAAAATTTCCAAAAACTTTTTCGCCGGGCGATCTCGTCCTCCTTTATAATTCCCGCCTTCACCTTTTTCCGGGAAAACTAAAATCCCGATGGTCCGGACCCTTTATTGTTAAAGAGGTTTGGTCCTATGGGACAATTTTAATTTCCCACCCGGAAAAAGGTACCTTCAAAGTAAACGGCCACCGACTTAAATTATATCTTCCGGGAGAATTAACTAATGAAAAGAGTGATTCGATTATATTTCAACCAATAATATGATCGGCAAGTGGGTCAAGCTACGCGACCTTAAACAAAGCGCTTTTGGGAGGCACCCCAAAGTTATCTTTTGTTATTTTCTCTTGTCTTTTCTATTCTTCTTTAACAACTTTTGCAGGTAATCGCGGCTTCCCCACAAAAGCTTCAAAAAAATCAGGGAAGCCCTTTTTCCCTCTCTTCTTTCGTTTTTGCATTTCTTTTTACCTTTTCTTACTTCATACTTATTTTTAAACATTGGGGACAATGTTTAACTTTAAGTATGTGGGTGTAAATAGCCCTTTGTAAATATTTGTAAATAGTTTTAAAAAGAAAATTTTCAAAAAAAAAAAAAACAAAAAAAAAAAAATTTTAATTTTGTTTCTATGATTTCCTTTATTTAAGCACTTGTAAAATCCAAAAACTCAAAAAAATTTAAAAAATCAAAAATTTAAATCTTGGAAAGGGACGTTTGAGATTTCATCCCATCACACCTCCTAGTACCTTGCGAACCCTTCACCGGGTATCCCTTGGGAAGTCCAAGACTTGCAAAAATTGTTAAGTTTTAAAGCTAGTTTCCTTTCTTTGTAAATAGTTTTTAATGTAAAAAATTCAAAAAAAGATAATATCAAAAATTCAAAAAAATTCTTATATCCCTCCTTGTTGTTTTTGTGATTTCTTAGAAATCTAGTTGAGAATGTTTATAAGCATGTTTAAGTTTTTAATTGGCTAAAATTTTGCTTATCATAGTTTGTTAATTTTAAATTTGAGGTAATCTTGATTTAAGAATCATCTTATGATTTTAAATTGATTAGAGAATTTTGTTAGCATGACTTCTCTTTTTATTTTTAAATGGCTTCATTTTGTAGTAAATTTCCTAAACCTCTTTAGATTTCAATTATATTTTCTTCTAACTTCTTAAATCTTAGGAATTTTAATTTTACTAGAATTTGCTCTCAATATGATTTAAAGCTAGCTAAATTTATTTTCCCCTGCCATACCCCCTTTGATGGCATAAAAAAATGTATTAAAAGATCATATGTCATGGGAATAAGAGGATAAAATTCATTATTCCCTAAAACATATGCACCCAAAATATTTGAAAAGATTATATGGCATGGAGTAAGAGGATAAAATTCATTACTCCTAAACCATATACATTTTGGGTTTTTATTAGAAGAGAAAAAAAAGAAAGAAAAAAAAAGGAAATTTCATGATAAATTCCATTTCCTCCATTCAAAAATGTCTCTTCTTATGCCACATTTTATGAAATCCCCCTTTTCCAATTATCATTGTTCTAGTTTTAGTTGAAAATTATGGAGAGAGCAATATTTAGTAATTTACTTTTCCTTAAGTTTCTTTTAAGGTAGAGTTCTTATAATTTTAATTTAATTTAGTTTTATAATTTCTACAATTTTGTCAAACTACTTAATTTTCTTGAGAAGTTCTTGCCTAAACATTTTTCCCTCTTTTCAAATCATCATCATAATTTAGGACTTAACTCCCCCTTGAATTTACTCTTAACTTAACTTTTGGTTAAATGAAATTTTAGTTTTAAATTAAATTTTTTTTTTTAAGGATGTCTTATAAATTATGTCTCACACTTTTGCTCTGGAATAGCAAAACCTCAAGTATGGGGGTATTTGATAAGTAGTATTTTTATAACTTTTTAATAGAAAATTTTGAAAATATTTAATATGAATTTTCCTTTTTATGTCAATTTTAGGTTATAAGTAGTTTTTTTTGTAATTTTGATTCTAACTTAGCTTAATTTTAATTTTTGCAGAATTTTGGGACAAATCGGGAAAAATGGCATGTCACGCCCTCGGTCACGCCCGTGACCAAGGGCGTGTAACCTGAAGATCAGTCCAGAATCGATGCCACGCTGTTTGAACCAGTCCACACCAAGTCACGCCCCAGGTCACGCCCGTGACCCAAAGTCACGCCCGTGACCCAAAGTCACGCCCGTGACCCAAAGTCACGCCCGTGACCGGGGGCGTGTAATCTTAGAATCTTCCACGTAGAGCCGCCGTCGAGACGTGGAGCTGCAGTCGAGAAGTCAACTTGAGTCACGCCCGTGACCCACTTGTCACGGCCGTGACTTGCCCGCGTGATCTCTGCTTCGCCGCCGCGCCAAATTCCAGCCCACGCCGCATTTAATGCAGCCGTCCAAAGTCACGGCCGTAACCCGACATGTCACGCCCGTGACATGTCATTTCTCGCCGCGCCATCCAGAAAGCCCACGTCGCTGTCGGATCCGATGTGAATAGTGCAGTCACGCCCTTGGTCACGCCCGTGACCAAGGGCGTGTAATCTGAAATTTTTTCCTATAAATTCAGAGGTTCTCCTTGAGTCCAGGGTTCAGAATTTTGGAGTGGGGTAGGTGCTGCTAGAGCTGTTAGTGAGTTCTTCAATGCAATTGTTCATGTCTTCTTTTTCAATTCATGCAATGTTTTAGTTTAACTTTCATGTACTAGCTCTTTTTTTAAACTTGTAATCTTCATTTTCCTAGCTTTGTAATCTCTCTTTAAGATTGTAATAGTTTTGATTTTCAATAAAAATTAGCTTGCTCTCTTTCATTTGCTCTTTCTCCTTAAGTACTTATCCTTTCATGCAACGTTAAGTTTTCTTTCCTTTTTCCCCTCCACTATGTTGAGCATTAAGTCTTTTTTATCATCGTTTTAATCATTCACTAAGTTTGCAAAATGTCTCTTTTTAACTAAGTAATCAAAACCTCCAAAATATCATTAGATAAGATAATAGTGATTTTACTCGAAGTAGAAGTAATCAACGCGCCCCGTGGAATACGACCTTGGTATTTCCAAATATCCTATACTATAGACGATAAGGTACACTTGCCTTTATCGGATATAGTTTTGGAGAAAATCTCAACCCTTCACTAAATTTCAAAACCGAGAAATCTATATCACTTCTCCTGTCCATGATTTCTCCACAGGACCTTAACCAGCGGGACCTTCTTGTGTCGCAAGACCCGTACCTCCATGTCGTTTATCCTGACCAGATCCACACGAACTGATCAGTCAGAAGCTACTGGCCCATCTGTAATAGATATCTGTTGCTCCAGCCATAGTAGAGCTCTCCTAAGGGAGGAGACGTGGAAGTAGTCATGCAAACCCGCTACCTCCGGTGGTAGCTCCTGTCTATAAGCCAACGGGCCGATCCACTCCAGGATCCTGTAGATTCCCTTTATCTTAGACTAAGCTTCTTCTGCACGCGTACCCGCGAGACTCCATGCATCATACGTATCTTCAGGAACACCCGGTCTCCAACCTAGAACTCTACTGCACGATGTCGCGCATCATAATACTTGGACTGCCTGTTCTGGGCTTCCAACATCCTAACTCGAATCAGTCGCACCTGGGCATCTGTGTCCTCCACAAATTCAGAGTTGAGTGTCATTAAATCCTCATCTTGGGTCCAAGATAGTGGAATCCTTCGCCTCCGTCCCTCTGAGGGTGGAAAGCTGTGTTGAACGTCAACAAGGAGCCCAGATAATCCTGAACTGATCTTCACTTCTTGCATGTAATCTGTCCATCCTGATCCGACACGATCGTCCTGGGTACACCACGATAATGGACAAACATCTCGTCAAATCCAATCAAACACCAACGTTTGTGTTCTTCTGGCCCGGGGTGACCCTAGCTACCTTGGTCAATCTATCCTTGATGTTCCAAATAAACTTGTGCCCAGAGTGGGGATGTGGTAACCTATGTATGAAATCCATAATTATATCCTCGAGCTTTCACTCTAACACGGGCAGTGTCTGTGATAGTTCTCTAAAGACTCTTGCACTTAGCCTTCACCAGTCGACAAACTTTACAGTGCATCACAAAACCTATGATGTCTTTCTTTATTCCGGGGAAATACAGGCTCCGGAATACACCATTTTTCCGGTGACTAAAGCTCTTATTTATATGGGTAGACAACGCTTCTATAAAGTTTTCTCTACACGTTCAGACTCTTATTCCTTCACGTACGTCTGAGTGATCAATAATTTCAACTCTACAACTTATCCAGTTCTTAACCTGGATGGAACTAATCAAGCTATGTTCCAATTATCCTCCAAATTTTAAGGGGATGTACTCGTGAACTTTTATGAGTATATGCTAACCAGTCATTATTAGTATCAATGTTTGTAAGATGACTCTCAATCATTTTCTATGTGGAGTTTGATTCATAAGGTATGAGGGCAAACATTTTGATACCTTAAGATTTTTCACAAGCCAATTTCATCAAGGAAATTTCATTATGTTTATTCCTCCAAATTCCTATCACTTACAATATATTAGTCTTGGTCACTTTCATATGGTCCAAGGTAAGATGAGAATTAGATCGTTCTTACCATAGTAACCTTAAATTTTACATTCTAAATCCAATAATTCATCGTTTAAGATCTCTGGTTATTCATCATTATGGCTTCCCAGGTTTGATGATTATTATTATAGTTAAAATTTTCCACCATGATGGGGCGTGATTTTTGACAAATCATATGTTAATCATTTCCGAAAGCCCTAAGCCCCAAGAACTTTCAAATATAATGATAGCTCGCAGGCCCTAATTTCAGTTACCAACTTCCAGATGAGCATCTGCATCCCTAAGTGACTAATCTTGGCAACTTCACATATCCAATGATTCAACAAAGGTTAAGTCGTTGCTTGATCAACGATGTCTATCCATTGTGTTGGAACAACCCTATTTCTGATTTGGGCTAGGATCACTATATGTTGACTAAGGACAAAGTTGTCCCCAATGTATAGTTTATGGGTCAAGAGTTTAGGCTATTAGAACTAGAGATTTCATTCAGATTCTGTGTTCGACAAACTCTACACTGCATTCGACGAGCGGCTATCTGCATTCGACGAACGGCAAGCTCTCTGTGTTCGACGAATGACTAGCTCTCTGCGTTCAACGAACGGCCTGCGCTCTGCGGTCGATGAACAGATTGGTTCTGCGCTCGACGAACAGACTTGTTCTTAGCGGTCGACGAACCCGTCTCAGCGGTCGAAGAATTTGTCTAAGTGCAGCGCTCGACTAATTATATTTTGCTCAAGCTCAGCGGTCGACGAATTTATCCAGGCTCAGCGGTCGACGAATACTTCCGTTCGACGAACTCAAGTCTGCGTTCGACGAATACCTTCAGATCGACGAAAGTTCTCTACAGCTCAACAAAATTAATTATTCCAGCAAGATTCAATTGAGGTCGACGAAGTAAATGTTGTGTTCGACGAAAATCTTGAGGTCGACGAATCTGTGTTCGACGAATTTTACACAGATCGAAGAAATCTTATTTAAGTTCAGAAAGTTTCAGAAGATTATATTTATTTCATTCTCTGAACTCAGATCGACGACAGCAACGACTTTTTCCATCAGATCAAGTAAGGAAAATATATTTCCTTTATTATTACAAGTTTATAGCAGTTGACATTTCCTCGGAAAAGGACATATTCATGGAAAAGGAAAGAATTAAACGACGCATCAGTTTTATGTTTCCAAAATATCTCTTCAGATATATTTATTCCTTAATATAAGGGATCTGCAATTAATGTCTGTCAAAAAATTTCAAAAGGGAAAATAGGAAGAAGATATACAACAGTTTTACACGACAAGATTAATACAGAACATAGAACAGATCTTCTGAACAGGAAAAGAAAGAGAGAAACATACAGGAAGAACAGAAGAACAAAAGCACACAGATCTTCATCTTCTTCCTCCTCCAGCAGCACATATTTTCTAAGAACATCTTCAACACCATCTCAGTATTTCTGCTGCAAGAATCAAGAAAGAAAGAAGAAGAACAAGCACAGACAGAGAAAATAATTTTCAGTCTTCTTCTTCCTCAAAGCAGCACCTTCATTTTCTGAGAACAACATCATTAAGATCAATCTCTCAGATCTCTGCTGCATGTTCTTAGATCTTCAAAAGAGCAATAACGATTTGAGAAGCATTCTTGTCTCTCAGATTCATCTGCTACAGGAAGATTATTTCTTCAAGAAAAGGCTCCAGCAAAATCAACTGTCAAACATCTCATATTAGACAGAGGAGTTCTTTTCTACATCAACATCCACTAGAGTCTTCTCTCAGCATCTTCACAGAGAAGAACATCTAAACCCCTCTCTATCCCATCTTGTACAAGGTTAAAACTCCCTTCAAAAGTTTACCTCTTGGTGGCAAGACACCTTATCAAAAAATCCTGCTTGGTTTTTGGGCACCTTATCAAAAGCTCATTGGTGTGAGGGCACCTGATCAAAAATCCTAATGGATTCCTACCAAGGGTGGTAGAAGAGTAGACGTACCCAAGTTTAGTGGGGAACTACTATAGCTCCTTGTGTCTTCTGTGTTAGTTTTACTTTTCTGTGATTGTGCTGTGTGCTATTTTCATTATACATTTTATTTCAGTTTTTATTTATCACTCACTCTATACACATATACTTATATCAGTATTTTCAATTCCGTTATAAAACTAATGGAAAAGTTTTAAACTATATTCACCCCCCTCTAGAGTTAATTTAAGATCTAACCTCCACTTTCAATTGGTATCAGAGGGCTGTTGATTCTTTACAGGCTAACACCTGAATCACAAAGATCAATTAGATCTTAAATTCTTTTAGAGTTTTTATTTTACTTATTTTCTGTTAAAAACTCATGCCACAAAACAAAGAGTATTCAAGCACAAGACCTCCTATATGCAATCTCAGTAAGTTTGCACTGTGGAAAGCAAGGATTAGACTTTACATGAATTCTATTGATGAAGAAATCTTCAATGTAATTTTGACAGGACCTCCAGCTCCCACAGCAACAACTAGTGCTGAAACCACCACTACCAACAATGCTGTTCCACCTCCTGAATGGACAGAAGCACCTAAAAAGCAAAGGAGTGCTGATGCAAAAGCCATGAACATTCTGCCTCAAACAATGTCTGATGACATCTTTCAGAAAGTAGTGGAATGCACATCAGCAAGATAAATATGGATTTCTCTCAACAATATGGTTGAGGGATCTGTTGATGAAAGGAAGGACAGAAGGTCCCATCTTATTTCTCAATATGAGAATTTCAAGAAAGGAGAATCTGAAACAGTAGCTGATATGTACAATAGGCTCAGCCTCATAATAAATGAGCTGAAGACCTTGGATAAAGTGATCTCTATCACTGCGATCAATGACAAGATCTTAATGTGCTTCCCCAGCACATGGGATTCTAGGATATGGCCTATCAAGGAAGCCAGAAGCCTCAATGAGATTTCTACTAAAACATTGTTGGGCAAGCTCATCAAATCCAGGGAAGCTGAACAGTCCACTTCATCTCCAACAATAAAGAAAGAAAGGAACATAGCCTTCAAAGCAGCTGAAGAAGAAGAAAAATATCCAAGGGATGAGGAGTTCATGAGCCTACTTGCCCAAAGATTCTACAAGATGGCAAGAAAAGATTTCAGGAAAAAGTCATCCAGGAGCTATGAAAAACCAAGGTATGACAAAGCTCCATCTAAGGAAGTTATATGTTTTGGTTGCAGGAAACTAGGACACTTTGCACCTGACTGTCCAGAGAATCAAAATAAGAAGGACAAGAAGGAAAAGAGAAAAGAAAAAGAAGAAAGAAGACACTCCAGCAAGTCTTCCTCCCACACGCACAAAAAGAAGGGAAGAGGATTTGTAGCAGAAACCTGGAGTGAAACTGAATCAGAACAGTCATCCAGTTCTTCAAATGATGAAGAAGAAACAAAAGAAAATGACCAATGTTTGATGGCCATTTATGACTCAGGCAGTGAGTCAGGAAATGCATCATCATCCAGTGATGATGAAGATAATGAAGAAGAGAAGAACTTCTGCATGATGGCAATCAATGCCTCAGCCAACAATTCTGATGAAGAAGAATCAGAATCAGAAGCAGAAATTGATGCTGATCAGGTAATATCTAACTTTGATTTTACTTCAGTTGGATTCAAAGATGAATTCAAGGTTCTTTGCTTAGACTTACTAAAATCTGAGAAAGAAATAATCTCACTCAGACATAAGCTAGCTGAAATGAAAATATAAGTGAAGAAAATGTAAATCTTAAGAAAGATTTGGCTGCCTCTAGAGAACAAATTATTCTCATTGAGAATAAACTTTCTGAGGCTATGAAATTTGAAGAATCCCTAAATGGGAGAAGCATCAAACTGATGGACATTACAAGCACAGTAAATGCTAGACTTAATAGCAAACTAGGCTTGGGTGCTTTATCAAGTGAGCCACATCTGATTAAGAAGAATATATTATCTACACCTATAAAATTCATCTCTGCTAAGAGCAAAGAGGTTGTAGGAATAAATAAAAACATTTCAAGCAAGGCTGTCGAGAATAGCAGAATTCAGCAGAATTCGTCGAATGGAGCTCGACGAAATGCATCCACTTCGTCGAACGGAGCTCGACGAACTCTGAAGACAGATTTTCAGTATAGTCATTATATGAACGGCGCTCGACGAACTCAGCCCAGTTCGTCGAACAGAAACTATACAGCAAATCTGAACAATTCTCATTCTTCACATTCTATCAATCCTTTCACTGAATGGATAATACCTCCAAGGAGATATCATCCACAAGGTTACAAGGACCAACCTAAAATGTCTTTTATTTCAGATTTTTGTGGAAATACAAAAATACCCAAGGTAATCTGGGTCAAGAACAAATAGATTGTTTTCTTGTTTTTGCAGGTACACAGCTGTCCTAGAATAAATGAAAAATGGTATTTGGACAGTGGCTGTTCAAAATATATGACAGGGAACAAGGCCAACCTGAACAACTACAAGGCAAAGCTTGGACCAAAAGTTATATTTGGAGACTCCAACTGTGGACAAACAAAAGGCTATGGAAAAGTCAAGGTTGGAGATGTCACCTTCAAAGAGGTAGCTTATGTCAAGGGATTGAAGCACAACCTCATCAACATAAGTCAATTATGTGATGAAGGGTATCAGGTAACTTTCAATAAATTAAAATGCCTTATTAAATCTTCTGATAATATTATTGTTTTATCATGTATTAGGCAAGGTAATATTTATTTAGTGATTTCAATTCATCTAAATCAGAAATTTGTTTATTTAATGAATTAAGCAAACCTAGTGAACTTTGGCATAAAAGATTAGGACATGTAAACCTTAGGACCATTGCTAAATTATCTAAGGACAATCTTGTTAGAGGTTTGCCTTTAGGTTCATACAAGAAAGAAGGTCTTTGTAGGGCATGTCAACTAGGCAAGCAAACTAAAAATTGTTTTAAATCATTATCTAAAAGTGATTCACCTAGAATCTTATATTTGCTACATATGGACCTTTTTGGACCTATTGCAACAAAGAGTTTAGGGGGGAAGTCATACACTCTAGTTATTGTAGATGACTTCTCTAGATTCACTTGGGTGTTCTTTTTGAGAGAAAGGTCAGATAACTTTAAAGTTCTTACAGACTTTCTTAAGAGCATACAGATTGAGTACTCTACTTTAGTTGCATTGATCAGAAGTGATCATGGCACTGAGTTTGAGTCTCTTCTTATGCAAGAATTCTGTGAGATGGAAGGTATCAGGCATTGCTTCTCAGCTCCTAGAACTCCTTAACAAAATGGGGTAGTTCAAAGGAAAAATAGAACTCTAATTGAATCAGCAACAACATTACTTGCAGATGCTAATTTGCCCCTATCTTTTTGGGCAGAGGCTGCTAGCACAGCAAACTATGTGTTGAATAGAAGTTTGATACACAAACTTAAGGGTAAGACTCCTTATGAGTTACTTAAAGGGAAGAAACCTAAAGTTAACTATTTTAGAGCATTTGGCTGTAGATGTTTTGTTCACAATAATGATAAGAAATACCTTAGGAAATTTGAACCAAAATCTGATGAAGGAATTTTCCTAGGCTATTCTTTAGTCAGCAAGGCATATAGGATTTATAACAAATCTTCTCTTAAAATTGAAGAATCTATGCATGTTTCCTTTGATGAAACTAATATGTTTTACAAGGAGAAGAATTCTTCTACCATAAAAAATCTATAGGTTCCTACACCATGTGAGCAGCTAGATCAATTAGCTCCACATAAAGAAGGATTTCTAAATCCTGTACAACAGGATGCTGAAGAAAGTGAAGAAGAAAATCATCCAGATTTTGCTGACAGTTCAAATCAGATTACAGCAGAACATCTTCCAGCTGAACAAATTCCCCAAGTGGAAATTATTACTGAACCCACTCCAACTGTTGATCACATCATAGTTAGAGATCATCCAATATCTCAAATTATTGGTGATATTTCAGTAGGTGTGCAAACAAGACATCAAGTAAATCAGAATATGATGCACACTTGTTTTCTCTCTCAGATTGAACCTCAATCCCTACAAGATGCAGAACAAGATCCCAACTGGATCATTGCTATGCAAGAGGAGCTCAATCAGTTTGAGACAAACAAAGTTTGGGATTTGGTTCCTAGACCAAAGAATTATCCAGTCATTGGAACTAAGTGGGTCTACAGGAATAAACTAGATGCAAATGGCAACATTGTGAGAAACAAAGCTAGACTAGTAGCTCAAGGATACTCACAGGAAGAAGAAATAGACTATGATCGAACTTTTGCACCAGTTGCAAGGTTAGAAGCAATCATAATTTTCCTTGCATTTGCTGCATACAAGAAATTCAAGGTTTATCAAATGGATGTAAAGAGTGCATTTCTGAATGGAGAAATCAAAGAATAAGTCTATGTGGAACAACCACTAGGTTTCATCTCTCCAACTCACTCTTCTTTTGTATTTAAGCTTAATAAAGCTCTCTATGGTCTTAAACAAGCTCACAGAGCATGATATGAAACCTTATCTAGTTTTCTTTTAGAGAATAAATTTTGTAGAGGCATAGTAGATAAAACTTTATTTTTCAGGATACATAAAAATCAAACTCTACTAGTTCAAATATATGTAGATGATATTATCTTTGGCTCTACTGATTCAAACTTATGCAAAAGATTTTCTAATCTAATGCAATCTAAATTTGAAATGAGTAGTTTAAGTGAACTATCATACTTCCTTAGTCTTCAAGTGAAGCAAACTCCAAATGGAATCTTCATATCCCAATCTAAGTATGCTAAGGAATTAGTGAAAAGATTTGGTATGTCTGATTCTTCCACCATGAAAACACCCATGCCCTCTAATTCTGTTGTTGATACTGATGAATCAGAGAAACCTGTTGATCAGAAAGTATATAGAGCAATTGTTGGCTCACTACTTTATTTAACAGCAAGTTGGCCAGATATAATGCTTGCTACTTGTATTTGTGCTAGATTCCAAGTTAACCCCAAAGAATCTCATCTAATTTTATTAAAACGAATTTTGAGATATATAAAGGGTTGCCCTAATCTAGGACTTTGGTATCCAACAACATCTGAATTTGAATTAACTGGATTCTCAGATTCAGATTATGCTGGATGCAAAGTAGACAGGAAAAGCACATCAGGAACTTGTCAGTTTCTTGGTGATAGGCTTGTGTCTTGGTTTTGTAAGAAACAAACATCGGTGTCTACATTAACAGCTGAAGCTGAATACATAGCTGCAGGCAGTTGCTGCTCACAGATATTGTGGATACAAAATCAGCTCCTAAACTATGGTGTCAACTTAAATAATTCAATTATATTTTGTGACAATACTAGTGCAATATCTATAGCACAAAATCCAGTTCTCCATAGTACGACTAAACACATAGAGATTAGACACCACTTCCTTAGGGATAATGTGGATAAAAACAAAATTTGCCTATAATTCATCTCTACTGATTTGCAAAGAGCTGACATTTTTACCAAGCCCTTGGATGAAAAGAAACATATATTCATTATAAATCAGCTAGGAATCATAGATGGAGATTCAATCTGATAAAAATTAAGTTTTCAACTTACCCATCTCTTCATTGAATTGAAGCTTATTTTTATTTTAGCCTGTCATCATTAATCAAAATTTTTATTAGCTGAATGCCTACAAAATTGTTTCTCTTTCTAGTTCCCTTTGCACTTGATCTCTATTTTATTGTGCAGGAACAATAGCAATGACAATCTTGCATCCTTCCCTACCTCAATCAAATGTCCCTTCTTCAAGGGGCCTAGCTTCAGGCCTTCCTGAAACTAGGCAGGGGGAGACGTTTTTATGAATAAGCTCCATTTGATGCACTGTTTTGCTCAGGGGGAGTTGTTCTGTAAACTAGGCAAGGGGAGAAAGTTGAAGAACCTCCAGTCTCAGGGGGAGACACTCTCAGGGGCAGTTGCTGTATGAAGAAGCTTGATAAAGCTCACAGCAGTTTGCTGTTTGCAGTTTCTGTTTCAAAAAAATTCAGATAAAGTTCATGATCAAGTTCAGATGCAGATACAATACAGCTCAAGAGAAGAATTTGATATAGCAAATTCAGTATCAGTTATTGCTACAGCTCAGCTAATCAGAATTCAGAAATCAAAGAAAGACAAAATCAGATTTCAGAAAGATTCAGTTCAGATCAACTTCAGAAAGCTGATTTACATAGCAAATACAGTTCAGACAATTTCAGAATTCAGAAAGAAAGAATTCAGAGAAAATCAAGGTTCTGATTGTATTTTTATCAGTTTTATTTTCATTAAAATGTTTCAAAACTTAGAGTACCATTCATTTTATATCTGATGAAATATTTAAAATATATCAGATATATATGCTCTGTTGTTTTTGCTGTATTAGTGATTATTTATTTTCAATTTTTGTCAAATAGTGTCCTAACCCAAATAGGGGGAGATTGTTGGAACAACCCTATTTCTGATTTGGGCTAGGATCACTATATGTTGACTAAGGACAAAGTTTACCCCAATGTATAGTTTATGGGTCAAGAGTTTAGGTTGTTAGAACTAGAGATTTCATTCAGATTCTGCATTCGACGAACTCTACACTGCGTTTCACGAACGGCTATCTGCGTTCGACGAACGGCAAGCTCTCTGCGTTCGACGAACGACTAGCTCTCTGCGTTCAATGAACGGCCTGCGCTCTGCGGTCGACGAACAGATTGGTTCTGCGCTCGACGAACAGACTTGTTCTCAGTGGTCGACGAACCCATCTCAGCGGTCGAAGAATTTGTCTAAGTGCATCGCTCAACTAATTATATTTTGCTCAAGCTCAGCGGTCGACGAATTTATCCAGGCTCAGCGGTCGACGAATACTTCCGTTCGACGAACTCAAGTCTGCGTTCGACGAATACCTTCAGATCGATGAAAGTTCTCTACAGCTCAACAAAATTAATTATTCCAGCAAGATTCAATTGAGGTCGACGAAGTAAATGTTGTGTTCGACGAAAATCTTGAGGTGGACGAATCTGCGTTCGACGAATTTTACATAGATAGAAGAAATCTTATTTAAGTTCAGAAAGTTTCAGAAGATTATATTTATTTCATTCTCTGAACTCAGATCGACGACAGCAACGGCTCTTTCCATCAGATGAAGTAAGGAAAATATATTTCCTTTATTATTCCAAGTTTATAGCCGTTGACATTTCCTCGGAAAAGGACATATTCATGGAAAAGGAAATAATTAAACGGCGCAGCAGTTTTATGTTTCCAAAATATCTCTTCAGATATATTTATTCCTTAATATAAGGGATCTGCAATTAATGTCTGTCAAAAAATTTCAAAGGGAAAATAGGAAGAAGATATATAGCAGTTTTACACGACAAGATTAATACAAAACATAGAACAGATCTTCTGAACAGGAAAAAAAGAGAGAAATATATAGGAAGAACAGAAGAACAAAATCACACAGATCTTCATCTTCTTCCTCCTCCAGCAACACATATTTTTTGAGAACATCTTCAACACCATCTCAGTATTTCTGCTGCAAGAATCAAGAAAGAAAGAAGAAGAAGAACAAGCACAGACGGAGAAAATAATTTTCAGTCTTCTTCTTCCTCAAAGCAACACCTTCATTTTCTGAGAACAACATCAAGATCAATCTCTCAGATCTCTGCTGCAAGTTTTCAGATCTTCAAAAGAGCAACAACAATTTGAGAAACATTCTTGTCTCTCAGATTCATCTGCTACAGGAAGATTATTTCTTCAAGAAAAGGCTCCAGCAAAATCAACTGTCAAACATCTCATATCAGACAGAGGAGTTATTTTCTACATCAATATCCACTAGAGTCTTCTCTCAGCATCTTCACAGAGAAGAACATCTAAACCCCTCTCTATCCCATCTTGTACAGGGTTAAAACTCCCTTCAAAAGTTTACCTCTTGGTGGCAAGACACCTTATCAAAAATCCTGCTTGGTTCTTGGGCACCTTATCAAAAGCTCATTGGTGTGAGGTCACCTGATCAAAAATCAAAGTGGATTCCTACCAAGGGTGGTAGAAGAGTAGACGTACCCAAGTTTAGTGGGGAACTACTATAGCTCCTTGTGTCTTCTGTGTTAGTTTTACTTTTCTGTGATTGTGCTGTGTGCTGTTTTCATTATTCATTTTATTTTAGTTTTTATTTATCACTCACTCTATACACATATACTTATATCAGTATTTTCAATTCCGCTATAAAACTAAGGGAAAAGTTTTAAATTCTATTCACCCCCCCTCTAGAGTTAATTTAAGATCTAACCTCCACTTTCACATTGTCCTGGTAATAATACTACATGTCATCATTCAAAACATACTTTTACACATTCTCATCTTCAACCGAGTAACATTGGCTATGATCAACTTCAAAATCACTACGTTCCCGATGCAACACTTCCTAAATTAGATGTAAGTGAAACCCAAGTCAGTAACTAATTTGCCCAATAAACAAAAGGCAAGCCCTAATAAACAAAAGATAAGCCACTATCTATTTTGGGCTAAGTATCTTCGATATCACCATGTTATATTCGCCCCAAGTATGCAAACCATCCTTAGGGCACACAAACTTAGACTTGGGGTTCCTTCTTGAGTTTTGTTGGTACACTCCATACTTTAGACTCTTCAATGCACCTTCTACGACAACCTTATCAAGGTGAACATGTGACTCAATCCCAAACGGGTCTCTTCTGAACTTGAATTCTTATCTGACCCTCGGTGTTTGTCGTGGTGGTTGTCTCAATGTAATCATGTCACAGATACAAGGGTTGAGTCTACGAGTCCCCTACCATTCCGCTTATGTGTCAATCTCCTTAAGGCGGTCCTATCAGTTTGGATAATCCTTGATAGATGAAGTAGGGACATCGAAGTTTATGGCTTAGGTGGCCACTCTCATGTTAAGCTCCTCATTTAATCTCTTTGGGGTATCCTCATATCTTAACCAATTTCATACCTACGGTCTATCTTGGACTAGGGCATACTATAAATCGTCATGGTATGCCATGTGTACTAGTGGGGTTGAGTCTGACTCATTGACTAAAGGACTATCTAAAGAGATCTTTGCAGCCGGAGGTATTCCATGCTGAGGGCAGGGTTCGCCGCAGGCTACAAAAGAAAACTTGTCACTCGTAAGGAGATTTGGCTAAAAACATTCAGTTAAAAGTGAACTTTTTCATGTGATTTCCCCATATGGGCACACCATTGCTTCCGCTGCTTAGTTTTTCCTCAAACTAAACTCGCGTGGGGTGGCCCAGGGATTGTGGATTTCTTTTCTTCGGATCGAGCTTTCGCTTTGATACCAGTTTGTAAGACCCCATTTTTTTCACTATAAAACTGGGTCTTATGCCCAGAATTGCTGCTTTGCGGTGACACCAACACTCGGGATGGTCACCACTACAAAATGTCGATCCTGCCAGCCATATCGATCACAAAAGAAGAAAGCTACATATGAATATATAGAAGCTCAAGTCCACATCACATGAAATATTAAACCATAAATGGTAAATGTCCACAGATAATAACTGAACAAAAGGTAACAATAATAAAGGGCTCATGCCCAGTACATCATGTCCTCACTACAAGATCACTCGCAGAAGAAAACTACTAATCACTCACTGATCCTAAAACTGGTGCTCCTGTATTAGACTGGCCCGCCTCCATCTGCACCAGCCTCTAGTGCTGTTGCGTCTCCTTGATCCCCTAAAATGATATGGTCCACCGACCGTTAGTCAAAAGACTAAGCCTTATGTTCCCCACCCTCCCCCAATGGATCCTAGGCACCGAGTGGGAAGGATGAACCGGAGGACAATAAGGGGTATACAACAAAGCAGATGATGGCAGATCTAGTCTACAGGAAATGTCTACCACTACACAGTGTATAAATATAATCAAAGCAGAAATTAAAGCATGGTAAGGAGCATATAAAAAACAGTAAGTAAAGTAGTTATACAATAGAAAAATAATCATTAGTTTATAAGAATGCCCATACAAACCTTTAGACCAAGAGGTCGTTTATCAAGGCCTATCGTATAAAAAGTCCCATAACCAATTTATACGATAGGGGTAGGGGTTGAAATGCTTATGCCATGATATACAGAGTTATGTTGGGTGATGTTATGATCATACAAGTGCAACTGACACCCTTCGACTCAATGCACACAGACCTTTAGTTCCCCCTTTTTGGAGCTAACAAGACTCCCAGGATACCCCCGTAGTGGCAAACGAAAGTGGTGGGTTGGACCTCTCCCACCTCTAGGTTGGTATTCACACTACCTAACTTAGACCTATCGTACGCCTCAACGCAAAACCGCAGAGCGCCTGCGTACACTTACTGGCTGGACCACCAGACTTTCTTGGCTAAGTGTAAATCCACACTTGCCGAGTCAGCGTATCGTCGTCGGTGTGAACGACCATCAATACCAAAGACCCACCACCTTTATGCACATACAATATGATTACAATCTATCTCCGAGCCATAAGCTCCCCGGGCTAACCCGCCCGTCACCATAACCTTCTGAGCCACCGGCTCGCCGGACCAACCCATCCGCACCTACAACCATTGAGCCTACCGCTTGTGAGACCAAACCAACTAACCTCCCATAACCATGGGATGTGGGTGTGTGGGTGATTAAGACAATCATGCATAATAGTTTATTCCTGTAGTTTAGTTTTAATCTTGGACTTCCCGAGGTTTACTCTGTGAGGGGCTCGCATCGGTACTAGGAGGTACGATGGGATGATAGCCCAAACCTCCCTTTATCAAGACACTTAATGTTATTGGTAACTACCCATAAGAATACCCCTCTTATCATTACACTTGGATTAACCCTAAGTATTTTATGACTCTTTAAGGGAAAGGCGATCTTTCGTCAATCCCGAGCACAACCTTGTCCCTTAGCTTATCGGGCACACCCAACATATAGGCTCCTATTGGTGACCTCAAATCTCCTCAACCAGACCAAGTACACCATCTACCTCCCATTCCCACCTAATGGTCTACGAGTTACTCAAGTTTTACAATTTTACTATACGCAGACCAAATGAGCTATATGAGATGTATGAGAGCAGGTACTCCAAATAGTGATTCAAATGACTCATGATTATTACTGGGAGTCTATCATGATATTATGAGACTAAATCCAGAAGATCATAATTTTCCATATTTATTTGGCATTTACTATAATTTCTCCAAAATTGGCCCAGTATGAAATTGAACATGAAGTGTAAGATCTTCTTGTGATATGGACTACAAAGACTTATAGAAAATCTATGATATCAAAATAACAACAAATACAGAATTTTACAATTTTACAGTAAGGTATTGGCCTCTAATTATAATATTGAATAATTATCCAAAATTGGAGGCTAATGAAGGAACCACCAAAAATACTTATCCAAATATTATGGTAAATTTCCCAGACCTCTATAATGATCAGAAAAGTGTACTGACGGAGTTTTATAATTTTTCAAAACAATTTAGTCACATAAATAAATATTTCAAGAAAATCCAAACTAGGGCGCATTGTGAAGTAACCTACTGATAAATACTTCCAAAAATCATACGAAAATTCACAGAGCTTTCTAATGCCCTAAAATGTCTTATTACTAAGTTTCATAATTATTTAGAGAATAATATGCCCTTATTTATTTATCACAATCTTAGGGCAGAATAGTTGACTTGTGAATGAAGTACTAATTCAATCAATCCAAAATTCACAAAAAAATTATCAGAGATTTATATCATGATCATATGAGCACTACCAAATTTTCATCAACAATCAAGGTAAAATGAGCATGTAGATTCCTCTTATAAGAAAGTTCCTTAATTGATTCTTAACTAGTTCAGAGGGATGAAAAGTGCCTAAAAATTCTCATAAAAATATCTATGGCTACTAACCACCCTGAGAACTTATCCACCAAGTTCTAAATCCATCAAAGGACATATGACCCTATGCCCTTCATCAAGCCCAAAGTGCAACCCTAGGGTTTGAACTAGGGTTCTAGGGCACATCCATTCCAAATCACCCCAAATCATTGGTGGAGGTGTTTTATGTGATATTAAGTCAGTGGCCAAGGTTTCACCTCATTTTGATGAGATTTGACCACTTAACCCAACAAGTGCACTTTTAACCTAAATCCTCTTAGTTTGACCAAACTTGGGTTAATTAATTACCCTATTAAATCAATCCCAAATGAGATGAAATTTTTACCAGAGTCATATGATGATTCTAAGTACCACCCACAAAAATTTGGAACGGTTTGGAGGTCATTAGAGCCTATATTTAATTATTACATGAATTATTAAATGTTTGCAAAAACCTTAGAAAAAGTTTCTCCAAAAATTCAAAATTTTGGATATGATTAGGGGGTAGGTATAATTAGAATATTCTCCAAATTTCAGAGCATTTGAAGGTTTGGATTGATGGGGGCACTAAAATCAATCTCTGGTCA
Source organism: Dactylorhiza incarnata (assembly GCA_033032865.1). Classification (NCBI taxonomy): domain Eukaryota; kingdom Viridiplantae; phylum Streptophyta; class Magnoliopsida; order Asparagales; family Orchidaceae; genus Dactylorhiza; species Dactylorhiza incarnata. The sequence continues at coordinate 504,559 of JAWHQI010000102.1, read as the reverse complement.
ACCCTTTGTATATGTTGCACCATTTTGTGTGCTGTGGTCAGGCCACTGACCCAAATGGTGTGAAACAATTTGTAAAATAAAGTAGACCCAGCTACAAGTTTGGTGTTGGACATTTTCCCAGTAGAGGGCATTAAATATTTTTAGTAATTAATTTAAGGCTCTGTATAAAATGCGACAAAATATCAAATAATGAACTAAATCATTTCATTAAACAGAAATGATCCGCACGAATCCTGAAGCAGGGATGGATGACATCCCTTCGTCTTCCTCCTCGAGCCGACGACCAGGATTTCCCGCACCTGGGCGACCTTTGTCCCCATTTTCCTGGCCACCTGAGCGCCGCCACGGCCGTCCAATGCCACCACCACCTTCGTTGAGGTGGTGGCCGACGATTAGCGGTGGTTAGTCGACCGGAGGTGGCTGAAACATGGATATGGAGCGGAATTATAACTCCAAAAAGGGAGTTTTCGGCCTACCCAATTGGGGACCAATTGGCCCCAATCCTTGCTGATTTTTGATGTGGATCTATCCACTAGAGTAGAGGAGAAGAACCAGACCTGTGTGGAGCCTTGAAACCTTGCCGTTTGGGTGGTCCTCCATGGCCGACCTCAAGCTTTTGGATGCCATGTTAATTTCTATCTTGGGGGCTTAATTTCTTCTTGTAAGGTGGGGAAACTCCTCCTCTCCATCCACTGAAGGTGTTATATGGCTTAATTGGGGAATGGTAGGGTTATGGTATGAATTGCCATAAAGGTCATTAATGGCCATTTTCGGCCATGGTGACCCCCCCCCCCCCCCCCAATTCAGCCTCCATGTGGGCTGGAAAACCCCATAAACTTCTTGTAACAGCCAGAGGATATGAATCCCCATCAATGGGGAGATTTGGCCTCCTTTGGCTATGAATGCCATCACTCCCTTTCTTTCTCTCTCCTCCATTTTTGGGGAAAATGGTAATTTCTCTCTCCTGGTCGAATTCTATGAAATTGATTGGCAATTTCAGTAACTCCCAACCCCATTAGTTAGTGGACCACCTCAATTGGGACTATCCCAAGTGGATTGGGCTTGATTAGGTCAAAATAGGTCATTTTGACCTAAATTTAGGGTGGAGTTGACTTTGGTGAATTTGACCATTTGGGTTGACCCCAATGGGTGGATAGTGACTCATTGGCCTCTATTAAGGGTTAGGAAGGTCTAGGTAGGGTCAATTTGGCAAAGTGGAGGCCAATTGACCCACAATAGGGCAATTTGACCAAAATAGGGCTAGAGTTGACTTTAGTCAAATTGGCCACATTGGTGGCCCCATGATGGGGCTTTTAGGTCCATTGTGTTCCTAATATCCTTATAAGTGTAGTGACAAGGTCAATTTGGCTTGGTGAAAGCCAATTGACCCCAATTAGGCTACTTTGACCAATTTAGGGTTAATGTTGACTTTGGTCAACTTGGCCTTTTTGGTTGACCCCAATGGGTCCTTGGTGCTCTAAGGGAACCCCTAAAGGGTTAGGTATGCTATGGTGGGGTCAAAGGGTCATGGTGAGGCCCTAAAGTCTAACCCCAGGCTTGTTAACTAGAAATTGCTATTTACAGACAAAGGTGTTCTTCCCCTTCAAGCCTTAGGCCAAGTGGTCTCTTCAAGCTTCCTACGGTTTTGTCATGACCTAGTCATGAAAAAACTACTCAAGAGGTCTAGTTGTTTGGGGATGTTACACTAAAGGTCTGTACGCATAGAGTCGAAGCGTGTGAGTTGCACTTGTGTGAACATAGCATTAAACTGCATAACTCTGCATATCATGTCATAAGAATTGCATTTCAACCCCTACCCCTATCATATAAATTGGTATGAGACTTTTTATACGATAGGCCTTGCTAAATGACCCCTTGGTCTATAGGTTTGTATGGGCATTCTAATAAATCAATGGTTACTTTTTCTACTAGATACTTGTCCTTACTTACTGTTCTTTACTTGTTCTTTATCCTGCTTACTTATTGTTTTCTTCATATATATAAGCACTTGTGTAGTGTAGATAATTTTGTAGCTAGGCCATGCTATCTGCTTTGTTTTATACCCCTTGCTATCCTCCGTTTCATCCTCCCGCACGATGCCTAGGAGCCACTGGGGGATGGGTGGTGGGAAATGAGGCTCAGTCTTTATGACTAAGGTCGGTGGACCATATCATTTTTGGGGACCGAGGAGATGCAGCAGCACTAGAGGCCAGTGCAGATGGAGGCGGGACAGTCTAGCACAGGAGCACCAATGTTAGGATCTGTGAGTGTTTTTTAGTAGTTGCTTCCGCGAGAGATCTTGTAGTGAGCATATGATGTATTGGGCAGGAGCCCTTATTATTGCTATCTTTTATTCAGTTACTATATGTGGACCTCTGTTATTCTAAGTTTTATATTTAATGTGATGTGGACTTGAACTCTTTATGTTCACTTGTAATCTTCATTTTCTGTGATCGATATTGCCAGCAGGATCGATGTTTTGTAGCTGCGACCTTCCCGAGTGTTGGTGTCACCGCAAAGTGGCAGTTCTGGGCATAAGACCCAATGACAAAGAAAAAAAAGGGGCCTTACAAAATGTAATCAAAGCAAACCTCGATCTGATGAAAAGAAGTCCACAAACCTTGGGCCACCCCGCGCGAGCTTAGTTTGAGGACAAACTAGCAGCGGAAGCAATGGTGTACCCATATGGGGAATCACATGAAAAGTCCACTTTTAACTGAATCTTTTTAGCCAAATCCCCTTATGAGTGCCAATTTTCTTTTGTAGTCTGCGACGAACCCTACCCCGTAGCATGGAGTGCCTCCGACTCCAAACGTCGTCCTACCACCAGTGGCTCCTACTCCATTCCAGCAAACGGAGATGGACCGACATTGACTACTATATTGGATGCATTCAGGGCACAATAGGCACCAGCTCCTCAGCCAAACCCCGGGGCCAACTGGCTGAGCATCTTCCAAGGTCTTTCCCCTCCATCATACCTCGGGACAGAGACAGTTATTCGGACTGAGGAGTGGGTAGACATCATGTATGAGATGCTGGCAGTGATTCAGTGCCCGATGGATATGGCAGTACCCTTGGTGGTTTCGTGCTTGGAATCCCATGTGAAGAGATGGTGGAAGTCACTACTGGACACCACCTATGCTGGATTGGAGGCGGCTGACATCTCATGGGATGAGTTCAAGATGGCGCTGCTGAGCAATACATACCACAGTCTGCGGGAGATGAGCTAGAAGACAGGTTCCTGCAGTTGAGACAGGGTAGCAGGACATAGGTGGAGTATCACCGGGAGTTCACACACCTAGCCCTATTTGGATATTCGTATCAGTTGGATGATGCGGGCTACGTAAATAGGTTCTATAAGGGCCTCCATGACGACCTGATGCAGGCCCTCCTCTTTGTTTCTGACGGCAGCCTGGCCAAGGTCTTGGAGATGGCCAAGAAGCTGGAGGCTGACCAACACACCGTTCGAGGTAGGAGGAGGCTGACAGAGGACCAGGGAAGGAGTGGCAGAAGAGACCAGCAGAAGGGTCATTACATTGGAGAAAGAAGAACAGAGGACCGACCCCGCTAGGAGGAGAGGCAGGAGCAGAGGCAGGTAGTGTTGTCTCCTCAGCCTCTACAGATGCGGGAGATGCCGAGGCTGGGAGGTGGGCCACCTACCCTACAGGAGTGATAACAGTGTCATCAGCTGGGACACATCCATAGGAACTGCCCTCAGAGGAATGCACCATCAGCACTAAAGGCTGCCCCACAGGCCCAACATTTCAGGGGTCGAGGACGTGGACGAGGTAATGGATTCCAGGGCGGAGATCGGAGACAGAACAGGGATCAGATGTACGCCTTGGACCTGGCTCAGCCCCAGAACTCGGCAAGGGTCATCACATGTACTTTACTATTTTTCTTACAATTACTAGTACCTTGCAAACCTTAGCTTTACCTTAGCAATGAACCAAACGAACAAAAAATCACCCAGGTATAGTACTCGTCAATGGCAAGCGGACATATACCTTATTCGACATGGGTGCCTCGCAATCATTCATCTCAGAAGAATTTGTGGATGATCTGGATCAAATTCAGCACTGCACATGCATCCCCATGAAGGTGCGTGATAGTACATTATTTATAGCTATTTTATATAATATTTTAGTAGTAATTAATTAGTTTTATATAATTTTAGTTTAATATATATCTAATTTACTTTATTTTGTGTTTTCATGTAATCTGGGGCTGCTAATAACAAATTTGAGCTCACAGACGTGTTCAGGAGAAATAGAAGAACAAATCTGCAAAATTCCTCAGTACACGCCCCAGGTCACAGGCGTGACCTGGGGGCGTGACTCCAAGTCACGACCATAACCAGCCCAGCCATCTTCCAGATGCCAGAACACGCCACCACGTCAGATAAATATTACACGCCCCAGGTCACGGGCGTGACCTGGGGGCGTGATCTTCAGGTCACGAGCGTGACTCGCCCGACAAGCATTCAATACAAGCAGTTTCCGCCGCAGTACATTTCATGCTTACACGCCCTGGGTCATCGGCGTGACCCAGGGGCATGACCCAGGGGTGTAACTTCTCCCGCAACTGCAAGAATTACTCCCACTCCTGCCGTTTTCACCCATTCTCTGACTCGGTCAAGACACGCCCATGGTCACGGGCGTGACCAGGGGAGTGTAATGCAAATTGATGAATTTTGGCAGTTCCTCCCCCCCCCCCCCCAACTTTCCCGGGCTTTCAAGACGCACGTTCCGCACCTTACACGCCCTAGGTCCCGGGCGTGACCTAGGGTGTGACTTCTAAAATTTCTTCCTATAAATTCCTAGCTGCTGCCATTGTCAAGGGAATCCAGTCCATGCTTCGATTGGATCATTCTTAGCTTAGTTTTTCTGCATTTTATTAGTGTAATTTTATTTATGCAATTTACTTTATGTCTTGCGGATTGGAGTCAAATCCAATAGTGGGGTTCACCGCGTAAAGGCAAGCTTAGGGGTTTCGACTGGCCGAGGGGTCTTAATCTATCAACCTAAGGTTAGGTGGTAGTTCTCTCGAGAGAGGCTCTATCATATTTAGGGAACCTCCACGGTCAAGTTTGTCTAAGTTAATTTCTTATGAATTCCAGATTTATGAAATATTTCACTTAAGAAGGATTCTCGATCAAATGTTTCTTTCTTTCTTTTTATTATTCTTCATTAAGCCAATTATTATTTCTGATAAAATAATATTAATTTGCATGAGTAGAAGTAATCAACAGACCCGTGGAATACGACACTTGATATTTATTTATAAATATCCTATGCTATGAACGATAGGTGCTCTTGCCTATAGTTCGTAGAATTTGGAGAAATAATATATCATAAATTTTACCTATCAGTGCGACTTTCGGACGGATCGGAATTAGTAACAAGTGCCAACTGCAATATGAACGTGGAGATCAGAGGAAAACTGTTCGAAGCACCTTCGACGCTCTTGAAGATGAAAGACTTTGACCTGATCTTGGGCATGAACTGGCTGCACGGGAACCATGCAAGGATTGACTATCCGGCAAGGAGAATTGTTCAAAGGCAAGAGGACACGGAAGTAGTAGTCGAAGGTATTAGACCCCCTCCTGTCTCTTATCGTCTATTCAAGCCGCCAAGGCCCACCTACAGGGAGACGAATTGTATCAGGTGCTATTTGAGGCAATCGAGGCGAAGGATTCTATGACCAGCATACCGGTAGTGCGGGATTTAGCCGACGTATTTCCAGAGAAGCTACCGGGGCTACCACCGCACCGTGAAAAGGATTTTTAGATCCAACTGGTGCCGGGGGCTAAGCCGGTATCTAGAGCTCCTTATCGTATGGCCCTGAAGGAGCTAGTGGAGTTTCAGAGCTAGCTGCAGGAGCTGGTGGAAGCAGGGTTTGTTGGACCGAGTTTCTCACCTTGGGGAGCTCCGATGCTATTCGTGAAGAAGAAGGATGAGTCGCTCAGACTCTGCATAGATTATAGAGCCCTGAATAGGCTGACGATGCGGAACACATACCCATTACCGAGGATAGATAAGCTGTTTGACCAATTGGAGGGAGCTCCCTGGTTTTCGAAGCTGGATTTGAGGTTGGGGTACTACCAGCTATGGTTTCAGGAGGAGGACATCCCGAAGACCGCATTCAGTAGTAGATATGGGCTGTACGAGTTCACTGTGATGCCTTCCGGGCTAACGAATGCACCATCGACATTTATGAGTCCGATGAACCGGGTGTTCTAGAAATATCTCGACATCTTTGTCATCGTGTTCATCGACGACATTCTCATCTACTCAAGGATGGAAGAGGAGCATTCACGACATCTGACACTGACATTGGGGAAACTTCGAGAGCACAACATCTACGTGAAGTTCAGCTAGTGTCAGTTTTGGCTGAAGGAGGTGGCCTTCCTGGGTCATATAATTAGTGGAGCTGGACTGGCAGTAGACCCTGCAAAGATCCAGGCAATACGAGATTGGCCACCGCTGAAGACTGCCACCGACATGCGGAGTTTCCCGGGACTTGCCGGCTATTACCGGAAGTTTGTGCAAGGGTTTTCTCAGATAGCCCTCCTACTCACATCCTTGACAAAGAAGGATACTGCATTCATTTGGACGCCGTAGTGCGATGCAGCCTTCCAGGAATTGAAGGGTCGGCTTACGACGACCCTCATCCTTGCCCTTCCATCGGGGAAGGAAGGATTCTAGGTGTATACATATGCATCGTATCAGGGGATGGGTGCCATTATGATGCAGAATGGGCATGTGATAGCATGTGCCTCCCGATAGTTGAAGAATCATGAGCGAAACTACCTAGTGCACAATTTGGAGATGGGAGCGGTTATATTTTCCCTGAAGATCTGGCGGCACTATCTCTACGGTGTTCACTGCGATATATTCTCAGATCACAAGAATCTGAAGTACGTAGACACACAGAAGGAGCTGAACATCTGACATAGGTGGTGGGTGGAGTTCTTATCCGACTACCAGTACACGATGCATTACCACTCAGGGAAGGAAAATGTGGTGGCTGACGCACTGAGCAGGAGAGCTGCCACATAAGGAACGGAGCCCCAGTTGATGGCCATAGAGCTGGTACGGATGCTTGAGGACATGCATATCTCATTGGTGTCCGAGGATGACCCTGAGCTTTACGAAGAGTACTTGGTGGCGATGAGTACCACAGATGACATTCAAGACCATATCAGGGATGGGCAAAGGCATGATGCCAAGTTGGAGCCAATATTCAGGGCCCTAGAGGCAGGCATGACCGAAGATTATTCATTGAAGGACGGTCTGCTGAGTTTTAGAGGCCGAGTATATATACCGGAAAGGGGGCCGAATTTGGGATGACATTATGACAAAGGCTCACTGCAGTAGGTATTCGGTGCACCCGGATATCACCAAGATAACGGCGGACTTGAATATGACTATGTACTAGCTGGGCATGAAGAGGGACATCGCTTATTTTGTGACCCACTGCGAGTCTTGCCAACTCGTGAAGGCGGAATGTAAGAACCCGACTGGACTATTGCAACCACTCCCGGTGCCGGAGTGGAAGTTCAACGACACCGCGATGGACTTTATACATGGTCTCCCCCGATCACATGCAGGGAATGATTCGATATGGGTGATCGTTGACATGTTGACGAAGGTGGCCAGATTCATTCCAGTCAGGAAGGATGCTTTGGTCGGTGAGTTGGTATGGAGGTTTGTGGAGCAGTTTGTTCGATATCATGGCGTTCCTAGGATGATCGTGTCAGATCGGGATGGACAGTTTACATCTAGGGAGTGGAGAGCCGTGCAGGCTTACCTGGGCACCCGATTGACATTCAACACCGCATTCCATCCTCAGACAGACGGGCAAATAGAGCGTACCAACTGAACCTTGGAGGATATTCTACGCCTATGCATTCTAGACCGCGGGGAGCCATGAGAGAGATTGATGTCGTTAGTCAAGTTCTCATACAAGAACAGTCACCATGCCAGCATAGGCACGACACCCTATGTAGCATTATACAAACGGAGATGCAGGACCCCATTGTCTTGTATCCAGGATGAGGATCCCAAGGCACTCAGATCAGAGTTCGTGGAGGACACTTAGGCTCAGGTGTGGTTGATTTGATAAAGGATGCTGGAGGCCCAGAGCAGGCATGCCAAGTATTACGATGCGCAAAATCGTATGGTAGAGTTCCAGGTGGGAGATCGGCTATTCTTGAAGATACGTCTGATGCATGGAGTCTCGTGGGTATGCGCGCGGAAGAAGCTTAGTCTGAGATATATGGGGCCCTACAGGATCCTGGAACAGATCGGCCCTTTGGCTTACAGGCTGGAGCTACCGCCATAGTTAACAGGATTGCACGACGTCTTCCACGTCTCCTCACTTAGGAGGGCTCTATTACGGCCAGAGCAGCAGATATCTACTACGGAGGGGCCAGTAGCTACTGATCGGTCGGTTCACCTAGAGCCGGTCAGGATAGACGATACGGAGATGTGAGTCTTGCGATGCAAGAAGGTCCCGCTGGTCAAAGTCCTGCGGAGAAATCATGGACAGGAGGAGCACACTTGGGATCCACTAGACTTGATGCAGCAAAGTATCCGGAGCTCTTTGCAATAGGTATAATTTAAATTTTTTTTGGGATGTTACATTTAATCACTTGCGGTAGAAACCCTGCAGGCCTAACCTGAATTTCTGGGATGAAATTTTTATTTTTATGTATTGGGATTTGTAACATCCCCTAAACAACTAGACCCTTAAGATGGTTTTGTTATGATCAGGTCATGACAAAACCCTAAGAAGCACAAAAGATCATAAGAGCTTAGGCAAGAAGAAGGAAACTACAGTGGTCTGCAAATAGCAATTTCTAGTTAACAAGCCTAGGATTGGACTTTAGGGCCTCACCTTGACCATTTGACCCCACCATGACATCCCTAGGCCATTAAGGGGTCCCTTGGAACACCAAGGACCCATCAGGGTCAACCAAAGTGGCCAAGTTGATTAAAGTCAACCCTAATCCTAAACTAGTTAAAGTAGCCTATGAAGGGTCAATTGGCCTCCACCTAGCCAAATTGACCTTGCCCTTACCCTTATAAGGATATTGGGGACCCAATGGACCAAAAAGCCCCATCAGGGGGCACCAATTTGGCCAATTTGACGTAAGTCAACTCTAGCCCTGTTTTGGTCAAAGTGATCTGTGGAAGGTCAATTAGCCTCCACCTTGCCAAATTGACCCTACCTAGACTTTACTAACCCTTAAGAGAGGCCAATGGGTCACATATCCAAAAATGAGAATTTTCAGAGGAACTTATTCTAAGGTTTTTGAAAACATTTAATAATTCACATATAAATGAATTTTAGGGTCTAGTGACATCCAAACACTACCAAATTTTGGTAGGAGGTCCTTAGCATTATGATATGTCACTGGTAAAAATTTCATCCAATTTGAGATTGATTTGGTTGGGTAATTAATTAACCCATGATTGGTCAAACTAGGGGTTATTAGGTCAAAAGTGCACATGTTGGGTTTGAATTGTCAATCCTCATCCAAAAGTGATGAAACCTTGGACACTGACTTAAAATCACATAAAACACCTCCACCAATGATTTTGGGTGATTTGGGGTGGTTGTGCCCTAGGACGCTAGTTCAAACCTTAGGGTTGTATTTTGAACCCATTGAAGGACATATGGTCATATGTCCTTGGATTGACATGGAATTTGGTAGAGAGGTTCATGGGTTGGTATTAAGCCCTAGGTAATTTATCTGGGATTCTTAGAGACATTTAGTCTCTCTGAATTATGTAAGAGTCATTTAAGACACTTTCTTGCTAGAAGGAATTACATGCTCATATAGCCTAAGATGATTATGAAACTTTGGCAGTGGGTTTATATTGATGATATTATTCTCTGATAATTTTACTAAGAATTTTGCAGTGTAATATATAGTATTGGGAAATGTACCATGCAATGTTCCTGATTTAAAGAAGCACTCAACTCAATGATAAAAGCAATATGTATTTAATGTCATATCTAGCTCATGCTTGCAGAGATCAGGCAATATGCCCAGTACTTTAATAATTTGTCTAAGTACAATATCGTCGAAAAGGACTGGACATATCGTCGAAAAAGTGTATGCATATCGTTGAAATGATATGTAGAGAAAAGCAGAATGATCATATAGGTTATCGTCGAGACAACATGCGCATGATGATATCGTTGTGACATCAACACTACAACACCTCACAACGATATCAAGAAGCCGATATGAAGAAGAAGACTCAAGCACAAAAATAAGACATAATGTCGACGATATCATCGTAAAGAAGGCATGTCATAGATAAGGCTAATTAAGACAGATGTCGTCGTAAAGAAGTCTTGTCATTGGAAAGACTAAGTAAGACTGATGTCGATGTTATCGTCATAAAGAAGGCTTGACGTCGAGAAGGCTAAGGAAGGTCTCATGAAGACAGGCAGTTGCTGAAGATTTGTTTGTTGACATAATATCGATTATGTCGTCGACAAGATATGGTGGTTACAACGATATCGAGCAATCAAGAAGATTACACCAACATCAGTTAGATGACTTCATGTCGTCTTAAGTGCAAGGGGAGAAGGGATGTCCCGTATCATCGAGATATCACTATCTGAAGAAGAAGGAAGAAGACTTGAAGAACTGCCCTAGTCCAAATCAGCGACAAGTCTTGTTGTCGAGATATTGCCCATATCGTCGTAACAATGGAAATATCATCGAGACAGATTCAAAAGTTGCCAGACGCACTGTCAGCATTTAATGTCGCCGCCTGATTGTCCAATCAACGCGTGCTCTTAAGGTATGGGCGTCTATCAGTGAAGGACATCATAGGCGACCGTTAAGCGGCTCCTGCATCCTATAAAAGGGAACAATGGTTGCCCTTAAGAAAGATGTTTAAATTTTTAATAAGCGGAAAACGAGAACAAGGTCGCAGGAACACTCTCAACCAAACCAAGCACCAGAAACCAGAGACAATGAAGGAATAAGAGAAATCTTGAATCAAGTATCTTTTGTACATTTCGAGACATAAATTGCGAGACATGATTTATTAGTACACACAATGATGATGAGAGAAGAAAACCAACTACAAGAAGCTGGCGGTTACAACATGAACCCGCCAAATCGCTCGGCTAATGAAGGTTGTCCGCGCAAACTGCCAAGTCGCCAAGTTGACCGCACGACTAACCGCGAAACCAGCAATCCACAACTCAACATGTGGACTACCCGTTATTCCAATGCTCACTCTGTTCACCCAAGCAAGGCCGCCTGACCGCAGTCACTTGGCCGCTCCTAACCGCGAACAAGTTGCTAAAGAACTGAACAGAAGTAATAGACCGGCAAAGGCAAACTGCATAACCGCCGCGGTCTAAACTTTATTGAAAGCTGTAAATGAACTGAAGAGAACCTTTCTTGTCGCTAACCGCGACCTCCTGCTGCTACCCGCCACAGAATACTACCGGCTTATCCGCTGCGGTCTCCTCTAATCAAATTAGAACCACAAGCAAGCTGCACAACCTGCGAACACATCAAAGGTAAGCCTCAAACCGCGCGAACAAAAAAGTCTATCCGCACCACAAACTCATGAGCTCTCACTTATTGTTCACGTTTTTTTATGACGAGCCAGGTGGTCCTATTTATAGTAGAGGTGAGAAGTGTGGTCACCGCCTACGCGATAGGATAACCGCCCATAGCAACACCGAGGGGAAGAAGACAACTTGCGCGGCTTGCTGAGAACCCTGTCGAACAGCTCGCCGACTTAGTAACAAGCCGTGCGGACTACTTCGCAACTTCCAGCAATAGCAGCAGACACCTGCCAGCCCGTGAGTAAATAACCGGCCAGAACACAAAATCTAGAAGTAACTGCGGGTGCTAACTGCTCGATTACAACCAGAGCTGACCCCAGATGGCTGAAGAACCAAACCCATCTGCCACAGGCTAGCTGTCAGTCCAATGCGGGAAGACAACCCGCGTGGTCTCCATAATAGACCGCCCAACTTCCGCGGTTTTCCAGACCGCCCAGCCTGATGCACAAACCGCCCGACCTCCACTTACACTTCAAAATTCAACACTCCCCCTTGAAGTGGGAAGTGGAAGTCAGTCCAAGCAATCCTCGTAGCCGAGTAAATGGTCCCTTCACCAGCGGCTTCGTGAAGATGTCAGCGACATTGTCCTCACTCCGCACATGTTCAACCATCAAAGATCCCTCCAACACCTTCTCCCGAATGAAATGATGCTAGATCTCGATGTGCTTGGTCTGTGCGTGACAGACTGGATTATTAACCAGCTTGAGGGCACTCTCATTGTCACCACGTAGCAGAGTAGGACCTTGAACCTCCTTTTGGACATCCTCCACCAATCTCCTAAGCCAGATGGCTTCCTGAGCTTCCAAGGCAGAAGCCTTGTATTCCGCTTTAGTGGTGGAGACAGACACAAAATACTGCTTCTTGTTGCACCATGAAATAGCTGCCGATTCGCATAAGAAAACATAACAAGACATTGACTTCAGATCGTCTGAGTCTCCCCGATAATCGGCATCCATGTAACCATTCAAACAAAAGCCCGTGTCTCTCCCATAAAGAAGACCCACGTTTGAGGTCGACTTCACGTACTTCAGAATACTTCTTTCCGCCACCAGATTAGGTTTCCGTGGTTCCGCCATATAACGACTTACCCTACCAACATCATAAGCAATATCCGGTCTAGTATTCATCAAATATATCAGACTACCAACAAGAGCCCGGAACACCAATGGATCAGGAAAAATCCTCCCCTCATCCAGCCGAAGTTTTAGACCTACCTCCAGTGGAGTAGAGCTGCTCTTCCCATTCTGCATGCCAAATCGCTTAACGATCTGCCCCGTATAACCTTTCTGGGAAACAAGCACACCACTCTCTTTCCTCTCCACCTCGAGTCCAAGGAAATGGTGAAGCTCCCCCAGATCCTTCATCTCGAACCTGATAGCTAATTCAACTCGAAGCTTAGCTACCTCAGCCTCCGAGTTCCACGTGATGATCATATCATCAACGTACAACAACACCAAGACTTGCAGCTCCCCGATCTTCTTTACAAACAGACTCGAGTCTGAATCTGAAGCAAAATATCCATAGAACTGGAGATATTATGCGATCTTCCCATACCACGCCTGAGGTGTTTGCTTCAACCCGTAAAGAGCCTTCTTGAGCTTGCAAACGTGTCCTGGATGAAATTTTGATATGTATCCTGGTGGCTGAACCATGAAGATATCCTTGTCAATCTCGCCGTACAAGAAAGCATTCTTTACATCGAGTTGCAAAATCTTCCATCCTTGGCTAGCTGCCAATGCAATCACCACCCGTACCGAAGTCATCTTGGCTACTAGACTGAATGTCTCTTCAAAATCTTCTATGTACTGTTGAGAGAACCCTCGAGCTACAAGGCAAGCCTTATATCTCTCGATACTCCCATCAGCTTTCTTCTTCAGCTTGTAGACCCACTTACATGTCACAGGAGTAATGCCATCAACCTTGGGCACAAGGTCTCATTTCTCATTCTTCTTGAGGGCAGCCATCTCCTCACCCATGGAATCTTCCCACTCCTTGAATCCAGTGGCGTCTTCAAAGCATGACGGCTCTCGCTCATCCAAGGGACCAACAAAGAAACATGAGACGATGCTCACCTGGTTTCCGCCTGTATACCGAGCTGGTGGAATAATAGTCCTCTTGGACCTCCTAAGAGCTTTACTCCGATCCACTTCTTCCACTGCAACTTTTGGACAAGCTTTTCTTCCGGGTACACTTGGAGCATCGCTCCCCTGCTTCCAGAACCTGAAGCACCTGACCTAGAGCTAGAAGCAATTGGAGCACCTGGAGAAACAGGAAACTCCACCAGAAATTCCCTTGCAGCTTCTCCTGGTCCACCATCTACCCTTCTTTCTTGTAGCTCAACATAAGAGCTACCCTGGAATGATGTCAACTCATCAAATACCACATCCCTTGAAACCACAGATCTCCATGTCTCAGGATCCATGCATCTCCAACCCTTCTTCTGGTCATCATAACCGACGAAAACTAGCTTCCTTGCTTTTGCATCTAGCTTCGTTCTGAGGGCATCAGGAGCATGCACATAGCAGGTAGATCCGAACACACGAAGGTGTTCCACAATAGGATATATTTTGAACATCAACTCATGTGGGGTCTTCATGTTGATGGGACTTAAAGGCATCCGATTGATGACATAAGTTGCACAAGACATTCCCTCTGCCCAGAAGGACTTTGGGATACTCTTGGCATGAAGCCAAAATTTGCACGTCTCCGTTAGATGACGAATCTTCCGCTCTGCAACGGTGTTCTATTGTAGAGTGTGAGCACAAGAAAGCTCTCTCCGGATGCCATGCTTTCTGCAGAAGTTGAAGAACGTATTGGAGGTAAACTCCCCTCCATTGTAGGCTCTGAACTTTTTGATCTACAGATTAAGCCGACCTTCCACGAGCTCCTTGAACTCCACAAACTTCCCGAACACTTCCGACTTCTCCTTCAAAAAATATACCCAAGTATATCTAGTGAAAGAATCAATCAAGACCAGCATATACTTGCTGCCTCCAAGACTGGCTATTGCAGTAGGTCCAAACAGATCACCATGAATACACTCCAATGGTGTCTTGCATCTGCTTTGTGACTTGTTGAATGGAAGGCGATGAGCCTTACCATATTGATAACCTGCACTAATATGACCTTCACCGAAAGATGACAGACTAGGCAAGCTTCTCACAAGGCTTCTTCCCGTCATAGCCTTCAGCTTATCCATCCCAACATGCCCAAGTCTTTCATGCCAGATAGCAACGCTATCATTAGTCCTCATCTTATCAACATACGAACTTGTAGATAACACAAACAAGTCCTTCAACCTTTTACCAACATGAGTGACATCATCCTTCACTGCTGACATGTTTCGAAGAAACTTCACTTATGTTGGACCAAACAGAACGTGATAGCCAGCATCAACAGCGTTGGTCACTGAGAAGAGGTTTTCTTCATCCCCGGAACATGATAGACACTCTTCAACGTAAGAGGACCTCTATCTCCATTTAAAGAAACTACACCCTCCTTCTCAACTGCATGTATAGTATCATCAGCAGTAATGATATCATCATTACCTCTGTATGTCTGCAAAGAAGAGAAATTCGACTCATCTCCGGTGAGGTGATGACCACAACCCGAGTCCACAATCCAATTATCCTGATAGTTGATGGAAGCCATAGCCCAAACACAAGTGACCATCATAAAGGATCCATCACCCCAACTAACATTAACATTGGAACCAGCCTCCTCCTTTCCTGCAGCATGCCCCGACTGAAGATTGACCCTGCAGTCCTTATTGAAATGACCAAGCTTATTGCACCTGAAGCATCTAGGTCCTTCCTTCTTCTTCCCATCACGCTTATGAGCATAACTCCTCTCCTGCTGGTATGAAGTAGATGGACCATCATCTCCAGATGTCTTCTTCTTCTTGTCCCAACGCTTCTTCTTCCCTGAATATAAAACCTCATTTTCTCCCTCAGAGACAGACATTCCCGCCATCTACATAACCAAACTCTCTTGCGAAGCAAGCAAGTTTTCCATCTCCAACAACGATGGCTGATTGGCCCAGCCTTGAACAGAAGTAACAAAGGCCACATACTCCCTCCGCAAGCTGCGGATGTTGCGCCTCTTCAGCTTAGCTTCTGAGATAGGCTCATCTGGGTCCAAAGCCGAAATCTCTGCGCAAAGGTTATTCATCTTCAGGAAGAACGTTGATATGGACAAGTCTCCTTGAGTTGCATTAGCCAACTCATTTTCCAAGAATTGTAGTCGAGCTACACTCTTCTAATTGAACAAGCCATCCATGGCCGTCCAAATCTCAGCAGCTGATCGACATCCAATGATGTGATCAAACAACTCTGATGAGATAGCTCGCTTGACAGTAAACTCTGCCTTAGCATTAGTTCTCCTCCAAGCTCTCACCAGATGAGCATTTTCACCAGCAGCAACCACTTCTTGAGTTTCTTCTCCACCAACAACCTCCTAGAGGTCCTCGCCCAAAAGATAGCTCTCCATGCAAGACTTTCACTTCTTAAAGTTAGTCTGCGTCAGGAGCTCAATACCAAGACCTCTTGTTATTCCTCCTTCCATTTCTATACCACTGATAACTGTGCTTCCAGAAATCCAAGACAAATAACTGCGGCTGAATCACTGCTCAAACCTCCGTCCCCTCTGCTACCATGTTAAAATTTTTAATAAGCGGAAAATGAGAACAAGGTCGCAGGAACACTCTCAACCAAACCAAGCACCAGAAACCAGAGACAATGAAGGAACAAGAGAAATCTTGAATCAACTATCTTTTGTACATTTCGAGACATACATTGCGAGAAATGATTTATTAGTACACACAATGATGAGGAGAGAAGAAAACCAACTACAAGAAGCTGGCGGTTACAACATAAACCCGCCAAACCGCCCGCCTAACGAAGGTTGTCCATGCAAACCACAAAGTCGCCAAGCTGACCACGCGACTAACCGCGAAACCACCAACCAGCAACTCAACACACAGACTACCCGTTATTCCAATGCTTACTCTGTTTGCCCAAGCAAGGCCGCCTGACCGCAGTCACTTGGTTGCTCTTAACCGCGAACAAGCTGCTGAAGAAATGAACATAAGTAACAGACCGACAAAGGCAAACAGCCTAACCGCCGCGGTCTGAACTTTATTGAAAGCTGGAAACAAGCTGAAGAAAACCTGCCTTGTCGCTAACCACGACCTCCTGCTGCTACCCACTACAGACTGCTATCGGATTATCCACTGCGGTCTGCTTTGATTAAATCAGAATCATAAGCAAGCCGCACAACCTGCGAACCCAACAAAGGCAAGCCTCAAACCGCGCGAACAAAAAAGTCTATCCGCACCACAAACTCGCGAGCTCTTACATACTGTTCTCATTTTTTATTATGAGCCAGGGGTCCTATTTATAGTAGAGGTGAGAAGTGTGGTCACCGCCTACGCGATAGGATAATCGCCCATAGCAACAGCGGCGGGTAGAAGACAACTCGCGCATCTTGCTGAGAACCCTGTCGAACAACTCGCCGACTTAGTAACAAGCCGCATGGACTACTTCGCAACTTCCAGCAATACCAGCAGACACCTTCTAGCCCACGAGTAAATAACTGGCCAGAACACAAAATCTAGAAGTAACCGCGGATGCTAACCGCCCAGTTACAACCAGAGCTGACCCTAGATGGTTGAAGAACCAAAGCCATCTGCCACTGGCTAGCCGCCAGTCCAATGCGGGATGATAACCCGCGCGGTCTCCTTGATGGTTCAATTGGTCCTTAATTGACCTAACACAATCTCTTCTAAACCCTAAGGGGAGTATGTGAGGCCTAAATTTACCAAAGTGCACATTCAACTTTGGTGTTGAAACCGATTTCTCGGTCTCGAGTGGAGCTCGGGGCCCTCACCGAGATGAGGGGCAGCTGGCCCTTACCGGTCCCTCGGGAGAGGTAAGGTTGACGACTTGAGCAAAGAACGAAGACCCTAGTCTCAGCGAGGAGGTCCCTCCACTAACCCGGAAGATCGTTGAGCGCTTCCCCTCCCAAGCCAAAGCTAAGACTCGGGCACCTTGGAGAGCTAGAGAGCCCAAACCAAAGCGACCTAGGGAGAGAAGAGCTCAGATAATGAACCGCCCTCCTCCAAGGTGCCCTTTGAGGTCTATTTATAGATTTTAGTTTTGTGGTCTGTCAATAACCAAATCCCGCTGTCCATTCTCACTATCCGCACACCGGATTGGTCTGCTAACAGCCAAACTCCGCTGTTTGAGGAAGCTAACCGCAGACCACCAGGGGCCTCTTGGTAAAAATCCCTTCCCGGACTTTTACTGGGCGAACCGGCCTGCCCCGAGGCCTTCCTCGCGAGAGGAGCTCGCAAGCCTCTGGGTCAGTGAGCCCCCGAATTACTATCGCTACATTGCCTGGCTCGCTCGCCCGCACCACCTCGGCACATCCCAAAACGGCTAACTATACCCCAAGACGGCCTTCCTCGCGAGTGGAGCTCGCGAGCCTGCGCCACCTCGGCGAATCCCAGAATGGCTATCCGCACCCCAAAATGGCTAACTGTACCCCAAAATGGCCTTCCTCGCGAGTGGAGCTCGCGAGCCTGCGCCACCTCGGCGAATCCCAGAATGGCTATCCGCACCCCAAAATGGCTAACTGTACCCCAAGACGGCCTTCCTTGCGAGTGGAGCTCGCGAGCCTGCGCCACCTCGGCGAATCCCAGAATGGCTATCCGCACCCCAAAATGGCTAACTGTACCCCAAGACGGCCTTCCTTGCGAGTGGAGCTCGCGAGCCTGCGCCACCTCGGCGAATCCCAGAATGGCTATCCGCACCCCAAAATGGCTAACTGTACCCCAAGACGGCCTTCCTCGCGAGTGGAGCTCGCGAGCCTGCGCCACCTCGGCGAGCTTCAAGGAAGCTGGTTAACTCCCCTCCGCTGGGCTCGCTCGCCTGCGCAGTCTCTTGCTCTTCCTTGACCTACCTCGCCGGAGATCAGGGTTCGCCCCTCTGGGCTCGCCTCCTTGAGCGCGAGTGGCGAACATCGGGGTTGTACACAATCCCCGCTCTTCGCGAGGTTGTTCTAAGCTCGCGAAGATACATCCAACCCATGATGTTCGCTGATTCTGCTGACATGGCGGGAATCTTTCGGGTGGGCCCCATGCCTGAAACTATAAATACCGTCCACCGTGGCTAGTGATCGAGCCTTTCCTTCCCCTTCCTCCTCGCCGAAATCCTTCTTCCTTTAGGATGTCTTCCAAGCAGAGCGCGTTGGAACGGCTGAAGGCTTCCAGGGAGATGGCGAAAGCTCGGGCCGCCGAGCACAACGCCTGGATATTCAACCCTGCCGCCTCTTCTTCCCCCCAGACTAAGAAAGCTAAGTCGGTTAGGAGGTCGCCGGAGGAGGACGCGACATCGCCACTTGACTCGTCCCCTCCGCCGAATACCGAGCTTGCACAACAGGTATCTTTTTCCTAAAGCCTTTTCATCGACTCCTTGCTCATTCTCTTCCTTTTCGCAGAATTTTCCACCCGAGGACCGCATGGCGAGCCTCGCGCTGACAACTTCCCATGCTTCGTACCCCGCGAAGCTGGGATCGCTAGATGCTGGGGTCGGGACCTCGTCCCAACAAGCGCCTCTCTCGCAACCTCGTAAGTCGCTCGCCTCCTCCATTATTCCTGCATAAGTCCAGGCGGTATCTACGCGTTTGTGGTCCATGTAGGTACCCCATCACCGAGCCCCAAGGAGAAAGGCTCTACACCGGCGAACTCGCCGGTCCTGCCTAAGGTTAGCGTGGTGACCCCTGGCTTCGGTCTGATGGGGAAGCGAAGTCCAGGCGGCTCGCTTCTCGACGGTGTCAAAGTCGCGGAGAGAGTGGTATACCCTCCTGGTCTGGGGAAACCCCACGTCTCGGGATTCCGCGAAAACTTCCGGGGTCGGCCGGAGTCCTCGCGCAAGCCCCATCGCGAGTCCCCCTCCTCGCCAGGTTGGCATGTTTTCGCGAGCTCCCATCTCTTGCTTGCCTTCAGATCCTACTAACTCTCTCCGCTGAAATCCCAGGGGCCACCCCTGAGTCAGAGCACGGGAGGATGGATATGTCACCACCGCCTTCGCCCAGCCAGATTGAAGATTTCTTGGGTGACCCTGGCGACCCCGTGCGGATGAAAAGTCGGGTGTCCGAGGTGCTTCAGAAGCACGGCATGATGTTACGCGAGTTGGAAGAGCGGTATGACGCGGATCGGGCTGCCTTTGACGAGAGATTCGCCGTGTTGGAGGACGCGAATGCGCGCTTGATCGCCGAGGCGGAGCCGGTGCCTCGCGCCGATGTTACCTCACCCGGCGTGCACATCTCGCGGGGCGAGGATCAAGCGCACCTGATCCTGCGCGAGTTTAAAGCGCTTCGCGACTACCATTATCCGAGAGTGCCGCCGCGTGCGGGGAAGCGAGGCCGGGGTCGTTGGAAGTGGCTTCCTTACCCCTGAGACCGCCGCGGGTTGAATGCTACTATCCCGCTGTTTTTGCTTCTTTTATGACGTCTGTATGAACAATATTTGGTGTGGTAATACTCGCGAGTCTATCGTGACTCGCCTTTTATCGTTTTTCTTTTATTATTCTATTTGTTTCGGCGGTGTGCCTGTGGTTTGTTTAGTCCGTTCGCTGTGTTTGATACGTTCGCCCTCGTGGAGCGTTTGTGAGTTTTTATGCAACGCTAGGCATAGACCCTTTTTCCTCGCAGGCTGGCCGCGGCGAGCTTGGGTTCGCAAGACTACTGTACTATCGGGTAGGATTTCACTTTGTTTCCGTTATCCGCACTCCTGACGCTTCGATTCCCGTGCCCATCAGAGCCCTCTATAAATAGTTTGGATTCAATCCTCTACCCGTCGCATTTATTTCTCCCGTCTTCTCGCGCCTACGCTCATCTCCGTTCTCGCAAGATCGTGTTCGCGTTCGCTGCTCGTAGGCCGTCTTTTCCTGACTCGATGCGGACGAATCAGCAAGTGGGAGCGGATGGCGAGAGCGAGGGGCGGTCAAAATGCGCCTCAGCGTTTCAAGCCCACGAGTTCTACTGCGCGAACATCACAGCCGAGGAGTATAAGCTCGTGGTGGACCGCTATCTCCCGGAGGGTTACTCGGCTCGCTGTCCAAGCGAGAACTCCACCCTAAACGAGACCGAGGCTGACGAGCTCGCGATCCCCATCGCGCATTTTGAGAATGGGTTGCGACTCCCTCTGTGGCCTGAAATCCGTCAGGTATTTCGCCTGACCTTCTCGCTGCCTCGTGTTCGCTATCGCAACTTTCTCATCGTTCTTTGTAGGTGTTGCGATATTATGGGGTGTTGCCGAGCCAGTTGACCCCAAATGCGATTGCGGACATTGTCGCGTTCGCCTGTTATCTGCGGGAAGAGAGGATCGAGTTCAGCCTCCTCGTCTTCCGCAAGGTATTTTCTTTCCGCGCCTTCCGAGATGGGACTACCTATTTCGCGAGCCAGCACGTCACCGTCTGCGAGACGGTGAACAAGAGCCACTATTGGACCCAGAAGTTCCTCCTAGTGAAAGGACCCTTCGGCAACCTCCACTTCACCCCCATCCAGCGGGATGACGCCACTTACCGCCCTCCGAGCTCGCTGGGCGGCGCCGACGCCAAACTCCTCCAATACCTCTCCGGCAAGAACTTCGAAGTCGCCTATCTGCGGCGCAGCGTCGATTCGTTACTCTCCGTTCCTCAAGGGGAAGGTAGGGTTCGCTCGCGCCTCACTTTCTTTTCCCTTTCTTCATCGCATAACGCTTACTTTACAGGTGAGCGCAAGGTCCCCGTCAATCCCCCGCATGCGCAGGGCATCACCCTCACGGTGGATACTCTCGCGACCGCGGCGGCAGAGGCTTGCCGCGACCTTCCCGCCGTCGGGTCCGGCAAGAAGCGGCCCCCTTCTGCGAGTCAGCCGAGTTCGCGATCCTCCAAGAAGCTGAAAGGAAAGACCTCCGCTGTTAAGGATAGGAGCGCAGTCGTCTACCTGAGCGAGACCGACGGCTCGCCTCCTTCCCCTGCGGAAAAGCTTGACCCCCCGGTGAACCAGGGTGCTGGGAGTTCCTCCGTGACCCCTCAACCCAAAGGTCACAGGAACTTTGGTCTAGGCGAGAAAGTTTCCGACCTCCTTGGCGAGCCCCTGCTCGCCTGGGACCCCAATGCCAACCGAATTTCCTGCTCCACCCTTCACCCTTCCTGGGTGGAGCTCGGTAAGGCCGGGGAGGAGGCGTTCTCCATCTCCTTCGGCTTATATGGCCGCGAGGACGCCGCCGCCTACAAAGAGATGGGGCCCAGACAGTTGGTCTATGAAGAAATGCGAGCCCAATTCCGCTCGACGGAGCTCGCACATATGGCGGGGCGTCGATATCTGCAGGCGGACAGGGACATCCGCGCGTACAGGGAAGAGCTGAAGAAGGCTCGCGAGGAAATCAAGGGCCTCAAGGAGAAAGAAGAAGCGACGGAAACCCTTCTCGCCGGGATGCAGGGCAAGATGGTACGCGACCCCCGGGTTTCTTTTCTTTGCTGCTTACGATCTCTGGCCTTCCCCTAACCCGTTTGATGCTCAGGATGCCGACGTGGCCACCAAGCTCCTCGCTCGCAACGGCGAGCTGGAGTTGGAGAATATCATGTTGAAGGCTCGAGTGGATGAGCTGGTTCGCGGCGTGCTACCTCCCTCTCCTGGGCGAGTCGGCTCTCAACAGAGGGCTGCCGAAAGTGAGGAGCAGAGGCGGCGGGATGCACAGGAGGTCGCCAACCTTGTTTTCACTACCCTTAAGGATGCAAGCCTGCTAGCCGAGGACGCGATGGAGTTCACAGCGGAAGACGTCTGTCCGGACCTCTTCGCCATGGCGCCCTGGTTGGGGACTCGCAAAGACGGCGAGGGCCCTCTAGGATGAATTCTTTTCTTCTTTCCCCCTTTTCGCAAATGTATATCATTTTTGGGCTGGCGAGATTGCTGCCGAACATATAGTTATAACTTTTTGTTAACCTTTATGATCATGCTTGTGTTTATTCCTTCTCGTGGATTTCTTTTCCAACCTCATAACTAATCGTCACGTGGTGGTGCTCCCGGAGAGTTCGCGAGCGCGCGCGCCTGGGCTCGCCTCGCCGAGGTTTTCTTTTCAATGGGTCTCGCGAGCCCGGGTTATCACCGCCCGCGAGCACTGCCCGGCGAGCCTAACTTTGGTGAGTATGGATAGTCATCCCGTGAGCTGAGATTCCCTGACTAGTATTCCAACCTGTTATCTTAGTCCTTGACCCTTATTGCTAGCCTTGCCAGCCTTTCCAGGGGTTAACCAGAACCCCCCGTCTAGGTGAAAGCCCGGGAGCGGAATCGACCTGGGGCAGTCCAGCACCAACATATCCAACCTTGCCAGCCTCTCCAGAGATCAACCAGAACCCCCCGTCTAGGTGAAAGCCCGGGAGCGGAATCGATCTGGGGCATTCCAGCACCAACATATCCAACCTTGCCAGCCTCTCCAGAGATCAACCAGAACCCCCCGTCTAGGTGAAAGCCCGGGAGCGGAATCGATCTGGGGCATTCCAGCACCAACATATCCAACCTTGCCAGCCTCTCCAGAGATCAACCAGAACCCCCGTCTAGGTGAAAGCCCGGGAGCGGAATCGATCTGGGGCATTCCAGCACCAACATATCTAACCTTGCCAGCCTCTCCAGAGATCAACCAGAACCCCCCGTCTAGGTGAAAGCCCGGGAGCGGAATCGATCTGGGGCATTCCGGCACCAACATATCCAACCTTGCCAGCCTCTCCAGAGATCAACCAGAACCCCCCGTCTAGGTGAAAGCCCGGGAGCGGAATCGATCTGGGGCATTCCAGCACCAACATATCCAACCTTGCCAGCCTCTCCAGAGATCAACCAGAACCCCCCGTCTAGGTGAAAGCCCGGGAGCGGAATCGATCTGGGGCATTCCAGCACCAACATATCCAACCTTGCCAGCCTCTCCAGAGATCAACCAGAACCCCCCGTCTAGGTGAAAGCCCGGGAGCGGAATCGATCTGGGGCATTCCAGCACCAACATATCCAACCTTGCCAGCCTCTCCAGAGATCAACCAGAACCCCCCGTCTAGGTGAAAGCCCGGGAGCGGAATCGATCTGGGGCATTCCAGCACCAACATATCCAACCTTGCCACCGCAGCAGTCAAAAACACAACAAACGAAAGTAAGATATTGATTGAATGACATAATAAAGTTTTTAAGGGTAGAATCGTTTCAAATCATCCCCACTTCGAGCTCGGTCAAGGGGTATCCCTTCCACATCCCGGAGGTGATACCCCCCCGACTTGAGCACCTCGCTTACGATATATGGGCCTTCCCAGTTGGGGTTAAGCTTACCCACTGTGGCCCCTCTGCCGGCCGCATCGACCTTCTTCAGGACTAGGTCCCCCTTCTGAAAGTGTTTGACCCGGATATGTTTGTCAAAATATCGAGCCATCCGCCTCTTGACCTCTTCCTGCCTGATGGTGGCCAAGTCTCGGAGTTCTTCCACCAGGTCCAGGGATAGCCTCTGCTCGGCACTGTTACCCTCTAGCCACTCTTCATCCCCCTCGCATGCAGCGGTCGCCCGGGGGGTCTTCACCTCGAACTCTATGGGGAGAACGGCCTCGGACCCGTGGGAGAGCTTGAATGGAGTCTCCCCGGTGGCGGTGTTCGGAGTAGTCCTCATGGCCCAGAGGACGGAGGGTAGTTGTTCCACCCAACTTCCTCGTAGGTTTTCCACTTTCTTTTTTAGCAGGTTGACGATTATCTTATTTGCCGCCTCCACTTGCCCATTGCTCCTCGGGTGGTGGAATGAGGCAAACCTGAGGTCAATGCCGAGCTGAGTGCAAAAGCCGACGAACTCTTCACTCGCGAACTGTGGCCCATTGTCCGTCACTATGGCTAGAGGGAGTCCATGTCTGCAGATTATTTCCCCCCAAACAAAATTCCTTACAACCTGAGAGGTCACCTTAGCTAGCGCCTTCGCCTCTACCCACTTGGAGAAGTAGTCGATCATGACTAGCAGGAACTTCCTCTGACCGCTGGCTTGGGGAAAGGGGCCGACCAGGTCTAACCCCCATATGGCGAAAGGCCAGGGAGCCGTGATGGACCGGAGCCTCTGAGCGGGGAGGAGCTGGAGCGGAGCATAGAGTTGGCACTTCTGACACTTCCTTGTGAACTCTGCTGCATCCTTGCTGAGAGTGGGCCAGAAGTAGCCTTGTCTCAACACCCTCCCTTCCAGGGTCCGACTCCCGGAGTGACTGCCGCACTCCCCGGAGTGAATTTCTTCCAGGACCCTCGGGACCTCTTTCTCGGAGACACAACGAGCCAGAAGTCCTGAGAGAGTCTTTCTATATAGCCCCCCTGCATGCAAAGAGTAATAGGCGGACTTATACCTGAAGCGCCTCTTGTCCACATCCTCTCCAGGGAACTGTCCGGAGGATAGGAAGGTGATGAATGGATCCATCCACGAGGCCTGCTGATCCACTTCCATCGACTCTCCCTCCTCGATGGAGGGCCGGAAGAGTTCTGAAGTCGTTCCCCCCGCTCGAGGACCGAACTTGGCTAGGAGGTCCGCCTGGGTGCTCTCCTCCCTCGGCACATGTTTGATTGAGAAGGTGCGGAACTGCCCGATGACTCCCTTAACCTTCTCCAGGTATAGTAGGAGGGTTGGATCCTTTGCTTCAAACTCGCCTTTGATCTGGCATGCCACCACCATGGAGTCTGTGGAGACCTCCACGTCCTGCACACCCAGTTCCCGGGCCAGCCGAAGGCCCGCTATCACTGCTTCGTACTCCGCCTGGTTGTTGGTAATTGGGAAATGGATGTTTAAGGCTTGCTCAATCCGAGTCCCCTGAGGACTCACTAGGACTATTCCCCCCCCCGAAGGAGTGTTTTCCCGACGCTCCGTCCACCAACATCTTCCATGCTTCCGGGGAAGGTGGCTCGTGCTCCTCCACTTCGGCCGCGTAGTCGGCCATGAAGTCTGCCACTGCTTGAGCCCTGATGGATGTCCTGGGTACGGAGGTGATATTGAACTCGCTTAATTCCACGGACCACTTTGCCAACCTTCCTGAGTGTTCCACCCCTTCCATGATTTTGCGGAGCGGATGGTCGGTCACTACTTTAATTGAATGGGCTTGAAAGTAAGGCCGGAGCCTCCGGGCCGATACCACCAAGGCGAAGGCTAACTTTTCTAGGATTGGGTATCAGAGTTCCGCCTTCTTCAGCACTCGACTAACATAGTAGATTGGGAACTGTTTCTTCCCCTCCTCTCGGATTAGCACGGAACTTACTGCCTCGGATCCTACCCCTAGGTATAGAGATAGGTCCTCTCCTGGTCTCGGTCCCTGGAGTAGAGGGGTTTGAGTGAGCTGTTCTTTCAGGGCTTGGAAGGCCCTCTCGCACTCCGGGGTCCATTCGAACTTCTTGTTTCCCCGCAGTACTTTGAAAAAAGGTGCACATTTTTCTCCCGCCTTGGAGAGGAATCTACTGAGCCCAGCCAATTTCCCTGTGAGGCTCTGGACCTCCTTCGGGTTCCTCGGCGACTCTAACTCCATCACCGCTTTAACTTTGTCCGGGTTGGGCTCCACTCCCGTGGGGGTGAGCAAATGGCCCAGGAACTTCCCTCGGCTTGCCCCGAAGACACACTTCAAGGGATTGAGCTTCATCTTGTACCGCCGCAGGGTCCCGAATGTCTCTTCGAGGTCTCGGAGGTGGGTCCCGAGGTCTCGGCTCTTAACCATGAGGTCGTCGACATAGACCTCTAAATTTCTTCCTTTCTGTTCGCGGAAGACCCTATCCATCATCCTTTGGTATGTTGCCCCTGCGTTCTTGAGCCCGAAGGGCATCATCTTATAGCAATAACATCCATCCCCCGTGATGAAGGAAACGTCCTTAATGTCCGGGGGATGCATGCGGATTTGATGGTAACCTGAAAAAGCATCTAAGAAGGACATTACAGTAAAACCGACGGCTGAGTCAACCAGCGCGTCGATTCTGGGCAAGGGGTAGCAATCTTTCGGGCATGCTTTATTAAGAAGTGAAAAATCGATACACATACGCCACTTACCTCCACCCTTCTTTACCATAACGACGTTGGAGACCCAGCCTGGATACTGGATCTCCGATACAAATCCGGCCTGCAGGAGTTTGCCCACCTCCTCGCGGATGGGCCCTTCTAGCTTGTCTGCGACGACTCTCCTCTTCTGGCGGATGGGACGGGCACCGGGGTCGAGGTTGAGGCGATGGCACGCCACATCTGCATCGATCCCGGGCATTTCGGCGGCGCTCCAAGCGAAGACGTCCACGTTCTGTTGCACGCAAGCTAGAATCTCCGCTTGATCTCCTGGGCTGAGTCCTCCGCTGACCCGGACTTTTTCCACCACCCCCAGCCGGGTGACGACCTCGAGTTCCACGACCTCATCCACGGCCTCCAACCGGGACTGCTCCCCCCAAGCCTTCTCTTCCTCGGCACAAGCGGGAGCTTGAGTCTCTTCCTTGACTTCCTTCCCTACCACCATCAGCTCTTCCGTCCTTCTCTCTTGGGCCTTCTTCTCTTCTCCCTTTCTCTCCGCCCGGGGTACCTCAGCTACCCCTTCCTGGACATGCACTTCACCTCCCTTCTTCTCTTCAGCCACCTCCAGACCTCCGGCTTCGGCTACCTCCTCCATCACCTTATCCCACTCCTCGGCTTCTCCCATCCAGGAGATGGTGTTGACGGCCGTCACGTAGCACTGTCTTGCTACCTTGGGATCCCCCCTGACCCGCACCTGGACCCCTCCGTCGTTGAATTTGAGGCACTGATGAAAAGTGGAGGGGACGCAACGGAACGCGCTGATGAGTGGCCGTCCGAAGATGGCGCTGTAACTGCTCGGGGCGTCCACTATGACAAAGCGACCGTTCCGAGACTGCCCACCCAGGGTCACATGGAGCCCTACCCCTCCTTCTACTTCCTTCCTCTCTCCCGAAAATCCGAACAGAGGGCCATCCGAGGCCAACACCCTTCTGGGCTCCACCTCCATCTTGTCGAATGCCTTCTTGAAGATGACATTGACCGAACTCCCATTGTCCACTAGGATCCGGGAGACGGTGAAGTTCTCGATCGCCGTCTGGATGACCAGCGCGTCGCAGAACGGGTCTTCGTAGCTCGGCATGTCCTTTTGGGTGAAAATAATTTTCTCGGTTGGGGGTGGAGCGGTGGATGTTGACTCCACGCTCCGGCGGTAGATGGTATGGAGACTAGCCTTGCGGGTCGCCTCCACCCCTACCCCCCCATGGATCACTCCGATCCCTCCCCTGTTCCCCAGATCTGCTCTATCCTCACATCTTTCATCCTCCTCCCGAGGTTCCACCTCCACGATCCTTAATGGCTGCTGCGGTGGTGGTGCGGGTGCTCGCCCCCTCTTCACCTCCAGGAACTCCGGACAGGTGTCCGTGGAGTGGCCTTCCACATCGTGGAAGATGCAATAGGGCACCGCCGCTTCCCTTGCCCCGGTCTCTGCTATCCTGTTCCTTCTTCTCCTAGCGGCCGCCGCCTCCGCTTCTCCTCTTCCCCTTCCTCTTCCCCGGCCAATCGCCATGGCCTGTTGAGGTGGGGGAGGCAACTGCATCGGGCCTTGCCTCCACCCCAACTGGGGGGGTCTCCATTGTCCCTCGAAACGGTTACCCCTTCCTGGGCCATAACCCCTTCCTTGCCCCTGCACTCCTCCACCCTGCGGCCTCCATCCCCCCTCCGGGGCCCGGGGCTCTTCTCTTCTTCTGACCTCTTGCTGCCTCACCTCCGGCTCACCGAGCTTGGCCAGCCTCTTGGTGAGCTCTGGGTTGGCTTCTTCGCTTGCTACTTCCTCCGCCACCCTCTCCATCAGCTCCTCATAGGAGACGGGGGCCTTTCTTTTCAATGCCATCTTGAAGAAGCTTTCCTTCAACCCGACCGTGAAGGCGAGTTGAAGTGCAAACCCGGGCACCTCCTGAGTGAGCTGCACTTCTTCCTGGAACCGATCCGCGTACTGAGCCAACGTCTCCCTGGACTCCTGCTTCACCGCGAAGAGGGCATCAGCGTCCTTCTTCCTCCTCTTTGAAGTTGAAAATCTCAACAAGAAACTACGGCGCAGGTCCTCGAACGCGTAGATGGAGCCTGCCGGAAGCGAATGAAACCAGTCCCTGGCCTTCTCCTTGAGAGTGACGGCGAAGAGCCGACACTTGAAGGCATCGGACATCGGCCTGATGGAGACCGAGTCCTCGAAAGACTGCAGATGCTGAACTGGGTCATCTCTGCCATTGTAGTACACTCTATCCCATTCTCCGAATCCCGCCGGAACGGGCGCAGACAACACTAATTCGCAGAAGGGGCTTCCCCCTCCTACCATCTTCTCTTGCTCGGCTCGCGGACCCAGCTCGCTCGCCAAGCTTGGGATCGCACTCGCGAGGGCGACGCTCGCCTGAACCACCCCGGCTGTCGTCGCATTTTCCTGGCGTGCGCTCGCCTGTGTCGTGCTCGCTGGGGCAGAGCTCGTCGGCACCGAATTCGCCGGCGCGGAGCTCGCTAACACCGGGCTCGCCGGACTGGCGAACAACACTCGCCCTTCCCTGTCATGTCCTGGTTCAATGGCAACTTCTTTTCCAGCCCTTCCTCCTGGTGCCCTCTCGCCGACTGCTGTTGGGGGAGTGGTCGCCTGAGGTGCCGGGGTCGCGAACTCACTCCGCAGAGCCGTGACCGTGAACCCCAAGGTGTCGAGAACCTCCTTCCTGAAGTCCGCGAACATCCTAGCCATTGCCTCCTGAGGGGTCTCGCCGAACTCCTCGCCCTGCTCTTCATCTCCAGCCATAACTCTTCTCTGGGACTTTCTTGAACCAGCCGCGCTCCACGCTCACCGCACCAAAATGTTGAAACCGATTTCTCGGTCTCGAGTGGAGCTCGGGGCCCTCACCGAGATGAGGGGCAGCTGGCCCTTACCGGTCCCTCGGGAGAGGTAAGGTTGACGACTTGAGCAAAGAACGAAGACCCTAGTCTCAGCGAGGAGGTCCCTCCACTAACCCGGAAGATCGTTGAGCGCTTCCCCTCCCAAGCCAAAGCTAAGACTCGGGCACCTTGGAGAGCTAGAGAGCCCAAACCAAAGCGACCTAGGGAGAGAAGAGCTCAGATAATGAACCGCCCTCCTCCAAGGTGCCCTTTGAGGTCTATTTATAGATTTTAGTTTTGTGGTCTGTCAATAACCAAATCCCGCTGTCCATTCTCACTATCCGCACACCGGATTGGTCTGCTAACAGCCAAACTCCGCTGTTTGAGGAAGCTAACCGCAGACCACCAGGGGCCTCTTGGTAAAAAATCCCTTCCCGGACTTTTACTGGGCGAACCGGCCTGCCCCGAGGCCTTCCTCGCGAGAGGAGCTCGCAAGCCTCTGGGTCAGTGAGCCCCCGAATTACTATCGCTACATTGCCTGGCTCGCTCGCCCGCACCACCTCGGCACATCCCAAAACGGCTAACTATACCCCAAGACGGCCTTCCTCGCGAGTGGAGCTCGCGAGCCTGCGCCACCTCGGCGAATCCCAGAATGGCTATCCGCACCCCAAAATGGCTAACTGTACCCCAAAATGGCCTTCCTCGCGAGTGGAGCTCGCGAGCCTGCGCCACCTCGGCGAATCCCAGAATGGCTATCCGCACCCCAAAATGGCTAACTGTACCCCAAGACGGCCTTCCTTGCGAGTGGAGCTCGCGAGCCTGCGCCACCTCGGCGAATCCCAGAATGGCTATCCGCACCCCAAAATGGCTAACTGTACCCCAAGACGGCCTTCCTTGCGAGTGGAGCTCGCGAGCCTGCGCCACCTCGGCGAATCCCAGAATGGCTATCCGCACCCCAAAATGGCTAACTGTACCCCAAGACGGCCTTCCTCGCGAGTGGAGCTCGCGAGCCTGCGCCACCTCGGCGAGCTTCAAGGAAGCTGGTTAACTCCCCTCCGCTGGGCTCGCTCGCCTGCGCAGTCTCTTGCTCTTCCTTGACCTACCTCGCCGGAGATCAGGGTTCGCCCCTCTGGGCTCGCCTCCTTGAGCGCGAGTGGCGAACATCGGGGTTGTACATTTGGAGGATTAGGGCAAAATCAACAAAACCCCCAAATCGCCCCTAAAGCCCAAAATGTGCGATTAAGCCCCATAGAGCCTCACCATGACCTAATTTCCCTTGGAATAGGTACATAAGGGTCTAGGAACCAATGTAGGATATCAACATTAGTTGGGGTGAGCTTGTGTCAATCCCAAACTCAAAAGTCTCAATTTGATCTGTTTGGGTCAAGTGAGGCGAGATCAAAACTTATTGGACTTAGCCCGACCCAAGATGTTGGGTTTTTCTACAACCATACATCGTATGTAGGCGCAACGGAAATAAACAGAATAACCCAAAAGAATTTGGATCGGGCCATGAATATTGAATCAAGAAGTTAACAAAATTGCTAGGTATGAAAATTACCTTTGCGGAGTTGGATCAAATCCAACCTAGATGCTCCAAGAAGATAAGTCCCGTCGTCGGCTGTCCGAGTCCTCACGTAGAATAATGTCTACGTCTCTACAGCAGTCCACACGAGCCGGGAGAAGAAGACTACACCTTGCGCTTCCACGGATTGCTAGATCCGCTTCAGGAAGAACAACACCGACAACAATCGTCGGAGAGGAGGTCGCGGAGGCGAACGGGCGGCGGAACTCTTCCGTCGGCTAGGGCGAGAGGCGGAACTCTTCCATCGGCTGGATTCCTTCGTGAGTTATGAGAACCCTAAAAGAAGATCTATTTAAACCCAAAGCATAAACAGGCTTCTAGAAGAATCGCTATCTGCAGACCACACAACAGAATTGGGGTTTCTGTTACAATTCGTCGGGATTCCACGGAACAGCATTCGTCGAGTTTTCACGGGACAATTCGACGAATTCCGAGGAATCACATACGACGAATCCCGACGAATCATATCCGTGAAAACCCGACGAATTCTATCCGTGTAAACCCAACGAATTCAGACAGCAACATTTGCTGGACCTCCCCCATTCTATATGGTGATTGGTAACCTTTACCAACACAGTCAATCTTCCATCTTCTCCACATGCTCTTATGTGCAACCCTGCAGGCTCATATCGCGTTGGCAGTGAGATTACTTGTTTGACCACTTCTAGATCACAATGGTAACTCCAACAGTCTCCCACTTGATCTTGAAAGTATCAAACAAAAACCTCACAAACAATGAGCGGCATCTAGCAATGCACCATTGCTCCCCAAGCAATAAGAGTTCATAACTCATAAGCCTTTATGGCCAATGTTCCAGTGTTGTCTTTGTCCCTTACATCCGGAAAGAACTAGAGGCATGGACCGCGTCACCCTCTTAATAGCTCAATCCAAGTTTCTTGATCTAGAACGGACTTCCAGAGAATGGTGAGCTCATTATCACATATTGACTCAACCAAGCATGGCCATGCATTTCTCAGTCCAATTCCATCAAGGGGCCCATGGATGCAACTCCTGTTATATATAAGGACAAATCCCATATCTGCTCACACCCAAACACCCAAATGATTCGTAACGTACCCAACGACCACCCTTATCATCAACCTTCTTCAAGGAAGACTTTAGATGACATCAAAGCACGCTCTTCCTCACTCGATGAATGCTGTGACTTCAGGTCAAAGGACCACAACACCATTGTCAAATGAGACCTACTTGTGACACTTTTAAGTAACAATCCACAAAGTAGTCTCAGGTTGGGTCTGTCCAGTACAACTTGTTCACTAATAAGTACCCACGTGATGACTTGATATCACAATATCATGACCTGTGAGAACCGGTCATCAGTCAACACACATGCTAGTCTTAATGTATCATCATCACCCTTAGCTTCTACGATGATACCTTGACCAGGGACCTTTTAAGAATGAAGCTTCGAAATTATAGGCTCTCACATTCAAGTCACGTACTTGATGTCCTATGGAAGCGAACATTCTAAGGGTATTTATCACGAATTTTATGCTATCATATAGAAACAGTATATCATAATAAAAGAATTTGCCATTAATTGTAAAAGGAAATAATTGGTCATATGAATAATAAACAGCCAACATAATATATATTTTACATGCAACCCACAAGACTCCCACTAGAGTTGATCACTCAGGTATCGTATACCCATTGATCTAGTATGACCATCATGCTTTCTCTGCGCGAGAGGCTTTGTCAGTGGATCTGCAATATTCTCCTCAGTCAGCACTCTGCAAATGTTCACATCTCCTCGTTCGACAATCTCACGAATAAGATGGAACCGCCGAAGTATGTGCTTGGAGCGCTGATGGGATCTAGGTTCCTTAGATTTTGCAATTGCACCATTGTTATCACAGTAGAGAACTACGAGACCAACAATGCTAGGAACTACATCTAGCTCGCCGATGAATTTCCTAATCCATGCAGCCTCCTTCGCTGCATTTGCCGCAGCGATATACTCGACCTCAGTTGTAGAATCATCAACTGTCTCTTGCTTGGAACTCTTCCAGCTCACAGCTCCTCCATTCAGGCAAAACACAAACCCTGACTGAGACTTCGAATCATCCCTATCAGTTTGGAAGCTGGCATCCGTGTAACCACTTACAACGAACTCTTCCTTTCCACCATATACCAAGAATACATCCTTAGTCCTTCTCAAGTACTTCAGGATATTCTTTACGGCTATCCAGTGACATTCACCGGGATCAGACTGATACCTGCTAGTCATGCTCAAAGCAAAAGAGACATTGGGTCAAGTACATAACATTGCATACATGATTGACCCAATTGCTGAAGCATATGGAATCAACTTCATGCGGTCCTTATCTTCACAAGATTTTGGACACTGGTCCTTAGAGAGATTCACACCACGAGACATTGGCAAAAATCCTTTCTTGGACTCAATCATGTTGAACCGCTTCAACACCTTCTCAATGTACGTACTCTGGGTCAAACCCAGCAACTTCTTCGATCTATCTCTATAGATCTTAATACCGAGTATGTAAGTCGCTTCACCCAAGTCCTTCATAGAAAAGCAGTTCCCTAGGTTGTTCTTAACAACTTTCAGGGTAGGTATGTCATTCCCGATCAACAGTATGTCATCTACATACAATATCAGGAAGACAATAATGCTCCCACTGATTCGCTTGTAAACACACGGTTCATCCTCATTCTTGACAAAAACAAACTTCTAGAGGCCTGTTTCAATCCATAGATGGACCTGTTCAGCTTGCATATTTTAGTGGCTTCATTTGGGGATACAAAACCCTCGGGTTGTGTCATGTACAATTCCTCAAGGAGGTTTCCATTTAGGAAAGCCGTTTTGACATCCATCTGCCAGATCTCGTAGTCATAATACGCAGCAATAGCAAGCAATATCCTAATGAACTTTACCATGACAACATGGGAAAAGGTCTCATCATAGTCAAAACCATGAATTTGCTTGAAACCCTTAGCCACCAGTCGCCCTTTGAATGTATATTCATTCCCATCCATGTCGGTCTTCTTCTTGAAGACCCACTTACACCCTATGGGTCGTACCCCTTCAGGTGGTTCCACCAAGTTCCAAACTTGGTTTGTATACATGGAGTCCATTTCGGATTTCATAGCCTCAAGCCATTTGTCGGAGTCCGATCCATTCACAGCCTCTTGGTAGGTCGCTGGTTCATCATCATGATCCATAAGCAACACATTACCTATTTGAGACACGAGAAATCCATATCTCTCAGGCTCAAATCTTGGTCTACCAGATCTACGTAGGACATGTGTCTCTTGAGCAGGTTCTCTAGCTACAATATCTTGTAGTCCTGGCTCAAAATCCAATTCTGGTTCATTCACTACTTGTGGTTCTTGAACTTCTTCAAGTTCTACCTTTTGCGTCTTTCTTGACAAGAACTCTTTCTCCAAGAAGACACCCGTCCTTGCGACAAACACTTTGCCCTCAGACGGTAGGTAAAAGTAATATCCTTTCATTTCCTTAGGATATCCCACCAGATAACACTTATCTGATTTGGGTTCCAGCTTGTCAGGCATTTGACGTCGTACGTATGCCTCACAACCCCAAATTTTAATGAATGACATACTGGGACGCTTCCCAGTCCATATTTCATATGGTGTCTTTAGAACCGTTTTCATCGGAGCGCGATTCAGTGTCATTGCAGCAGTCTCTAAAGCAAAACCCCAAAAGAAAACAGACAAGTCTGCATGACTCATCATCGACCGTACCATGTCTAACAGAGTACGATTTCTCCTCTCAGACACACCATTATGCTGCGGTGTCCTAGGTGGAGTGAGCTATGATACAATACCACACTCTTTCAGATGATCACGGAACTCATGACTCAGGTATTCGCCACCTCGATCAGATCGGAGTGCTTTAACCTTTTTACCCAATTGGTTCTCCACTTCATTCTTAAACTCTTTGAACTTTTCAAAAGTTTCGGATTTGCACTTCATAAGATACACATATCCGTATCTACTGAAATCATCAGTAAATGTAACGAAGTAGAAATACCCACCTCTAGCCATAGAACTCATGGGTCCGCATACATCACTATGTACTATACCCAAAATATCCTCAGCCCTCTCAGTATAACCAGTGAAAGGGGCTTTAGTCATTTTGCCTAATAAACAAGACTCGCATCGCTCAAATGATTCATAATCAAATGAGTCCAATAGTCCAGCTTTATGGAGCTTGGATATGCGCTTCTCATTTATATGGCCCAAACGACAATGCCAGAGATATGTAGGATTTGAGTCATTTGTTCTTATTCTTTTATTATTATCTACATTATAGATCGGATGGTCTAGGTTCAAAACATAAAGACCATTAAACAATTGAGCTACAGCATAACAAACATCATTCTTAAATATAGAACAACAATTGTTCTTAATTATAAAAGAAAATCCAATCATGTCTAAGCATGAAATGGATATAATGTTTCTAGTTATGGCCGGAACAAAATAACAATTATTAAGTTCTATTACAAGCCCGCTGGGCAAAGAAAGACGGTAAACCCCTACGGCTACAGCAGCAACTCTTGCTCCATTGCCGATGCGCTAGTCCACCTCTCCTTTACTCAGCAATCTCCTCCTTCCCAGTTCCTGCACATTTGTACAAATGTGAGAACCACATCCGGTATCCAATACCCAAGATGAAGGAGCAGAAAGGTTTATCTCTATAACGTAAATATTCGAAGCGGAAGTCATACCTCCCTTCATTTTTTGCAGACCCTCAATGTACGAAGGACAATTCCTCCTCCAATGACCAGCCTTGCCACAGTGGTGGCATTTCCCTTCCTTCACGGTGCTCTTCTTTTTCAGCGCAGAAGATTTGGGCTCAAGATGTGACTTAGGTCCCACCTTCGTCTTCTTGAAGCCCTTGGCCTTAACCTTGCCTTTATGTACCATCAATATGGGACTAGCAGGCTTGGCCTTCTTCATGTTTATCTCGGCAGTTCGCAACATGCCTAGGAGCTCGGGCAGTGTCTTGTCTATTTCATTCATGTTGTAGTTCAAGACGAACTGCTCATAACTATCCAGCAACGATTGCAGGATAAGATCTGTGGCCAACTCTTGACCCAGATGAAAACCCAGTCTCTCCAGGTTCTCTATATACCCAATCATCTTGAGTACGTGAGTACCAACCGAGTCTCGAGCTCCCATTTTGCACTGAAATAAGGCCTTCGTGACATCGAACCTCTCTTGACGAGCTTGACCTTGAAACATTTTCTTTAGGTGCTCGTCAATCTCCTTGCACCCCATGTTCTCGTGTTGCTTCTGAAGCTCAGAGTTCATGGTGGCAAGCATAAGGCACTCGACGTCTAAGGCGTCATCGGTATACTTCTTATAAGCATCCTTATCAACACGGGACGAGTTCCCTGTCGGCACATCGGGGGCTTCTTCTTCCAAGACGTAGAGCTTTCGCTCTTGCCTGAGAATAATTCTCAGGTTCCTATACCAGTCCATGTAATTTGTCCCACTAAGCTTGTCCTTCTCAAGGATAGCTCTTAGGGACAAGGTGGAATGTGAACCACTTGCCATGGAATTCTCCAAGAATTCATGCAGAATTTAATCAGTACCAAAATTTCAAAATACAATTTATTTTAATTTGGACTTCAATTAAATACTCCCACTATTTTATTCAAATTGATAGCCCTCACTATCAATTCGGAGAGTCCATGCGAGCTACTCTCTTAGTGGACAAGATCCATATTTCACCAACACCACGAGTCCGCTTTGGCGTTCCTCTCATAATGCGGTTATTTAGGTAGGCAACGCTTGCCAATTGCATCCTCATGCAACTCTTGTATGGCTGGTGAATAACTCCTTATTCGCATCCATCATATGGTGCATGCCAACCCTATGCCTCTAGGCACTCAACCTTTGAGGTCACCTGGTTAAGTTAGACCCAATGTCGACAGTGGGATATCAAAATTATCCGCTCGCACCCTTACCAAGATAGATTAATGCACCTTGCTTTGGCAAGCCCACACTTCATCGATCGAGGCAGGAAGAGTGTCATCCATCGGAAGGCATCCGAACACTTAATATTTGATGAAGGGATTTTAATATTTAATAATAGGTTAACACTTAACCATGATCAACATTTGATCAAAGTGCACATCCACAGAAAAACAAGCTTTCTAAAATCCACATGCATCCCTTATGTGCACAACATAAGACTATCAACCTTTGATAGAGGAAAGGGCTAAATCTGGACATTTAGAACTCTTCCAAATCTTCAGATTTACATGCATTGGACAAAGGCAAAGACAACTCGACTTAAAGCAGTAGACAAGCTCGTCTCTCATTGTTGGATTCAAAATCCAAAACAATACAAGGGTTCATTAACCACTTGAGGGACGGTTACTGCTAAGGAGACAACAATTTCTAACAATTAGAAATTACCACGAAATCCCAGACGTTCCTGGCGGGGTTCCAAGGGGCCGCGCCCCTGGCGGGGTCTTAGGGGCAGAGCCCCTAACAGGGTCCAAGGGGCAGCGCCCCTGGCGGTTGTCTCGCTGACCGATCAGCGAGCGGGGTTAAGGGGCAGAGCCCTTGCGGGGTGCGGGGCAGAGCAAATGTGATATTCCAAGAAGAAATCTTGACATTATTCTCGCTTCCAAATACCTAAATTTGCACGTACTGGAATAACCTAACTTCTGAAACAACATTCATGACCAGAACCTCCCTCTGATACCACTGTTGGGTTTTTCTACCACCATACATCGTATGTAGGCGCAGCGGAAATAAATAGAATAACCCAAAAGAATTTGGATCGGGCCATGAATATTGAATCAATAAGTTAACAAAATTGCTAGGTATGAAAATTACCTTTGCGGAGTTGGATCAAATCCAACCTAGATGCTCCAAGAAGATAAGTCCCGTCGTCGGCTGTCCGAGTCCTCACGTAGAATAATGTCTACGTCTCTACAGCAGTCCACACGAGCCGGGAGAAGAAGACTACACCTTGCGCTTCCACGGATTGCTAGATCCGCTTCAGGAAGAACAACACCTGCGACAATCGTCGGAGAGGAGGTCGGCGGAGGCGAACGGGCAGCGGAACTCTTCCATCGGCTAGGGCGAGAGGCGGAACTCTTCCGTCGGCTGGATTCCTTCGTGAGTTATGAGAACCCTAAAAGAAGATCTATTTATACCCAAAGCATAAACAGGCTTCTAGAAGAATCGCTATCCGCAAACCACACAGCAGAATTGGGGTTTCTGTTACAATTCGTCGGGATTCCACGGAACAGCATTCGTCGAGTTTTCACGGGACAATTCGACGAATTCCGACGAATCACATACGACGAATCCCGACGAATCATATCCGTGAAAACCCGACGAATTCTATCCGTGTAAACCCGACGAATTCAGATAGCAACATTTGCTGGACCTCCCCCATTCAATTTGGTGATTGGTAACCTTTACCAACACAGTCAATCTTCCATCTTCTCCACATGCTCTTATGTGCGACCCTGCAGGCTCATATCGCGTTGGCAGTGAGATTACATGTTTGACCACTTCTAGATCACAATGGTAACTCCAACACAAGAGTCCAAGATCAAAGCCCATAATACCTCTACTCTGATATATCTAGGAATTCAAGACTATGGAAAAGTTTATATAGGGCGCCTAATCACAAAAGTACAAGAGAGAGAGAGAGAGAGAGAGAGAGAGAGAGAGAGAGGTGAATGAGGAATTTAGGTATTGAGTGCCAATTGGCACTCAATTGATTCCCCAAAGCAATTCCCTAGCTGCAAGGATTAAATCCCAATAGAAATTTGATGAGGTGGAAGTTGGTGGAAGGGGAGAAGATAATTTCAAAGGCGGTGGCCGACCACCTTAATGGAAACCCCTCAACCAATGCACTTTGGTTTGAAATTTTCCCTCCCCTGGTCGGGAATTGAGGAGAGCAGTAAATTCCTACTAAGCTGGAGCTGTGGAAGTGTCTGAATTGGGAGGCACAAGCTTAGTTGAAATTGCCAATAATGGCTACCATGAATATAGCCTCCCCTAACTCAATTTTACCCCATCATTATCTTCCTGGAGTGGAGAGGAGAAAAAGCCCCAACATTGGAGAAGAAATCGGGCTCAGAAAGCTTGGATCACCATTGGAGCTCCACAAGTTTGGACATGGAGAAATTTGGAATACTTGTGCATGAAGCTTAAAATCGAGGCATGTTCCCTTATCTCCTCCCCCTGTGCTAGATATCTCCTCTATCCATTTGCAAATTAATGGGTAAATGGTGGATTTACCATTTCCATTTTCTTGTTCCTAACCGCAAAAACAAAAATGATGGGAGAGCTACCCCGGCCATCTCTGGCCAAACGGCCACCACCATTCGACAGCCCCGAGTCGACCGGAGGTGGTGGCTGGAGGGATTGGCCAGAGACGACCTTGATTGGCCAGAGACGGCCTTGATTGGCCGGAATTTGTAGTTGAAATCCCTCAAGGGCGGCGAAATCGAGACTGTCAGCTCAGGGAGGAAGATGATCTCCCTGCCGTTGGTTCTAGAAAGACCTATATACGCAAACCAAATTTTATTATAATAGTTGTTAATTAGAAAATTCTGCCTGATCTTAAACAATTTATAGAAAATACTTAAATGCTGATTCAGATAATATGCCAAACATGGAATATGTAGCCCTAGGTCTCTACTATTTTCATAAATTGAGTTCACCCAATTTGGAACACTATAGCTCCCTCAACACCAATTTTGGTGGGCTATGTACATAAAGTTCCTTAAGCATTAATTAATTAAATTAAGGAATTCTATAACTCCAATAAGGCTGGAATTTTGGCCATGCATGGGTTATACCCAAACACATACACCGCCTAAAAATGAGGATTTTTGGAAAAAAACATTTTCTATAGTTTTGTTAATAATTTCTTAAATCATGCATGGGTGTATTATATGGGTACATGACCTCTAAAGACCCCAAATCTTTTGTGGGAGCCTCACCATAACATAAATTGTCTCTGGTAAAAATCCAGACCAATTGGACATGTGCATGTTTGGGAATTACCATATGCATGTAGGTGTAGTGTATGGGAAATGGTGTGCATATAGCACCCAAGTTAAATTTAGTGAATTTTGGAGTTCTACAACTCCAAATAGGATGAAAGTTTGGACATGCATGAGTCATGCCCCAACTCATCCCCTGCCCAGATTTGGGAATTTTTGGAAAATTTTTTTCCTATGATTTAGAAAATATTTACACTGTGACATAATATAGATGTGAACTTCCGAAAATAATTCAAAGAGTTCTATAACTCTAAACATGCTGGAATTTTGGGTATGCATGTATTATGCACTAATAAAACCCCCGTAAAACGTTGAGAATTTTTGGGGAATTATTTTCTAGAGTTTTGTAGAGAATCTAAGATTCCATGTATGTAACTAATAGGTGACCAAACCACCTTGGATCTCATTGAAATTATGGTGAGTGCTTTGTTTCGATATGTTAGGACTCTGGTAAAAATTCCATAGCATTTGGATGAGTAG
Source organism: Dactylorhiza incarnata (assembly GCA_033032865.1). NCBI lineage: Eukaryota > Viridiplantae > Streptophyta > Magnoliopsida > Asparagales > Orchidaceae > Dactylorhiza > Dactylorhiza incarnata. Next base: position 463,935 of record JAWHQI010000102.1, on the reverse strand, counting down.
ATATGTTAGTGAACTCATTGCATGATTATGAAATGAATGTGAACTATGAATATTGATTTTCATTGCCCTAGAAATACACCTTTTTGCATGTGTAATTTCATATGGCTTAGAGGCCTCAAAAGAGGACTTTGTCTTCACATAAATTGTAGGACTAGATCTTATCTGAAATATGGTCATGACTTTGTGGCATTTGGAGCACTATAACTCCTTGCACACTCATATTAGTGAAGCTTGTACATATGGTTCCCTATGCACCATTTTATGTGCTCCTCCCTAATGGCTTACCCAATTGACCTGGGATTTATGACATGATTGAGATTAGTCCCAAGCTACCAGCTGCCCAAAAATTGGAATGTTTGGGAACAATTTTCTATAGATTTATTCATTATTTGATTTATCAAATTAATGTAATTTAAGGAGTTGGACAACTCAAAATGACCCCAAATTTGGGTGGCATGCCTATTAGGTCCTTAGTTAGCCTTGGTAAAAATTTGAATGCAGTTGGACACCTACATGTTGGGTTGTTCCATTTGCATGTCCTTGCAAGGTATGTGGTGTGGTGTGCATATAGCCCAAAAGGGTATTTGTGAACTTAGCACATTTGGCTTGATCTTATCCTCGGATATTGTAGACACCCTTGATATGACATAATACATCACCTCAAAGAAAATTAAGAGTTTTGGGTTCTAAAGTCTTAATTAATTGAATAAATTGAAACATGCCCCATTCTATGTAATTTTGAAATGTTTATGGTTAAAATATTTTAGAAAATTGTGAGACTCTGATAAATCACTTGGAACCTCTGAAAATTCTGTAGAAATCTTCAGAGAAGTATTTCCTTGATTTTTAATTAAATCATGACTTGTCAAATTTATGAACTATTGAAATTTTATTAAGGAAATAGAGTTGAAAAATCTTAAAACTTTGGAAGGTCATTTGAAATATCTTTTTGAACCTCTGAAAATTTATTAAGAATTTTTGGTGATCATTTGCTCTGAAAAATCTCAATAATATCATTTGTCACACTTTTGAATTAATGAAATGAATATCATGGAAAGTACCTGTTGGGGAAATGATTTATCTTAACCCTTAGAAATGAGTAGAAAATGAGTTCTCAGAGTGAAAAATTATTTTAAGTAAAATATGCATCGAATAGTAATCGACGCAACGTCGAAGTGTAGTCGACGCATCTCTCATACTGAGTCGAAGCAACTCTAAACAGAATTCGACGTAACCAAAGTCGACATAATTCTGATTTCTAGTCGACGCACCCAGTAAAGTAGACGTGCCTCGGTCAACGCTCCTTCCATATTTTCTTCTCGACGTCTAGCCAGGCTGAAATCGACGCTTACGTCGAATAGTAATCGACGCACGTCGATTTTTGTGACAGATTCAAAAACACGCCAGATCTCTTTCCTTCTTTCTGTAGATCTGATTTTTATGGAACTATATTATTCTTTTCTAGCCGTTCTGAATCAGTCTTCCTTGTAAATGATTCTTGGCTAATTTGATTAAGATTATTATGGACATTATTTGAAAATAGAATGATCTCTTTCCTTCTACAGATATAATGATTATGGAAACTTTTCTTTCTTACTATTTCTCTGACTGCTAATTGATTATTCTCCTATAGCAATATTTTTTGAATAAACAGAGCTATAAATACAGAAGGAGGTCGGCAAAGAATAACGAGTGATCCACTCCATATTCTGAAAAAGAGGAAAAGCTCCCAAGAGAAAAGAAAGAGAAAATTGAGAAAAGTGAAAGAGCGCTGCAGCAAGAAAAAGCCTTCTTCTTCTTCTTCTTCTTCTTCCTTCTGAAGTCATACTGCTGCAAATTTCTGAAAGCTCTCACTGAAAGAGAGAAAGGCCTATAATATCCTTCTCACTATAGAAGAGAGATTACATTCACTATACTTGTGCTACTAATCTTCTTGCTAGGAAAAAGATTCCTTCTTGCACAAATTGTTTCTTATTCTTCTTCTTCTTCTTCTTCTTATTCTTATTTCAATTTCAATAGTGTAAAAGAGTTTTAAGAATCTCTCTTCAAAAAATTCAGTTGTAGTGATTCTAAGAGTCTCCTTATCAAAAGACTCAGACTGGTTCTAAGAGTCTCCTTATCAAAAGACTCAGTGCAAGATAGTGAATTCCTACCAAGGGGGGTAGAAGAGTGGACTACCCAAAGTTTGGGGAACCACTATATTTCTTTGTGTTGTGCTGTGATTTTCTTTTTGCTATTTCTTTGTTTATTTGTTTAATTCTTGTTGGTGTGTGGGAAGCTTAAATCTGTGAATATTACACATATATGTATATATTTGTTAACTTTGCACAAAATATTTTTAAATCTCTATTCACCCCCCCTCTAGAGAATTCTAGTGAGGTTAAATGTGCACTTTTAATTGGTATCAGAGGGAGGATGATCAAAAAGGGGTAACTCCTTGATCAAAAAGATCCTACCTCATACATATATATTTCTAAGAACTTTTTTTGGCACAAATCAAAGATTATGCTTCCACCAGACCTCCAATTTGTAACCTTGAAAAGTTTTTATTTTGGAAAACAAGAATTAGAATTTATTTAAACTCTATTGATGGAGAACTATTTGATGTTATTATGACAGGTCCTCCCAAGCCATTCAAGAAGGACTCAAGTGGAGAGGTCACACAAACACTTGCTCCAAGGGCTGAATGGACAGATGAAGAAAAGAAAGCCCAAGCATGTGATGCCAAGGCTGTGAATATCTTAGTCTCAACCCTCTCAGATGAAATCTTCCAAAAGATTGCTGAATGTGGGTTAGCTAAGGAAATATGGGAAGCTCTCACTAAAATGGTAGAAGGGAGTGCTGATGAGAGAAAGGATAAAAAGCCATTACTCATCTCTCAATATGAAAACTTCTAGAAGAAAGATAGTGAAAGTGTTGCTGACATGTATGCCAGATTCAGTCTCATAATAAATGAGTTAAGAACACTTGAGAAGGTCATATCTCTCACTGAGATAAATGACAAATTGCTGACTTGCTTCCCTAGCTCTTGGGACTCAAGAATCTGGCCAATTAGAGACTACAGAAGCCAAAACGAAATCTCAACAGATGTCATGTTGGGTAAATTAAGATCCTATGAACAGTTGTTGAAAACAAGAGCTGAGAAAGAAGAGAAAGAAAAGACTCCTCCACTCTCAAAGGAAAAGAGTATTGCCTTAAAGGCTACTGCAGGTGAACCCTCTACAAGTGATGAGGAGTTGATCAGTCTACTGGCCAGAAGGTTCAAGAAGTGGATCAAAACAGAAGGATCCAGAAGGAGAGACTCAAAACTAGGTATGACAAAACTCCTACTAAAGAGATTATATGTTACTCTTGCAGGAAACCTGAACACATTGCACCTGAATGCCCTAAAGAGATCAGTAATAAGAAAGATCTGAAAAGAACAGATCTAAAGAAAAAGAAGAAAGAGAAAGGATTCATAGCTCAACCATGGAGTGATTCAGAATTTGAAGAAAGTAGCTCATCTGAAAATGATCAAGAAGAGGCTAAGCAAGAGGAAACCTGTTTGATGGCTACTGAGAAGCCTGAAGATAAATCTTTGGTAAATACATTTGATGATATAGATTTTTCTTCTACTGATTTCAAAAATAGTTTCAAAGAATTTTGTTTCGATCAAGTCAAATCTGAGAAAGAAATAAAAGAACTAAGAAATGAATTGAACAATCTCAAACAAATGGATACATAATATAAAAACTATGAGCTTAGTCAAGAACTCTCTAGATCAGAGGAGCAACTAGATAAAATCAATACTGAAAATCAAACACTAAGAAATGAGCTAGCAAAGGCAAAAGCCTTTGAAGATTCCCTAAATGGCAGAAGTCAAAAGCTCAAGAATATCTCTGAAAATCTCACTGATAGATTTAGACAACTAGAGTTTAATACTGATTTAGAACCCAGACCTCAATCATCCAGCAAATCTGTCTGGAGACATCATATCCACTTCACTAGGAAGAATCATCTGATAAGAGAAAATTTACAAGAAAATCCAAAAACAACTACTATTTTTAATAAAAATAATTTCACTATACATGAAGGAATCCTAGGTAAATATCCTCAGAAAAGAAATAAATTTGCGTCGAGTTATTATCAACGTACGTCGAGTTCTACTCGACGCAACTTAAATGATGCATCAATTTCTAATCAACGCATACACCGAAGTGCGTCAACTTCTACTCGACGCAACTATAAACATACGTCGAATTCCTATCGACGCAACCAATCTGATAGGAATCTCTCTTTTTCCAAAAAGTCTTCTCAATTCATTTCCTTTTATTCTAAATGCTATTTCAGCAATATTACCAAAGACTGTTGGTATGATAAGACAACACTTCTAAAGAAGAAAGGGTACTCTGAAAGACCCACTTATTCTTTCATTGAACCTTTCACTGTTGGAAGGAAGGGACCCCAGCTTAGCAGGGTCCAAACTAATGTTTAAATTTTATGTGCAGGTGTATCACATCTTCAGGCTGGTGTGGTACTTGGACAGTGGATGCTCCATGCACATGATAGGGTACAAAAATTTATTAACCAACTTTGAGGATAGACTTGGACCACTAGTGACTTTTGGAGACTCTAGCTGTGGGCAAACCAGGGGCTTTGGAGATTTCAAAGAAGGGAAAGTAACCTTTAAGAATGTGGCAGCAGTCAAAGGACTAAAACACAATCTGATAAGTATAAGTCAGATATGTGACAGTGGTAAGTATGAGGTAAAATTTACCAAACTAGTTTGCCATGTTATTGATGTCATGACTGGTGCCATTGTACTCAATGGAATCAGAAAAGGGAAAGTATATATAGTAGACTTTAGATCCACACACACAAAGATTTGTTTGTTCAACAACATCATTGATAAAAGTGAATTATGGCATAGGAGGCTAGGTCATTTAAACTATAAAACCATTAGTGAATTAGCAAAGAATAACCTAGTCAGAGGCCTACCAAAGGGTAGGTACTCTAAGGATTCTCCATGTAGACCCTGCCAACTAGGAAAACAGACCAAATCATCCTTCAAACAAATTGGTAAGGATGACTCTCCTAGGATTTTCTACTTACTGCACATGGATCTCTTTGGTTTAATATTTTCAGTTGGATATCAGTTCTCTGAACACAAATCGACAGAATAACGGATATATTTATTTCTCCTTGGACGTATTCAGTCAACCATGTAAGGACATCTTTCTTATTTATTATATCCTTATATTCTTTCTATTCCAAGAAAAAGAATAACGATTGACATTTAATACCAAGGCATCTTTCTCGACAAAAGGAATTTGAAAGGACCTGCCAAAATCATTTTGGGTGGCTGCATAGTTCCAAAAAGGATTTAAGCCAGAATAATATATTCCTTAAAAGCAGATGATTTGAATTTGAAAATATACAAGTTATCAAAGAAGAAGCAGAATACAGTGTCGATTTTTTTCTCAATATACAGAGCATAGAGATACATAAAAATTTCTTCTCTCTTAGTCTCTCTGCTAACATAGAACAAGAAGAAAAAAGAGAAGTGCTAGAGAAAGAAGAAGAAGGACAGTTCATCTTTTCCCAGTCTTCTTCTTACTCAAGGCAGCACCGTCATCATTCTGAGAACAATACTCAACCTTTCAGAACTGCTGCAAGTTAAAGTCTTTAAAAGAGCAACAACAACCTGAAGATTCTTTTCTTCCAGATAATCTGCTACAAAAGACTTGTGTTAGAGAAAGCTCTGTCTACAAACTGTCATCAACTCTCATCAGACAGGGGGAGCTTTCATCTTCAACACCATCTTGTCTTCTCTCAGATCATTGACAGAGAAGAACACTCTAAACCTCTTTATCACATCTTGTACAGGGTTAATTCTCCCTCCAAAAGTTTACCCAGTGGTGGCAAGACACCTTATCAAAAAATCCTTGTGTGGTTTTTAAGCACCTTATCAAAAGCTTATTGGTGTGTGGACACTTTATCAAAAACCCCTTGGTGCTAGGGCACCTGATCAACCCTCCTAGTGGATTCCTACCAAGGGTGGTAGAAGAGTAGACGTAACCAGATTTATTGGGGAACTACTATAGCTCCTTGTGTCTTCTGTGCTTGCTTAATCTTCTGTGCTTGTGCTGTGTGATTTTCTTTTTACAATTTCTGTCTTTATCTTTAACTCTCACTGATTACACATATACTTAAACAGAATTTTAAATTCCGCTATAAAACTAAATAAAATGTTTTAATACTCTATTCACCCCCCTCTAGAGTAACTTAAGATCTGACCTCCACTTTCAATTGGTATCAGAGATAGGTTGATTCTTTACAGGCTAACACCTGAATCAAAAAGATCAACCAGATCTTAATTTTCCTAAGAGTTTCTTTCTCTCTACTTTTATCTTATTTAAAACTCATGGCATAAAACAAGGAATATTCCAGCACAAGACCTCCCATGTGCAATCTCAATAAGTTTGCACTATGGAAAGCAAGGATTAGGCTATATATGAACTCCATTGATGAAGAGATTTTTAATGTTATTCTAACAAGGCCTCTAGCACCTACAACATCAACTAGCACTGGAGCAACAACAGACAATACTGCTATTCCACCTCCTGAGTGGACTGAAGCTCAGAAGAAGCAGAGAAATGCAGATGCAAAGGCCATGAATATTCTGGCCCTAACTATGTCAGATGACATATTCCAGAAGGTTGTTGAGTGCACCTCAGCAAGAGAAATTTGGGAATCTCTCAACAACATGGTGGCAGGCTCAGCAGATGAAAGAAAAGATAGAAGATCTCAACTGATTTCTCAATATGAGAACTTCAAGAAGCGCGAATCAGAAAATGTTGCTGATATGTACAATAGGCCCAGCCTCATAATAAATGAGTTGAAGTCTCTGGACAAAGTGATCTCACTCACAGAGATCAATGACAAAATTCTTATGTGCTTCCCCAGCACATGGGACTCCAGAATCTGGCCAATCAAGGAAGCCAGAAGTCTCAATGAGATCACCACTGAAGCCTTGTTGGGCAAGCTCAAGTCTTATGAGCAGCTTATCAAAGATAGGGAAGCTGAAGAATCTACTTCATCTCCAGCACCCAAGAAGGAAAGAAGCATAGCCTTCAAGGCTGCAGAAGATGAAGGAAAAGCTCCTGAAAATGAGGAGTTTATGAATCTGTTTGCCAAAAGATTCTACAAGATGGCTAAGAAAGACATCAGGAAAAAGCTATCCAGAAGCCATGACAAGCCAAGGTATGACAAAAATCACTCTAATGAAATTATATGTTTTGGTTGCAGGAAACCAGGACACATTGCTCCTGCCTGTCCAGATAATCAGAACAAAAAGGACAAGAAGGACAGGAGAAGAGAAAAGGAAGAAAAGAAGAGCTCCAGCAAATCTTCCTCCCACTCTCACAAAAAGAAGGGAAGAGGATTTGTAGCAACATCCTGGAGTGAAACAGAATCTGAATCAGAATATTCATCCTGCTCTTCTGATGAAGAAGAAACAAAAGAAAATAGCCAATGCCCAATGGCTATTTATGACTCAGACAGTGAGTCACAATCAGCATCATCATATGGCTCCAGTGATGATGAAGAAGAAAAAATTTTCTGCATGATGACAATCAATGCCTCAACCAACAATTCTGATGAAGAGAAATCAGAATCAGAAGCAGAAGATGATATTGATCAGGTATTATCTAGCTTTGATTTTACTTCTATTGAATTCAAAGATGATTTCAAAATTCTTTGCCCAGACTTAATAAAATCTGAGAAAGAAGTAATCTCTCTCAGAAATAAGTTAGTGGAGATGAATAATATAAGTGAAGAGAATGCAAGTCTTAAGAAAGAGTTGGCTGCCTCCAAAGAACACATTATTCTCATTGAGAATAAGTTGTATGAAGCCAAGAAATTTGAAGAATCTCTTAATGAGAGAAGCATCAAACTGATGGACATCACAAGCACTGTCAATGCTAGATTTAACAATAGCAAACTGGGCTTGGGTGCTTCATCAAGTGAGGCATCTCTGATTAAAAGAAACATTCTCTCCACACCCATAAAATTCATTTCTGCTAAAAGCAAAGAGGTTGCAGAAAGAAATAAAGACATTTCAAGCAAGTCTGTTAAGGATAAGAGAATTCAGAAGAATTCGTCGAACGAAGCTCGACGAAAAGTTGCAAATCTGTCGAACGGGGATCGACGAAAACTGAGAACAGATATTCAGTATAGTTATAATATGAACGGCGGTCGACGAATTTATTCAAATTCGTCGAACAAGCACTATACAGAAAACTCTAAGAAATTCTAATCCTAAATATACTAAAAATCCTTTTACTGAGTGGACTATACCTCCAAGGAGATATCATCCACAAGGATATAGGGATCAGCCTGAAATGTCATTTATCTCTGAATTTTGTGGTAACATAAAAGGACCCAAGGTAGTCTGGGTCAAAAACAACTAGTTTATGTTTTTGTGGTTGCAGGTACACAGCCATCCAAGATTAAATCAAAAATGGTACTTGGATAATGGCTGCTCAAAGCATATGACAGGGAACAAGGCCAACCTGAACAACTACAAGGCAAAGCTTGGACCCAAGGTGATCTTTGGAGATTCAAACTGTGGACAAACCAAAGGCTATGGTCAAATTAAAGTTGGAGCAGTGACATTCAAGGAAGTAACCTATGTTAAGGGTCTGAAGCACAACCTCATCAGCATAAGTCAGTTATGTGATGAAGGTTATCAGGTAACATTTAATAAATCAGAATGCATTATTAAATCCTCTGATAATGTTATTGTTCTATCAGTTATTAGGCAAGGAAATATATATTTAGTAAATTTCAACTCATCCAAATCATAAATTTGTTTATTTAATGAGCTAAGCAAACCTAGTGAATTATGGCATAAAAGATTAGGTCATGTAAACCTTAGGACCATTGCTAAACTAGCTAAGGATAATCTTGTTAGAGGCTTACCATCAGGATCATATAAGAAAAAAGGTCTTTGTAGGGCATGTCAGTTAGGCAAGCAAACCAAAAACAGCTTTAAATCATTATCTAAAAGTGATTCACCTAGAATCTTGTATTTGCTATATATGGACCTTTTTGGACCTATAGCAATAAAGTACTTAGGGGGGAAGTCTTACACTCTAGTTATTGTAGATGACTTCTCTAGATTCACTTGGGTGTTCTTTTTGAGAGAAAAGTCAGATAACTTTAAAGTTCTTACAGTCTTTCTTAAGAGCATACAGATTGAGTACTCTACTGTAGTTGCATTGATCAGAAGTGATCATGGCACTGAGTTTGAGTCTCTTCTCATGCAAGAATTCTGTGAGATGGAAGGTATCAGTCATTTCTTCTCAGCTCCTAGAACTCCTCAACAAAATGGGGTGGTTGAAAGGAAAAATAGAACTCTAATTGAATCAGCAAGAACATTGCTTGCAGATGCTAACTTGCCCCTATCTTTTTGGACAGAGGCTGTCAGCACAGCAAATTATGTTCTGAATAGAAGTTTGATACACAAACTTAAGGGTAAAACTCCCTATGAATTGCTTAAAGGGAAGAAACCTAAAGTTGATTATTTTAGACCTTTTGGATGTAGATGTTTTGTTCATAACAATGATAAAAAGTACCTTAGAAAATTTGAACCAAAATTTGAAGAAGGAATCTTCTTAGGTTACTCATTAGTTAGCAAAGCATATAGGGTATTTAATAAATCCTCTCTTAAAATAGAAGAGTCTATGCTTGTTTCCTTTGATGAAACTAACATGTTTTACAAGGAGAAGAATTCTTCTACCAAAAACAATCTACAGGTACCAGCTCTATGTGAAGAGCTAGATGGATTAAATCTACAGACAGAAGATTCACTGCATCCATCACCTCAAATTCTTGAAGATAGTGAAGCAAAGGTAAGCCTCAAACCGCGCGAACAGAAAAGTCTATCCGCACCACAAACTCATGAGCTCTCACTTATTGTTCACGTTTTTATGACGAACCAGGTGGTCCTATTTATAGTAGAGGTGAGAAGTGTGGTCACCGCCTACGCGATAGGATAACCGCCCATAGCAACACCGACGAGAAGAAGACAACTTACGCGGCTTGCTGAGAACCCTGTTGAACAGCTCGACGACTTAGTAATAAGCCGCGCGGACTACTTCGCAACTTCCAGCAATACCAGCAGACACCTGCCATCCCGCAAGTAAATAACCGACCAGAACACAAAATCTAGAAGTAACTGCGGGTGCTAACTGCTCGATTACAACCAGAGCTGACCCCAGATGGTTGAAGAACCAAACCCATCTGCCACAGGCTAGCTGTCAGTCCAATGCGGGAAGACAAACCGCGTGGTCTGCATAATAGACCGCCCGACTTCCGCGGTTTTCCAGACCGCCCAGCCTGATGCACAGACCGCCCGACCTCCACTTACACTTCAAAATTCAACACTCCCCCTTGAAGTGGGAAGTGGAAGTCAGTCCAAGCAATCCTCGTAGCCGAGTAAATGGTCCCTTCACCAGCGGCTTCGTGAAGATGTCAGCGACATTGTCCTCACTCCGCACATGTTCAACCATCAAAGATCCCTCCAACACCTTCTCCCGAATGAAATGATGCTCGATCTCGATGTGCTTGGTCTGTGCATGACAGACTGGATTATTAACCAGCTTGAGGGCACTCTCATTGTCACCATGTAGCAGAGTAGGACCTTGAACCTCCTTATGGACATCCTCCACCAATCTCCTAAGCCAGATGGCTTCCTGAGCTTCCAAGGCAGAAGCCTTGTATTCCGCTTTAGTGGTGGAGACAGACACAAAATCCTGCTTCTTGCTGCACCATGAAATAGCCGCCGATTCGCATAAGAAAACATAACAATACATTGACTTCAGATCGTCTGAGTCTCCCCCATAATCGACATCCATGTAACCATTCAAACAAAAGCCCGTGTCTCTCCCATAAAGAAGACCCACGTTTGTGATCGACTTCACGTACTTCAGAATACTTCTTGCCGCCACCAGATTAGGTTTCCATGGTTCCGCCATATAACGACTTACCCTACCAACATCATAAGCAATATCCGGTCTAGTATTCATCAAATATATCAGACTACCAACAAGAGCCCGGAACACCAATGGATCATGAAGAATCCTCCCCTCATCCAGCCGAAGTTTTAGACCTACCTCCAGTGGAGTAGAGCTGCTCTTCCCATTCTGCATGCCAAATCGCTTAACGATCTGCCCCGTATAACCTTTCTGGGAAACAAGCACACCACTCTCTTTCCTCTCCACCTCGAGTCCAAGGAAATGGTGAAGCTCCCCCAAATCCTTCATCTCGAACCTGATAGCTAATTCAACTCGAAGCTTAGCTACCTCAGCCTCCGAGTTCCACGTGATGATCATATCATCAACGTACAACAACACCAAGACTTGCAGCTCCCCGATCTTCTTTACAAACAGACTCGAGTCTGAATCTGAAGCAAAATATCCATAGAATTGGAGATATTATGCGATCTTCCCATACCACGCCTGAGGTGCTTGCTTCAACCCGTAAAGAGCCTTCTTGAGCTTGCAAACGTGTCCTGGATGAAATTTCGATATGTATTCCGGTGGCTGAACCATGAAGATATCCTTGTCAATCTCGCCGTACAAGAAAGCATTCTTTACGTCGAGTTGCAAAATCTTCAATCCTTGGCTAGCTGCCAATGCAATCACCACCCGTACCGAAGTAATCTTGGCTACTGGACTGAATGTCTCTTCAAAGTCTTCTGTGTACTATTGAGCGAACCCTCGAGCTACAAGGCAAGCCTTATATCTCTCGATACTCCCGTCAGCTTTCTTCTTCAGCTTGTAGACCCACTTACATGTCACAGGAGTAATGCCATCAACCTTGGGCACAAGGTCCCATTTCTCATTCTTCTTGAGGGCAGCCATCTCCTCACCCATGGAATCTTCCCACTCCTTGAATCCAGTGGCGTCTTCAAAGCATGACGGCTCTCGCTCATCCAAGGAACCAACAAAGAAACATGAGACGAAGCTCACCTGGTTTCCCCTGTATACCGAGCTGGTGGAATAATAGTCCTCTTGGACCTCCTCAGAGCTTTACACTAATCCACCTCTTCCACTGCAACTTCTGGACAAGCTTTTCTTCCGGGTACACTTGGAGCATCGCTCCCCTGCTTCCAGAACCTGAAGCACCTGACATAGAGCTAGAAGCAATTGGAGCACCTGGAGAAACAGGAAACTCCACCAGAAATTCCCTTGCAGCTTCTCCTGGTCCACCATCTACCCTGCTTTCTTGTAGCTCAACATAAGAGCTACCCTGGAATGATGTCAACTCATCAAATACCACATCCCTTGAAACCACAGATCTCCATGTCTCAGGATCCATGCATCTCCAACCCTTCTTCCGGTCATCATAACCGACGAAAACTAGCTTCCTTGCTTTTGCATCTAGCTTCGTTCTGAGGGCATCAGGAACATGCACATAGCAGGTAGATCCGAACACACGAAGGTGTTCCACCATAGGATTTATTTTGAACATCAACTCATGTGGGGTCTTCATGTTGATGGGAGTTAAAGGCATCCGATTGATGATATAAGTTGCACAAGATATTCCCTCTGCCCAGAAGGACTTTGGGATACTCTTGGCATGAAGCCAACATTTGCATGTCTCCGTTAGATGAAGATTCTTCCGCTCTGCAATGGTGTTCTATTGTGGAGTGTGATCACAAGAAAGCTCTCATCGGATGCCATGCTTTCTGCAGAAGTTGAAGAACGCATTGGAGGTAAACTCCCCTCCATTGTAGGCTCTGAACTTTTTGATCTACAGATTAAGCCGACCTTCCACGAGCTCCTTGAACTCCACAAACTTCCCGAACGCTTCTGACTTCTCCTTCAAAAAATATACCCAAGTATATCTAGTGAAATCATCAATCAAGACCAGCATATACTTGCTGCCTCCAAGACTGGCTATTGCAGTAGGTCCAAACAGATCACCATGAATACACTCCAATGGTGTCTTGCATCTGCTTTGTGACTTGTTGAATGGAAGGCGATGAGCCTTACAATATTGATAACCTGCACAAATATGACCTTCACCGAAAGATGACAGACTAGGCAAGCTTCTCACAAGGCTTCTTCCCGTCATAGCCTTCAGCTTATCCATCCCAACATGCCCAAGTCTTTCATGCCAGATAACAACGCTATCATTAGTCGTCATCTTATCAACATACGAACTTGTAGATAACACAAACAAGTCCTTCAACCTTTTACCAACATGAGTGACTTCATCCTTCACTGCTGACATGTTTCGAAGAAACTTCACTTATGTTGGACCAAACAGAACGTGATAGCCAGTATCAACATCGTTGGTCACTGAGAAGAGGTTTTCTTCATCCCCGGAACATGATAGACACTCTTCAACGTAAGAGGACCTCTATCTCCATTTAAAGAAACTACACCCTCCTTCTCAACTGCATGTATAGTATCATCAGCAGTAATGATATCATCATTACCTATGTATGTCTGCAAAGAAGAGAAATTCGACTCATCTCCGGTGAGGTGATGATCACAACCCGAGTCCACAATCCAATTATCCCGATAGTTGATGGAAGCCATAGCCCAAACACAAGTGACCATCATAAAGGATCCATCACCCAAACTAACATTAACATTGGAACCAGCCTCCTCCTTTCCTGCAGCATGCCCCGACTGAAGATTGACCCTGCAGTCCTTATTGAAATGACCAAGCTTATTGCACCTGAAGCATCTAGGTCCTTCCTTCTTCTTCCCATCACGCTTATGAGCATAACTCCTCTCCTGCTGGTATGAAGTAGATGGACCATCATCTCCAGATGTCTTCTTCTTCTTGTCCCAACGCTTCTTCTTCCCTGAATATAAAACCTCACTTTCTCCCTCAGAGACAGACATTCCCGCCATCTACATAACCAAACTCTCTTGCGAAGCAAGCAAGTTTTCCATCTCCAACAACGATGGCTGATTGGCCCAGCCTTGAACAGAAGTAACAAAGGCCACATACTCCCTCCGCAAGCTGCGGATGATGCGCCTCTTCAGCTTAGCTTCTGAGATAGGCTCATCCGGGTCCAAAGCCGAAATCTCTGCGCAAAGGTTATTCATCTTCAGGAAGAACGTTGATATGGACAAGTCTCCTTGAGTTGCATTAGACAACTCATTTTCCAAGAATTGTAGTCGAGCTACACTCTTCTAATTGAACAAGCCATCCATGGCCGTCCAAATCTCAGCAGCTGATCGACATCCAATGATGTGATCAAACAACTCTGATGAGATAGCTCGCTTGACAGTAAACTCTGCCTTAGCATTAGTTCTCCTCCAAGCTCTCCCCAAATGAGCATTTTCACCAGCAACAACCACTTCTTGAGTTTCTTCTCCACCAACAACCTCCTAGAGGTCCTCGCCCAAAAGATAGCTCTCCATGCAAGACTTCCACTTCTTAAAGTTAGTCTACGTCAGGAGCTCAATACCAAGACCTCTTGTTATTCCTCCTTCCATTTCTATACCACTGATAACTGTGCTTCCAGAAATCCAAGACAGATAACTGCGGCTGAATCACTGCTCAAACCTCTGTCCCCTCTGCTACCATGTTAAAATTTTTAATAAGCGGAAAATGTGAACAAGGTCGCAGGAACACTCTCAACCAAACCAAGCACCAGAAACCAGAGACAATGAAAGAACAAGAGAAATCTTGAATCAACTATCTTTTGTACATTTCGAGACATACATTGCGAGACATAATTTATTAGTACACACAATGATGAGGAGAGAAGAAAACCAACTACAAGAAGCTGGCGGTTACAACATGAACCCGCCAAACCGCCCGACTAACGAAGGTTGTCCATGCAAACCACCAAGTCGCCAAGCTGACCGTGCGACTAACTGCGAAACACCCAACCAGCAACTCAACACGCAGACTACCCGTTATTCAAATGCTTACTCTATTTGCCCAAGCAAGGACGCCTGACCGCAGTCACTTTGTTGCTCTTAACCGTGAACAAGCTGCTGAAGAAATGAACATAAGTAACAGACCGACAAGGCAAACTGCCTAACCGCCGCGGTCTGAACTTTATTGAAAGCTGGAAACAAGCTGAAGAGAACCTGCCTTGTCGCTAACCACGACCTCCTGCTGCTACCCACCACAGACTGCTACTGGCTTATCCGCTGCGGTCTGCTCTGATTAAATCCGAATCACAAGCAAGCCGCACAACCTGCGAACACAACAAAGGCAAGCCTCAAACCGCACGAACAAAAAAGTCTATCCGCACCACAAACTCGCGAGCTCTTACATATTGTTCTCATTTTTTATTACGAGCCAGGGGTCCTATTTATAGTAGAGGTGAGAAGTGTGGTCACCGCCTACGCGATAGGATAATCGTCCATAGCAACAGTGGCGGGTAGAAGACAACTCGCGCGTCTTGCTGAGAACCCTGTCGAATAGCTCGCCGACTTAGTAACAAGCCGCATGGACTACTTCGCAACTTCCAGCAATACCAGCAGACACCTTCTAGCCCACGAGTAAATAACCGGCCAGAACACAAAATCTAGAAGTAACCGTGGATGCTAACCGCCCGGTTACAACCAGAGCTGACCCTAGATGGTTGAAGAACCAAAGCCATCTGCCACTGGCTAGCCGCCAGTCCAATGCGGGATGACAACCTGCGCGGTCTCCTTGATGGTTCAATTGGTCCTTAATTGACCTAACACAATCTCTTCTAAACCCTAAGGGGAGTATGCGAGGCCTAAATGAACCAAAGTGCACATTCAACTTTGGAGGATTAGGGCAAAATCACCAAAACCCCCAAATCGCCCCTAAAGCCCAAAATGTGTGATTAAGCCCCATAGAGCCTCACCATGACCTAATTTCCCTTGGAATAGGTCCATAAGGGTCTAGGCACCAATGTAGGATATCGACATTAGTTGGGGTGAGCTTGTGTCAATCCAAAACTAAAAAGTCTCAATTTGATCTGTTTGGGTCAAGTGAGGCGAGATCAAAACTTATTGGACTTAGCCCGACCCAAGATGTTGGGTTTTTCTACAACCATACATCGTATGTAGGCGCAGCGGAAATAAACAGAATAACCCAAAAGAATTTGGATCGGGCCATGAATATTGAATCAAGAAGTTAACAAAATTGCTAGGTATGAAAATTACCTTTGCGGAGTTGGATCAAATCCAACCTAGATGCTCCAAGAAGATAAGTCCCGTCATCGGCTGTCCGAGTCCTCACGTAGAATAATGTCTACATCTCTACAACAGTCCACACGAGCCGGGAGAAGAAGACTACACCTTGTGCTTCCACGGATTGCTAGATCCGCTTCAGGAAGAACAACACCGGCGACAATCGTCGGAGAGGAGGTCGGCGGAGGCGAACGGGCGGCGGATCTCTTCCGTCGGCTAGGGAGAGAGGCGGAACTCTTCCGTCGGCTGGATTCCTTCGTGAGTTATGAGAACCCTAAAAGAAGATCTATTTATACCCAAAGCATAAACAGGCTTCTAGAAGAATCGCTATCCGCAGACCACACAGCAGAATTGGGGTTTCTGTTACAATTCGTCGGGATTCCACGGAACAGCATTCGTCGAGTTTTCACAGGACAATTCGACGAATTCCGACGAATCACATACGACGAATCACGACGAATCATATCCGTGAAAACCCGATGAATTCTATCCGTGTAAACCCGACGAATTCAGACAACAACATTTGCTGGACCTCCCCCATTCTATATGGTGATTGGTAACCTTTACCAACACAGTCAATCTTCCATCTTCTCCACATGCTCTTATGTGCGACCCTGTAGGCTCATATCGCGTTGGCAGTGAGACTACACGTTTGACCACTTCTAGATCACAATGGTAACTCCAACAGTCTCCCACTTGATCTTGAAAGTATCAAACAAAAACCTCACAAACAATGAGCGGCATCTAGCAATGCATCATTGCTCCCCAAGCAATAAGAGTTCATAACTCATAATCCTTTATGACCAATGTTCCAGCGCTGTCTTTGTCCCTTTGTCCCTTACATCCGGAAAGAACTAGAGGCATGGACCGTGTCACCCTCTTAATAGCTCAATCCAAGTTTCTTGATCTAGAACGGACTTCCAGAGAATGGTGAGCTCAATATCACATATTGACTCAACCAAGCATGGCCATGCATTTCTCAGTCCAATTCCATCAAGGGGCCCATGGATGCAACTCCTGTTATATAGGAGGACAAATCCCATATCTGCTCACACCCAAACACCCAAATGATTTGTAACGTACCCAACGACCACCCTTATCATCAACCTTCTTCAAGGAAAACTTTAGATGACATCAAAGCACGCTCTTCCTCACTCGATGAATGCTGTGACTTCAGGTTAAAGGACCACAACACCATTGTCAAATGAGACCTACTTGTGACACTTTTAAGTAACAATCCACAAAGTAGTCTCAGGTTGGGTCTGTCCAGTACAACTTGTTCACTAACAAGTACCCACGTGATGACTTGATATCACAATATCATGACCTGTGAGAACCGGTCATCAGTCAACACACATGCTAGTCTTAATGTATCATCATCACCCTTAGCTTCTACGATGATACCTCGACCAGGGACCTTTTAAGAATGAAGCTTCGAAATCATAGGCTCTCACATTCAAGTCACGTACTAAGGGTATTTATCACGAATTTTATTCTATCATATAGAAACAGTATATCATAATAAAAGAACTTGTCATTAATTGTAAAAAGAAATAATTGGTACACTATTCATCATATGAATAATAAACAACCAACAGAATATATATTTTACATGCAACCCACAAGACTCCCACTAGAGTTGATCACTCAGGTATCGTATACCCATTGATCTAGTATGACCATCATGCTTTCTCTGCGCGAGAGGCTTTGTCAGTGGATCTGCAATATTCTCCTCAGTTGGCACTCTGCAAATATTCACATCTCCTCGTTCGACAATCTCACGAATAAGATGGAACCGCCGAAGTATGTGCTTGGAGCGCTGATGGGATCTAGGTTCCTTAGATTGTGCAATTGCACCATTGTTATCATAGTAGAGAACTACGGGACCAACAATGCTAGGAACTACATCTAGCTCGCTGAAGAATTTCCTAATCCATACAGCCTCCTTCGCTGCATTTGCCGCAGGATATACTTGGCCTCAGTTGTAGAATCAGCAACTGTCTCTTGCTTGGAACTCTTAAAGCTCACAGCTCCTCCATTCAGGCAAAACACAAACCCTGACTGAGACTTCGAATCATCCCTATCAGTTTGGAAGCTGGCATCCGTGTAACCACTTACAACGAGCTCTTCCTTTCCACCATATACCAAGAATACATCCTTAGTCCTTCTCAAGTACTTCAGGATATTCTTTACGGCTATCCAGTGACATTCACCGGGATCAGACTGATACCTGCTAGTCATGCTCAAAGCAAAAGAGACATCGGGTCGAGTACATAACATTGCATACATGATTGACCCAATTGCCGAAGCATATGGAATCAACTTCATGCAGTCCTTATCTTCACAAGATTTTGGACACTGGTCCTTAGAGAGATTCACACCATGAGACATGGGCAAAAATCCTTTCTTGGACTCAAGCATGTTGAACCGCTTCAACACCTTCTCAATGTACGTACTCTGGGTCAAACCCAGCAACTTCTTCGATCTATCTCTATAGATCTTAATACCGAGTATGTAAGTCGCTTCACCCAAGTCCTTCATAGAAAAGCAGTTCCCTAGGTTGTTCTTAACAACTTTCAGGGTAGGTATGTCATTCCCGATCAACAGTATGTCATCTACATACAATATCAGGAAGACAACAATGATCCCACTGATTCGCTTGTAAACACACGGTTCATCCTCATTCTTGACAAAACCAAACTCTTTGATCTTCTCATCAAAACGAAGATTCCAACTTCTAGAGGCCTGTTTCAATCCATAGATGGACCTGTTCAGCTTGCATATTTTAGTGGCTTCATTTGGGGATACAAAACCCTCGGGTTGTGTCATGTACACTTCCTCAAGGAGGTTTCCATTTAGGAAAGCCATTTTGACATCCATCTGCCAGATCTCGTAGTCATAATACGCAGCAATATCCTAATGGACTTTACCATGGCAACAGGGGAAAAGGTCTCATCATAGTCAACACCATGAATTTGCTTGAAACCCTTAGCCACCAGTCGCCCTTTGAATGTCTGTACATTCCCATCCATGTCGGTCTTCTTCTTGAAGACCCACTTGCACCCTATGGGTCGTACCCCTTCAGGTGGTTCCACCAAGTTCCAAACTTGGTTAGTATACATGGAGTCCATTTCGGATTTCATAGCCTCAAGCCATTTGTCGGAGTCCGGTCCATTCATAGCCTCTTGGTAGGTAGCTGGTTCATCATCATGATCCATATGCAACACATTACCTATTTGAGACACGAGAAATCCATATCTCTCAGGCTCAAATCTTGGTCTACCAGATCTACGTAGGACGTGTGTCTCTTGAGCAGGTTCTCTAGCTACAACATCTTGTAGTCCTGGCTCAGAATCCAATTCTGGTTCATTCACTACTTGTGGTTCTTGAACTTCTTCAAGTTCTACCTTTTGCGTCTTTCTTGACAAGAACTCTTTCTCCAAGAAGACACCCATCCTTGCGACAAACACTTTGCCCTCAGACGGTAGGTAAAAGTAATATCCTTTCATTTCCTTAGGATATCCCACCAGATAACACTTATCTGATTTGGGTTCCAGCTTGTCAGGCATTTGACGTCGTACGTATGCCTCACAGCCCCAAATTTTAATGAATGAAATACTGGGATGCTTCCCAGTCCATATTTCATATGGTGTCTTTAGAACCGTTTTCGTCGGAGCGTGATTCAGTGTCATTGCAGCAGTCTCTAAAGCAAAACCCCAAAAGGAAACAAGCAAGTCAGCATGACTCATCATCGACCGTACCATGTCTAACAGAGTACGATTTCTCCTCTCAGACACACCATTATGCTGCGGTGTCCTAGGTGGAGTGAGCTGTGATACAATACAACACTCTTTCAGATGATCACGGAACTCATGACTCAGGTATTCGCCACCTCGATCAGATCGGAGTGCTTTAACCTTTTTACCTAATTGGTTCTCCACTTCATTCTTAAACTCTTTGAACTTTTCAAAAGTTTCGGATTTGCACTTCATAAGATACACGTATCCGTATCTACTGAAATCATCAGTAAATGTAACGAAGTAGAAATACCCACCTCTAGCCATAGAACTCATGGGTCCGCATACATCACTATGTACTATACCCAAAAGATCCTCAGCCCTCTCAGTATAACCAGTGAAAGGGTCTTTAGTCATTTTGCCTAATAAACAAGACTCGCATCGCTCAAATGATTCATAATCAAATGAGTCCAATAGTCCATCTTTATGGAGCTTGGATATGCACTTCTCGTTTATATGGCCCAAACGACAATGCCAGAGATATGTAGGATTTGAGTCATTTGTTCTTAGTCTTTTATTATTATCTACATTATAGATCGGGTGGTATAGGTTCAAAACATAAAGACCATTAAACAATTGAGTTACAGCATAACAAACATCATTCTTAAATATATAACAACAATTGTTCTTAATTATAAAAGAAAATCCAATCATGTCTAAGCATGAAATGGATATAATGTTTCTAGTTATGGCCGGAACAAAATAACAATTATTAAGTTCTATTACAAGCCCACTGGGCAAAGAAAGACGGTAAACCCCTACGGCTACAGCAGCAACTCTTGCTCCATTGCCAAAGCGCAGGTCCACCTCTCCTTTACTCAGCAATCTCCTCCTTCCCAGTTCCTGCACATTTGTACAAATGTGAGAACCACATCCGGTATCCAATACCCAAGATGAAGGTGCAGAAAGGTTTATCTTTATAACGTAAATATTCGAAGCGGAAGTCATACCTCCCTTCATTTTCTGCAGACCCTCAATGTACGAAGGACAATTCCTCTTCCAATGACCAGCCTTGCCACAGTGGTGGCATTTCCCTTCCTTCACGGTGCTCTTCTTTTTCAGCGCAGAAGATTTGGGCTCAAGATGTGACTTAGGTCCCACCTTCGTCTTCTTGAAGCCCTTGGCCTTACCCTTGCCTTAATGTACCATCAATATGGGACTAGCAGGCCTGGCCTTCTTCATGTTTATCTCGGCAGTTCGCAACATGCCTAGGAGCTCGGGCAGTGTCTTGTCTATTTCATTCATGTTGTAGTTCAAGACGAACTGCTCATAACTATCCGGCAACGATTGCAGGATAAGATCTGTGTCCAACTCTTGACCCAGAGGAAAACCCAGTCTCTCCAGGTTCTCTATATACCCAATCATCTTGAGTACGTGAGTACCAACCGAGTCTCAAGCTCCCATTTTGCACTGAAATAAGGCCTTCGTGACATCGAACCTCTCTTGACGAGCTTGCCCTTGAAACATTTTCTTTAGGTGCTCGTCAATCTCTTTGCACCCCATGTTCTCGCGTTGCTTCTGAAGCTCAGAGTTCATGGTGGCAAGCATAAGGCACTCGACGTCTAAGGCGTCATCGGTATACTTCTTATAAGCATCCTTATCAACACGGGACGAGTTCCCGGTCGGCACCTCGGGGGCTTCTTCTTCCAAGACGTAGAGCTTTCGCTCTTGCCTGAGAACAATTCTCAGGTTCCTATACCAGTCCATGTAATTCGTCCCACTAAGCTTGTCCTTCTCAAGGATAGCTCTTAGGGACAAGGTGGAATGTGAACCACTTGCCATGGAATTCTACAAGAATTCATGCAGAATTTAATCAGTACCAAAATTTCAAAATATAATTTATTTTAATTTGGACTTCAATTAAATACTCCCACTATTTTATTCAAATTGATAGCCCTCACTATCAATTCGGAGAGTCCATGCGAGCTACTCTCTTAGTGGACAAGATCCGTATTTCACCAACACCACGAGTCCGCTTTGGCGTTCCTCTCATAATGCGGTTATTTAGGTAGGAAACGCCTGCCAATTGCATCCTCATGCAACTCTTGTATGGATGGTGAATAACTCCTTATTCGCATCCATCATATGGTGCATGCCAACCCTATGCCTCTAGGCACTCAACCTTTGAGGTCACCTGGTTAAGTTAGACCCGATGTCGACAGTGGGATATCACAATTATCCGCTCGCACCCTTACCAAGATAGATTAATGCACCTTGCTTTGGTAAGCCCACACTTCATCGATCGAGGCAGGAAGAGTGTCATCCATCGGAAGGCATCCGAACACTTAATATTTGATGAAGGGATTTTAATATTTAATAATAGGTTAACACTTAACCATGATCAACATTTGATCAAAGTGCACATCCACAGAAAAACAAACTTTCTAAAATCCACATGCATCCCTTATGTGCACAACATAAGACTATCAACCTTTGATAGACGAAAGGGCTAAATCTGGACATTTAGAACTCTTCCAAATCTTCAGATTTACATGCATTGGACAAAGGCAAAGACAACTCGACTTAAAGCAGTAGACAAGCTCGTCTCTCATTGTTGGATTCAAAATCCAAAACAATACAAGGGTTCATTAACCACTTGAGGGACGGTTACTGCTAAGGAGACAACAATTTCTAACAATTAGAAATTACCATGAAATCCCAGACATTCCTGGCGGGGTTCCAAGGGGCCGCGCCCCTGGCGGGGTCTTAGGGGCAGAGCCCCTAAGGGGTCCAAGGGGCAGCGCCCCTGGCGGTGGTCTCGCTGATCAATCACCGAGCAGGGTCAAGGGGCAGAGCCCTTGCGGGGTGCGGGGCAGAGCAAATGTGATATTCCAAGAAGAAATCTTGACATTATTCTCGCTTCCAAATACCTAGATTTGCACGTACTGGAATAACCTAACTTCTGAAACAACATTCATGATCAGAACCTCCCTCCGATACCACTGTTGGGTTTTCTACAACCATACATCGTATGTAGGCGCAGCGGAAATAAACAGAATAACCCAAAAGAATTTGGATCGGGCCATGAATATTGAATCAAGAAGTTAACAAAATTGCTAGGTATGAAAATTACCTTTGCGGAGTTGGATCAAATCCAACCTAGATGCTCCAAGAAGATAAGTCCCGTCGTCGGCTGTCCGAGTCCTCACGTAGAATAATGTCTACGTCTCTACAGCAGTCCACACGAGCCAGGAGAAGAAGACTACACCTTGCGCTTCCACGGATTGCTAGATCCGCTTCAGGAAGAACAACACCGGCGACAATCGTCGGAGAGGAGATCGGCGGAGGCGAACGGGCGGCGGAACTCTTCCGTCGGCTAGGGCGAGAGGCGGAACTCTTCCGTCGGCTGGATTCCTTCGTGAGTTATGAGAACCCTAAAAGAAGATCTATTTATACCCAAAGCATAAACAGGCTTCTAGAAGAATCAGTATCCGCAGACCACACAGCAGAATTGGGGTTTCTGTTACAATTCGTCGGGATTCCACGGAACAACATTCATCGAGTTTTCACGAGACAATTCGACGAATTCCGACGAATCACATACGACGAATCCCGATGAATCATATCCGTGAAAACCCGACGAATTCTATCCGTGTAAACCCGACGAATTCAGACAGCAACATTTGCTGGACCTCCCCCATTCTTTATGGTGATTGGTAACCTTTACTAACACAGTCAATCTTCCATCTTCTCCACATGCTCTTATGTGCGACCCTGCAGGCTCATATCGCGTTGGCAGTGAGATTACATGTTTGATCACTTCTAGATCACAATGGTAACTCCAACACAAGAGTCCAATAGCAAAGCCCATAATACCTATACTCTGATATATCTAGGAATTCAAGACAATGGAAAAGTTTACATAGGGCGCCTAATCACAAAAGTACAAGAGAGAGAGAGAGAGAGAGAGAGAGAGAGAGAGAGAGAGGTGAATGAGGAATTTAGGGATTGAGTGCCAATTGGCACTCAATTGATTCCCCAAAGCTATTCCCTAGCTGCAAGGATTAAATCCCAACAGAAATTTGATGAGGTGGAAGTTGGTGGAAGGGGAGAAGATAATTTCAAAGGCGGTGGCCGACCACCTTAATGGAAACCCCTCAACCAATGCACTTTGGTTTGAAATTTTCCCTCCCCTGGTCGGGAATTGAGGAGAGCAGTAAATTCCTACTAAGCTGGAGCTGTGGAAGTGTCTGAATTGGGAGGCACAAGCTTAGTTGAAATTGCCAATAATGGCTACCATGAATATAGCCTCCCCTAACTCAATTTTACCCCATCATTGTCTTCCTGGAGTGGAGAGGAGAAAAAGCCCCAACATTGGAGAAGAAATCGGGCTCAGAAAGCTTGGATCACCATTGGAGCTCCACAAGTTTGGACATGGAGAAATTTGGAATACTTGTGCATGAAGCTTAAAATCGAGGCATGTTCCCTTATCTCCTCCCCCTGTGCTAGATATCTCCTCTATCCATTTGCAAATTAATGGGTAAATGGTGGATTCACCATTTCCATTTTCTTGTTCCTAACCGCAAAAACAAAAAATGATGGGCGTGCTACCCTGACCATCTCTGGCCAAACGGCCACCACCATTCGACAGCCCCGAGTTGACCGGAGGTGGTGGCTGGAGGGATTGGCCAGAGACGACCTTGATTGGCCAGAGACGGCCTTGATTGGCCGGAATTTGTAGTTGAAATCCCTCAAGGGCGGCGAAATCGAGACTGTCAGCTCAGGGAGGAAGATGATCTCCCTGCCGTTGGATCTAGGAAGACCTATATACGCAAACCAAATTTTATTATAATAGTTGTTAATTAGAAAATTCTGCCTGATCTTAAACAATTTATAGAAAATACTTAAATGCTGATTCAGATAATGTGCCAAACATGGAATATGTAGCCCTAGGTCTCTACTATTTTCATAAATTGAGTTCACCCAATTTGGAACACTGTAGCTCCCTCAACACCAATTTTGGTGGGCTGTGTACATAAAGTTCCTTAAGCATTAATTAATTAAATTAAGGAATTCTATAACTCCAATAAGGCTAGAATTTTGGCCATGCATGGGTTATACCCAAACACATACACTGCCTAAAAATGAGGATTTTTGGAAAAAACATTTTCTATAGTTTTGTTAATAATTTCTTAAATCATGCATGGGTGTATTATATGGGTACATGACCTCTAAAGACCCCAAATCTTTTGTGGGAGCCTCACCATAACATAAATTGTCTCTGGTAAAAATCCAGACCAATTGGACATGTGCATGTTTGGGAATTACCATATGCATGTAGGTGTAGTGTATGGGAAATGGTGTGCATATAGCACCCAAGTAAAATTTAGTGAATTTTGGAGTTCTACAACTCCAAATAGGATGAAAGTTTGGACATGCATGAGTCATGCCCCAACTCATCCCCTGCCCAGATTTGGGAATTTTTGGAAAATTTTTTTCCTATGATTTAGAAAATATTTACACTGTGACATAATATAGATGTGAACTTCCGAAAATAATTCAAAGAGTTCTATAACTCTAAACATGCTGGAATTTTGGGTATGCATGTATTATGCACTAATAAAACCCCCGTAAAACGTTGAGAATTTTTGGGGAATTATTTTCTAGAGTTTTGTAGAGAATCTAAGATTCCATGTATGTAACTAATAGGTGACCAAACCACCTTGGATCTCATTGAAATTATGGTGAGTGCTTTGTTTTGATATGTTAGGACTCTGGTAAAAATTCCATAGCATTTGGATGAGTAGATATGTTAGTGAACTCATTGCATGATTATGAAATGAATGTGAACTATGAATATTGATTTTCATTGCCCTAGAAATACACCTTTTTGCATGTGTAATTTCATATGGCTTAGAGGCCTCAAAAGAGGACTTTGTCTTCACATAAATTGTAGGACTAGATCTTATCTGAAATATGGTCATGACTTTGTGGCATTTGGAGCACTATAACTCCTTGCACACTCATATTAGTGAAGCTTGTACATATGGTTCCCTAGGCACCATTTTATGTGCTCCTCCCTAATGGCTTACCCAATTGACCTGGGATTTATGACATGATTGAGATTAGTCCCAAGCTACCAGCTGCCCAAAAATTGGAATGTTTGGGAACAATTTTCTATAGATTTATTCATTATTTGATTTATCAAATTAATGTAATTTAAGGAGTTGGACAACTCAAAATGACCCCAAATTTGGGTGGCATGCCTATTAGGTCCTTAGTTAGCCTTGGTAAAAATTTGAATGCAGTTGGACACCTACATGTTGGGTTGTTCCATTTGCATGTCCTTGCAAGGTATGTGGTGTGGTTTGCATATAGCCCAAAAGGGTGTGGTGCCAAGGCTATGAATATCTTAGTCTCAACCCTCTCAGATGAAATCTTCCAAAAGATTGCTGAATGTGGGTCAGCTAAGGAAATATGGGAAGCTCTCACTAAAATGGTAGAAGGGAGTGCTGATGAGAGAAAGGATAAAAATGCATTACTCATCTCTCAATATGAAAACATCTAGAAGAAAGATAGTGAAAGTGTTGCTGACATGTATGCCAGATTCAGCCTCATAATAAATGAGTTAAGAACACTTGAGAAGGTCATATCTCTCACTGAGATAAATGACAAATTGCTGACTTGCTTCCCTAGCTCTTGGGACTCAAGAATCTGGCCAATTAGAGACTACAGAAGCCAAAACGAAATCTCAACAGATGTCCTGTTGGGTAAATTAAGATCCTATGAACAGCTGTTGAAAATAAGAGCTGAGAAAGAAGAGAAAGAAAAGACTCCTCCACTCTCAAAGGAAAAGAGTATTGCCTTAAAGGCTACTGCAGGTGAACCCTCTACAAGTGATGAGGAGTTGATCAGTCTACTGGACAGAAGGTTCAAGAAGTGGATCAAAACAGAAGGATCCAAAAGGAGAGACTCAAAAACCAGGTATGACAAAACTCCTACTAAAGAGATTATATGTTACTCTTGCAAGAAACCTGAACACATTGCACCTGAATGCCCTAAAGAGATCAGTAATAAGAAAGATCTGAAAAGAACAGATCTAAAGAAAAAGAGGAAAGAGAAAGGATTCATTGCTCAATAATGGAGTGATTCAGAATCTGAAGAAAGTACCTCATCTGAAAATGATCAAGAAGAGGCTATGCAAGAGGAAACCTGTTTGATGGCTACTGAGAAGCCTGAAGATAAATCTCTGGTAAATACATTTGATGATATAGATTTTTCTTCTACTGATTTCAAAAATAGTTTCAAAGAATTTTGTTTCGATCAAGTCAAATCTGAGAAAGAAATAAAAGAACTAAGAAATGAATTGAACGATCTCAAACAAATGGATACATAATATAAAAACTATGAGCTCAGTCAAGAACTCTCTAGATCAGTGGAGCAACTAGATAAAATCAATACTGAAAATCAAACACTAAGAAATGAGCTAGCAAAGGCAAAAGCCTTTGAAGATTCCCTAAATAGCAGAAGTCTGAAGCTCAAGAATATCTCTGAAAATCTCACTGATAGATTTAGACAACTAGAGTTTAATACTGATTTAGAACCCAGACCTCAATCATCCAGCAAATCTGTTTGGAGACATCCTATCCACTTCACTAGGAAGAATCATCTGATAAGAGAAAATTCACAAGAAAATCCAAAAATAACTACTGTTTTTAATAAAAATAATTTCACTATACATGAAGGAATCCTAGGTAAATATCCTCAGAAAAGAAATAAATTTGCGTCGAGTTATTATCAACATACGTCGAGTTCTACTCGACGCAACTTAAATGATGCATCAATTTCTAATCAACGCATACACCAAAGTGCGTCAACTTCTACTCGACGCAACTATAAACATACGTCGAATTCCTATCGACGCAACCAATCTGACAGGAATCTCTCTTTTTCCAAAAAGTCTTCTCAATTCATTTCCTTTTATTCTAAATGCTATTTCAGCAATATTACCAAAGACTGTTGGTATGATAAGAAAACACTTCTAAAGAAGAAAGGGTACTCTGAAAGACCCACTTATTCTTTCATTGAACCTTTCACTGTTGGAAGGAAGGGACCCCAGCTTAGCAGGGTCCAAACTAATGTTTAAATTTTATGTGCAGGTGTATCACATCTTCAGGCTGGTGTGGTACTTGGACAGTGGATGCTCCATGCACATGACAGGGTACAAAAATTTATTTACCAACTTTGAGGATAGACTTGGACCACTAGTGACTTTTGGAGACTCTAGCTGTGGGCAAACCAGGGGCTTTGGAGATTTCAAAGAAGGGAAAGTAACCTTTAAGAATGTGGCAGCAGTCAAAGGACTAAAACACAATCTGATAAGTATAAGTCAGATATGTGACAGTGGTAAGTATGAGGTAAAATTTACCAAACTAGTTTGCCATGTTATTGATGTCATGACTGGTGCCATTGTACTCAATGGAATCAGAAAAGGGAAAGTATATATAGTAGACTTTAGATCCACACACACAAAGATTTGTTTGTTCAACAACATCATTGATAAAAGTGAATTATGGCATAGGAGGCTAGGTCATTTAAACTATAAAACCATTAGTGAATTAGCAAAGAATAACCTAGTCAGAGGCCTACCAAAGGGTAGGTACTCTAAGGATTCTCCATGTAGACCCTGCCAACTAGGAAAATAGACCAAATCATCCTTCAAACAAATTGGTAAGGATGACTCTCCTAGGATTTTCTACTTACTGCACATGGATATCTTTGGTTTAATATTTTCAGTTGGATATCAGTTCTCTGAACACAAATCGACAGAATAACGGATATATTTATTTCTCCTTGGACGTATTCAGTCAGCCATGTAAGGATATCTTTCTTATTTATTATATCCTTATATTCTTTCTATTCCAAGAAAAAGAATAACGGTTGACATTTAATGCCAAGGCATCTTTCTCGACAAAAGGAATTTGAAAGGACCTGCCAAAATCGTTTTGGGTGGCTGCATAGTTCCAAAAAGGATTTAAGCCAGAATAATATATTCCTTAAAAGCAGATGATTTGAATTTGAAAATATACAAGTTATCAAAGAAGAAGCAGAATACAGTGTCGATTTTTTTCTCAATATACAGAGCATAGAGATACATAAAAATTTCTTCTCTCTTAGTCTCTCTGCTAACATAGAACAAGAAGAAAAAAGAGAAGTATTAGAGAAAGAAGAATAAGGACAGTTCATCTTTTCCCAGTCTTCTTCTTACTCAAGGCAGCACCCTCATCATTCTGAGAACAATACTCAACCTTTCAGAACTGCTGCAAGTTAAAGTCTTTCAAAGAGCAACAACAACCTGAAGATTCTTTTCTTCCAGATAATCTGCTACAAAAGACTTGTGTTAGAGAAAGCTCTGTCTACAAACTGTCATCAACTCTCATCAGACAGGGGGAGCTTTCAGCTTCAACACCATCTTGTCTTCTCTCAGATCATTGACAGAGAAGAACACTCTAAACCTCTTTATCACATCTTGTACAGGGTTAATTCTCCCTCCAAAAGTTTACCCAGTGGTGGCAAGACACCTTATCAAAAAATCCTCATGTGGTTTTTAAGCACCTTATCAAAAGCTTATTGGTGTGTGGACACCTTATCAAAAACCCCTTGGTGCTAGGGCACCTGATCAACCCTCCTAGTGGATTCCTACCAAGGGTGGTAGAAGAGTAGACTTACCCAGATTTATTGGGGAACTACTATAGCTCCTTGTGTCTTCTGTGCTTACTTATTTCTGTGTGTTTATGCTGTGTGCTTTTTACTATTTCTGTCTTTATCTTTAACTCTCACTGATTACACATATACTTAAACAGTATTTTAAATTCCGCTATAAAACTAAATAAAAAGTTTTAATACTCTATTCACCCCCCTCTAGAGTAACTTAAGATCTGACCTCCACTTTCAATTGGTATCAGAGATAGGTTGATTCTTTACAGGCTAACACCTGAATCACAAAGATCAACCAGATCTTAATTTTCCTAAGAGTTTCTTTCTCTCTACTTTTATCTTATTTAAAACTCATGGCACAAAACAAGGAATATTCCAGCACAAGACCTCCCATGTGCAATCTCAATAAGTTTGCACTATGGAAAGCAAGGATTAGGCTCTATATGAACTCCATTGATGAAGAGATTTTTAATGTTATTCTAACAAGGCCTCCAACACCTACAACATCAACTAGCACTGGAGCAACAACAGACAATACTGCTATTCCACCTTCTGAGTGGACTGAAGCTCAGAAGAAGCAGAGAAATGCAGATGCAAAGGCCATGAACATTCTGGCCCTAACTATGTCAGATGACATATTCCAGAAGGTTGTTGAGTGCACCACAGCAAGAGAAATTTGGGAACCTCTCAACAACATGGTGGAAGGCTCAACAGATGAAAGAAAAGATAGAAGATCTCATCTGATTTCTCAATATGAGAACTTCAAGAAGGGAGAATCAGAAAATGTTGCTGATATGTACAATACGCTCAGCCTCATAATAAATGAGCTGCAGTCTCTGGACAAAGTGATCTCACTCACAGAGATCAATGACAAAATTCTTATGTGCTTCCCCAGCACATGGGACTCCAGAATCTGGCCAATCAAGGAAGCCAGAAGTCTCAATGAGATCACCACAGAAGCCTTGTTGGGCAAGCTCAAGTCTTATGAGCAGCTTATCAAAGATAGGGAAGCTGAAGAATCTACTTCATCTCCAGCACCCATGAAGGAAAGAAGCATAGCCTTCAAGGCTGTAGAAGATGAAGGAAAAGCTCCTGAAAATGAGGAGATTATGAATCTGTTTGCCAAAAGATTCTACAAGATGGCTAAGAAAGACATCAGGAAAAAGCTATCCAGAAGCCATGACAAGCCAAGGTATGACAAAAATCACTCTAATGAAATTATATGTTTTGGTTGCAGGAAACCAGGACACATTGCTCCTGACTGTCCAGATAATCAGAACAAAAAGGACAAGAAGCACAGGAGAAGAGAAAAGGAAGAAAAGAAGAGCTCCAGCAAATCTTCCTCCCACTCTCACAAAAAGAAGGGAAGAGGATTTGTAGCAACATCCTGGAGTGAAACAGAATCTGAATCAGAATATTCATCCTGCTCTTCTAATGAAGAAGAAACAAAAGAAAATAGCCAATGCCCAATGGCTATTTATGACTCAGACAGTGAGTCACAATCAGCATCATCATACGGCTCCAGTGATGATGAAGAAGAAAAATTTTTCTGCATGATGACAATCAATGCCTCAACCAACAATTCTGATGAAGAGAAATCAGAATAAGAAGCAGAAGATGATATTGATCAGGTATTATCTAGCTTTGATTTTACTTCTATTGAATTCAAAGATGATTTCAAAATTCTTTGCCCAGACTTAATAAAATCTGAGAAAGAAGTAATCTCTCTCAGAAATAAGTTAGTGGAGATGAATAATATAAGTGAAGAGAATGCAATTCTTAAGAAAGAGTTAGCTGCCTCCAAAGAACACATTATTCTCATTGAGAATAAGTTGTATGAAGCCAAGAAATTTGAAGAATCTCTCAATGGGAGAAGCATCAAACTGATGGACATCACAAGCACTGTCAATGCTAGATTTAACATTAGCAAACTGGGCTTGGGTGCTTCATCAAGTGAGCCATCTCTAATTAAAAGAAACATTCTCTCCACACCCATAAAATTCATTTCTGCTAAAAGCAAAGAGGCTGCAGAAAGAAATAAAGAAATTTCAAGCAAGTCTGTTAAGGATAAGAGAATTCAGAAGAATTCATCGAACGAAGCTCGACAAAAAGATGCAAATCTGTCGAACGGGGATCGATGAAAACTGAGAATAGATATTCAGTATAGTTATAATATGAACGGCGGTCGACGAATTTATTCAAATTCGTCGAACAAGCACTATACAGAAAACTCTAAGAATTCTAATCCTAAATATACTAAAAATCCTTTTACTGAGTGGACTATACCTCCAAGGAGATATCATCCACAAGGATATAGGGATCAGCCTGAAATGTCATTTATCTCTGAATTTTGTGGTAACATAAAAGGACCCAAGGTAGTTTGGGTCTAAAACAACTAGTTTATGTTTTTGTGGTTGCAGGTACACAGCCATTAAAGATTAAATAAAAAATGGTACTTGGATAGTGGCTGCTTAAAGCTTATGACAGGGAACAAGGCCAACCTGAACAACTACAAGGCAAATCTTGGACCCAAGGTGATCTTTGGAGACTCCAACTGTGGACAAACCAAAGGCTATGGTCAAATTAAAGTTGGAGCAGTGACATTCAAGGAAGTAACCTATGTTAAGGGTCTGAAGCACAACCTCATCAGCATAAGTCAGTTATGTGATGAAGGTTATCAGGTAACATTTAATAAATCAGAATGCATTATTAAATCCTCTGATAATGTTATTGTTCTATAGGTATTAGGCAAGGAAATATATATTTAGTAAATTTCAACTCATCCAAATCAGAAATTTGTTTATTTAATGAGCTAAGCAAACCTAGTGAATTATGGCATAAAAGATTAGGACATGTAAACCTTAGGACCATTGCTAAACTAGCTAAGGATAATCTTGTTAGAGGCTTACCATCAGGATCATATAAGAAAGAAGGTCTTTGTAGGGCATGTCAATTAGGCAAGCAATCCAAAAACAGCTTTAAATCATTATCTAAAAGTGATTCACCTAGAATCTTGTATTTGCTACATATGGACCTTTTTGGACCTATAACAATAAAGTGCTTAGGGGGGAAGTCTTACACTCTAGTTATTGTAGATGACTTCTCTAGATTCACTTGGGTGTTCTTTTTGAGAGAAAGTTCAGATAACTTTAAAGTTCTTACAGTCTTTCTTAAGAGCATAAAGATTGAGTACTCTACTGTAGTTGCATTGATCAGAAGTGATCATGGCACTGAGTTTGAGTCTCTTCTCATGCAAGAATTCTGTGAGATGGAAGGTATCAGGCATTGCTTCTCAGCTCCTAGATCTCCTCAACAAAATGGGGTGGTTGAAAGGAAAAATAGAACTCTAATTGAATCA
Source organism: Dactylorhiza incarnata (assembly GCA_033032865.1). Classification (NCBI taxonomy): domain Eukaryota; kingdom Viridiplantae; phylum Streptophyta; class Magnoliopsida; order Asparagales; family Orchidaceae; genus Dactylorhiza; species Dactylorhiza incarnata. Next base: position 430,936 of record JAWHQI010000102.1, on the reverse strand, counting down.
GCAAGAACATTGCTTGCAGATGCTAACTTGCCCCTATCTTTTTGGGCAGAGGCTGTCAGCACAGCAAATTATGTTCTAAATAGAAGTTTGATACACAAACTTAAGGGTAAAACTCCCTATGAATTGCTTAAAGGGAAGAAACCTAAAGTTGATTATTTTAGAACTTTTGGATGTAGATGTTTTGTTCATAACAATGATAAAAAGTACCTTAGAAAATTTGAACCAAAATCTAAAGAAGGAATCTTCTTAGGTTACTCATTAGTTAGCAAAGCATATAGGGTATTTAATAAATCCTCTCTTAAAATAGAAGAGTCTATGCTTGTTTCCTTTGATGAAACTAACATGTTTTACAAGGAGAAGAATTCTTCTACCAAAAACAATCTACAGGTACCAGCTCTATGTGAAGAGCTAGATGGATTAAATCTACAGACAGAAGATTCACTGCATCCATCACCTCAAATTCTTGAAGATAGTGAAGCAAAGGTAAGCCTCAAACCGCGCGAACAGAAAAGTCTATCCGCACCACAAACTCGTGAGCTCTCACTTACTGTTCACATTTTTTATGACGAGCCAGGTGGTCCTATTTATAGTAGAGGTGAGAAGTGTGGTCACCGCCTACGCGATAGGATAACCGCCCATAGCAACACCGACGGGAAGAAGACAAATTGCGCGGCTTGCTGAGAACCCTGTCGAACAGCTCACTGACTTAGTAACAAGCCGCGCGGACTACTTCGCAACTTCCAGCAATACCAGCAGACACCTGCTAGCCCGCGAGTAAATAATCGGCCAGAACACAAAATCTAGAAGTAACTGTGGGTGCTAACTGCTCGATTACAACCAGAGCTGACCCCAGATGGTTGAGTAACTAAACCCATCTGCCACAGGCTAGCTGTCAGTTCAATGCGGGAAGACAACCCACGTGGTCTCCATAATAGACCGCCCAACTTCCGCGGTTTTCCAGACCGCCCAGCTTGATGCACAGACCGCCCGACCTCCACTTACACTTCAAAATTCAACACTCCCCCTTGAAGTGGGAAGTGGAAGTCAGTCCAAGCAATTCTCGTAGCCGAGTAAATGGTCCCTTCACCAGCGGCTTCGTGAAGATGTCAGCGACATTGTCCTCACTCCGTACATGTTCAACCATCAAAGATCCCTCCAACACCTTCTCCCGAATGAAATGATGATCGATCTCGATGTGTTTGGCCTGTGCGTGACAGACTGGATTATTAACCAGCTTGAGGGCACTCTCATTGTCACCACGTAGCAGAGTAGGAACTTGAACCTCCTTATGGACATCCTCCACCAATCTCCTAAGCCAGATGGCTTCCCGAGCTTCCAAGGCAGAAGCCTTGTATTCCGCTTTAGTGGTGGAGACAGACACAAAATCCTGTTTCTTGCTGCACCATGAAATAGCTGCCGATTCGCATAAGAAAACATAACAAGACATTGACTTCAGATCGTCTGAGTCTCCCCCATAATCGACATCCATGTAACCATTCAAACAAAAGCCCGTGTCTCTCCCATAAAGAAGACCCACATTTGAGGTCGACTTCACGTACTTCAGAATACTTCTTGCCGCCACCAGATTAGGTTTCCGTGGTTCCGCCATATGACGACTTACCCTACCAACATCATAAGCAATATCCGGTCTAGTATTCATCAAATATATCAGACTACCAATAAGAGCCCGGAACACCAATGGATCAGGAAGAATCCTCCCCTCATCCAACCGAAGTTTTAGACCTACCTCCTGTGGAGTAGAGTTGCTCTTCCCATTCTGCATGCCAAATCGCTTAACAATCTGCCCCGTATAACCTTTCTGGGAAACAAGCACACCACTCTCTTTCCTCTCCACCTCGAGTCCAAGGAAATGGTGAAGCACCCCCCGATCCTTCATCTCGAACCTGATAGCTAATTCAACTCGAAGCTTAGCTACCTCAGCCTCCGAGATCCACGTGATGATCATATCATCAACGTACAACAACACCAAGACTTGCAGCTCCCCGATCTTCTTTACAAACAGACTCGAGTCTGAATCTGAAGCAAAATATCCATAGAACTGGAGATATTATGCGATCTTCCCATACCACGCCTGAGGTGCTTGCTTCAACCCGTAAAGAGCCTTCTTGAGCTTGCAAATGTGTCCTGGATGAAATTTCGATATGTATACCGGTGGCTGAACCATGAAGATATCCTTGTCAATCTCGCCGTACAAGAAAGCATTCTTTACGTCGAGTTGCAAAATCTTCCATCCTTGGCTAGCTGCCAATGCAATCACCACCCGTACCGAAGTCATCTTGGCTACTGGACTGAATGTCTCTTCAAAGTCTTCTGTGTACTGTTGAGAGAACCCTCGAGCTACAAGGCAAGCATTATATCTCTCGATACTCCCGTCAGCTTTCTTCTTCAGCTTGTAGACCCACTTACATGTCACAGGAGTAATGCTATCAACCTTGGGCACAAGGTCCCATTTCTCATTCTTCTTGAGGGCAGCCATCTCCTCACCCATGGAATCTTCCCACTCCTTGAATCCAGTGGCATCTTCAAAGCATGACGACTCTCGCTCATCCAAGGGACCAACAAAGAAACATGAGACGAAGCTTACCTGGTTTCCCCCTGTAGACCGAGCTGGTGGAATAATAGTCCTCTTGGACCTCCTCAGAGCTATACTCTGATCCACCTCTTCCACTGCAACTTCTAGACAAGCTTTTCTTCCGGGTACACTTGGAGCATTGCTCCCCTACTTCCAGAACCTGAAGCACCTGACCTAGAGCTAAAAGCAATTGGAGCACCTGGAGAAACAGGAAACTCCACCAGAAATTCCCTTGCAGCTTCTCCTGGTCCACCATCTACCCTGCTTTCTTGTAGCTCAACATAAGAGCTACCCTGGAATGATGTCAACTCATCAAATACCACATCCCTTGAAACCACAGATCTCCATGTCTCATGATCCATGCATCTCCAAACCTTCTTCCGGTCATCATAATCGACGAAAACTAGCTTCCTTGCTTTTGCATCTAGCTTCGTTCTGAGGGCATCAGGAACATGCACATAGCAGGTTGATCCGAACACACGAAGGTGTTCCACCATAGGATTTATTTTGAACATCAACGCATGTGGGGTCTTCATGTTGATGGGACTTAAAGGCATCCGATTGATGACATAAGTTGCACAAGACATTCCCTCTGCCCAGAAGGACTTTGGGATACTCTTGGCATGAAGCAAACATTTGCATGTCTCCGTTAGATGATGAATCTTCCGCTCTGCAATAGTGTTCTATTGTGGAGTGTGAGCACAAGAAAGCTCTCTCCGGAAGCCATGCTTTCTGCAGAAGTTGAAGAACGCATTGGAGGTAAACTCCCCTCCATTGTAGGCTCGGAACTTTTTGATCTACAGATTGAGCTGACCTTCCACGAGGTCCTTGAACTCCACAAACTTCCCGAACGCTTCCGACTTCTCCTTCAAAAAATATACCCAAGTATATCTAGTGAAATCATCAATCAAGACCAGCATATACTTGCTGCCTCCAAGACTGGCTATTGCAGTAGGTCCAAACAGATCACCATGAATACACTCCAATGGTGTTTTGCATCTGCTTTGTGACTTGTTGAATGGAAGGCGATGAGCCTTACCATATTGATAATCTGCACAAATATGACCTTCGCCGAAAAATGACAGACTAGGCAAGCTTCTCACAAGGCTTCTTCCCGTCATAGCCTTCAGCTTATCCATCCCAACATGCCCAAGTCTTTCATGCCAGATAGCAGCGCTATCATTAGTCCTCATCTTATCAACATACGAACTTGTAGATAACATAAACAAGTCCTTCAACCTTTTACCAACATGAGTGACTTCATCCTTCACTGCTGACATGTTTCAAAGAAACTTCACTTATGTTGGACCAAATAGAACGTGATAGCCAGCATCAACATCGTTGGTCACTGAGAAGAGGTTTTCTTCATCCCCGGAACATGATAGACACTCTTCAACGTAAGAGGACCTCTATCTCCATTTAAAGAAACTACACCCTCCTTCTCAACTGCATGTATAGTATCATCAGCAGTAATGATATCATCATTACCTCTGTATGTCTGCAAAGAAGAGAAATTCGACTCATCTCCGGTGAGGTGATGACCACAACCCGAGTCCACAATCCAATTTTCCTGATAGTTGATGGAAGCCATAGCCCAAACACAAGTGACCATCATAAAGGATCCATCACCCCAACTAACATTAACATTGGAACCAGCCTCCTCCTTTCCTGCAGCATGCCCCGACTGAAGATTGACCCTGCAGTCCTTATTGAAATGACCAAGCTTATTGCACCTGAAGCATCTAGGTCCTTCCTTCTTCTTCCCATCACGCTTATGAGCATAACTCCTCTCCTGCTGGTATGAAGTAGATGGACCATCATCTCCAGATGCCTTCTTCTTCTTGTCCCAATGCTTCTTCTTCCCTGAATATAAAACCTCACTTTCTCCCTCAGAGACAAACATTCCCGCCATCTACATAACCAAACTCTCTTGCGAAGCAAGCAAGTTTTCCATCTCCAACAACGATGGCTGATTAGCCCAGCCTTGAACAGAAGTAACAAAGGCCACATACTCCCTCCCCAAGTTGCGGATGATGCGCCTCTTCAGCTTAGCTTCGGAGATAGGCTCATCCGGGTCCAAAACCGAAATCTCTGCGCAAAGGTTATTCATCTTCAGGAAGAACGTTGATATGGACAAGTCTCCTTGAGTTGCATTAGCCAACTCATTTTCCAAGAATTGTAGTCGAGCTACACTCTTCTAATTGAACAAGCCATCCATGGCCGTCCAAATCTCAGCAGCTGATCGACATCCAATGATGTGTTCAAACAACTCTGATGAGATAGCTCGCTTGACAGTAAACTCTGCCTTAGCATTAGTTCTCCTCCAAGCTCTCACCAGATGAGCATTTTCACCAGCAGCAAACACTTCTTGAGTTTCTTCTACACCAACAACGTCCTAGAGGTCCTCGCCCAAAAGATAGCTCTCCATGCAAGACTTCCACTTCTTAAAGTTAGTCTGCGTCAGGAGCTCAATACCAAGACCTCTTGTTATTCCTCCTTCCATTTCTATACCACTGATAACTGTGCTTCCAAAAATCCAAGACAGATAACTGTGGCTGAATCACTGCTCAAACCTCTGTCCTTTCTGCTACCATGTTAAAATTTTTAATAAGCGGAAAATGAGAACAAGGTCGCAGGAACACTCTCAACCAAACCAAGCACCAGAAACCAGAGACAATGAAGGAATAAGAGAAATCTTGAATCAACTATCTTTTGTACATTTCGAGACATACATTGCGAGACATGATTTATTAGTACACACAATGATGAGGAGAGAAGAAAACCAACTATAAGAAGCTGGCGGTTACAACATGAACCGGCCAAACCGCTCGACTAAGGAAGGTTGTCCATGCAAACCACCAAGTCGCCAAGCTGACCGCGCGACTAACCGCGAAACCACCAACCAGCAACTCAACACGCAGACTACCCGTTATTCCAATGCTTACTCTGTTTGCCCAAGCAAGGCCACCTGACCACAGTCACTTGGTTGCTCTTAACCGCGAACAAGCTGCTGAAGAAATGAACATAAGTAACAGACCGGCAAAGGCAAACTGCCTAACCGCCGCGGTCTGAACTTTATTGAAAGCTGGAAACAAGCTGAAGAGAACCTGCCTTGTCGCTAACACGACCTCCTGCTGCTACCCACCACAGACTGCTACCGACTTATCCGCTGCGGTCTGCTCTGATTAAATCAGAATCACAAGCAAGCCGCACAACCTGCGAACACAACAAAGGCAAGCCTCAAACCGCGCGATCAAAAAAGTCTATCCGCACCACAAACTCGCGAGCTCTTACATACTGTTCTCATTTTTTATTACGAGCTAGGGGTCCTATTTATAGTAGAGGTGAGAAGTGTGGTCACCGCCTATGCGATAGGATAATCGCCCATAACAACAGCGGCGGGTAGAAGACAACTCGCGCGTCTTGCTGAGAACCCTGTCGAACAGCCCGCCGACTTAGTAACAAGCCGCATGGACAACTTCGCAACTTCCAGCAATACCAGCAGACACCTTCTAGCCCACGAGTAAATAACCGGCTAGAACACAAAATCTAGAAGTAACCACGGATGCTAACCGCCCGGTTATAACCAGAGCTGACCCCAGATGGTTGAAGAACCAAAGCCATCTGCCACTGGCTAGCCGCCAGTCCAATGCGGGATGACAACCCGCGCGGTTTCCTTGATTGTTCAATTGGTCCTTAATAGACCTAACACAATCTCTTCTAAACCCTAAGGGGAGTATGTGAGGCCTAAATGAACCAAAGTGCACATTCAACTTTGGAGGATTATGGCAAAATTACCAAAACCCCCAAATCGCCCCTAAAGCCCAAAATGTGTGATTAAGCCCCATAGAGCCTCACCATGACCTAATTTCCCTTGGAATAGGTCCATAAGGGTCTAGGCACCAATGTAGGATATCGACATTAGTTGGGGTGAGCTTGTGTCAATCCCAAACTCAAAAGTCTCAATTTGATCTGTTTGGGTCAAGTGAGGCGAGATCAAAACTTATTGGACTTAGCCCGACCCAAGATGTTGGGTTTTTCTACAACCATACATCGTATGTAGGCGCAGCGGAAATAAACAGAATAACCCAAAAGAATTTGGATCGGGCCATGAATATTGAATCAAGAAGTTAACAAAATTGCTAGGTATGAAAATTACCTTTGCGGAGTTGGATCAAATCCAACCTAGATGCTCCAAGAAGATAAGTCCCGTCGTCGACTGTCCGAGTCCTCACGTAGAATAATGTCTACGTCTCTACAGCAGTCCACACGAGCCGGGAGAAGAAGACTACACCTTGCGCTTCCACGGATTGCTAGATCCGCTTCAGGAAGAACAACACCGGCGACAATCGTCGGAGAGGTGGTCGGCGGAGGCGAACGGGCGGCGGAACTCTTCCGTCGGCTAGGGCGAGAGGCGGAACTCTTCCGCCGGCTGGATTCCTTTGTGAGTTATAAGAAACCTAAAAGAAGATCTATTTATACCCAAAGCATAAACAGGCTTATAGAAGAATCGCTATCCGCAGACCACACATCAGAATTGGGGTTTCTGTTACAATTCGTCGGGATTCCACGGAACAGCATTCGTCGAGTTTTCACGGGACAATTCGACGAATTCCGACGAATCACATACGACAAATCCCGACGAATCATATCCGTGAAAACCCGACGAATTCTATCCGTGTAAACCCGACGAATTCAGACAGCAACATTTGCTGGACCTCCCCCATTCTATATGGTGATTGGTAACCTGTACCAACACAGTCAATCTTCCATCTTCTCCACATGCTCTTATGTGCGACCCTGCAGGCTCATATCGCGTTGGCAGTGAGATTACATGTTTGACCACTTCTAGATTACAATGGTAACTCCAACAGTCTCCCACTTGATCTTGAAAGTATCAAACAAAAACCTCACAAACAATGAGCGGCATCTAGCAATGCATCATTGCTCCCCAAGCAATAAGAGTTCATAACTCATAAGTCTTTATGACCAATGTTCCAGCGTTGTCTTTGTCCCTTTGTCCCTTACATCCGGAAAGAACTAGAGGCATGGACCGTGTCACCCTCTTAATAGCTCAATCCAAGTTTCTTGATCTAGAACGGACTTCCAGAGAATGGTGAGCTCAATATCACATATTGACTCATCCAAGCATGGCCATGCATTTCTCAGTCCAATTCCATCAAGGGGCCCATGGATGCAACTCCTGTTATATAGGAGGACAAATCCCATATCTGCTCACACCCAAACACCCAAATGATTCGTAACGTACCCAACGACCACCCTTATCATCAACCTTCTTCAAGGAAGACTTTAGATGACATCAAAGCACGCTCTTCCTCACTCGATGAATGCTGTGACTTCAGGTCAAAGGACCACAACACCATTGTCAAATGAGACCTACTTGTGACACTTTTAAGTAACAATCCACAAAGTAGTCTCAGGTTGGGTCTGTCCAGTACAAATTGTTCACTAACAAGTACCCACGTGATGACTAGATATCACAATATCATGACCTGTGAGATCCGGTCATCAGTCAACACACATGCTAGTCTTAATGTATCATCATCACCCTTAGCTTCTACGATGATACCTCGACCAAGGACCTTTTAAGAATGAAGCTTAGAAATCATAGGCTCTCACATTCAAGTCACGTACTTGATGTCCTATGGAAGCGAACATTCTAAGGGTATTTATCACGAATTTTATTCTATCATATAGAAACAGTATATCATAATAAAAGAACTTGCCATTAATTGTAAAAAGAAATAATTGGTACACTATTCATCATATGAATAATAAACAGCCAACAGAATATATATTTTACATGCAACCCACAAGACTCCCACTAGAGTTGATCACTCGGGTATCGTATACCCATTGATCTAGTATGACAATCATGCTTTCTCTACGCGAGAGGCTTTGTCAGTGGATCTACAATATTCTCCTCAGTCGGCACTCTGCAAATGTTCACATCTCCTCGTTCGACAATCTAACGAATAAGATGGAACCGCCGAAGTATGTGCTTGGAGCGCTGATGGGATCTAGGTTCCTTAGAATGTGCAATTGCACCATTGTTATCACAGTAGAGAACTACGGGACCAACAATGCTAGGAACTACATCTAGCTCGCCGATGAATTTCCTAATCCATACAGCCTCCTTCGCTGCATTTGCCGCAGCGATATAATCGGCCTCAGTTGTAGAATCAGCAACTGTCTCTTGCTTGGAACTCTTCCAGCTCACAGCTCCTCCATTCAGGCAAAACACAAACCCTGACTAAGACTTCGAATCATCCCTATCAGTTTGGAAGCTGGCATCCGTGTAACCACTTACAACGAGCTCTTCCTTTCCACCATATACCAAGAATACATCATTAGTCCTTCTCAAGTACTTCAGGATATTCTTTACGGCTATGCAGTGACATTCACCAGGATCAGACTGATACCTGCTAGTCATGCTCAAAGCAAAAGAGACATCGGGTCGAGTACATAACATTGCATACATGATTGACCCAATTACCGAAGCATATGGAATCAACTTCATGCGGTCCTTATCTTCACAAGATTTTGGACACTGGTCCTTAGAGAGATTCACACCATGAGACATGGGCAAAAATCCTTTCTTGGACTCAAGCATGTTGAACCGCTTCAACACCTTCTCAATGTACGTACTCTGGGTCAAACCCAGCAACTTCTTCGATCTATCTCTATAGATCTTAATACCGAGTATGTAAGTCGCTTCACCCAAGTCCTTCATAGAAAAGCAGTTCCCTAGGTTGTTCTTAACAACTTTCAGGGTAGGTATGTCATTCCCGATCAACAGTATGTCATCTACATACAATATCAGGAAGACAACAATGATCCCACTGATTCGCTTGTAAACACACGGTTCATCCTCATTCTTGACAAAACCAAACTCTTTGATCTTCTCATCAAAACGAAGATTCCAACTTCTAGAGGCCTGTTTCAATCCATAGATGGACCTGTTCAGCTTGCATATTTTAGTGGCTTCATTTGGGGATACAAAACCCTCGGGTTGTGTCATGTACACTTCCTCAAGGAGGTTTCCATTTAGGAAAGCCGTTTTGACATCCATCTGCCAGATCTCGTAGTCATAATACGCAGCAATATCCTAATGGACTTTACCATGGCAACAGGAGAAAAGGTCTCATCATAGTCAACACCATGAATTTGCTTGAAACCCTTAGCCACCAGTCGCCCTTTGAATGTCTGTACATTCCCATCCATGTCGGTCTTCTTCTTGAAGACCCACTTGCACCCTATGGGTCGTACCCCTTCAGGTGGTTCCACCAAGTTCCAAACTTGGTTAGTATACATGGAGTCCATTTCGGATTTCATAGCCTCAAGCCATTTGTCGGAGTCCGGTCCATTCATAGCCTCTTGGTAGGTCGCTGGTTCATCATCATGATCCATAAGCAACACATTACCTATTTGAGACACGAGAAATCCATATCTCTCAGGCTCAAATCTTGGTCTACCAGATCTACGTAGGATGTGTATCTCTTGAGCAGGTTCTCTAGCTACAACATCTTGTAGTCCTGGCTCAGAATCCAATTCTGGTTCATTCACTACTTGTGGTTCTTGAACTTCTTCAAGTTCAACCTTTTGCATCTTTCTTGACAAGAACTCTTTCTCCAAGAAGACACCCGTCCTTGCGACAAACACTTTGCCCTCAGACGGTAGGTAAAAGTAATATCCTTTCGTTTCCTTAGGATATCCCACCAGATAACACTTATCTGATTTGGGTTCCAGCTTGTCAGGCATTTGACGTCGTACGTATGCCTCACAACCCCAAATTTTAATGAATGACATACTGGGATGCTTCCCAGTCCATATTTCATATGGTGTCTTTAGAACCGTTTTCGTCGGAGCGCGATTCAGTGTCATTGCAGCAGTCTCTAAAGCAAAACCCCAAAAGGAAACAGGCAAGTCAGCATGACTCATCATCGACTGTACCATGTCTAACAGAGTACGATTTCTCCTCTCAGACACACCATTATGCTGCGGTGTCATAGGTGGAGTGAGCTGTGATACAATACCACACTCTTTCAGATGATCACGGAACTCATGACTCAGGTATTCGCCACCTCGATTAGATCGGAGTGCTTTAACCTTTTTACCCAATTGGTTCTCCACTTCATTCTTAAACTCTTTGAACTTTTCAAAAGTTTCGGATTTGCACTTCATAAGATACACGTATCCGTATCTACTGAAATCATCAGTAAATGTAACGAAGTAGAAATACCCACCTCTAGCCATAGAACTCATTGGTCCGCATACATCATTATGTACTATACCCAAATGATCCTCAACCCTCTCAGTATAACCAGTGAAAGGGGCTTTAGTCATTTTGCCTAATAAATAAGACTCGCATCGCTCAAATGATTCATAATCAAATGAGTCTAATAGTCCATCTTTATGGAGCTTGGATATGCGCTTCTCGTTTATATGGCCCAAACGACAATGCCAGAGATATGTAGGATTTGAGTCATTTGTTCTTAGTCTTTTATTATTATCTACATTATAGATCGGATTGTCTAGGTTCAAAACATAAAGACCATTAAACAATTGAGATACAACATAACAAACATCATTCTTAAATATAGAACAACAATTGTTCTTAATTATAAAAGAAAATCCAATCATGTCTAAGCATGAAATGGATATAATGTTTATAGTTATGGCCGGAACAAAATAACAATTATTAAGTTCTATTACAAGCCCACTGGGCAAAGAAAGACGGTAAAACCCTACGACTACAGTAGTAACTCTTGCTCCATTGCCGACGCGCAGGTCCACCTCTCCTTTACTCAGCAATCTCCTCCTTCCTAGTTCCTGCACATTTGTACAAATGCGAGAACCACATCCGGTATCCAATACCCAAGATGAAGGAGCAGAAAGGTTTATCTCTATAACGTAAATATTCGAAGCGGAAGTCATACCTCCCTTCATTTTCTGCAGACCCTCAATGTACGAAGGACAATTCAAATTTATTTTAGTTTGCCATGGAATTCTACAAGAATTCATGCAGAATTTAATCAGTACCAAAATTTCAAAATACAATTTATTTTAATTTGGACTTCAATTAAATACTCCCACTATTTTATTCAAATTGATAGCCCTCACTATCAATTCGGAGAGTCCATGCGAGCTACTCTCTTAGTGGATAAGATCCGTATTTCACCAACACCACGAGTCCGCTTTGGCGTTCCTCTCATAATGCGGTTATTTAGGTAGGCAACGCTTGCCAATTGCATCCTCATGCAACTTTTGTATGGCTGGTGAATAGCTCCTTATTCGCATCCATCATATGGTGCATACCAACCCTATGCCTCTAGGCACTCAACCTTTGAGGTCACCTGGTTAAGTTAGACCCAAAAGTGGTTAAGTTGCACCTTGCTTTGACAAGCCCACACTTCATCGATCGAGGCAGGAAGAGTGTCATCCATCAGAAGGCATCCGAACACTTAATATTTGATGAAGGGAATTTAATATTTAATAATAGGTTAACACTTAACCATGATCAACATTTGATCAAAGTGCACATCCACAGAAAAACAAGCTTTCTAAATCCACATGCATCCCTTATGTGCACAACATAAGACTATCAACCTTTGATAAACGAAAGGGCTAAATCTGGACATTTAGAACTCTTCTAAATCTTCAGATTTACATGCATTGGACAAAGGCAAAGACAACTCGACTTAAAGCAGTAGACAAGCTCGTCTCTCATTGTTGGATTCAAAATCCAAAACAATACAAGGGTTCATTAACCACTTGAGGGACGGTTACTGCTAAGGAGACAACAATTTCTAACAATTAGAAATTACCACAAAATCCCAGACGTTCCTGGCGGGGTTCCAAGGGGCCGCGCCCCTGGCGGGGTCTTAGGGGCAGAGCCCCTTACGGGGTCCAAGGGGCAGCGCCCCTGGCGGTGGTCTCGCTGACCGATCAGCGAGCGGGGTGCGGGGCAGATCCCTTGCGGGGTGCGGGGCAGAGCAAATGTGATATTCCAAGAAGAAATCTTGACATTATTCTCGCTTCCAAATACCTAGATTTGCACGTACTGGAATAACCTAACTTCTGAAACAACATTCATGACCAGAACCTCCCTCTGATACCACTGTTGGGTTTTTCTACACCCATACATCGTATGTAGGCGCAGCGGAAATAAACAGAATAACCCAAAAGAATTTGGATCGGGCCATGAATATTGAATCAAGAAGTTAACAAAATTGCTAGGTATGAAAATTACCTTTGCGGAGTTGGATCAAATCCAACCTAGATGCTCCAAGAAGATAAGTCCCGTCGTCGGCTGTCTGAGTCCTCACATAGAATAATGTCTACGTCTCTACAGCAGTCCACACGAGCCGAGAGAATAAGACTACACCTTGCGCTTCCACGGATTGCTAGATCCGCTTCAGGAAGAACAACACCGGCGACAATCGTCGGAGAGGAGGTCGGCGTAGGCGAACGGGCGGCGGAACTCTTCCGTCGGCTAGGGCGAGAGGCGGAACTCTTCCGTCGGCTGGATTCCTTCGTGAGTTATGAGAACCCTAAAAGAAGATCTATTTATACCCAAAGCATAAACAGGCTTCTAGAAGAATCGCTATCCGCAGACCACACAGCAGAATTGGGGTTTCTGTTACAATTCGTCGGGATTCCACGGAACAGCATTCGTCGAGTTTTCACGGGACAATTCGACGAATTCTGACGAATCACATACGACGAATCCCGACGAATCATATCCGTGAAAACCCGGCGAATTCTATCCGTGTAAACCCGATGAATTCAGACAGCAACATTTGCTGGACCTCCCCCATTCTATATGGTGATTGGTAACCTTTACCAACACAGTCAATCTTCCATCTTCTCCACATGCTCTTATGTGCGACCCTGCAGGCTCATATCGCGTTGGCAGTGAGATTACATGTTTGACCACTTCTAGATCACAATGGTAACTCCAACACAAGAGTCCAAGAGCAAAGCCCATAATACCTATACTCTGATATATCTAGGAATTCATGACTATGGAAAAGTTTACATAGGGCGCCTAATCACAAAAGTACAAGAGAGAGAGAGAGAGAGAGAGAGAGAGAGAGGTGAATGAGGAATTTAGGGATTGAGTGCCAATTGGCACTCAATTGATTCCCCAAAGCTATTCCCTAGCTGCAAGGATTAAATCCCAACAGAAATTTGATGAGGTGGAAGTTGGTGGAAGGGGAGAAGATAATTTCCAAGGCGGTGGCCGACCACCTTAATGGAAACCCCTCAACCAATGCACTTTGGTTTGAAATTTTCCCTCCCCTGGTCGGGAATTGAGGAGAGCAGTAAATTCCTACTGAGCTGGAGCTGTGGAAGTGTCTGAATTGGGAGGCACAAGCTTAGTTGAAATTGCCAATAATGGCTACCATGAATATAGCCTCCCCTAACTCAATTTTACCCCATCATTAGCTTCCTGGAGTGGAGAGGAGAAAAAGCCCCAACATTGGAGAAGAAATCGAGCTCAGAAAGCTTGGATCACCATTGGAGCTCCACAAGTTTGGACATGGAGAAATTTGGAATACTTGTGCATGAAGCTTAAAATTGAGGCATGTTCCCTTATCTCCTCCCCCTGTGCTAGATATCTCCTCTATCCATTTGCAAATTAATGGGTAAATGGTGGATTCACCATTTCCATTTTCTTGTTCCTAACCGCAAAAACAAAAATGATGGGAGAGCTACCCCGACCATCTCTGGCCAAACGGCCACCACCATTCGACAGCCCCGAGTCGACCGGAGGTGGTGGCTGGAGGGATTGTCCAGAGACGACCTTGATTTGTCAGAGACGACCTTGATTGGCCGGAATTTGTAGTTGAAATCCCTCAAGGGCGGCGAAATCGAGACTGTCAGCTCAGGGAGGAAGATGATCTCCCTGCCGTTGGATCTAGGAAGACCTATATACGCAAACCAAATTTTATTATAATAGTTGTTAATTAGAAAATTCTGCCTGATCTTAAACAATTTATAGAAAATACTTAAATGCTGATTCAGATAATGTACCAAACATGGAATATGTAGCCCTAGGTCTCTACTATTTTCATAAATTGAGTTCACCCAATTTGGAACACTGTAGCTCCCTCAACACCAATTTTGGTGGGTTGTGTACATAAAGTTCCTTAAGCATTAATTAATTAAATTAAGGAATTCTATAACTCCAATAAGGCTGGAATTTTGGCCACGCATGGGTTATACCCAAACACATACACTGCCTAAAAATGATGATTTTTGGAAAAAACATTTTCTATAGTTTTGTTAATAATTTCTTAAATCATGCATGGGTGTATTATATGGGTACATGACCTCTAAAGACCCCAAATCTTTTGTGGGAGCCTCACCGTAACATAAATTGTCTCTGGTAAAAATCCAGACCAATTGGACATGTGCATGTTTGGGAATTACCATATGCATGTAGGTGTAGTGTATGGGAAATGGTGTGCATATAGCACCCAAGTTAAATTTAGTGAATTTTGGAGTTCTACAACTCCAAATAGAATGAAAGTTTGGACATGCATGAGTCATGCCCCAACTCATCCCCTGCCCAGATTTGGGAATTTTTGGAAATTTTTTTTCCTATGATTTAGAAAATATTTACACTGTGACATAATATAGATGTGAACTTCCGAAAATAATTCAAAGAGTTCTATAACACTAAACATGCTAGAATTTTGGGTATGCATGTATTATGCACTAATAAAACCCCCGTAAAACGTTGAGAATTTTTGGGGAATTATTTTCTAGAGTTTTGTAGAGAATCTAAGATTCCATGTATGTAACTAATAGGTGACCAAACCACCTTGGATCTCATTGAAATTATGGTGAGTGCTTTGTTTTGATATGTTAGGACTCTGGTAAAAATTCCATAGCATTTGGATGAGTAGATATATTAGTGAACTCATTGCATGATTATGAAATGAATGTGAACTACGAATATTGATTTTCATTGCCCTAGAAATACACCTTTTTGCATGTGTAATTTCATATGGCTTAGAGGCCTCAACAGAGGAACTTGTCTTCACATAAATTGTAGGACTAGATCTTATCTGAAATATGGTCATGACTTTGTGGCATTTGGAGCACTATAACTCCTTGCACACTCATATTAGTGAAGCATGTACATATGGTTCCCTAGGCACCATTTTGTGTGCTCCTCCCTAATGGCTTACCCAATTGACCTGAGATTTATGACATGATTGAGATTAGTCCCAAGCTACCAGCTGCCTAAAAATTGGGATGTTTGGGAACAATTTTCTATAGATTTATTCATTATTTCATTTATCAAATTAATGTAATTTAAGGAGTTGGACAACTCAAAATGACCCCAAATTTGGGTGGCATGCCTATTAGGTCCTTAGTTAGCCTTGGTAAAAATTTGAATGCAGTTGGACACCTACATGTTGGGTTGTTCCATTTGCATGTCCTTGCAAGGTATGTGGTGTGGTGTGCATATAGCCCAAAAGGGTATTTGTGAACTTAGCACATTTGGCTTGATCTTATCCTCGGATATTGTAGACACACCCTTGATATGACATAATACATCACCTCAAAGAAAATTAAGAGTTTTGGGTTCTAAAGTCTTAATTAATTGAATAAATTGAAACATGCCCCCTTCTATGTAATTTTGAAATGTTTATGGTTAAAAGATTTTAGAAAATTGTGAGACTCTGATAAATCACTTGGAACCTCTGAAAATTCTGTAGAAATCTTCAGAGAAGTATTTCCTTGATTTTTAATTAAATCATGACTTGTCAAATTTATGAACTATTGAAATTTTATTAAGGAAATAGAGTTGAAAAATCTTAAAACTTTGGAAGGTCATTTGAAATATCTTTTTGAACCTCTGAAAATTTATTAAGAATTTTTGGTGATCATTTGCTTTGAAAAATCTCAATAATATCATTTGTCACACTTTTGAATTAATGAAATGAATATCATGGAAAGTACTTGTTGGGGAAATGATTTATCTTAACCCTTAGAAATGAGTAGAAAATGAGTTCTCAGAGTGAAAAATTATTTTAAGTAAAATATGCATCGAATAGTAATCGACGCAACGTCGAAGTGTAGTCGACGCATCTCTCATACTGAGTCGAAGCAACTCTAAACAGAATTCGACGTAACCAAAGTCGACATAATTCTGATTTCTAGTCGACGCACCCAGTAAAGTCGACACGCCTCGGTCAACGCTCCTTCCATATTTTCTTCTCGACGTCTAGCCAGGCTGAAATCAACGCTTACGTCGAATAGTAATCGACGCACGTCGATTTCTGTGACAGATTCAAAAACACGCCAGATCTCTTTCCTTCTTTCTGTAGATCTGATTTTTATGGAACTATATTATTCTTTTCTAGCCGTTCTGAATCAGTCTTCCTTTTAAATGATTCTTGGCTAATTTGATTAAGATTATTATGGACATTATTTGAAAATAGAATGATCTCTTTCCTTCTATAGATATAATGATTATGGAAACTTTTCTTTCTTACTATTTCTCTGACTGCTAATTGATTATTCTCCTATATCAATATTTTTGAATAAATAGAGCTATAAATACAGAAGGAGGTCGGCAAAGAATAACGAGTGATCCACTCCATATTCTGAAAAAGAGGAAAAGCTCCCAAGAGTAAAGAAAGAGAAAATCGAGAAAAGTGAAAGAGCGCTGCAACAAGAAAAAACCTTCTTCTTCTTCTTCTTCTTCTTCTTCTTCCTTCTGAAGTCATACTGCTGCAAATTTCTGAAAGCTCTCACTGAAAGAGAGAAAGTCCTACAATATCCTTCTCACTATAGAAGAGAGATTACCTTCACTATACTTGTGCTTCTAATCTTCTTGCTAGGAAGAAGATTCCTTCTTGCACAAATTGTTTCTTATTCTTCTTCTTATTCTTATTTCAATTTCAATAGTGTAAAAGAGTTTTAAGAATCTCTCTTCAAAAAATTTAGTTGTAGTGATTCTAAGAGTCTCCTTATCAAAAGACTCAGACTGGTTCTAAGAGTCTCCTTATCAAAAGACTCAGTGCAAGATAGTGAATTCCTACCAAGGGGGGTAGAAGAGTGGACTACCCAAAGTTTGGGGAACCACTATATTTCTTTGTGTTGTGCTGTGATTTTCTTTTTGCTATTTCTTTGTTTATTTGTTTAATTCTTGTTGGTGTGTGGGAAGCTTAAATCTGTGAATATTACACATATATGTATATATTTGTTATCTTTGCACAAAATATTTTTAAATCTCTATTCACCCCCCTCTAGAGAATTCTAGTGAGGTTAACTGTGCACTTTTAATTGGTATCAGAGGGAGGTTGATCAAAAAGGGGTAACTCCTTGATCAAAAAGATCCTACCTCATACATATATATTTCTAAGAACTTTTTATGGCACAAATCAAAGATTATGCCCTAAAGAGATCAGTAATAAGAAAGATCTGAAAAGAACAGATCTAAAGAAAAAGAAGAAAGAGAAAGGATTCATTGCTCAATCATGGAGTGATTCAGAATCTGAAGAAAGTACCTCATCTGAAAATGATCAAGAAGAGGCTATGCAAGAGGAAACCTGTTTGATGGCTACTGAGAAGCCTGAAGATAAATCTCTGGTAAATACATTTGATGATATAGATTTTTCTTCTACTGATTTCAAAAATAGTTTCAAAGAATTTTGTTTCGATCAAGTCAAATCTGAGAAAGAAATAAAAGAACTAAGAAATGAATTGAACAATCTCAAACAAATGGATACATAATATAAAAACTATGAGCTCAGTCAAGAACTCTCAAGATCAGAGGAGCAACTAGATAAAATCAATACTGAAAATCAAACACTAAGAAATGAGCTAGCAAAGGCAAAAGCCTTTGAAGATTCCCTAAATGGCAGAAGTCAAAAGCTCAAGAATATCTCTGAAAATTTCTCTGATAGATTTAGACAACTAGAGTTTAATACTGATTTAGAACCCAGACCTCAATCATCCAGCAAATCTGTCTGGAGACATCCTATCCACTTCACTAGGAAGAATCATCTGATGAGAGAAAATTCACAAGAAAATCCAGAAACAACTACTGTTTTTAATAAAAATAATTTCACTATACATGAAGGAATCCTAGGTAAATATCCTTAGAAAAGAAATAAATTTGCGTCGAGTTATTATCAACGTACGTCGAGTTCTACTCGACGCAACTTAAATGATGCATCAATTTCTAATCAACGCATACACCAAAGTGCGTCAACTTCTACTCGACGCAACTATAAACATAAGTCGAATTCCTATCGACGCAACCAATCTGACAGGAATATCTCTTTTTCCAAAAAGTCTTCTCAATTCATTTCCTTTTATTCTAAATGCTATTTCAGCAATATTACCAAAGACTGTTGGTATGATAAGACAACACTTCTAAAGAAGAAAGGGTACTCTGAAAGACCCACTTATTCTTTCATTGAACCTTTCACTGTTGGAAGGAAGGGACCCCAGCTTAGCAGGGTCCAAACTAATGTTTAAATTTTATGTGCAGGTGTATCACATCTTCAGGCTGGTGTGGTACTTGGACAGTGGATGCTCCATGCACATGACAGGGTACAAAAATTTATTAACCAACTTTGAGGATAGACTTGGACCACTAGTGACTTTTGGAGACTCTAGCTGTGGGGAAACCAGCGGCTTTGGAGATTTCAAAGAAGGGAAAGTAACCTTTAAGAATGTGGCAGCAGTCAAAGGACTAAAACACAATCTGATAAGTATAAGTCAGATATGTGACAGTGGTATGTATGAGGTAAAATTTACAAAACTAGTTTGCCATGTTATTGATGTCATGACTGGTGCCATTGTACTCAATGGAATCAGAAAAGGGAAAATATATATAGTAGACTTTAGATCCACACACACAAAGATTTGTTTGTTCAACAAAATCATTGATAAAAGTGAATTATGGCATAGGAGGCTAGGTCATTTAAACTATAAAACCATTAGTGAATTAGCAAAGAATAACCTAGTCAGAGGCCTACCAAAGGGTAGGTACTCTAAGGATTCTCCATGTAGACCCTGCCAACTAGGAAAACAGACCAAATCATCCTTCAAACAAATTGGTAAGGATGACTCTCCTAGGATTTTTTACTTACTGCACATGGATCTCTTTGGTTTAATATTTTCAGTTGGATATCAGTTCTCTGAACACAAATTGATAGAATAACGGATATATTTATTTCTCCTTGGACGTATTCAGTCAGCCATGTAAGGATATCTTTCTTATTTATTATATCCTTATATTCTTTCTATTCCAAGAAAAAGAATAACCGTTGACATTTAATGCCAAGGCATCTTTCTCGACAAAAGGAATTTGAAAGGACCTGCCAAAATCGTTTTGGGTGGCTGCATAGTTCCAAGAAGGATTTAAGTCAGAATAATATATTCCTTAAAAGCAGATGATTTGAATTTGAAAATATACAAGTTATCAAAGAAGAAGCAGAATACAGTGTCGATTTTTTTCTCAATATACAGAGCATAGAGATACATAAAAATTTCTTCTCTCTTAGTCTCTCTGCTAACATAGAACAAGAAGAAAAAAGAGAAGTATTAGAGAAAGAAGAAGAAGGATAGTTCATCTTTTCCCAGTCTTCTTCTTACTCAAGGCAGCACCCTCATCATTCTGAGAACAATACTCAACCTTTCAGAACTACAGCAAGTTAAAGTCTTTCAAAGAGCAACAACAACCTGAAGATTCTTTTCTTCCAGATAATCTGCTACAAAAGACTTGTGTTAGAGAAAGCTCTGTCTACAAACTGTCATCAACTCTCATCAGACAGGGGGAGCTTTCAGCTTCAACACCATCTTGTCTTCTCTCAGATCATTGACAGAGAAGAACACTCTAAACCTCTTTATCACATCTTGTACAAGGTTAATTCTCCCTCCAAAAGTTTACCCAGTGGTGGCAAGACACCTTATCAAAAAATCCTTGCGTGGTTTTTAAGCACCTTATCAAAAGCTTATTGGTGTGTGGACACCTTATCAAAAACCCCTTGGTGCTAGGGCACCTGATCAACCCTCCTATTCGATTCCTACCAAGGGTGGTAAAAGAGTAGACGTACCCAGATTTATTGGGGAACTACTATAGCTCTTGTGTCTTCTGTGCTTGCTTATTCTTCTGTGCTTGTGCTGTGTGATTTTCTTTTTACTATTTCTGTCTTTATCTTTAACTCTCACTGATTACACATATACTTAAATAGTATTTTAAATTCCGTTATAAAACTAAATAAAAAGTTTTAATACTCTATTCACCCCCCTCTAGAGTAACTTAAGATCTGACCTCCACTTTCAATTGGTATCAAAGATAGGTTGATTCTTTACAGGCTAACACCTGAATCACAAAGATCAACCAGATCTTAATTTTCTTAAGAGTTTCTTTCTCTCTACTTTTATATTATTTAAAACTCATGGCAGAAAACAAGGAATATTCCAGCACAAGACCTCCCATGTGCAATCTCAATAAGTTTGCACTATGGAAAGCAAGGATTAGGCTCTATATGAATTCCATTGATGAAGAGATTTTTAATGTTATTCTAACAAGGCCTCCAACACCTACAACATAAACTAGACTTGGAGCAACAACAGACAATACTGCTTTTCCACCTCCTGAGTGGACTGAAGCTCAGAAGAAGCAGAGAAATGCAGATGCAAAGGCCATGAACATTCTGGCCCTAACTATGTCAGATGACATATTCCAGAAGGTTGTTGAGTGCACCTCAGCAAGAGAAATTTGGGTATCTCTCAACAACATGGTGGCAGGCTCAGCAGATGAAAGAAAAGATAGAAGGTCTCATCTGATTTCTCAATATGAGAACTTCAAGAAGGGAGAATCAAAAAATGTTGCTGATATGTACAATAGGCTCAGCCTCATAATAAATGAGCTGAAGTCTCTGGACAAAGTGATATCACTCACAGAGATCAATGACAAAATTCTTATGTGCTTCCCCAGCACATGGGACTCCAGAATCTGGCCAATCAAGGAAGCCAGAAGTCTCAATGAGATCACCACTGAAGCCTTGTTGGGCAAGCTCAAGTCTTATGAGCAGCTTATCAAAGATAGGGAAGCTGAAGAATCTACTTCATCTCGAGCACCCAAGAAGGAAAGAAGCATAGCCTTCAAGGCTGCAGAAGATGAAGGAAAAGCTCCTGAAAATGAGGAGTTTATGAATCTGTTTGCCAAAAGATTCTACAAGATGGCTAAGAAAGACATCAGGAAAAAGCTATCCAGAAGCCATGACAAGCCAAGGTATGACAAAAATCACTCTAATGAAATTATATGTTTTGGTTGCAGGAAACCAGGACACATTGCTCCTGACTGTCCAGATAATCAGAACAAAAAGGACAAGAAGGACAGGAGAAGAGAAAAGGAAGAAAAGAAGAGCTCCAGCAAATCTTCCTCCCACTCTCACAAAAAGAAGGGAAGAGGATTTGTAGCAACATCCTGGAGTGAAACAGAATCTGAATCAGAATATTCATCCTGCTCTTCTGATGAAGAAGAAACAAAAGAAAATAGCCAATGCCCAATGGCTATTTATGACTCAGACAGTGAGTCACAATCAGCATCATCATACGGCTCTAGTGATGATGAAGAAGAAAAAATTTTCTGCATGATGACAATCAATGCCTCAACCAACAATTCTGATGAAGAGAAATCAGAATCAGAAGCAGAAGATGATATTGATCAGGTATTATCTAGCTTTGATTTTACTTCTATTGAATTCAAAGATGATTTCAAAATTCTTTGCCCAGACTTAATAAAATCTGAGAAAGAAGTAATCTCTCTCAGAAATAAGTTAGTGGAGATGAATAATATAAGTGAAGAGAATGCAAGTCTTAAGAAAGAGTTGGCTGCCTCCAAAGAACACATTATTCTCATTGAGAATAAGTTGTATGAAGCCAAGAAATTTGAAGAATCTCTCAATGGGAGAAGCATCAAACTGATGGACATCACAAGCACTGTCAATGCTAGATTTAACAATAACAAACTGGGCTTGGGTGCTTCATCAAGTGAGCCATCTCTGATTAAAAGAAACATTCTCTCCACACCCATAAAATTCATTTCTGCTAAAAGCAAAGAGGCTGCAGAAAGAAATAAAGACATTTCAAGCAAGTCTGTTAAGGATAAGAGAATTCAGAAGAATTTGTCGAACGAAGCTCGACAAAAAGATGCAAATCTGTCGAACGGGGATCGACGAAAACTGAGAACAGATATTCAGTATAGTTATAATATGAACGGAGGTCGACGAATTTATTCAAATTCGTCGAACAGGCACTATACAGAAAACTCTAAGAATTCTAATCCTAAATATACTAAAAATCCTTTTACTGAGTGGACTATACCTCCAAGGAGATATCATCCACAAGGATATAGGGATCAGCCTGAAATGTCATTTATCTCTGAATTTTGTGGTAACATAAAAGGACCCAAGGTAGTCTGGGTCAAAAAAAACTAGTTTATGTTTTTGTGGTTGCAGGTACACAGCCATCCAAGATTAAATCAAAAATGGTACTTGGATAGTGGCTGCTCAAAGCATATGACAGGGAACAAGGCCAACCTGAACAACTACAAGGAAAAGCTTGGACCCAAGGTGATCTTTGTAGACTCCAACTGTGGACAAACCAAAGGCTATGGTCAAATTAAAGTTGGAGCAGTGACATTCAAGGAAGTAACCTATGTTAAGGGTCTGAAGCACAACCTCATCAGCATAAGTCAGTTATGTGATGAAGGTTATCAGGTAACATTTAATAAATCAGAATGCATTATTAAATCCTCTGATAATGTTATTGTTCTATCAGGTATTAGGCAAGGAAATATATATTTAGTAAATTTCAACTCATCCAAATCAGAAATTTGTTTATTTAATGAGCTAAGCAAACCTAGTGAATTATGACATAAAAGATTAGGACATGTAAACCTTAGGACCATTGCTAAACTAGCTAAGGATAATCTTGTTAGAGGCTTACCATCAGGATCATATGAGAAAGAAGGTCTTTGTAGGGCATGTCAGTTAGGCAAGCAAACCAAAAACAGCTTTAGATCATTATCTAAAAGTGATTCACCTAGAATCTTGTATTTTCTACATATGGACCATTTTGGACCTATAGCAATAAAGTGCTTAGGGGGGAAGTCTTACACTCTAGTTATTGAAGATGACTTCTCTAGGTTCACTTGGGTGTTCTTTTTGAGAGAAAAGTCAGATAACTTTAAAGTTCTTCCAGTCTTTCTTAAGAGCATACAGATTGAGTACTCTACTGTAGTTGCATTGATCAGAAGTGATCATGGCACTGAGTTTGAGTCTCTTCTCATGCAAGAATTCTGTGAGATGGAAGGTATCAGGCATTGCTTCTCAGCTCCTAGAACTCCTCAACAAAATGGGGTGGTTGAAAGGAAAAATAGAACTCTAATTGAATCAGCAAGAACATTGCTTGCAGATGCTAACTTTCCCCAATCTTTTTGGGCAGAGGCTGTCAGCACAGCAAATTATGTTCTAAATAGAAGTTTGATACACAAACTTAAGGGTAAAACTCCCTATGAATTGCTTAAAGGGAAGAAACCTAAAGTTGATTATTTTAGAACTTTTGGATGTAGATGTTTTGTTCATCAATGATAAAAAGTACCTTAGAAAATTTGAACCAAAATCTGAAGAAGGAATCTTCTTAGGTTACTCATTAGTTAGCAAAGCATATAGGGTATTTAATAAATCCTCTCTTAAAATAGAAGAGTCTATGCTTGTTTCCATTGATGAAACTAACATGTTTTACAAGGAGAAGAATTCTTCTACCAAAAACAATCTACAGGTACCAGCTCTATGTGAAGAGCTAGATGGATTAAATCTACAGACAGAAGATTCACTGCATCCATCACCTCAAATTCTTGAAGATAGTGAAGAAGAAGATCATCTAGATCTTGCTGTTAACCTAAATCAAGTAACAGCAGAACATCCTCCACAGGACACAACAGCTGAACAAATTCCCGAAATGGATACTGCTGCTGAACCAACTCCAACTGTTGACCACATCACAGTTAGAGATCATCCAATTTCACAAGTAATTGGTGATATCACAGCAGGTGTTCAAACAAGGCATCAACAAAATCAGATGCATACTTGTTTCCTATCACAAGTTGAACCTCAAACCATAAAAGATGCAGAACAAGATCCAAATTGGATCCTTGCAATGCAAGAGGAACTCAACCAGTTTGAAAGGAACAAGGTTTGGGATTTGGTTCCAAGAGCAAAAGGCCATCCTGTTATTGGCACAAAATGGGTCTTTAGGAACAAACTTGATGATCAAGGCAATATTGTGAGAAACAAAGCTAGGCTTGTAGCTCAAGGGTACTCACAAGAAGAAGGAATAGACTATGATCAAACTTTTGCACCAGTTGCAAGGTTAGAAGCAATCAGAATCTTCCTTGCATTTGCTGCATATAAAAGGTTCAAAGTATATCAAATGGATGTAAAGAGTGCATTCCTAAATGGAGACATCAAAGAAGAAGTCTATGTGGAACAACCACCAGGTTTCATCTCTCCAACTCATTCCTCCTATGTATTTAAGCTTAATAAAGCTCTTTATGGTCTCAAACAAGCTCCCAGAGCATGGTATGAGGCTTTAGCTAATTTTCTCTTAGAAAACAATTTCTGTAGAGGCATAGTAGACAAAACCTTATTTTACAAAGTACATAAAAATCAAACTCTACTAGTTCAAATATATGTAGATGACATTATCTTTGGATCTACTGATTCAAATTTGTGCAAAAGATTTTCCAATCTAATGCAATCAAGATTTGAAATGAGTAGTATGGGTGAATTATCATACTTCCTTGGTCTTCAAGTGAAGCAAACCCCATCAGGAATCTTCATTTCCCAATCTAAGTATGCTAAGGAATTAGTGAAAAGGTTTGGAATGTCTGATTCTTCTACCATGAAAACACCCATGGCCTCTAATGCAGTTGTTAATACTGATGAATCAGGGAAACCTGTTGATCAAAAAGTGTATAGGGCAATTGTTGGCTCTCTACTCTATTTAACAGCTAGTAGGCCAGATATAATGTTTGCTACATGTATTTGTGCTAGGTTTCAAGTTAACCCTAAAGAATCTCATCTTACTTTACTATAAAGAATTTTAAGATATATAAAGGGTTGCCCTAATCTAGGACTTTGGCATCCAACAGCATCTTAATTTGAATTGACTGGATTCTCAGATTCAGATTATGCTGGATGCAGGGTAGACAGAAAGAGCACATCAGGAACTTGTCAGTTTCTTGGTGATAGGCTTGTGTCTTGGTTTTGTAAGAAACAAACATCTGTGTCTACATCAACAATGAATACATAGCTGCTGGCAGTTGCCGCTCACAGATATTGTGGATACAAAATCAGCTCCTAGACTATGGTGTCAACTTAAATAATTCAATTATATTTTGTGACAACACTAGTGCAATATCTATAGCACAAAATCCAGTTCTCCATAGTAGGACTAAACACATTGAAATTAGGCACCACTTCCTTAGGGATAATGTGGATAAAAACAAAATTTGCCTACAATTCATCTCTACTGATTTGCAAAGAGCTGACATTTTCACCAAGCCCTTGGATGAAAAGAAGCACATTTTCTTTATAAATCAACTAGGAATGATAGATGGAGACTCAATCTGTTAAAAAAAAATTAAATATTTCTATTTATCCCATAAATTCGTCGAACGAAGAACGACGAATTTGAACTATTTGTTGAACGGCAATCGACAAAACCTGTTAACCTCAGAATCGATAAAGACAGTTTCATTTGTCGAACGGTGGTCGACGAAAAAGGTGTTTTCGTACGGTGTCTGACGAAGAAATAAATCCTTTTCGACTTCTAATTTTATTAGGTTTTGTCGAACAGTGGTTTACGAATGCGCCCTCATTCTTCGACCCTTCTATATAAGCTTTATTTTATCTCTTTCTAAATTTGCGCCTACAGAAATCGTCTTTCCCTCCAGTTCCCCTCTGCACTTGATCTTCGTTTTCTTTGCAGGAACAATGACGATTCCTCAGGCCTCTCTGCACTCAATGAAGTTTGACGCAGGTTTTGATATTGATATGGATTCTTTTGCACAATCTGACCAAATCTTCAAGGATGTTCTTCAACTACTGGAAGACCAACATCTAAAGAAATTTTTGAGCACCAGGAAGAAAATACCAGTTATAGAGATTAAAGAATGGGTTCATACTGTTCAGACAGAGGAAGAGAAGATGTCTGCCACCATCTCAGGTCATCAAGTTTCTCTCTCTCCCACCATTCTTACTGAAAATTTTGGTTTTGAGAATGGTGATGATGACTTAGACATAAGCTCAGAACAATTTGATGAAGCTTTAGTCAAAATGGATCACTTAACTGGAAACCCTAATCACTTACTGAAAAAGAACTTGTCTCAGGACTATAAGTTCTTAGTTCACATTGTTGGAAAAGTCTTGCTGGGCAAGACTTCTGGGCATGACTATATCAACAGGCACCAATTTCTATTGATGGTGGCCTTGATGAAGAGGAATAAAATTAACTGGGGATCAATCCTCTTTGAATTGATTAAAAAGAAAAATTCTAAAGATAATGTCAGGTTTGGAAGAGTTATAGGTATTTTCCTGCAGGAAAGGCATCCAGACCTTCTGGTGTCCCCAAAGGTGACCATAAATGCCAGCAAGAGGCTGACCTCAGCACTCTTTGCTAAGTGGGATCGGGTAATCCCCAAGAAGAATACAAGAGCTGATGCTTCTAAGAAAAGGAAAACTTCTGAGGACACAAGGACTGACTAAGTCACTCCCTTTACCCTTCCAGAAGTTCCTCCCTCAGCTCCTTCTCCTTCTCTTATCCCATCTCCACCTGCTCAACAGTCTCCTGAACAATTTCTACCTCCAAACTCTCCACCACCTTTTTCAACTAACATACCACCTATCAATGATATTTCCCCTCTATCTCCAGAACCACTGCCTTCCCCTCCTCCATCTCCTATCAACACTAATCTCAATTCCTTAACTCTACCTTAATCACCTATTCCACCTCCATCTCCAGTACTTGATGAACATCAGTCACCAATTCATCCCTCAAGTTCAGACCATCCAAATAGCATTTCCACACATTCTGAAACTGTCAGAAATATCCTTCAACCAACTTTCATCCCATCCACTTCACAACCATCTACATCACTTCCATCAGACTATCTATCTCTCAACTTCACCTCCATTGCTGATCAAATTTTTGATCACATTCTTCCTAAAATAAACCAACTCCTGGATGCAAAATTTGCTCCAGTTCTCCAAGCTATTTCTACCTTATCTGCTAAGCTTTCTTCCCTTCCTTCCTCTATTGCTGTACCTTCTTCTAGGGGCCTAGATTCAGGCATCCCTGAAGCTAGGCAGGGGGAGATGTCCTGTGAAGAAGCTCCAGAAGCATAAGTTGCTCCAAAAATAGTAGAAGTTACAGTTTTTGAATTAGATAATTTTGAGATAGTACAAAGAAAAGAAGATTCAATTATAGTTTATGATACAGATATGGTTTACTCTTGTATAGTATCAGATACACAAGTTATAGCAGAAATAAATAATATCTGTATCTGCATTCATCCCTCTTGTGGTCTGCATAGCTTATTATCAAAATTTGATACTAAATATACATCAAGGGTGTCACCAAAAGTATACATAGAGGATTTATCAAAGGATCTGATATGCCTTCCTCAGAAGACTCATTCTGACATCTTAAAAGTTTTCATCTCTTCCATTCCTTCAATCTCTGATCAAGATATTCAGATGAAGGACACTTCTGCAGAATATGAGGATGATCTTGCAGAATTTCTAGATGATATAGAAGATCCCCCCTACTCCATCAGATGAAACAGCTTCAAGAATTGTTTCCTCACCTCCAATTCTTTTATGGAATGAAGAACCAATGCCAAGTTTTGATGAAATCTGGAAAGAGACAGATGCAGAGTTTGACAAAGCTGAAGAAGAAAGATTAAAAGCTCTTGAAGTAATCAAAAAAATTGATGATTTATATAATAAGCCAATTTCTTCTTCTGACTCTGAAGATGATGATGATAGCAGTGATTCTGATGACACATTATCAAAGAAAAGAAAGAAAAGAACAGCTAAGTCAAAGGCTGTTCCCAAGCCTCCAAATCCTAAGAATGATATTCCATATTATGTTCTTCATAATATTACTCTTGACAAAAGTACACCTCATTGGATGAAATTCTCAAGGAATGAGAACAAAAGAAGGCAGAAGATGAAGAAAACTGGTTATTATTCTAACAAACCTGTCAAATATAACCATCCTCCTCCTCCTCCAGCAGCAGGCTTAGCAACACCATCATCCTTCTCTCAGAAGCCCAACTCTCAATAATCAGGGAGACCTGGTAGTTCTAGTGGTTCTCAAGCCTCTGGATCAGCCAGTGCTCCTCCTTCTATGAAATCAGCACTTGCTTTACAAGAAAGTCAAGCCATTATTTTACCTCCAATATCTTCAGAATACAAACTTCATATTTCTGATGGATCTTCTCACAAGATCAAAAATACTCAAAGTGATCCTCAAGATCAAGATGATACTTCAGAACATGTTCCTTATCTTCGAGACCCTGAAGAAGAAAGATTATTTCAAATGGCAAGACTCAAAGAGTCAACTGCACTTGCACAGATTAACAAAGCAAAATCAAAAGGTAAAGACTTCTCAAACATTTCTACCATGTCTGACTACAGAAGGAAAGAACTTGACAAGTACAACTCCAAAGAATTTTTCAATACTGAAGGATATATTGATATGCACCCAGAAGCTTTTGTTCCTCATGTCAAATCTCAAACTATACTGGGAGCTCAAGATCTCTACCTAAGCAAGAAGAAATCTCAAGATCCAAACATGCAAATAATCTTCAAACCTCCATCAGCAAAGAAATAAAAGAGGTTCAGATTTAGTTATTTTTGTTATTGATTAAACTTTTTGATTGTAATGAACTCAGAGCACTAGTTTTATTCAATCTGCTGAAATGAATTTTTCATTCTGTCAGATACATATATTTTATGCTCTGTTGTTTATATTGAAATTATTTGATTAATTGTCAAATAGTATCCTAACCCAAATAGGGGGAGATTGTTGGAACAACCCTATTACTGATTTGGGCTAGGATCACTATATGTTGATTAGGATCTATATTGACCCTATTGTATAGTCTTAGGGTCAAGTTTTTAGGCTGATTAGATTAATCAGAACTTAGGAAAATTCAAGTTCGATAAATGGCGAGTGGCGTTCGACGAATGACCAGCTTCGTCCGACAAATTACTTTCAGCAGACTGAAGAATTATAGTCAGTTCCAGCTCTCGACATTTTCTGAGCAGCGCTCGACAAATGGCTAGCAGCGCTCGACGAATTCTAGCCAGTGCTCGACAAATTCCTTTCTGAAGCTCAGATTAATATTTTCAGTTGGATATCAGTTCTCTGAACAGAAATCGACAGAATAACGGATATATTTATTTCTCCTTGGACGTATTCAGTCAGCCATGTAAGGATATCTTTCTTATTTATTATATCCTTATATTCTTTCTATTCCAAGAAAAAGAATAGCCGTTGACATTTAATGCCAAGGCATCTTTCTCGACAGAAGGAATTTGAAAGGACCTGCCAAAATCGATTTGTCGAGAAAGATGCCTTGGCATTAAATGTCAACGTCTATTCTTTTTCTTGGAATAGAAAGAATATAAAGATATAATAAATAAGAAAGATATCCTTACATGGCTGACTGAATACGTCCAAGGAGAAATAAATATATCCGTTATTCTGTCGATTTGTGTTCAGAGAACTGATATCCAACTGATAATATTAATCTGAGCTTCAGAAAGGAATTTGTCGAGCGCTGGCTAGAATTCGTCGAGCGCTGCTAGCCATTTGTCGAGCGCTGCTCAGAAAATGTTGAGCGCTGGAACTGACTGTAATTTTTCATTCTTTTGAAAGTAATTTGTTGGACGAAGCTGGTCATTCGTCGAACGCCACTCGCCATTTATCGAACTTGAATTTTCCTAAGTTCTGATTAATCTAATCAGCCTAAAAACTTGACCCTAAGACTATACAATGGGGTCAATACAGATCCTAATCAACATATAGTGATCCTAGCCCAAATCAATAATAGGGTTGTTCCAACATCCTATATACACTCAGAGCTTAGGTGGAAAGTCGTATACCCTAGTCATTATGGATGACTATTCTAGATTTAGCTGGGTATTCTTTCTAAGATGCTAAGTCTGAGACCCACAAGATTCTCTCAAGATTCATAAGACAGATTCAATCTGAATTCAATACTCATGTTTCCATTATCAGAAGTGATCATGGGACTGAATTTGAAAATCAGTTAATCTGTAGTTTCTGTGAGGATGAAGGGATCAAACAAAGCTTCTCAGCACCTAGAACTCCTCAACAAAATGGAGTTGCTGAAAGAAAGAATAGAACCTTAATTGAATCAGGAAGGACATTGCTTGCAGAATCAGGATTACCAAAAACCTTTTGGGCTGAAGCAGTCAACACTCTAAACTATGTTCTGAATACAAGCCTCATACACAAAACTAAGTTAAAAACTCCATATGAGCTTCTGAAGGGAAAAACACCCACTATTAGATACTTTAAGACTTTTGGATGTACTTGCTTTATACTAAACAATGGAAAAGATCATCTTGCCAAGTTTGACAAGAAGTCTGATGATGGGATATTTCTGGGGTACTCAACATCTAGTAAAGCTTATAGGTGCTATAACAAAAGAACTCTCAAAATTGAAGAATCCATGTATATTATATTTGATGAAACTAACATGCTTTTTAAAGGGGAGGAAACTTCCACCAGCCCTTTTCCACAGGAAAACAGCTGCATAGAGACTCAGCTTGAATAACTGACTCTAGAGAACACAGACACTAGGAAAGAAATCCAGCTATAGGAACCAAGTGAGGAGTCTAAACAGGAACATGAAGAAGATTCAGAAAAGAGCAATCAAAACCAACTCCCATAAGAGAACATGGTTCAAGAAGAACAGGTGGGAAATGATCCTATTATTAATGAGGAAGAAGAGCCTCTGACAAATCCAAACAGGACAGGAATCAATATGAAAAATCATCCACAATCCTAAGTAATTGGAGACCCCAATACTGGAGTAAGAACAAGATACCAAGTCTCCAGTGGAATGATGCTCCAATGCTTCTTATCACAAGTTGAACCAAAGAAGTTTGAAGAAGCAAATTGTGATCCTCACTGGATTATAGCTATGCAAGAAGAACTAAGCCAATTTGAGAGAAACAAAGTATGGAACTTAGTTGAGAGACCAAGAAACTTCCCAGTTATTGGTACAAAGTGGGTATACAGAACAAACTAGATTCAACTGGAGAAATTATCAGGAACAAGGCAAGACTTGTATCACAAGGGTACAGACAAGAAGAAGGAATAGACTACAACTAAACCTTTGCTCCAGTAGCCAGATTGGAAGCAATCAGACTTTTCCTTGCCCATGCAGCTTTCATGAAGATGAAAGTCTACCAGATTATGTCAAGAGTGCTTTTCTGAATGGTGACCTTCAAGAAGAGGTGTATGTAGAGCAACCACCAGGTTTTATCAATCCTTCCTCTCCTAACTATGTTTATAGACTTAACAAAGCACTTTATGGACTTAAGCAAGCACCTAGAGCATGGTATGGCACTCTCTCCAACTTCCTTATAGAAAACTCTTTTGAAAGAGGAAAAGTAGATAAAACAGTTTTCACTAGAACCCACAAGAATCAACTCCTTCCTGTTCAAATATATGTAGATGACATCATCTTTGGCTCAACTCATCCCAAACTCTGTAAAAGATTTGCTAATCTAATGCAATCTAAATTTGAAATGAGTAGTATGGGAGAACTCTCTTATTTCTTAGGGCTACAAGTAAAACAAAACAGTGAGGGGATCTTTATCTCACAATCTAAATACACTAAAGAATTAATCAAAAAGTTTGGCATGGAATCAGCTTCTACCATGAAAACACCTGTGACAACTAATGCCATTATAGAAAAGGATGAAAAGGGAAAATCAGTAGATCAAAAGACCTATAGGGCAATCATAGGATCCCTTCTCTATCTAACAGCTAGCAGACCTGACATTATGTTTGCCACCTACATATGTGCTCGATTTCAGGTTGAAACAAAAGAATCCCATCTCTCCTCTATAAAAAGGATTCTTAGATACCTAAAGGGAACACCTGAACTAGGTCTATGGTACTCAGCAGAAACCAACTTTGAATTGACAGGTTTCTCAGATGCTGACTATGCTGGATGTAGGGTTGATAGAAAAAGCACATCTGATACTTGCCAATTCCTAGGTGACAGACTGATATCATGGTTCAGTAAGAAACAAACTTCAGTCTCAACTTCAACAACTGAAGCTGAATATATAGCTGCTGGAAGCTGTTGTTCACAAATCCTATGGATGCAAAATCAGCTTCTTGACTATAAATTGGAAGTCAATAACTCTAAGATCTATTGTGATAGTTCTAGTGCTATATCCATATCATCCAACCCAGTCTTTAATAGTATAACCAAACATATAGAGATCAGACATCACTTTCTTAGAGACAATGTAGAAAAAGGCAAGATAACCTTAGAATATATTCCTACAGACAGTCAAAGAGCAAAAATTTTTACCAAACCTTTGGATGAAACTAAGCATACTTACTTCATCAACACCTTAAGAATGCTTGATGGAAGCTTGTAAACACCATTGGAAGAAAAATTAACATTGTTGGGGAAATGAGAGCACTTGAAGATACGTCGATTATTTATCGACGCAAGTCTGCAAACACGTCGACATCAATTCGACGTAACGTGGACTTCACGATAAAACTGGAAACGAATCTTTCCTTCTTATTTTGACGATTGAATTACCTAATATACCTCGACTTCTGTTTCCTTTTCGACGTTTCACCTTCTTTAAATAATACCTCTTATTTCATAACTCTTACTCTCCCAAAGTGCCAAAAACTTCATCTTCTACCTTTCTCTCTGCATCAATGACACCGACTCCTGCTCAATCTGCCATCATCAAAGCGATGAATGATGCCCTGGAAAAACTTGTGAATGAATTTCAGTCACGACTGATCAATTTCTCAAACGAGTGTGCCTCCATGCTAACCACTTGAGAAGCCAAACTGGCCGACATCTCTGCATCTCTTCCTGAGCTTCATGTTCTTCTTCAAGAACAAAATCTGTCGCCAAAAGGGTTTATATCCTTTCTGCAGGGTATAAACCAGGGGGAAAGTTGCTCCAAAAACCCCTCCAATCAGGTTCTCTATTACTCTTAAGCTTCATATTCTTCTCCATTACTCTTAAGCTCAGGGTTAATTCTTCTCCAATCTCTAAACCCTAAACTCCATTTCTTACTATAGGCACAAATCTTCTCCACTCAATCTGATTACACCTTCAAGGAGAAAAACCCCTTTGGTATATCCTCATCCTACCATACAGAAGGAGACCATGCTGTGGATTCAGAATTCAAAGCAGATGCCCCATATGTTCAGGGGGAGATTGTTGTAGTAAAAAATACAGAAGGCCAGGGGGAGGAAGAAGCAGCTACTTCTGATGACTCGAAAGGGCAAGTCTGGATTGATGCACCCCTTTGTGTGGAAGAATATCAGTATCACTCTCCTGGCTTCTCTGCCAGTCACATCAAACTTAGGACACCTCTACTTGAGGATGTTCTTCCAGAAGAAATTGAAGGAGAAAAACATTCTTCAGCAAAGCCTACCTTACCTGAGGACATTCTACCTCCTGTTGTAGAACAAACTCCTCCTCCTGCAAAAGTCCCTTCTCCACCTTATCTTCCTAAAGAGAAAACTCCACCTCCTCTACTACCTTTATCTCCATCATCAATAAAACTTACTTCTACCAAGCAGTTTATAGCACCTACTCAAATCTTACCTAGGCAAAATCCAAGAGGACAAATGAAAAGAAAAAGAGAGGTCATCCCTCACTAGCAAAAATATTCCAAAGAAGCAAGGAAAGCATATGCAAAGGAAAAAAATACAGAAAAGCTTGTGAGGAGATAAAGAGGTTTGAAAAGATTCCTAATATCTCTCCTGACAGTACTGTAAAGGAGTACAATGACCCTGAAATGGAAAAGAGGAATAATGAAATAAGAGAAAGAGACCTGTATGAATTTGAAGCAGCTATGAAAGAAACCGTGGATAAGAGAAATGCTTGGATAGAAAAGATCAAGAAGGGAATGAACAAAGAACAGATTCTTGCTGAACCATCCACAAAAATTCCAAAGAAGTTGTTTGATGTTGAAGCATATCAAAAGAAAAATCCTCAGGCAGGGATTATCCTAGATAAAGGACAAAAGCACAAGAGGGGTGTAGGGTGCTCAGAAGATGTTTACATTCCCTATAAGAAGCCTAAAAAACCAGAAGGATTAGACAAATGGCATGATTCACCCTGGGAAGGGAAAGAAAAGATGTCTGAGATCCCTGAGAAACAGGAACCAGAAAAGAAAAGGAAATATAGGCCCAAGGTTGACAACAAGGGACCATCTGAACCCAAACCTACACAAAAGAGAGAGAAACCTCAAGGCATTACAATAGAAATGATTGATGAAAAGGCAGCAATTATCATTAGCAAGGGTTATTTCATAAATGACACTCTCCCTGATGCTGAAAAGAGCTTGGCAAAACTGCACATAATTATCAGAAATGTTCAGGAGCATCCTGATAGAGCCAGGCCCAACATTTTTGAAGTTGTTGAACAATTATCTAAGAAACTCTACTATGCCTTTGTTAATTTCATGTATAACAAGAAGTTCTTAGTTTAAACCTTGTGAAAGATACTTACTTGTTTATATGATTTCTTTCTTTTCTGATGAATGCTTGACAAACTTCTTTAATATATCAAGGTATTCTTTGGACAAAAGTAAAAATTTTCTCTGATCAGGGTTAAGATAAATAGGGGGAGATTATTGGGGAAATGATTTATCTTAACCCCTAGAAATGAGTAGAAAATGAGTTCTCAGAGTGAAAAATTATTTGAAGTAAAATATTCGTCGAATAGTAATCGACGCAACGTCGAAGTGTAGTCGACGCATCTCTCATACTGAGTCGAAGCAACTCTACACAGAATTCGACATAACCAAAGTCGACGTAACTCTGATTTCTAGTCGACGCACCCCGTAAAGTCGACGCACCTCAGTCAACGCTCCTTCCATATTTTCTTCTCGATGTCTAGCCAGGCTGAAATCGACGCTTACGTTGAATAGTAATCGATGCACGTCGATTTCCGTGATAGATTCAAAAACACGCCAGATCTCTTTCCTTCTTTCTGTAGATCTGAATTTTATGGAACTATATTATTCTTTTCTAGCCATTCTGAATCAGTCTTCCTTTTAAATGATTCTTGGCTAATTTGATTAAGATTATTATGGACATTATTTGAAAATAGAATGATCTATTTCCTTCTATAGATATAATGATTATGGAAACTTTTCTTTCTTACTATTTCTCTGACTGCTAATTGATTATTCTCCTATAGCAATATTTTTGAATAAACAGAGCTATAAATACAGAAGGAGGTCGACAAAGAATAACAAGTGATCCACTCCATATTCTAAAAAAGAGGAAAAGCTCCCAAGAGAAAAGAAAGAGAAAATTGAGAAAAGTGAAAGAGTGCTGCAGCAAGAAAAAGCCTTCTTCTTCTTCTTCTTCCTTCTGAAGTCATACTGCTGCAAATTTCTGAAAGCTCTCACTGAAAGAGAGAAAGGCCTACAATCTCCTTCTCACTATAGAAGAGAGATTACATTCACTATACTTGTGCTTCTAATCTTCTTGCTAGGAAGAAGATTCCTTCTTGCACAAATTGTTTCTTCTTCTTCTTCTTCTTCTTCTTCTTATTCTTATTTCAATTTCAATAGTGTAAAAGAGTTTTGAATCTCTCTTCAAAAAATTCAGTTGTAGTGGTTCTAAGATTCTCCTTATCAAAAGACTCAGACTGGTTCTAAGAGTCTCCTTATCAAAAGACTCAGTGCAAGATAGTGAATTCCTACCAAGGGGGGTAGAAGAGTGGACTACCCAAAGTTTGTGGAACCACTATATTTCTTTGTGTTGTGCTGTGATTTTCTTTTTGCTATTTCTTTGTTTATTTGTTTAATTCTTGTTGGTGTGTGGGAAGATTAAATATGTGAATATTACATATATATATATATTTGTTAACTTTGCACAAAATATTTTTAAATCTATATTCACCCCCCTCTAGAGAATTCTAGTGAGGTTAACTGTGCACTTTCAATTGGTATCAGAGGGAGGTTGATCAAAAAGGGGTAACTCCTAGATCAAAAAGATCCTACCTCATATATATATATATATTTCTAAAAACTTTTTATGGCACAAATCATAGATTATGCTTCCACCAGACCTCCAATTTGTAACCTTGAAAAGTTTGCACTTTGGAAAACAAGAATTAGAATTTATTTAAACTCTATTGATGGAGAACTATTTGATGTTATTATGATAGGTCCTCCCAAGCCATTCAAGAAGGACTCAAGTGGAGAGGTCACACAAACACTTGCTCCAAGGGCTGAATGGACAGATGAAGAAAAGAAAGCCCAAGCATGTGATGCTAAGGCTATGAATATCTTAGTCTCAACCCTCTCAGATGAAACCTTCCAAAAGATTGCTGAATGTGGGTCAGTTAAGGAAATATGGGAAGCTCTCACTAAAATGGTAGAAGGGAGTGCTGATGAGAGAAAGGATAAAAAGGCATTACTCATCTATCAATATGAAACTTCCAGAAGAAAGATAGTGAAAGTGTTGCTGACATGTATGCCAGATTCAGCCTCATAATAAATGAGTTAAGAACACTTGAGAAGGTCATATCTCTCACTGAGATAAATGACAAATTGCTGACTTGCTTCCCTAGCTCTTGGGACTCAAGAATTTGGCCAATTAGAGACTACAGAAGCCAAAAAGAAATCTCAACAGATGTCCTGTTGGGTAAATTAAGATCCTATGAACAGTTGTTGAAAACAAGAGCTGAGAAAGAAGAGAAAGATAAGACTCCTCCACTCTCAAAGGAAAAGAGTATTGCCTTACAGGCTACTGCAGGTGAACCCTCTACAAGTGATGAGGAGCTGATCAGTCTACTGGCCAGAAGGTTCAAGAAGTGGATCAAAACAGAAGGATCCAGTAGGAGAGACTCAAAAACCAGGTATGATAAAACTCCTACTAAAGAGATTATATGTTACTCTTGCAAGAAACTTGGACACATTGCACCTGAATGCCCTAAAGAGATCAGTAATAAGAAAGATCTGAAAAGAACAAATCTAAAGAAAAAGAAGAAAGAGAAAGGATTCACTGCTCAATCATGGAGTGATTCAGAATCTGAAGAAACTACCTCATCTGAAAATGATCAAGAAGAGGCTAAGCAAGAGGAAACCTATTTGATGGTTAAGTCCTACGAGCAGCAGTCTTGGCATTACATATGGAAGGACTGGTTAAGTCCTGTGAGCGGTAGGCTCAGCAATATGTAAGAAAGGACTGAGTTAGTCCTGCGAGTGGTAGACTTGGTTTTATCTAAGGAGGACAGGATAGTCCGGTGAGCTGAGGGCTCGATGTCTTATTTAGAGGCATTATTGTATCAAGTTGTACGCAGATACACTGGTGTCTTCTTCAGGGGTGTACAAAAGGTCTAGGCTGGGAGGTATCATACTAGCCTAGGAGTGGAGGACCCGATCCACTGCCCCTGTTTGCCTCAACGGGGTGTGCCTGAGTGGAAACTCAAAAAGCAGGATAGAGGTGGTGCTTACCAGATAATACGCGGATACCCTGTGTGTTCTTAGGGGTGTACGTAAGGTCTAGACTGGGAGATGTGTGACATAAGCCTATAAGTGGACATTCCTGATCCACTGCCCTGCTTGCCTCAACTGGATACCTGAGTTGACACACTCGAATAGAGGGAACTAACAAAAGGTCTGTATGTACAGAGTCGTGTGCATGTGTTGCCTCTCCGCATAGCATATCATAACATACAACATTCATAAATAAGACCCCGTTGTATAAATTAGTATAGAATCTTTTATACAATGGGTTTACCTCAGTGCCAGATCCCCTAACCTATAAGTCTGTATGGGCATTCATATAAGTTAGGGTTACTTTCATAACTGCTCTAGTTATATCTTTTCTTTCTCTAGTTTACTTAATAATAGCTCTGGTTTACTTTTCTAGCTGCTTAGATTCTCTTATAACTGCATGCATATACTCACTTGACGCTCATTTATATATTGCTCAGTTTCATAATAACACTTCCTTTATTATGACAGAATTGCTTATATAGCTCTCTTTCTATAGTGGTTTACACATGTATATGCTTGTTAGCTAGTTCAATGTCACCTGCCTGATTTTACCCCTTATTGTCCTCCGCTTCCTCCACCCGCCCGGTGCCTAGGAGTCGTGGGTTGAGGGGACGAGGGAACCGCTTAGTCTTTTAGACTAATGGTCAATGGACCACATCATATTAGGTGCATATGGAGTTGGCGCAGTAACAGGAGGAGCAGCACTACCAGACGGTAGAGCGAGATGTGGAGCAGGAGCATCAACAATAATGGAGGCTTCGGGAGACAAGACATGAAGAGGTGTCACAGCAACAACGATACAATCCCGAGCCTATGGTAGTACTAGATTTAGAATTACTTCCGCTTGAGAGACTTGTAGTGAGGATTTGATGTACTGGGCATAGGCCCTTATTCATTTTAGTACTTTCTCATCGTGGACTTTATATTAATATGTTTATATATAATGTGATTTTGTGGACATGTTTCATTTAATGCTTATATTACTATGATTTGTGGTTGGCATGGATGATGTTGATTAGCCGGTAGAATCAGCGTATTGTGTTGGCAACCATCCCGTGAGTTGTTGCAACCGCAAGACGACAGTTTTGGGTGGTAAGACCCAGAAATGAATGCAAAAAAAGAGGGTCTTACACAAGAAGCCAATCCTCATCCGACTAAGAACTTTTTCAAGAAGCCAATCTCCATCAGGCTAGAGAACAATTTCTCAAATCTTTGTATGTAGGGCTTGCGGTCCTGAGCTGTAGGATCTATTTTTAGATCTGAGATTATAGGGCTTGAGGGCCTAAGTACTATAGGCCTTGAGGGGTTGAGCTTTGTAGGACTTGAGGGGCTGAACTTTGTAGGGCTTGAGGGCCAGAGTTGTAAGCCTTGAGGGGCTGAGTTGTAGGGCTTGAGGACCTGCCAGCTTGATGGGAGCCTGGTCAGCGGGCCAGCATCGGGACTAAGTACTTGGGACTTTCCTGCCACCGAGCGATCCTCAGACCTGCCAGCTTGATGGGAGCCTGGTCAGCGGTCCAGCATCGGGACTAAGTACTTGGGACTTTCCTGCCACCGAGCGATCCTCGGACCTGCCAGCTTGATGGAAGCCTGGTCAGCCTGCATCGGGACTAAGTACCTTGAGACTTTCCTGCCTCCGAGCGATCCTCGGACCTGCCAGCTTGATGGGAGCCTGGTCAGCG
Source organism: Dactylorhiza incarnata (assembly GCA_033032865.1). NCBI lineage: Eukaryota > Viridiplantae > Streptophyta > Magnoliopsida > Asparagales > Orchidaceae > Dactylorhiza > Dactylorhiza incarnata. The sequence continues at coordinate 390,758 of JAWHQI010000102.1, read as the reverse complement.
AGCCAGCATCGGGACTAAGTACTTGGGACTTTCCTGCCACCGAGCGATCCTCGGACCTGCCAGCTTGATTGGAGCCTGGTCAGCGAGCCAGCATCGGGACTAAGTACTTGGGACTTTCCTGCCACCGAGCGATCCTCGGACCTGCCAGCTTGATTGGAGCCTGGTCAGCGGGCCAGCATCGGGACTAAGTACTTGGGACTTTCCTGCCACCGAGCGATCCTCGGACCTGCCAGCTTGATGGGAGCCTGGTCAGCGGGCCAGCATCGGGACTAAGTACTTGGGACTTTCCTGCCACCGAGCGATCCTCGGGCCTGCCAGCTTGATGGGATCCTGGTCAGCGGGCCAGCATCGGGACTAAGTACTTGGGACTTTCCTGCCACCGAGCGATCCACGGACCTGCTAGCTTGATGGGAGCCTGGTCAGCGGGCCAGCATCGGGACTAAGTACCTTGAGACTTTCCTGCCTCCGAGCGATCCTCGGACCTGCCAGCGTGATGGGAGCCTGGTCAGCGAGCCAGCATCGGGATTAAGTACTTGGGACTTTCCTGCCACCGAGCGATCCTCGGACCTGCCAGCATGATGGGAGCCTGGTCAGCCAACCAGCATCGGGACTAAGTACTTGGGACTTTCCTGCCACCGAGCGATCCTCGGACCTGCCAGCTTGATGGGAGCCTGGTCAGCGGGCCAGCATCGGGACTAAATACTTGGGACTTTCCTGCCACCGAGCGATCCTTGGACCTGCCAACTTGATGGGAGCCTGGTCAGCGGGCCAGCATCGGGACTAAGTACTTGGGACTTTCCTGCCACCAAGCGATCCTCGGACCTGCCAGCTTGATGGGAGCCTGGTCAGCGGGCCAGCATCGGGACTAAGTACTTGGGACTTTCCTGCCACCAAGCGATCCACGGACCTGCCAGCTTGATGGGAGCCTGGTCAGCGGGCCAGCATCGGGACTAAGTGCTTGGGACTTTCCTGCCACCGAGCGATCCTCGGACCTGCCAGCTTGATGGGAGCCTGGTCAGCGGGCCAGCATCGGGACTAAGTACTTGGGACTTTCACTACATTAATCATCACATTACATGCAAGAAAAAACTAAGTAAACAACCACGCTACATGAACTTAAGGGTGGAGAGAAAAACTAAGCACTTAGACAAACTTGGTCTCCTACTGCCGAGGGTGGTCTCCCTCGTTCCCATTTGGTTGTTGTTGTTGCCGCACCAAACCCCTCGCTTCCTTCAATTCCAAGAACTCAGGGCAGTTGATCGTCGCATGACCTTCCTCATCGTGGAGGTCACAATAGGGTAACTCCACCCTACCCCCTCTTCCTCTTCTTCCTGCTTTTCTGACTCTCCTCCTTTTTTCCCAGCCAATCGCCATGGTCTGTTGAGGCAGTGGAGGGGATGCCCTTGGCCTCTGCCCCCACCTAGGGAGGTCAACCCCCTCTTCCTGGAAGTTGTCTTCCTCTTGGTCGAACTTTCTCTTGGGAGCCCCTACTCTTCCCCCCTGCTGCCTTGCCTCTGGCTCACTCAGCTTGGCCAGCCTTCTCGCGAACTCCGGATTGGCCTCCTCACTCTCGACTTCTTCTGCCACCCTTTCCATCAACTCTTCAAAGGACAAAAGAGCTCTTCTCTTAAGGTCCATCTTGAAGAAGCCCTCCCGCAGCCCCAACGTTAAGGTGAGCTTGAGGGTGTACCCGGGCACTTCTTGGATGAGGAGAACCTCCTCCCTGAACCATTCCAGATAGTGAGCCAGTGACTCCCCTGGCTCTTGTTTGATCTTGAAAAGTGCCTCGGCATCTTTCTTCCTCTTTCTTGACGTCAAGAAGCGTAGCAGAAAAGCTCGGCGCAAGTCTTCGAAGGCGTAGATGGATCCTGCAGGGAGCTGATGGAACCAGTCCCTGGCCTTCTCCTTGAGGGTGATGACAAAGAGCCGCCACTTGAAGGCGTCCGACATGGGCATGATGGAGACCGTGTCCTCAAACCACTGCAGGTGCAAGACGGGGTCATCCTTGCCGAAGTAGTGAGACATCTCCGCCCCCTTGAACCCCTCCGGAATCGGGGCTGAGAGGATCAGCTCACAAAAAGGACATCCTACGCTCGCCCTCCCTTTGGGGCTGGGCGAGTGGGGGCATGGCGCCTCCCCTCTCACCCCTTTGGGTCTCGGAGAGTGGGGGTTGAGGACCTCCCCACTCGCCCACTTGGGTCTGGGCGAGTGGGGGTCGAGGACCTCCCCACTCGCCCACTTGGGTCTCGGCGAGTGGGGGTCGAGGACCTCCCCACTCGCCCACTTGGGTCTCGGCGAGTGGGGGTCGAGGACCTCCCCACTCGCCCACTTGGGTCTCGGCGAGTGAGGGTCGAGGACCTCCCCACTCTCCTACTTGGGTCTCGGCGAGTGGGGGTCGAGGACCTCCCCACTCGCCCCTTCCGGCACCTCTTTCCCGGATGTCTGGCTTAGGATGCTCTCGCCCACCTTTTGAGGTGAGGCCTCCAGACCACTTTCTCTCCTGTCTTTGATTATCGAGGCGAAAGCTACCTGCAGGGTCTGCATGACCTCCTGCCTGAGATTCTCAAACATCCCCAACGTCACTCCAGCCACCGGGGGTTGCGAGTGACCTGGGTCGGATCTTCCTCCACCTCCGTCCATGGAACTCATCTTGAGAGTTTCTTGAATCGGTCACACTCCACGCTCACCGCACCATGTGTTGAAACCGAGACTTGCGAACAAGACTTAGTCTCTGTGGAGTTCGGGGCCCTCAGCTAGCCGAGGGGCGACCAATCCTTACTCCTCCCAAGGGAGAGCTCTAGGTTGAAGGTGTTGGAACTAGGGACTGGACCAAGGGCTTAGTGGGGAGGTCCCGCCACATACCCGGAATCCCCTTAGGAATTTCCCCTCCCAAGCCACTACTAAGCTTGGGCACCACTTGAGGCTCCCCTCACCCACTAGAGAGAGAAAGTGGGGGGAGAGAGAGAGGGAGAGAGCTAGCCTAGAATGAGATCCTTCCAAATGGTGCCCCCTTGGTCCTATTTATAGGATTTCTGAAGTTGGGCTACAAATAGCTGAAACTGGACTGCGAATAGCCAAAACTGAACTGCAGATAGCCAAATCCTGCCGTTCTACGGCACTAAACGCAGACCGAATGCCCTCCTGGGCTCGCCCCCCTACTGGGCGTGGGGGCGAGAGAAGCTCGCCCTTTCCTTGGACGTGGGGTGGGGGCGAGAGGGGGGCTCGCCCCTCCTCCTCTCACCCCTCAATGTTGGGAGCGGGGGCGAGCCCCTGGGCAGCAGCCCGGGCTCGCCCCCCTTGGCTGGGAAGCAGGGGAGAGCCCCCGGGTAGCAGCCCGGGCTCGCCCCCCTTGGATGGGAGCGGGGGCGAGCCCCCGGGCAGCAGCTCGGGCTCGCCCCCCTTGGATGGGAGCGGGGGCAAGCCCCCGGGCAGCAGCCCGGGCTCGCCCCCCTTGGATGGGAGCGGGGGCGAGCCCCAGGGCAGCAGCCCGGGCTCGCCCCCCTTGGATGGGAGCGGGGGCGAGCCCCAGGGCAGCAGCCCGGGCTCGCCCCCCTTGGCTGGGAAGCGGGGGCGAGCCCCCGGGCAGCAGCCCGGGCTCGCCCCCCTTGGCTGGGAAGCGGGGGCGAGCCCCCGGGCAGCAGCCCGGGCTCGCCCCCCTTAGTTGGGAGTGGGTTCGAGCCCTCGGGCAGCAGCCCGGGCTCGCCGCCCCTTGGTGGGGAGCGGGGGCGAGCCCCCGGGCAGCAGCCCGGGCTTGCCCCCCTTGGCTGGGAAGCGGGGGCGAGCCCCCGGGCAGCAGCCCGGGCTCGCCCCCCTTGGCTGGGAAGCGGGGGCGAGCCCCCGGGCAACAGCCCGGGCTCGCCCTCCTTGGCCTCCACCTCCCTTCCTGTATGGGTCAATGTTACCGTGACGCTCCGATGAGCCTTCACTAGTATGCTCGGCGAATATCGGGGTTGTACAAGGAGGTTAATACCCCCTCCATAGAAGATATGCCATGTATTGTATTCCCCTCCTGCTTCCCTCCTGAAGACGAAACCTTGCTAGGCAAGGAAATTTATTTTGGTGACAGTAGAGTGGAGGACTCTCCCTCGACCTCTTTCTTTCTCCCTCCTCTACCTGTGTCTAGCAGGTATTACTATTTAGGTAAAGGAGTAGTGTTTCTATCACCGTATCGGTACCCGGTACCGACACGGGAATTAGAACAGCTGCCTGTCCACTTCTCTTTCCATACTCCCATTAGCTAAGACCCGCACCTTCCTGAATAAGTCGTGCTGGGATGACAATAACCCCAGTATTTATCTTAATTTTTCTTGTCTTTTATTTTATCGCCTACTCTAACGCCTTAGTTAGATTTTATTTTAGTTTGTTTTTGCGGAGACAACCACTTGCAGGTATTTTCTATTTGTGAAGGTGGTGGTTGTAAATCGTCGTAGAGCTTCACTCCAGGATTCCGGCATGCTTACTTGCTAAGCATTGGGTACACTCTTCCCCTGACTTTGTTTTAGAATATCTTAATGCATGGTTTAAGTCTGGGGGAGATATTTTTGTGTATCCACTCACGCGCACATTTATTTAGCATGCTAGAAGTCTCATTTCAATTATTTTTGTTCATTTTGACTGCACACCACTACACCCACTTGAGATCGCACTCACTTGTATGCGTAGTTCCGTTCATACTTATTTTGTTTGGAATGTGAAATAGGATGTTAGCTTAGGAATTGCAATTCGGAGTATAATGTTGACTCTTGTAGTACTCTAGTCTCATCCACATGCTTCCATAGAAATTTGAGTAAAAGTAGATTATCTCTATGCTTCTAATTTACAATTAGTATTCTTGCGTAATCTTTGATTTACTTTACTCATTTGGTGAATGTGACTGAAATTAACGGTAACACGGTGTTCTGTGTAAGCGAGCGCTAGCTGTGTGTTGCTCGAGTCAGAAGGAAGATTTACCTTTCTTGTGGGCTAAGAACTTGCCCCAAGCGACTCTTGAAGCATGGGTGAGAGCAACTCATTTTGTTAAATATGATGTAGGCCGTTGTTTTGGCTAGTTTGAGCCTTGTTTTCCTTGACCTATACGTTTACCTTTGCAAGCCAAATTTGTGCCTACCCCTCCTTTGTTTCAGCTACTCTTTCAATCACCAAAGCTTGAAGCTTATCCTATTATCGCAACCAAAAATGTTTTAACTGAAATTACATCTCATATTTGGATGTGATGATTGGAATTTTTGTGATTAGAAGAAAAATTAATATTATTTGCTGAACTCCTTTTGTAAACCAACCAGGGGATAAAGAAAAAGAAAGAGAAAAAGAAAAAGAAAAATCTGGAAAAAAAAAGTAGATTGAAAAGAAATCCCCTTGTGCGTATTAGAAATTTCAGTTGGTATTTGCTGGAGTAGGCTGTGTGCACACCCAGTTCTCAAGCTAAGTCTGGGGGTGTGTTACAGTAGCAACACTTGTGGTCTTGTTTTGGGTCAGCGTTATCTTGTGACTCAATTGGGTTGCGTAGCCGTCTCGTTTATCATTGAATATGATACCGTAACCTAAGCCACATTATAACCGGAAAGTCCTATTGATTTAACTGGTGAGTTTGCTAGCGCCGTGGAGAGAGTGTAACCGGGCAAGCTTATGGTTCTCGTCGTTGATGGATTTCAACGTAGTTATTCCCTAATTCTGGTCTTTAGTAACACCCTCCTGAGTGGCTTGTTTACTTTCACACCGGGCACGACCGCATAAATTCTTCACAATTCACCATATGAGTATAAATAAATCTATATTTACGCATTTATACTATTGTAAATTGGTTAGTATAGTTAGAATCTTCCTTTACAGAATTTTTATGTGCATATGTATGATACTTCACATTGTACTCTTTCTTTGCACTTTTCTATGCTAACTACCCGTTTCATACTCCGCCGGATTTGTTTGCTCGGGATGCGCAAATAGGTAAGTCTGGGGGTGTGATGAGTCCCAATTATATATACATTTATGGGCTCATCTGGGCCGTATTTCTTGTATTTGCACTTCACTTTAGGTGTGTTTTGCTTATATTTGCTATTCCTTGCTAAGTGCACATATAGGCCATTGTGGTGTGTGTTTGCTTGTTTTAGTGTTGAGGGTAAGCACAACGTGCTCCTCACTATTTTTTGTGCTTTATTTCCTGTGCTGGATGTGTATTCCCAGTCCCGTTATTGCTATGCAGGTGGACATTTCATCAGTTTCAGTCTGAGTTCTGATCTGTGCATATCGCACGGTCGTGCATTTAACTTAACGCACGGTCTGTGCAGTCGTGCGCCCTTTACTGAGGAAGAAACTGATGATCCATCGTTAGTCGTGCGTCTCTGCGCACGGGCAGCGTCCGTGCGTGAAGGAATCGCACGTTCTGCCTGTTTGGCCTCGTTTCTTCCTTTTCCGAGTTTACCCGTGCGTTTTGATGCACGGGCGAATCTGCCCGTGCGTGAGTAAATCGCACGGGCGCTCTAGGTACTCTTCCTGTGCTAGTCTTAATGTTTAATATCGCACAGTCTGCGCACGGTCGTGCGTTCGACCGTGCGTGACCAATTTTCTGACTGTTTTCTATAAAAGCGCAGTTCTCTGCCCTAGCTCGGGAGACCGTACTTGTTCCGCCTTTTCCGCCACAAAGGAGATCCCAGCTCCGTACACCTTCCACCACTCCATCAGGGCTTGTCCCTAGGCCTCCTCCTTCATCCTAGAGCTTCAAGGGAGATCTAGCCGCCATTACCATCAAGCAAGGGGAAGTTTGCAAACCTTTACCGGATCATGAGAGGAAGAAGACGGGCTCATTGGAGAGTCGTGACAGCTCTCTCTACCCCGGACGTAGTTGCGGACCGAGCTTGGACGCGGATTGACAACCCGGCGATTCCAACCGTTAATCTACAATGAGCCCTCGGATTCGGTCGATTTCTTGCCTTGTTCTTCTCTTATTGATGTGTATGTAGTTAGATCTAAACATTATGATGAAGTTGCACTTAAACTTGTTGTATTTCTATACATTTCATGTCTATGTGAATGTGTATTTTTATCTATATGAATGTATGAGGTGCGTCGCCGTCCATTTCCATTCCGCCGTCACGTTCCTGTGCCGCACTAGCAATTGCTAGTGGCGTGCTTGTCGACGAGGTGCTTGCGACCCTCATCCGTATGCCTACTCTTCCATCCGCCTAGCGAAGCGTGTTATAGCGCCCGTGTAATCCATTCGCCTAATGAAGCAGCGCGCTCAAGGCCTGCACAGTTCGATTCCGCTTACCTACTCGTCCATCCGCCCTTGCGACGCAGTGCGCTCAAGGCCTGCCTAGTCTCCATCCCACCAAGCGAAGCATTGCATAGCGGCATTGCATAGGAGTAGTTGTAGCATTTTCTCTTTATTTTCTACAAACCAAATCACCCACTTTCGCACCCATCCGACTAAAGGACTTCAATCTCAAGTCCTGCCTCAATAGTAAACTCCACCTTACTGTGTTCCTTTCAGATCGATACTTGGGGATTCATTCCCATTTTATATTACTTGAACGATCGGTACACTTCCGTTTCGTGCCGCAGTCTTACTACCGCCTATAGCGGTGTGCTAAGATTAGCGCATCAACCTCTAAGTCATGTCTTGTTCTTAACCGAGGAGGGTTCTAGTGGGGCCTTGCGAGGCACTGGGGGGAAAGAGTGCTAGGTTGAGTTTTTGTCTAGCATTTGCATATGGGACTAACACACCAACCTACGGCATGTATGCAGCTCCTCATGCCCATCTGTCACTTAGCACGGGGCTAGGGTGTAGACATATTGTCTGTTTAGATTGGTTCTTGGTAATCATTATTATTTATGCTTCAAACTCTTATATAAATGGGAGAACCAACATGATAATATTAATTACATGGCAAATGTTGTATTGTTCATCTTTATGCTAAAATCTCTGATCTATTTCTATGAAAATTATTCTAGAAATTCCTTATCATTTCCTTCTCTCTAAAAGCTCGATCATGCCATTATCTTATTATCAAAAATTTTTGTGTTTTCCTTCCTTACCCACTTTTGCTAATAACAAAAGGGGGAGAACTAACATGATAAATAAAATCGGCTATCAAAATGAAAATCTAAACTGATTAATTAAGATGATAGCTTACATATTAGGGGAGCATTCACTTAGGGGGAGCATGTATTTAGGGGGAGCAATTCTAAAAATCTAAAATCAATGAATATCCTAAGTCATCTCTGTCACACACACACAAGTAGGTTTCATCATGCTTATATATTAATGCTATAATTTATCATTAATGGATTTGTTAATATCAAAAGGGGGAGTTTGTTGGAACATGGTCTTTCGTATCTCCTAGGGTTGAGAATAACAAATCCTATGTGTATTTGATCTTATGTGTTTAAGTGTGCAGGAAACAAAGTCCATATGACTCAAGGATGCTATAAGAAGGTTGCCCCCAAAATGGAGCCAATAAATCTAACATGCCCACTAGCGCCGACAGTAGTACCTAGCGCCCGACGCTAGCGATGATTAGCGCAATTCCGGGAGTACATATAGAAGGAGCTAGCGCTTGGCAGTAGCCGATAGCGCAGGCGGTAGCGCGGAGCACATAAGGCAAGAGAGAAATGTTTCCTCGGATTGAAGATTCTCCCACGCAGAATAATGCCTAATCTGGGACAGCGCCGACGGTAGCGCTAGCGCAGGCGCTAACGCTGAGGCTATAAAAAGGACCTCTTGGATCCGCCTTCTTTATCCTCTTGAGATCCTAAATTCCAGAGCTTCGTGCCACAACATAGAGAGGAAGGTTCAGAGAGATACTCCAATAAATCCATGAGGGCTTAAGTAGATCCGTGGAGAAGATTTCAACATGCGCCATCGTCGTGACGAAAGACCGCATCGACTACGATCATACTCTGCGGGTCTTCGTCTACTTCTCAAAGAGATCCATATAGGGATTTCTTATATTGTTGTGGTTATTTCATTTATCCATCTCTTTTAAATCGTATAGTAAATTTGCCTTGTGTTGGCGACTAGGTCTGGGTAGGACTTAGGGCTGAAATTTGCCTCGTGTTGGCGACTAGGTCTAGGGTGTAGATCTAGGGGGTGCTTGAGGACATATCCGGGGAAGGATTAGCTAGAGCGTCTTGAGGTCGTATCTGGGGAAGGATCGGCTAAAGCCAACCGGTTCGTGGGGATACGAGTCGGTATAGAAAACAAAAAGAGTCTTTCATATTTCGCCTTGATTTCTAACGTCATTGAAATCGAATTTTGTAATCAATTTTATCATGTCTCTCTTTGTGTAATAAAATTGATTTGATCTTCATTTCTCTAAATTGTCTATTATCGTCTCTTTCATTATAAAACAATTTAGATCTTTATTCAAATTCACTATTTTGATCTCTTATTATTTCAAATATAACATAAGTTTTAAAACCCTTATTCACCCCCCTCTAAGGGCGCATACCGATCCAACAATGTTGGCGAGCAACATGCCACCGAGAACGAGTCTTCAACCGCTCCTCCTGATACTACAACAGGTAATCGTCACTTAGCTACTGACTTTACTGATTCTCAATGTTGGCGCTTTACTGATGCCTTCTTCCTTTTATAGCGAACGCTCCTCCAGAGGCTACTCCAGTTGAGCCGAGTATGCCGACACCTCTCGCTGAAGAGCCCACGAGGACCGAGGATCTGCCTCCGCCGGTTATTCCTCCCGGCGTCGTTCCTCAGCAAGAAACTTCTCGCAAACCACCCTCATTGGCAGAGCACGACGAGAGCAATTCTCGCGTGGGGCGGATAACCATGAAGAATTCAAAGTCACTATCTCGCCTCCACCTCCCTTGATTGTAGCTTTGCGCCCATCAACGACATCCCTCGAAGGTCTTCCAGCATTTGGGGAGAGGGGAGGTGGACGCCCCTCTCACGTACCTCCACCGTCGACATCCACGAGGACTGACTTTTGCAGGAAGGCACCTCAGGGTTCCCCTCCAGCGCCTCCTCCTCGTCATCACGAGATGATGCAGATGCACCATCTTTCTGGTGGCAGGGATGGTTAGGGTGGGCGATCGGGGGTCGGAGGATATCTCCTGGCTGCCCATCGTCACCTCTCCTTCCTTCTCTACCTCATCGCCTGGATTGTCCTCGATGAACACCATACCACATTGCCTTTCTCTGCCGTGTTACCGAGACAATCCTTGGAGAACTCCGTCTCCGCGCTAGCAGCCCAGGGTAGAACCAATGTGTGCATGTAGTTCTCATAGTTGGGGCGATGTACTGAATTGTCTTCTCGCGCATTTGTGTTGACTTCTGTCTTTTTCAGGTCACGCGATGTCTCTGGGGTCAGCTTTCATCAATGCCTTAGTCCTGCCTACGTGCAAGTTCTAGACAAATCTGGTCTCCGACTACCTCGACCTCGAACTAAAGGTTGCCAGGTTGATGTCATATGAGGTACGTAAATGTCTAATCCCAGCTGGAAGGTCGCATGGCGAACATTGAGGGGTTCGAGCACTGGCTGGAGGCCTTAGAGGGCAAGCACTTCACCATTAAAGAGCTGGAGTGGCGGATAGAGGATGTGGAGCCTAGCAGGAACTGCTGAAGGATGACATTCGTAGGCTTCAAGCGAGTATGGGCTCCCTTGGGAACCTTACTCGTATGGAGGAGCACATCCGCCTCAGCAAGGGGCTTATGCCGAGGGATAAAGAACAAATAGGGTTCCCGCGCCAGCTCGGATTTACTAGGCGGCATGCCCCTACCTCGGATAGGATCGATGATCCTTCGGCGATGCCGTGAAGTTAACAGGCGGATTCTATCTTTCTTTTTCTTTTCCCTGAACATTAATTCATAATGCTTGTAATAACTTTAACTCGATCATGGTGAGGTTTATTTGTTTAGTCGCATGTATAATTCAATGTTTGCAACTCTACGACCCCGCTATGGTGAGATATGTAATCATGGGATAATAATCATTGGAAACATTAAGCATTTAAATCTAATAATAATTTCATAGCTTATGGGTTTATATTTAAAAACAAAAACGCACATAGCTATTTTGAATTCCATTAATGAATCAGAGTTTTTAGCATAAAAAAGATATTCTTGTCAGAACAACCAATATAAATTCTACCAAGCAAGTCTATCACTTGTTGAAAAAGGAATTTTGAGATTAAAAACTTTGTTATAACCATGAAAGGGCAAGGTAAAGAATATTTGGGAATGATGCAGAAAACATATAGAAATACAAGAAACCTCTTTTTGTAAAAAGATATGAGTTTAAGTTCCAAAAACAATGTTATTGTAAATCATTATTCATTTTAAATTTTGACAATAAAGTAACCAAGCATGCAAAAATATCACAAAGAGACTACTACAATGTTATTTCAATTCACAAATTCAAGACATACCAAACATTATAAAGAGCATGCTAGGTAATCTAGTGCATTTATATATAACGAGTGGTATAGAATTTAGCATTAGAATCCAATACTTATGAGAAGAAGTGTTATGGAAGATAATGATGCGCACATAAGTGTATTTTGAATAGAGTAAACAAATGATTTATTCAAAAATACAAGACAATATGTGTTGGATCGGTAGGCGCCTTTAGAGGGGGGGGGGGGGGGGTGAATAAGGGTTTTCAAAACTTTAGTGATATTTTAAAAACTTTGTAAAAATGCAAGATTAAGACAATAAAAAGTCAAGTAAAACAATTGAAATAAAGTAGAGACATGCTTTATTAATATCAAATAAGGTTTTACAAAAGTTGACTTCTATGACGCTAGAAATCGGCGGCGATGAATATTAAACTCTTTTTGTTTTCTATCCCGACTCGCATCCCCACGAACCGGTGGCCCTAGCCTATTCTCCCCGGATTCGGCCTCAAGCCGCTCTAGCCAACCTTTCCCCGGATGTGGCCTCGAGCACCCCCTAGACCTAGCCTAGATCTAGTCGCCAACACGAGGCGAATTTCAGCCCTAAGTCCTACCCAAACCTAGTCGCCAACACGAGGCAAATTTACTACTCAATTTAAAAGAAAAGATGTGAAATACAAAGACAATAATATAAAAACTCCCTCTATGTGGATCTCTTGGAGAAGTAGACGAAGACGCAGAGTATGATCGTAGTCGATGCGGTCTTTCGTCACGATGATGACGCGTGTTGAAATCTTCTCCACGGATCTCCTTAAGCCTTCATGGATTTGTGGGAGTATCTCTCTGAACCTTCCTCTCTATGCTGTGGCACGAAGCTCTGGAATTTTGGATCTCAAGAGTATGAGGAAGACGGAGCCAAGGGGTCCTTTTTATAGCCTTGGAGCTAGCGCCTGCGCTATCGCTACCGCCGGCGCTATCCCAGTTTAGGAAATATTCTCTGCATGAGAATCCTTCATTTTAAGCAAGTCGGTCGCCTTCCTCTATTGCTTTGCACTACCGCCGGCGCTATCAGCTACCGCCCGCGCTATCTGCTTTATATATAAGCATCCCGCCAGCTTGAATTTCACTTTTGCGCTTTCAAGCGCTAGCGCCTGGGCTAGCGCCTGTGCTAGCAGCTACCGCCTGCTTTAGCAGCTACCGCCGGAGCTAGCGCCTGCTCTAGCGGCCAATTTTGAGTTTTGGCTCCAAACTTGGGCGCAACATTCTTATGTTATCCTTGAGTCATGTGGACTTATTTTCCTGCACACCTAAACACACAAGATCAAATACACATAGGATTTGTTATTCTCAAACCTAGGAGATGCGGAAGACCATGTTCCAACAAACTCCCCCTTTTGATAATAACAAATCCATTAATGATAAATCAGAGCATTAATATATAAGCATGAAGAAACATACTTGTGTGTGTGAGAGAGTGATGACTTAGGAAAGTTATCGATTTTAGCATATAGGATTGCTCTCCCTAAGTGAATGCTCTCCTAATATGTAAGCTATCATCTTAATTAAGCATTAAATTTTGATAGCAGATTTTATTTATTTTATTTATCATGTTAGTTCTCCCCCTTTTGTTATTAGCAAAAGCGGGTAAGGGGACACCACTTAAAAGTTGATAATAAGATAAAAGCATGATCGAGCTTGTAGAGAAGGAAGTGATAAGGAGTTTTAGAATATTTTTCATTGAAATAGATCAGAGTTTGAGTATTAAAACATTTTCATAAATTAGAGTTTGGAGCATAAACAAATACAAGGTAAATGATTTCCGAGTAACTAAACTATCCAGACAATATGTCTACACCCTAGCCCCGTGCTAAGTGACGGATGGGCATGAGGAGCTGCATATATGTCGTAGGTAGGGGTGTTAGTCCCATATGCAAACACTAGACAAAACTCAACCTAGCACTCTTTCCCCCCAGTGCCTCGCAAGGCCCCACTGGAACCCTCCCCGGTTAACTTGTTTTTGAATTTAGCTTGATATTGTGAATATATGTTTTGAGAGTTTTCTTTTATGATTTCCATTAGCGATTTGATCTTAGTTTCTAAATCATAATTCTTAACTTTGAAATTATGTCTTGCTTTATTATAAGCAATTGTGCTATTTTTAAGAGTGGAAACAATTGAGTCAATATGAGTTTGATAGTTATTTCTAAATTCCTCAAATGTTTCATCCATCTCCTTTACAAAAAATAGTTCTTTTTCAATTTCCTAGATTTTTCTTTAATATCATTACAATCAAAACAAAGTTTTATATTTTCATGGGTAACACTAGATAAATTAGAATTTGATTCCACTTTAACTTTTGCTTTCAAACCTTTGTTTTCTAAGCGCAATTTGCAATTCACAATTTTCAATTTCTTATTTTTGCGCTTTGTAATTTGTAACAATTGTAAAGTAGAAATATAATTGCAAACAATAAGAGGATTTGCTTTCCTTACAGTGCTTTTGGATGCTGTGAGATAAAAGCATAAAGTTTCTTTGTTGTCTTCATCTTTTTGGCACTCCTTTTTCAGAAATAAAGTTTCTTCTTCTCTTCAACTTGATGTGCACTCCATTGATTCATCATGAGAGGAGCTTTCTTGACCACTTCTTCAAGCTTGTATGTTCTCCACTTCTTGCGTTTGTTCCATAAATATGGATGGAGAATCATACATTTCCTCAAGAAATTTCCATACTTTGTATGCACTAGAAAAACAATATATCAATTTGAAAATTTCTTGTGATAAAGCACAAAAAATACTATTCAAAGCCTTTGCATTAAGGTGATGTTCTTTTTTATTTGTTTCATCCGCAGGTCTTACAATTGCAATATTCCAGGCTTCGATATCTAAAGTTTTAATAAATCTTTCCATTAAAATTTTACACCCTTTATAGTTTCTCCCTTCAAATAAAGGTGGTGCTAGTGATTTTTCTTCTTCATAATAATTCCCCCCACTAATAGAAGCGAGATCATGAGAAGCCATTATTCCTGGTTGTTAGACAGTTTGGAATAACCTCACTCTGATACCACTTGTTGGATCTGTAGGCACCCTTAGAGGGGGGGGGGGGTGAATAAGGGTTTTAGAAATTTTTTATGTTATTTTGAATGACTTGAAATAATGAGAGATTGAAATAGTGATTTAGAGTGAAGATCTAAATTGTGTTATAATGAAAGAGTAAGAAATAAACAATTTAGAGAAATGAAGAGTAAATCAATTTCATTACAAAAAGAGACATGATTACTATTGATAAAAATTGATTACAAAACTAGATTTCTATGACGCTAGAAATCAAAGGCGAATAAGTAAAAATCCCTTTTTGTTTTCTATCCCGACTCGTATCCCCATGAACTGATGGATTTAGCCAATCCTTCCCCAGATATGGCCTCAAGCCGCTCTAGCCAATCCTTCCCCGGATATGGCCTCGAGCATCCCCTAGATCTACACCCTAGACCTAGTCGCCAACATGAGGTGAATTTCTGCCCTAAGTCCTACCCAGACCTAGTCGCCAACACGATGCAAATTTACTACACGATTTAAAAGAGATGAAATAAATAACAACAATATAAAAACTCCCTATATGGATCTCTTGGAGAAGTGGACAAAGACCCGCAGAGTATGATTGTAGTCGATGTAGTCTTTCGTCATAATGCTGAAGTGTGTTGAAATCTTCTCCAATGATTTTCTTAATAAGCCTTCATGGATTTGTGGGAGTCTCTCTCTGAATCTTCCTCTATATGCTGTGACAAGAAGCACTGGAATTTAGGATCATGAGAGGATGAAGAAAATGGATCCAAGGGGTCCTTTTTATAGCCATGGAGCTAGCGCCTGCGCTATCGCTTCTGCAGGCGCTATCCCGATTTAGGAAATATTCTCCGCGTGAGAATCTTTCATTTTAAGCAAACCGACCGCCTTCCTCTTGTGCTTTGTGCAACCGCCTGTGCTACCCGATACCGCCTGCACTAATAAATATTGCCTGCATTAGATGATATTGCCTGGCGCTATCACTTTCTATATCTGCCTCCCCAAATTGCTCAAATCAGAGCTAGCGCCTGCGCTAAGTACTACCGCCGGCGCTAGTGAGCATGTTGGAATTTTGGCTTCAAATTTGGGGGCAACCTTCATATGTTATCCTTGAGTCATATGGATTTGTTTTCCTGCACACTTAAACACACAAGATCAAATACATATGGGATTTGTTATTCTCAAACCTAGGAGATGCGGAAGACCATGTTCCAACAGACTTTTTTGCTTAATACAAATTTTTTGAGATAACCATGTCGTTTGTCAGCATTTCTTGTATTATTGTAATGATAGTCGTGAGTGTGTGGAATACCCGCTAGGATTTTAGGCATGAATGTGTTGAGTACTCGCTTGCTAGGCTCTCCCGCGCTTGAGTGCTCGCTCTCTAGGCTCGTAGGCTCGCCCAGATATGCTCGCACCCACCTGCTCGCACTGATGATGTTCTCCAGTTTCCAAGAGAGATGTCAACTTTGGGCACTTGGGGGGGGGGGGGGTCCATCAAGTGCTCACCCTCGAGGATTCTGCTTTACCTGATGAGAATACCCTTAGAGTTCATAATTAAAATGATAATAATAAGGATAAGTAGGGGATGGCGGTCGGTGGGGGGGGGGGGGGGGGGGGGGGTCCGAGGGTGCACACAATCCTAAGACCTCTGTCTTTCTTGGATGCTGGATGCTGACGAGTAGGGAATGATAGTTACGGAGGTCCAAGGGGACGCACCATCCCGATGCCTCCATTCTACTGCGATGCTGAATGCTGACAAGTAGGGAATGACAGTCAGGGAGGTCCAAGGGGACACACCTTCCCGAGGTCTCCATTCTACTATGATGTTGAATGCTGACTAGTAGGGAATGACAGTCAGGGAGTTCCAATGGGACACACTATCCAAAGGTCTCCATCCTACTGTGATGTTGAATGCTGATGAAGATCTTTCTCTTGCTACTCAACAATCAGATGACTAAGCATACTAACTCATGATCATAATAAACACACAGAAATTATTTGTTGTTGCGAGCTTTTAACCCTTTACAGGTAAACGATGCCTTTATTCAAGGGTATTTTGGTTGGTTAAATTGGTCATCTCTTCGTCGGGTTGGGATTGGTGTTCAGACTCTCCACTAATAATTTCTCCAGTCGAATGAGAATCAGGGGGTAACTCGGCCAGCATGCAAGGGGGGAGCTGATCTCGACCGTCAATGCAGATGCTTGTCTTAGGAGAAGTCACTCCCGAGGCGCTGTCCCACAGCCCAACTTAGATTTTGATGAGAGTCGAGTCGCAGACCTGTTCGCCAAACCGGTCGTGGAGATTGATTTTTCCTACTTCGAAAAGAACTTTTAGAAGAGAAAAAGAACTCTCGTGGCCCATGTCTCAGAGGACGAGGAATTTTATTGAAGCGAAGTAATTTTTACAAAAAAAGGGGGACATGCACATTCCTGCTAGGGGTAGAACCTTTTCAAGTCATCAACACTCCATGTGTTCCCATGTAGCTCCCCTTCATGATTCTGCAAACAGTATCCGCCAGTTTCCAAGACCTCGTGGGTGATGAAGGGTCCTTCCCAACTTGGATTAAGCTTCCCGACGACGGCTTATCATCCCGCGACATCCACCTTCTTCAGGATGCGGTCACCTCCTTGGAAGTGCTTGAGGCGGACGTGCTTGTCAAAATATTTCCCCATCCGCCTCTTGATCTCTTCCTTCCTAGCCGAGGCTAAGTCTCAAAGTTCTTCGATGTAGTCGAGAGATAGCTTCTGGGCCTCTTCATTTTACAGCCACCATTCTTTATCTCCCTCCCCTGATGCAACTACTCTTGGACTTCTGATTTCGAAATCCACCGGGATGAGAGCTTCAGACCCATGAGAGTGTTTTAAAGGAGTTTCTCCTGTAGCCGAATTAGGAGTGGTTCTCAGTGTCTATAGGAATGAGGGGAGCTGATATGCCCAGTTCCCTCTTAGGTTCTATACCTTCTTCTTTAGGAGGTAGATGATCAGCTTATTGGTGACCTCCACTTGTCCATTGCTCCTAGGATGATGCACTGAGGCGAATCAGAGATTGGTCCCTAGTTGCTTACAGAAATCTTCCATCTCCAAGCTGGCGAATTGCAGACCATTGTTGGTGATGATGGCGAGAGTGATCCTTAACCTGTAAGCTATTTCTCCCCAGATGAGGTTCTTCACGACTTGAGAGGTGGTCTTGGCCAGTGCTTTGGCCTCGATCCACTTGGAGTAGTAGTCGATCATAATGAGAACGAACTTCCTCTGGCTGCTATCTTGGGGAAAGGGGCCTATTAGATCCATTCCCCAGATAGCGAATGGCCGCAGGGCCATAATGGAATGAATCTGACGAGCCAGCTGTAGCTGCAGAGGAGCGAACAACTGGCACTTCTAGCATTTTTTGGAGAAGGCTTCAGCATCCTTACGGATGGTCGGACAGAAGTAACTATGCCTCAGGATTATTTGTTCTAAAGTGCGAGTCCCTGAATGACTTCCGCACTCTCCTGAGTGGATTTCCTCTAGGATTCGAGGTACTTCAATTTCCGAAATACATCTAGCAAAGGGGCCCGAGCTGGTCTTTCGATATAGCTCCCCACCGTGCAGAAGATAATACCCCGCCTTGTACCTAAATTTTCTCTGATCTTCATCATCTACAGGGAGTTGACTGGTAGTAAGGAATGCTACGGGCAGATCCATCCAGGAAGGATGTGTTAAATTTTTGAAGTGGAAGTGGACTGTCTGGGCATTCTATTCTTGGAGACCGCAGAGACCACGCGACCTGTGTTGTGGTTTACCTCTGGAATCTGTGATCTCGATGTGGCGACTTGGCTGGTGTGGTCGCGTGTCTCTGGTGTTGGCGACCTGTGTTTGCTCTGCATATTTTGCCTAAGTATTCCTATTCTGGTTTAGACCGAGCGGTCTCGTACCGTGGGTTGCATGAGCTTGTTCTGGCAGTCTGCTCCTAGTCGGTCAGATGCTCATGTCTGTTCTTACAAGAAACTGTACGGTCTACCGGGTTGTTATTGGCAAGCTGTCCTTGTAAAGTTGTGCTGTAAGTAAATATGGTCTTATAAGAGACCGCGCGATCTGATACTGGTGACCGCGTGCTTCAATAAGGAAGGTGACTGTATCCCTTGGGGTGGTAATGACATCCGTTTGTTTGCCTATAAATAGGGATGCCGGGGTAGCCATTTATTCGCAAGAACTGTAAGAACCAAAGTTGGCTTAATTATGCCGGTCTCACTTTGAGGTCGCACGGGTTGAGTTGTCTAACCGGTTTGTTTGTTCGCAGGTTAGCGACTAGCAGTCACCGTCAGCTTTCTCCTTTCTTTTCACCTTTAAATAAACCAGTTTGGCAACGGCCTGTCTGTGCGTACTGTGTTTAGGTGTTCTTAGACTGTGCAATGGACTTAGTTGATCTGGCGGCCTTAAGTGGTCGGGCGGTATTGAGTTGCGGTTTGCAGCAGGAAGCAGTTCTTCGTCAAGTGTTCGCGGGTTCTTCTGTGATCTTGAGACCGTGTGGTCTGGGCGATCAAGAAGTGCAAACAGCTATTTTCAGCAATTGAATAAAGCAGCAAGTTGTGCGGTCTGTGGTTGCGGTTTGACAACAATGACTTATGATCTATTCGTGCGGTCTCACGGATAGCCGTGCGGCTTGCCTGTTTGAGCAGTTTGGCGGTCTCTGCCTTGGCAGTTCGCTGGCGGCTTGTTTTTGTGTCTTGTGCTTCTCTCCTCTATGATTCTTATGAATTATGTCTCGCCATGTATGTATCGAGCTGTAAAGAGATAGTAAAAAACAAGAGCACTATTCTATCTTCCCATTGTCATTGATTGTTATGCTTGTGGATTGTGCTGAAGTGTTCCGCATTTTTAGTTCACTCCGGACCTCTAAAATTTTAACATGGTATCAGAGGCAGGTTCCTGAGCAGTAATCAACGTTGTCTTTGATGAGTCTGGTTTATACAGTGATTTCCGGCCTCATTTGGGTTTGTTTTAGTGTCATTGCACTTCATTTGCTGTCATATACGCTTATATTGATAGCATGGCGTTTCAGCGCCTTTTGTGAAATCCTTCCCCCTTTGTGGCATATTTTTCCTATATATTAATGTATGCCTATGTTATGGATCCGGTGGTGTGCGCGGATCGGGGTTAGTTGTACTTTTCCTGCAGGTCCTGGGATCGTGTGCACGTTCGGGTTGGTGCGGGGCGATTTTTGGCCTAAAAAGCCTCTGATCGTGCGCATTACTTCGCGCACGATCAGGCGCATGACCATTGGTCGTGCGTTAATTCCCGGCCCATATCGAGATCGGTGCGAAGGTATGCGCACGATCACAGGCATTTCTTCGCGCACGACCATTGGTCGTGCGCCCCTGACCGTGCGTTGTTTTCTATCTTTTTCTTTGCTACAGGTTGACTGCGCACGATCACAGGCATTCCTTCGCGCACGACCATTGGTCGTGCGCCACTGATCGTGCGCAGTACTTATTCTGCTCCCTATTTAAGCCTCTGTTCCGCGAATTTAAGTATTCAGCAGTTCCGGGGGCGCGATTCTTCCGCCATTTCGGGCGATTTTCATCCCATCTTCATCCCCATTCCATTCCAATCATCCGGGAGACTCCTCCGGCGACCAAGAGTTGTTTCTCTACCATCGGGGAGCCCTTCCGGCCGTCAGCAAAGTTTTCCTAGCGAGTGTTCTTCAAGTTATTGCGGAGAAAGTGGAGATCACCGGAGAAAGTGACAGACCTCCAGCACTGGAAGCACCCCTCGACCGAGTTCGGAAGCGGATTGACAACCCGCTATTCCGTCCGTGACCGACGGCTCTCCTTCTTGAGTGGTTTTCTCTTAACTTATCTTGTATAACTAGATGAATATTTGTGTAATGCACTTGAATGATTTGTTTGTTTATGAATGAATTATTTGGTGTTTACATAATCTCCTTTGTATTGCTCTGTGTTGCATTCGCTTACACTCCACTCCACTCCACTTCCACATACACGTTCTAGCTAGCTCACCCTAGCAAAAGCTAGAGGTGAGAGTGAAGAGGTGAACTCGACCCTCACAAAACCCCGCACTGTGGCCATTTTACACGCTTACCGAAGCGCGGCATCGCGGCCGCTGCACTCACCCCCACTTTGCGAAGAGGTGTGTGCGGCCCTCAATCGTCACAGTTACTTTCCGTCCACGCGCCTTCCGAAGCACGGCATCGCGGCCGTTGCATCCATCCCGCCTTGCGAAGCGGAGTTTTGACCCGCATCTCTTATTTCTGCAATAGTCTAGATCACCCATCACAAAGCCCTTGTTTTTACTTTCTGTTACTCGTCATAACAATCGCCTCACTCTATTTTCTTATCACCACATCCTGCATTCCTTGAGAGATCGATACTTGGGGATAACTTCCCATTTTAATTACTTGAGCGACCGGTGCACTGCCGTCGTATCGCATTTCGTGCCTGCGAAATAGCAGTGCCGAAATAGCGCATCAGTCTTCTGCTTGGATTTCTGCAAGTCGGTTGTCAATCAGTGGGATATCAATGGAAGGAGGATATGCTAGAGGTCTTGGTATTGAGATCCTTACGCAGACTAACTTTAAGAAGTGGAAGTCGTGCATGGAGAGCTATCTGCTTGGCGAGGACTTATGGGAGGTAGTTGGAGGAGAAGCAAGACAAGCTATTGTTCCTGCTGAGGGGAATGCCGAGCTCGTGAAGGCTTGGAAGAGAACAAATTCGAAGGCTGAGTTCACTCTCAAGTGAGCTATCATTCCAGATTTGTTTGACCACATCATAGGGTGTAGGTCAGCTGCTGAAATTTAGACAGCCTTAGATGGTTTGCTCAATAAGAAGAATGTAGCTTGGCTACAGTTCTTGGAAAATGAGTTGGCGAAAGCAACTCAGGAAGATTTGTCCATTTCGACGTTCTTCTTGAAAATGAAGAACCTATGCGCTGAGATATCAGCATTGGACCCGGATGAGCTTATCTAGAAGCAAAGCTGAAGAGGCACATAATCCGCAGCTTGCAGAGGGAGTATGTGGCCTTTGTTACTTCTGTGGAAGGCTGGGCCAATCAACCATCATTGCTGGAGCTGGAGAACTTACTTGCATCGCAAGAGAGTTTGGCTAAGCAAATGGCAGGGATGTCTGCTCTGGGGAGAAGATGAGGTTCTATTTTCTGGAAAGAAGAAGCGTTGGGACAAGAAGAAGAAGTCATCTGGTAACGATGGTCCATCTACTTCATATCAGCAAGAGAGGAGTTATGCTCTTAAGTCTGAAGGGAAGAAGAATGAAGGACTGATATGTTACAGGTGCAACAAGCTTGGTCACTTCAAAAGAGACTATAGGGCCAATCTTCTGCCGAGGCATGCTGCAGGAAAGGAGGAGGCTGGTTCTAATGCAGATGATGGATGGGGTGATGGAGCTTTCATGACGGGCACATGTGTTTGGGCTATGGATTCCATCAACTATCAGGATGATTGGATAGTGGACTCGGGTTATGGCCATCACCTAACCGAAGACGAATCGAAGTTCTCTTCTTTGCAGGCATATACAGGTAATGATGCTATCATTACGGTTGATGATACTATACATGCAGTAGAGAAGGAGGGTGTAGTTTCCTTGAATGATGATAGAGGTACTCTTACGTTGAAGCGTGTCTATCATGTTCCGGGGATTAATAAAAACCTCTTCTCGGTGACCAATGTTGTGGATGCTGGCTATCACGTTCTGTTTGGTCCAACGGAAGTGAAGTTTCTTAGAGACGTGTCAGCAATGGAGGCTGAAGTCACCCATGTCAGTAGAAGGGTGAAGGACTTGTTTGTATTATTAATAAGTTCCAATGTTGATAAGATGAGGACTAATGATATTGTTGCTATCTGGCATGAAAGACTCGGACATGTTGGGATGGACAAGTTGAAAGCTATGGCAGGGAGAGGCCTTGTGAGAGGTTTGCCTAGTTTGTCATCCTTCGGCGAAGGTCAAGTTTGTGTAGGTTGTCAATATGGTAAGGCTCAACGTCTTCCATTTGACAAATCATAAAGCAGATGTAAAGCACCAATGGAGTGTATTCAGGGTGATCTGTTTGGACCTACCGCAACTATCAGTCTTGGAGGCAGCATGTATATGCTAGTTCTGATTGATGACTTCACTAGATATACTTGGGTATATTTTCTGAAGGAGAAGTTGGAAACATTCGCGAGGTTTATGGAGTTCAAGGGGCTAGTGGGGGTCGGCTCAACCTGTGAGTCAAGAAGTTCAGAACTGACAATGGAGGGGAGTTTACCTCCAAAGCGTTCTTTAACTTCTGCAGGAAGCATGACATCTAGAGAGAGCTTTCTTGTGCCCACACTCCACATCAGAATGGCATTGCATAGTGTAATATCCGTCATCTGACGGAGACCTGCAAGTGTTGGCTTCGTGCCAAGAATATCCCAAAGTCCTTATGGGCAGAGGGAATGTCTTCTGCAACCTATGTCATCAATCATATGCCTCTCAGCCCCATCAACATGAAGACCCCTCATGAGTTAATGTTTAAAATAAATCCTACAGTGGAACACCTTCGAGTGTTCAGATCTACCTACTATGTACATGTTCCTGATGCCCTCAGAATGAAGCTAGATGTGAAAGCAAGGAAGCTAGTTTTCGTCGGTTATGATGACCGGAAGAAGGGTTGGAGATGTATGGATCCAGAGACACAGAGAGCTATGGTCTCTAGGGATGTTGTATTCGACGAGCTGATGTAATACCAGGGTAGCTCTTCTATTGAGCTACAAGTAAGCAGGATAGATTGTGGACCAAGTGAAGCTACAAAGGAGGTTCTGGTGGAGTTGCCTATTTCTCTAGGTGCTCTAGGTGCTTCTAGCTCTGGGTCAGGTGCTTCGAGTTCTGGAACCAGGGGGAGTAATGCTCCAAGTCTACCTGAGAGGAGAGCTAGTTCAGAACTAGTAGCAGAAGAGGTGGTTCAGAGTCAAGCTCTGAGGAGGTCCAAAAGGACTATTACTCCACCAGATCGGTATATGGTGGGAAACTTGGTGAGCTTCGTCTCATGTTTCTTTGCAGGTCCCTTGGATGAGAGAGAGCCATCTTGTTTTGAAAATGCCATTGGAGTCAAGGAGTGGGAAGTGGCCATGGATGAAGAGATGGCTACCCTCAGGAAGAATGAGACTTAGGACTTGGTGCCTAAGGTTGAGGGTGTTACTCCAGTGACTTGCAAGTGGGTTTTTAAGCTGAAGAAGAAGGCTGATGGTAGCATTGAGTGGTACAAGTCTCGTCTTGTAGCTCGAGGTTTCTCTCAGAAGTATGGGGAGGATTATGAAGAAACCTTCAGCCCCGTTGACAAAATGACTTCGGTTCGGGTGGTGATCGCATTGACAGCTTGCCAAGGATGGAAGGTATGACAACTCGACGTAAAGAATGCTTTCTTGTATGGCGAGATTGACAAGGATATCTTCATGGATCAGACACTTGGTTATGTTTCTGAAGAGCACCCAAGATATGTGTGCAAGCTCAAGAAGGCTCTTTACGGCTTGAAGCAGGAGCCTCGGGCGTGGTATGGCAAGATAGCAGAATACCTCCTGTTTTGCGGATACATTGCTTCTGAATAGGATTCAAGCTTATTCGTAAAGAAGACAAGAGAGCTTCAGGTCTTGGTGCTGCTGTACGATGATGATATGATCATCACGAGAAATTCTGAGTTGGAGGTAGCTAGGCTTCGTGCTGAGCTAGCTATCAGATTTGAGATGAAGGACTTGGGTAAGCTCCACCATTTACTAGGACTCGAAGTGGAGAGGAAAGAGAGCGAAATGCTTATTTCCCAAAAGGGGTATGCAGATCGAATTGTGAAGCGATTCGACATGGTAGGGGGGAAGAGCAGCTCTACTCCACTGGAGTTTGGTATTCATCTTCGACGGGATGAGGGGAAGGTTCTTTCTAATCCTTTGGTGTTCTGGGCTTTGGTCAGGAGTCTGATATATTTGACGATCATAAGGCCGGATATTGATTATGCAGTTGTCCGGGTGAGTCGGTATATGGCAAAGCCACGGAAGCCTCATCTGATGGCGCCGAGGAGCATTTTGAAGTATGTCAAGACCACCTCTGATTTGTGTCTCTTCTATGGGAAGGACTCAGGCTTTTGCTTGCATTGATACATGGATGTTGATTATGGAGGAGATTCAGATGATCAGAGATCAACTTCTGGATACGTCTTTATGACAGGCTCTACAACTATATCATGGTGCAGCAAGAAGCAGGATTCTGTGTTTGTCTCTACCACGGAAGCATAGTTCAAAGCTTCGGCTTTGGTAGCTCAGGAAGCCATCTGGCTTAGGAGGCTTGTGGAGGACATTCATAGGGAGGCGCATGGTACTTCTCTGCTTCTGGATGACAATGAGAGTGCCCTAAAACTGGTGAACAATCAAGTTTGTCATGCGTGAACCAAGCACATAGAGATTCATCATCATTTCATTCGGGAGAAGGTGTTGGAGGGATCTCTTATGGTTGAGCATGCGCAGAGAAAGGATAATGTCACAGACATATTTACAAAGCCATTGTCGAAGGCACCGTTCACACGGTTGAGGAGGTTACTTGGGCTGACTTCCATTTCCCACATCAAGGGGGAGTGTTAAATTTTTGAAGTGGAAGTGGACTGTCCGGGCGGTCTGTTCTTGAAGACCGCAGAAACTACGCGACCTGTATTGCGGTTTACCTCTAGAATTTGCGAGCTCGGTGTGGCGACCTGGCTGGTGTGGTCGCGTGTCTCTAGTGTTGGCAAACTGTGTTTGGTCTGCTTATTTTGCCCGAGTATTCCTGTTCTGGTTTAGACCGAGCGGTCTCGTACTGCGGTTTGCATGAGCTTGTTCTAGCGGTCTGCTCCTAGTCGGTCAAATGCTCATGTCTGTTCTTTTAAGAGACCGGGTGGTCTGCCGTGTTGTTATTGGCAAGCCATCCTTGGACAGTTGTGCTTTAAGTAAATAAGGTCTTATAAGAGACCGCGCAGTCTGATACTGGTGACCGCATGCTTCAATAAAGAAGGTGACTGTATCCCTTGTGGTGGTAACGGCATCCATTCATTTGCCTATAAATAGGGACACCGTGGAAACCATTCATACGCGAGAACTGTAAGAACCAAAGTGGCTTGATTGTGCTGGTCTCACTTTGAGGTCGAGCGGTTTGAGTTGTCTGACCGGTTTGTTTGTTCGTAGGTTAGCGGCTAGCAGTCACTGTCAGCTTTCTCCTTTTTTTCCAGCTTTGAATAAACTAGTTCGATAGCGGTCTGTCTGTGCGGACTGTGTTTAGGTGTTCTTGGACTATGCAACAGACTCAGTTGATATGGCGGCCTTAAGTTGTCGGGCGGTCTTGAGTTACGGTTTGCAGCAGGAAGCAGTTCTTCGTCAAGTGTTCGCGGGTTCTTCTGTGATCTTGAGACCGTGCGGTCTGGGCGATCAAGAAGTGTGAATAGTTATTTTCAGCAGTTGAATAAAGCAGCGAGTTGTGCGGTCTGTGGTTGTGGTCTGACAGCAACGACTTGTGCTCTGTTTGCGCGGTCTCAGGGATAGCCGTGCGGCTTGCCTGTTCGAGCGGTCTAGCGGTCTCTGCCTTTGCAGTTCGCTGGCAGCTTGTTTTTGAGTCTTGTGCTTATCTCCTCTATGATTCTTATGAATCATGTCTCGCCTTGTATGTCTCGAGCTGTAAAGAGATAGTAAATAACAAGAGCACTATTCTGTCTTCCCATTGTCATTAATTGTCACGCTTGTGGATTGTGTTGAAGTGTTCCGCATTATTACTGCACTCCAGACCTCTAAAATTTTAACAGGACGTTGTTCGATCTCCATCTTCTCTCCTTCTTTGATGAATGGTCGAAATAATTTGGTGGTAGTTCCTCCCGCCCTCGGTCCGTGTTTAGCTCAATTGACTGCAGCCGAATTCTCCTCCCTTGGAACATGCTCGACGAAGAAGGACTGGATGTCTTCGATCAATCCTTTCACCTTGACAAGATACTTCTGCAAGATGATGTCACGTACTTCGAATTCTCCCCGAATATGCAACGCGATCACCATTGAGTCTGTGAAATCTCGAACATCCTGGATGCCCAACTCCTTGGCTAGAGGCGAGCCTCCTACTATAGCTTCGTACTCCGCTTGATTGTTTGTGACGGGGAAGAGGATCTCGACCGCTTGCTCGATCCTAGTCCCCTATGGGCTGACGAGCACAATGCCTACTCCCATAGAGCTTTTTCCCGAAGCTCCACCCACGAACATTTTCCTGGCCATCGGATTAGAAGGTTCTCAATTTGGATCCGCTTCTCTCGAGAAGTCAGCTAAGAAATCTGCCACACCCTGCGCTTTGATCGCCACCCGGGGTGAGAATGAAATGTAGAACTCTCTGAGTTCTACCGACCACTTCGCAAGCCTTCCTGAATGCTCCACTCCTTTCAGGATACTCTAGAGGGTGTGATCGGTGACGACCCGGATAAAGTGAGCTTGAAAATAAGGCCAGAGTTTCCGCGCCGACACCACCAAGGTGAAGGACAGCTTTTCAGGATAGGGTATCGAAATTTTGCCTTCTTCAGCACTCGTCTAACATTGTATATGGGAAGCTGCTTCTTTCCCTCCTCTTTTACAAGTACCGAGCTTACCACTTCTGCCCCTACTCCCAAGTAAAGGAGTAGGTCTTCACCTTCTTTTGGGCTTTGTAGAAGAGGCGTCTTGGTTAGATGCTGCTTTAACCACTCAAATGCCTTCTCGCATTCTTCGGACCACTCAAAGTCTTCGCTCTTTTGAAGCATCTTGAAGAATGAAGAGCACTTTTCTCCTGCCTTTGACATGAAGCGGCTAAGGCCTGCCAGCCTTCCAGTCAACCTCTAGACTTCTTTGGGGCTCTTTTGCGAGGTCATCTCCAGGATGGCCTTGACCTTGTCAGGGTTGGGCTCTAGTCCCTTTGGGGTGAGGAGATGCCCTAAGAAGTTTCTTCTTCCGGCCCCGAACACGCACTCTGCCAGATTGAGCCTCATCTTGAACCTTCTGAGCATCGCGAAGGTCTCTATAAGATCGGCCACATGCTCCTGGATGCTCTTGCTTTTGATCAAGAGATCATCCACATACACTTCCAGATTCCTCCCTTTTTGCCCTTTGAAGACATGATCCATCATCCGTTGGTAGGTATCCCCCACATTTTTTTAACCCGAAGGGAATCATCTTGTAGCTGTAGCAGCCGTCTACGGTGATGAAGGAAACATCGCGACAATCGAGGGGATGCATCTGGATTGGGTGGTATCCTGAAAACGTATCAAGAAAACTCATCACAGAAAAACCGATGGCTGAATCAACCAGCGCGTCGATTCAAGGCAAGGGATACATTCCTTCGGGCAAGCTTTATTCTACAAAGATAAATCTACACATCCTCCAGCCTCCCCCAGCTTTCTTCACCATTACATCATTCGAGACCCAACCTAGATACTGTATCTCTGACACAAAACCTGCTTCGAGTAGCTTCCTAACTTCCTCCCTGATAGGTTCGGCCAGCAAGATGACACTTGACCTCTTCTTCTACCGGATGGGCTTGATCGTGGAGTCCAAATTGAGGCAATGGCAAGCAACCTCTGCGTCAATCCCTGGCATTTTGGCGGCGCTCTAGGCGAAGATATTGACATTCTCTCACATACATGCCGCAATCTCGATATAACCTTCGGTCTTCAGAGACCCTCCTATCTTCAGCAATCCAGGGACTCCTGCCTCAGAGAGCACCTCTATCTCTTCAACCTCCTCCGCCACTTCCAGCTTGGCTACTCCCTTCAGGACCTTCTCCAGCTTCTAAGCATCTGCCATCCAGCTGATGGTACTGACCGCGTTGAGGTAGCACTCGCCTGCAGCTCTTGGATCACTCCCAATCCTCAGCTGGACCTCTCCTTGGCAGTACTTCAGGCAATAATTGTAGGAGGATGGGACGACTTTGAAGTAGTTGATGAGCGGCCTCCCGAAGATCGCCTCGTAGCAGCTCGAGGCGTCGACGATGATAAATGAACACTTGAGCGAGGGGCCACCGAGGGTCACCTGTAGATCAACCCCTCCTTGCACCTCTTTCCTCTCTCCTGGGAAGACAAAGAGGGTACCATCTGGCGCCATTACTCTTCCTGCCTTGACACCCAACTTGCCAAATGTTTTCTTGAAGATAATGTTCACAGAGCTCCCATTATCCATGAGAATCCGATCATCGGTGAAGTCCTCTATGGCGGCTTGAATCATAAGTGCATCATGGAAGGGGTTCTCATTCCCTAGCATGTCCTCCTCCGAAAAGGTGATCTCCTCCAATGGTGGTGGTGATTGTGAGGTCAAAGCGACGCTCCTGCGATAGATTTGATGGAGACTTCCTTTGCGGGAAGCTCCGAGCCCTGCTCCCCCTTGGATCACTCTTATTGCGGCTCCTCCTACTCTTCCTCCTGCTCCCTGGATGACCTCTCCTTGACCTCCTTGGTCAATTCGATCTTCATTACTCCTTCGAGTGGCAGCTTGCATTGCCTGTGGCTCGGCAAGGGCTTATATCCTCCTAGGCTCTGCTCCCACTTCTCCAGTGGCTAGCCTTCTCCTGGCCTCCCAAAATCTGGACAAGCCATCGTCCCGTACCCCTCTACCTGATGGAGCTCACAATAGAGGGGAACAATTTCTTCTACCTACGGCCTCCTCCGCTGCTTCCTTTGGGGTGGCCTGTTACCTTGACATGCAATAGCCATTGCTTTTTCACGTCCTCTTTCCTGATGCCACTTTTGCTGGTTGAAGTTCCTCCTCTCCGGGGAGACCTTTCTTCCCTGACCTTGACGCTACAGCCGCCCTGTAGGCCGCCATGGTGGCCTATTGGAAGGGACCTAGTAGCGTGTCTCCTCTTCTCGATGCTCCATAGCCACTGCGGGCCTCCTCTCTTCCCGCCTCCTTGGCTCCTCCCTTCTGGGTTCTTCGCTCCTTGGCTCTTCTCTACTTCTCTCCTCTGGCCTCTTCCTTTCTTCCAGCCTCTTCCTAACCTACCTTCGGGGCTCCTCCTCCTTCCTGCGCACGGGGACCTTCTCCTCTTCTTCCTCTTCCTCCCTGGTTAGCTTGATCAGCTTGGCCATGAAGCCACAATTCAAAGCCTCCCCCTGAACAAACTTATTGGCCCTTTCAATAAGTTCTTCTTAGGACATGGGAGGATCCCGACTGATCTCTAGCTTGAAGAGGCCTTCCCTTAGGCCGAACATTAGGTCAAGCTGCAGGGTGAAACCATCCACCTCCTGGATGTCCAACACTTCTTCCTAGAAGTGGTCGATGTAGTTCCCTAACGTCTCCCATGCTCCCTGCACGAGATACAAAAGGGACGTGACCTCTTTCTTCCTCTTCTTCACTGTGGAGAATCGCATCGTCACTCCTCGGAAAAGTTCTTCGAAGCAGTAGATGGAACCTGCTGCCAGCTGGTGGAACCAGTCCCTGGCCTTTCCTCAAAAAGTGATGGGTAAGAGTCTACACTTGAAGGAGTCTGACATGGTTCGGATGGAGACTACATCCTCGAACCACTGGAGGTGTTGGACGAGATCATCCCTCCCCGAGTAGTAACACATCACAGGCTCACTGAACCCTTCTGGAACTGGGGCTTCTAGAATCTCCTCACAGAATGAGATCCTCCCACCTGCTAGGCGACAATCCTCGACCGGGCGAGCAGTTCCCCCATACTCTCCATAGGGATGAGTATCTCGGGATCTCGCCTGGTTGTTTACCTCGCGGAATCGGATCCCCCGTGAGCTATGCTGATAGATCTGTGGCTTCCTTGGTCGCTCTGGCTCCTCCTCCACTAGGTCCTTCCCTGCTCACCGAGGAGGGCCACGATCCTTGGATGGAGCCATGTGATGAGGCGAGGTCGATGTGCCCTCCTCCTGAAGGAG
The DNA here is from genome assembly GCA_033032865.1 of Dactylorhiza incarnata. Classification (NCBI taxonomy): domain Eukaryota; kingdom Viridiplantae; phylum Streptophyta; class Magnoliopsida; order Asparagales; family Orchidaceae; genus Dactylorhiza; species Dactylorhiza incarnata. The sequence continues at coordinate 360,474 of JAWHQI010000102.1, read as the reverse complement.
AAGCTCATCTCACATGGTATCTTCTAGTCACCACAGGAATACTTCAAAGTCCACCCGCATCACAAACTCACCTCGATTGGATGAGCTACCTACAGCTCTTACGTGGTCGCCAGCATGGACCATCTCGCCTTCTTACCAGATTTTCTTCCACCGACTACGATCCATGATCACCACACCAAAGTGTTGAAGCCAGGAAAATCCTAGGCTCCAAAATCCGGATCAATACAGTCAGAGTCTATTCGGCCAGCGGTCTGACTAGACGACTTGACTGACAACGACGAAAGGGCTAGAAGTGTAACAACATGACCCCAGGTGCTGTAGCAGGGAGATCCCACCACGTACCCAGAAGATCAGAAGAGACTTCTCCTCCAAAACCAAAGGGTTGCCGAGCTAGGTACTAGGAATGCACTGACTAAGATAGTATCCCCTCTATGTATAAGGGGGGGGGGGGACTCTGATCTTTCATGTGCCATTCCTGGTACCCCTGGGGGTCTATTTATAGACAAATCATGGGGAAGGGGATACATGCAACTATGCATGATCCCTGCGAGATAGGGTAATTAGACCTGATGAGAAGGCGAATAGGCGAGGACGTCGGTAATATATAGCGAGTAGCAATTGATAGTCGCCCCTAGACGAGTAGACCTGAAGGCAGACTGATAGTCACCGACTTGTGGGAGTAGCTTCGAGGCCTTCTTCTAGTCGCCACCTTGGGGCGAGTATCCTCGATACTCGCACCTGGCTATTCAATCCTTTGGTGAGCTGCTTGATATCTTCAATTTGAATATTGACTTTGACTTTTATCCACATGGCACTGATGTGCCCTACCCTTGAAGAATATGGGTTGTACAAGCATAGTGTGCAACAAATCATTTTCTATTTCAAATGTTTTATTTGTAGAAGGTATAAAACATAACTTAATTTCATTAAGACAACTTTGTGATAAATGATTAAATATCTTATTTGAATCTTCTACAAATCTTTGAAAAATCATAAACTCTATGGCAAATGAGATTGTACTCAATGCACCTAGAACTCATAACATTTATGTGATTGCTTCTCATGATATTTCTCACCCTTCAATAAAATGCTTAACATCTGAAAATGAAGAATTACAACTCTGGCATAGGCGTCTTGGTCACTCTAGCACCAAATTGATTTTAAAACTATAAAAATATAAATTAATTAGGAGATTACCTGTGCTTCATGAAAAATTATATTCACTTTGTCTGCCATGTCAATAGGGAAAACTTTCAAAATCTTCTTTTAAAAGCAAAAATTAAATTTATACTACTAGACCACTCCAATTAATTCATTTAGACCTCTTTGGACCGGCTAGCACGTCTAGTCTAGGTGATAGAAAATATACTTTTGTTCTAATTGATGACTTTTCAAGAATTTTTTTGGATGATTTTTCTCACTTCTAAATCTGATGCTTTGTTGAATTTACCAAACTATGCAAACATATACAAAATGAACTTGATCTAAAAAATAAAATGCATATGCTCAAATCATGGAGGTGAATTTAAAAAATAAAAAATAATCTTCTTTTTTTCATGATCTAGGAATTAAATATGAAATTTTCACTTCACGCACCCCATAACAAAATGGTGTAGTAGTGGAGAGGAAAAATAGAATCCTTCTAGAACTATCATGCACTATGTTTCCGAATATGGGTTACCTAGATCTTTTTGGGCCAAAGTCGTTAGCACTTCATGTTATGTCATTAATCGAGTTATGATTCACCCATTTTTAAAACTGACTTCTTATGAATTATATTTTCAAGAGAAACCTAATGTATCTTATTTTTGTATGTTTGGTTGCAAATGCCTTTTATTAAACACTAAAGATAACTTAGGTAAATTTGATGAAAAATGTAATGATCAAATTTTTCATAGGTATTCTTCAACTAGCATGGCTTATAGAGTTTATAACAAAAGAACCAAAATAATTGCAGAATCAATTCATGTTATATTTGATGAGCTTGTTCCTTGTGTAGACTCTATTATTGGATGAAATGAAGAGGAACCCCTTCCCCCATTAGAACATGCGTATGTTGAAGCACTTGGAGAAAAAGAGGAGAAAGAGGAAGAGTAAGAGGAATATGTTGTTGGAACATGGTCTTTCGCATCTCCTAGATTTGAGAATAACAAATCCTATGTGTATTTGATCTTGTGTGTTTAAGTGTGCAGGAAATCAAAGTCCACGTGACTCAAGGATGGTTGCCCCTAATTTTGAGCTAGCAATTCCAAGTCTCCCACTAGCACCGGCGGTAGCACTTAGCGCCTGGCGCTAGCGATGATAGCGCAATTCCGGGAGCACATATGGAAGGAGATAACGCCTGGCGGTAGGCGATAGCGCAGGCGGTAGCGACGCACACGTTTGGCAAGAAGGAATTGTTTCCTCGGATTGAAGATTCTGCCGCACAGAATGTGTCCTAATATGGGATAGCGCTGGAGGTAGTCGATAGCGCTGGCGGTAGCGCGGAACACAAGAGGAATCTCAGCAGAGTTTCCACGGATTAAAGATTCTCGCGCGCAAAATATTACTTAATATGGGATAGCGCCGGCGGTAGCACTAGCGCAGGCGCTAGTGCTAAGTCTATAAAAAGGACATCTTGGCTCCGACTTCCTAAGCCTCTTGAGATCCAGAATTCCAGAGCTTCGTGCCACAACATAGAGAGGAAGTTTCAGAGAGATACTCCCACAAATCCATAAAGACTAAAGGAGATCCGTGGAGAAGATTTCAACACGCGTCATCATTGTGATGAAAGACCGCATCGACTACGATCATACTCTGCGTCTTCGTCTACTTCTCCAAAAGATCCACATAGAGGGAGTTTTACATTATTGTCTTTTCATTTCACATCTTTTCTGTAATCATTTAGTAAATTCGCCTCGTGTTGGCGACTAGGTCTGGGTAGGACTTAGGGATGAAATTCGCCTCATGTTGGCGACTAGGTCTTGGGTGTAGGTCTAGGGGGTGCTCGAGGCCATATCTGGGGAAGGGTTGGCTAGAGCGGCTTGAGGCCGTATCCGGGGAAGGATCGGCTAAAGCCAACCGGTTCGTGGGTATACGAGTCGGTATAGAAAACAAAAAGAGTCTTTCTATTAGCTTTGATTTCTAGCTTCGATAAGAGATCAAGTTTTGTAATCATGCTTCTCAAGTTAATAAAATCATGTCTTTACTTTTACTTCACTTGATTTGTCTTGATCTTCTCTAGTTTAAAATCAATGCTTTTTCAAAGTTATTCAAAATATATTACAAGTTTTTAAAACCCTTATTCACCCCACCTCTAAGGGCACCTACCGATCCAACAAGTGGTATCAGAGCGAGGTTATTCCAAATCGGCTTAACAACCGGGAATAATGGCGTCTCATGATCTCGCGTCTACTAGTGGGGTAAATTTTTATGAAGAAGAAAAATCTCCTAAACCAGCATTATTCGAAGGGAGAAATTATAAAGGATGGAAAATTTTAATTGAAAAATTTATTAAGACTTTAGATATCGAAGTATGGAATTTAGCCATTGTAAGACCTGCGGTTGAATTAAATAAAAAGAACGTCAACAAAATGCAAAAGCCAAACATTATTTATTTTGTGCACTATCAAATGAAATTTTCAAATTAATATATGATGGAGAACGCTCCCGGACAATGGAGGAAGGCTTGGAATGGATGGAGGAGACTTCCCCTTGCGTAGGAGATGAAGTGGAGGCGTCCCAGGATGGTGGTCGGCGGCGTACGGAACAGGCAATCCGCTCCCGGCGGCTGAATGATAACCTGAAATCGGAACAGGCATTTATATAAGCGCTGATTTAAATAGTGCGCACGGTCATTGGCGCACGACCAGTGGTCGTGCGCACTGGAATTCTGCAATCGTGCGCACTGCCTGGGTGGAACCTGCAAGATGCGAAATTTATAAACTATAATGTTCGCACGACCAGTGGCGCACGACCGGTGGTCGTGCGCACTATCGTCGGTGGTCGTGCGCATTAGTCAAAACAGAACTAAGAAAATTAATGATAAGTGCGCACTACCAGTGGCGCACGACCGGTGGTCGTGCGCACTATCGTAGGTGGTCGTGCGCACTGCACCAAACAGAACTCATAAAAAAAGGGTTAAGTGCACACGATCAGTGGCGCACGACCAGTGGTCGTGCGCCATAGAACCGGTGATCGTGCGCAGTGTTCCTGTGCAGAATTGCATCGGGAACACCTGCACGACTCCTATCCAACACAACCACGAATCTAGCCACTGAAAGTGACACCTAACAGTGCATGAAAACTACTAATGAAGAAAAGCAATGAAATCACACCAAAATGGGCCTAGAAGTGCACCTAGCAAGGAATAACAAATATAAATTATAACAAGGCTAAAGTGCGGTGAAATGACTGAATAACGGCCCAGATGAGTCCAAAAAAAGTGTATATGATCAGGACTCATCAAGCATCCACTACTATTCAAGATGATCTCTCTCGTTGCAAAGCCATGGAAATCATGGAAACAAACTTGGAAAAAAAGAGCAATACATCAAAAGAAAAAGAAGATACATTTATGATGGAGGAAGGCCCAAAAGATAACGAAGGAACTTCATGCACACATTTTGCCTCTACCAAAAGCGCTGTAAGAAAGTCAAAATCCTCTTCTTGTGTGATAACTTCTATTTCTAGTTTCAATATACTAAAAACTGCAAAACGTACGATCAAGAAATAAAAAATCACTATTAAGAATTAGTTAGAAAATAAGAGATTAAAAGCTAATGTTAATTTAGAATCAAATTGTGATGTGGTTTCACTATCTTGTCCTTCACTTGAAAACCCAAAACCTTGTTTTGATTGTGAAAATATTAAGGAAAAACTTAAGGAACTTGAAAAAGAAATTATTTGTATAAAAGAACATAATGAAAAGTTATCTTTAGAAAATTCATCATTAAAAGGTGATTGTGCCACATGCAAAAGTTATAAAATTGAAATTGAAGAGATGGATGAAACATTTGAGTAATACAGAAATGAATACCAAAACCATATTGATTCAATTGTTTCTACTCTTAAAAATAGCACAATTGCATATAACAAAGCTAGACATAACTTGAAACTTAAGAACAATGAATTAGAAACTAAAATTTCTTACTTAAGGAAATGTTAAAGAAAATGTCTCAATATCAAACAAACTCTAAGAGCAAGTTAAATATGATATCTCAAAATATGAATAAACCAAACAATGGGAATAAAAAACTTCAAAATGAAATTCCAAAATGTTATCATTATCAAACTTCTCCCAACATGAAATTAAATACTCCAACTTTCCTATGAAAAATACCTTCAAAAATCATCAATATAAAGACTATTGCTATGGAAACTTCTCATATAAGAATAACACCAAACCAAAGGTGGAATGGAGGCCCAAAACTAAAACTGAAACATTAACATCACATGAACGAACCACTTCATCAATATCTAACCATAAACCTACACGATATATTTGGGTACCCAAAGGAACCACCACTCTTGGTCCCCTTTGGATCCCTAAATCTCTTACTCATTAAGTATCACCAAGTGCATGAAGTAGAAATCATCAAAAAATATAAAGCATCAACTATTCTTCTTCATGATATACTCAATAAGTTTATAAAAGCTCAAAATCATATTTTTTGTAAACTATCTATTATTCTTATATATATACATCATTTATCAATAACTCATCACAAAAGTATTATGTGGTATTAAAAATCTCTAACCATAAGTTTTTAAAATATACTACATATGATATTAAAATTGCCTAAAAATCTCTATTTCATGACTTCAAAATTCATAACAAAAAATCACAAAGAAGGATCAGATAAAAACACTCAAGCATCCATAAACAACAAAATGAAACATTGCAAATAACGCTAGCGCTGGCTGGTAATGCCTGCACTAGCAAACTGCATCTAAAATCATGTGTTCAAATTTCTGTATTATTACACAACAAAAACTTTTTCCCCTCAGACCGTCCTACTCCACTCCTTCTCCTCGTCTATCTCCTCCACACTCGGACTTGGAGAGTGTCTTCTGCGAGTCCTCAGAATCGAATGACGGGGCGGCTCCTGATCTGGGCTATCCCACTCCCTCCGCTCCGGTGTTGATGGTTTTAGCTTTAAGGCCTTGATCATAAACTTCACCATCTTCTTTATCCCAGAAACATCCTTCTCCACTTTTGCCATCCGCTCTCCCATCTCCTCTTGAAATGACCCAAATGAATCATCTCGAGCCCCTCGAGATGACGCTCCTCGCTGGAGTGGTGGTCGAGTAGATGTCGATGGCTCATCCGGGATGAATGATGCTCGCAAGCGAGAAGTACTATAGATAGGAGGGTAGCAATCTATCAAGTAGAAACCCATTTCAATAGAAGGATACATCATCTAAATCACTCGCTGTATGATGCCGCCCAGGGGCAAGTTAATGTATCCCTGACGGAAGGTTGCCGCAACTTGTAGGAATAGCAAATCAGGGAAAGTAATAAGTCAGCCAAGTCGAACTTCTCCTCCTCCAAAATAAAATAAGTGACATAACTGAGCTGGGCTGTGACCTTTGCTGTGTCAGCCAACTTCAGCATAATTGTGTGGCGTAATACATCCTGAACAACTAGGGCATCCACGGTGAGTGTCGACACAGACGAGATCAGACTTCTGCATTCCTTATTATATAGCACCATGTTCACCTGAGTCCAATCTCTGTCCACCCTGAACTTTTCCACAATCTCCAACCGATTAGGATGCTGGGACAATCCAAACACGAGCCTCAGTTGTTAATGGGTAATGGTCACCACTTGTCCTTGCACCTGTGACTACACTCCTCCATCCAGCCTGGTCTGTGATGGGTCTTCCAAGTGTGTATAAAAATCCCGCACTAACTCCGAAGAAAATCCATTAGAACTAAATAAATTTGATACCTCGGAAGTAGCAAATAACTGCATGACGTGATAGTGGCGTGGCAAGTCGAACTCTATGACATATGGAATACCTACTACACCTGCTTCCACGGCCAGCTTTGCTGTTTTCTTACCCTTAGATCCAGGTGCCATCTGCACATACAGGAAAAATTTAAAAATTAAGCAACCGTTACTAGCGCCAGTGCTATCAATAGAGCCCGACGTTATCAATAACGCCTACTGTAGCGCCGGCACTACTCCTCACATCCGAAATAGTAAAAATCTCCTTAAAAATAAAACACTTTCAGATCATAAATTACTAGATGCAAGAAATCCACATAAAAATCAAGATCAAAACCAAAATCCTCATAAAAAACACTAATCTTGAAGAAAATCAACCATTGTAGATCTACTTTCTAAATCCACCTAAAAACCTCAAATATCTTCATCTCTAACATCAAAATCAAGTTTTAAAACAAAAAACATAAAAAAGGATGAAGATTTACCTCAGATCTACGCGTGTGCTGGGTCGTCTTCTAGGGTTTTACCGGAGAGGGTGAATCAAAATGGCGAAAATGAAAAAGGGATCAGGATTTAACTAAAGGCTCGATAGCGCCAGCGCTATAACTAGCGCCGGCGGTATCGCACCCTTCTGATTTTTTAAGAAAACAAAACTCTATAAAATTCCTCAATTATTATCCACTGTTTGTGCTGCTTAGTGATGCAAAATTTCGTTTCTTACGACTTGTGTTATGTGTCCCAATTCTTTCAAGTTTAAGCACATTCACAAACGCAATTTTGCAATTTTTAAACATCGAAAACATTTCCTAAAAATCTGAGATTTCAGCATGAAACTACTATTGGGACACTTAATCAAGATCAACAATTAAAAATTTCAAAATCATAAAAAATCGTGCACTGTTTCCCGCGCTAGCGCTAACGCCGGCGCTAGCGTGCATATTTGTTTTTCTGTGCTTTTAAAATTTTGAAAAATACCTAAAAATATATTATTCTATATGTACTATCTATTTTTGCACTTCTAATTCTATTTAATTTTTGAAAAATCAAATACAAAAATACAAAAGACAAATTACAAAAAATATGTTTTTCTTTGGTTTATGCAAAAATCAAATACAAAAATATATAAGCTAAAATTACAAAAAAAAATGTTTTTATGTCTTATGCAAAAATCAAATACAAAATTACAAAAACCAATATACAAAAAATATGTTTTGCTTTTTATTTAACGGTTGTCTTTTTGCAAAATAAAATCAAATACAAAAATATAAAACACAAACTATCAAAAAAACTGTATGGATTTTCCTATGAAAATCAAGCATGATTTAATCTATTCTTTAGAACTTCTATAATGTTGCAATTTATCTTTTCAAACTCTTTGAACATTGTTTTCATCATGCTTTGATATATCTATTACCATGTGCATCAATTATATTGAAAGTTGTGTAGAACTAAGCTTAGCATGCCTCTAAGTATGAGTAAATGTTTTATGTTTGATAATGATCGCTATTCACTTACTTATTTTGGCATTGTCTACTTAAGTGTTTAATCTAAGAATGCTTGTGTATGTTTTGTAATAATACAATGAATTAAAATTGCACAAGTATCTTACCTACACAACCTTTATTTGCACTTTAAAAGTTATGAAAAGTGGTTATGTTTTTATAAATTATATTGGTTTGCAAAACAAGTGTATTCGGAGAACTTTGCACAAAACAACAATCATAAAATAAAGTGACAAAGATAACTCCACCAAGCACTACTTGAACCTCCTGATAAGTCTTAATAAGCGTTGTGAGGTTGAGCACCTTGGAAAGAATAGTAAAGTATCTTGTGCAAACCATAACTTTCTTTCAAAATAAAAACCACTTATTCTTAAGTACACCGGATCACAATAAAAAAAATCAATATGGAAGAATAAAATTTTGTGATCCTCCAAGCATTACTTTGCACCCTGATAAGTCTTAATGAGCATTGTGTGTGCAAAGCACCTTGGTAGTTGTACATTTTTTTTTGTGCATTGAAGTGAGTGGAAGTAAAATTATTAGTGTTTTATTGTGCTCTTTATTTTACATATTACTTGTATTTTTGATTAAAACATTTGTTTACTCTATTCAAAATACACTTTTGTGCACATCATTATCTTCCATAACACTTCTTCTCATCAGTATTGGATCCTAATGCTAATTCTATAATACTCTTTACTTATGAAATGCACTAGATAACCTAGCATGCTTTCTACAATGTTTGGTATGTTTTGAAATTGTGAATTAAAGTAACATGTAGTAATCTCTTTTTGATAACATCATTTCATGCTTGGTTACTTTATTATCAAACTTAAAGATTTTAATTGAAAAATGATTTACAAAAACATCTTCTTTTTGAAATTTAACTCATATATCTTCTTATGAATAATCATTAATTACAATAAGATGTTTCTTGTATTTCTATAAGTCTTCCGCATCATCACCATATAAATGGTTTACCTTGCGCTTTCATGCTTATTTAAAGTCTTTCATTTTGGGTGCAACATCACTTGAATCTTCAAATTCCTTTCTTGCAACAAGTGGTAGACTTGCTTAGTAAACTCTATATTGGTTGCTTTTAACATGGATTTTTTCTTTGCTATAAAACTATGATTTATTTCTATTAAAATATTATTACGCTAAAAATTCTGATTTATGAATGGATTTCAAAATAGCTATGTGAGCGTTTTCAAAAATTCAAATAAAAATATAAATCCATAGGCTATGTCATTAGATTTACAAAGCTTAAATGTTTCCAATAATTATTATCCATGACTTCATTTCTCACCATAGCGGGGGCGTAGGGTTGTAGACATTAGATAACATTTATCTCTAGTCATGTATTATCCTTAACCGGGGAGGGTTCCAGTGGGGCCTTGCGAGGCACTGAGGGAAAGAGTGCTAGGTTGAGTTGTGTCTAGTGTGTGCATATGGGACTAACACCCCAACCTACCGCATGTATGCAGCTCCTCATGCCCATCCATCACTTAGTACGGGGCTAGGGTGTAGACATATTGTCTGGGTAGTTTAGTTACTTGGAAATCATTACATTTTGGTTATACTACAAACTCTGATTTATGAAAATGTTGTAATACTTAAACTCTGATCTATTTAAATGAAAAGTATTCTAAAACTCCTTATTATTTCCTTCTCTATAAGCTTGATCATGCTTTTATCTTATCATCAATTTTTAAGTGGTGTCTCCTTACCCGCTTTTGCTAATAACAAAAGGGGGAGAACTAACATGATAAATATTAATCTACTATCAAACTATAATGCTTAATTAAGATAATAGCTTACATATTAGGAGAGCATTCACTTAAGAGGAGCATGTATTTAGGGGGAGAAATTCTAAATGCTAAAATCAATAATTATCCTAAGTCATCACTCTCACACACACACAAATAAAGTTTCATCATGCTTATTTATTAATGCTCTGATTTATCATTAATGGATTTGTTATTATCAAAAGGGGGAGTTTGTTGGAACATGGTCTTCCACATCTCCTAGGTTTGAGAATAACAAATCCTATGTGTATTTGATTTTTTGTGTTTAAGTGTGCAGGAAATCAAAGTCCACATGACTCAAGGATGGTTGCCCCTAATTTTGAGCCAGCAATTCCAAGTCTCCCACTAGCGCCGGCGGTAGCACTTAGCGCCTGGAGCTAGCGATGATAGCGCAATTCCGGGAGCACATATGGAAGGAGATAACGCCTGGCGGTAGGCGATAGCACAGGCAGTAGCGACGCACACGTTTGGCAAGAAGGAATTGTTTCCTCGGATTGAAGATTCTACCGCGTAGAATGTGTCTTAATATGGGATAGCGCTGGCGGTAGTGCGGAACACAATAGATATCTCAGCAGAGTTGCCACGGATTAAAGATTCTCGCGCACAAAATATTACTTAATATGGGATAGCGCCGACGGTAGCACTAGCGCAGGCGCTAGCGCTAAGTCTATAAAAAGGACATCTTGGCTCCGACTTCCTAAGCCTCTTGAGATCCAGAATTCCAGAGCTTCGTGCCACAACATTGAGAGGAAGTTTCAGAGAGATACTCCCATAAATCCATAAAGACTAAAGGAGATCCGTGGAGAAGATTTCAACATGCGTCATCATCGTGACGAAAGACCGCATTGACTACGATCATACTCTGCGTCTTCGTCTACTTCTCCAAAAGATCCACATAGAGGGAGTTTTACATTATTGTCTTTTCATTTCACATCTTTTCTGTAATCGTTTAGTAAATTCGCCTCGTCTTGGCGACTAGGTCTGGGTAGGACTTAGGGCTGAAATTCGCCTCGTGTTGGCGACTAGGTCTCGGGTATAGGTCTAGGGGGTGCTCGAGGCCATATCTGGGGAAGGGTTGGCTAGAGTGGCTTGAGGCCGTATCCAGGGAAGGATCGGCTAAAGCCAACCGGTTCGTGGGGATACGAGTTGGTATAGAAAACAAAAAGAGTCTTTCTATTAGCTTTGATTTCTAGCTTTGATAAGAGATCAAGTTTTGTAATCATGCTTCTCAAGTTAATAAAATCATGTCTTTACTTTTACTTCACTTGATTTGTCTTGATCTTCTCTAGTTTAAAATCAATGGTTTTTCAAAGTTATTCAAAATGTATTACAAGTTTTTAAAACCCTTATTCAACCCCCCCCCCCCCCCCCCCCCCTCTAAGGGCGTCTACCGATCCAACATATGTACCCCCAAATGTGCTAAAGTTCTTATGGAATGATCCAAGGGAACTTATCATTAGAGAACCTTCAAAAAAGGTTACAACTCTCCTTCTTTACATGTTTCTTTTTCAAATCTATGCTTTGTTTTTGAAATTGAACCAAAAATCATTACAACCGCTTTAAATGTTGAATCTTGGTTTTAGCTATAAATGGAGAATTATATCAATTTGAACGTAATAAGGTTTGAAAATTAGTAGAGAGGCCATCTAATCATCCAATAATATGCGTAAAATGGATTTTTAAAAATAAATTAATTATTGACTCTAGAATAATTAGGAATAAGGCTAGACTAATAGAACAAGGACATTCACAAATCGAGAGGGTAGATTTTGATGAAACATTTGGACATTTTGCTCGCTTAGAGTCAATTCGAATTTTTCTAGCATTTGCGAGTTTTAAAATATTTAAATTATACCTAATGGATGTTAAAAGTGCTTTCTTAAATGGGATAATAAAAGAAGAAATCTATGTTGAACATCCCCCCGGTTTCATAAATAAAATTTTTTTAAATCATGTTCATAAGTTAGAAAAAATGTTTATGGTTTAAAACATTGCCGCTTGCTTGGTATAAAATATAAACATCATTTTTTATTAAAGCACAGTTATATTATGGGAAGTGCTAATAACACACTCCTCATTAAGCATTTTAATGATGATTTGATTATATTTCAATTTTATGCATATGATATAATTTTTGGAGCCACTATTGAAGAGTTGTGTAATGAAGTCGTTTTAGTGATGCAAAATGAATTTGAAATGAGCATTTCACGTATTTTCTAGGATTTCAAATCACATAATGTCATGATGGAATTTTCTTTTGTCAAACAAAATACGTTCATGACATGCTTAAAAGATTCTGATTTGAACACCTTAAGCAAGTCAATACACCAAAGAGTGCATCACTAAAATTAGGAAAAGATGAAGCCAACATTTCAATTAATCAAACTTTATATCGAGGAATGATAGGATCATTATTGTAGTTGAGTGCATCTAGACCCGATATTATGTTTGTCGTATGTTTGTGTGCAAGATTTCAAGCTAATCTAAAAGAATCTCATTTAAAAGTGGTTAAACGTATCTTTATATATCTAATCAGAATATCTAGATTAGGTTTATGGTATCCACATAATGATTACTTTATTTTACATGATTTTTATGATTCAAACTATGCGGGATTTTCATTAGATCATAAGAGCACTAATGGCATGTGTCACTTCTTAGGTCCATCACTAGTAGTATCATGATCAAGTCAGAAATAAAATTTTATTGCCCTCTCCACCACCGAGGCTGAGTATATCGCACTAGGTTGGTGTTTGAGCACAAGCCTTATGGATGACTAAAACACTAGAAAACTTTGGAGTCCATACATAACATATAATTAAAATGTGACAACAAGAGTGCAATCGATTAAAAACTAACAATCTGGTTCATCATTCTATATCCAAACATATAGATGTTAGACATCATTTCATTAGGGATCAGATTAAGAAAGAACATGTGACAGTTAGCTTTATATGGACTTATTCACAACTTGTGGACATGTTCACCAAGCCACTCCTCACGATTCAATATGCTTAGACTAGAATTGGGTATTTTGGATGTCCTAGACTAAAATTTAAAATCTGCAACATTTTTATAATTTTTCTAATTTCTTTGCTATATTAAATAGCCCATATAATGACAAATCATAATAAGAAAATGACAAAAACCATGCTTATTTCATGAAAAATCAAATCTTTGTTTGCTACCGCCCGACACTAACCTTACCGCTGGTGGTAACTCTATTTTCTTAAAATTCTGAATTTGTGTTTTTTCTGATTTTTACTTTCAAGAAGTTAGTTTCCTTATCATATTTTCTTCTTCTTTCACAAAAAATTACGTACTTTTGTTTACCTTTTTCTTAACAATAAAAAATTAACTATAAAATAACAAAACAATCTCAAAAACACAAAAAATATTTGTTGGGAAAACCTTTGATTTAACGTAGAAAATTATTTATAAGTGATTTTGTTTCCTAGGATAATTACACATGTTATATAGTAAGGGTAATTTGGTCAGTCAAAGGCAAAAGAAAGCATTCTGAAATCCAGAAGAAAATTAGCCAAGGCATAATTGCGTCGAGTAGAAGTCGACGCAACATCGATTACTACGTCAGATTGACAGAATTTTATTATGAAGTTGAATTCGAAGCATTTTCTAATAAAATTCGACGTAACGTCAACTACTTCACCAGACTGGAAAATTCAGAAGATATCATCGTAAATTATTTGAAGATTATACTTATGAAAGATATTTGAATTTGAAGAACAAATAGAAGAATGCTTAAGGAAAATAATTATTTATAGTATTTGTGAAGACACATTTGGAAGAAAATTGAAGAGAATGGATGGGATTTCTGAGGACTAGTTTAGGAAGATTTGATTCAATTTCTTTTGGGGGAAATCACCTAGAGCAAGCAATTCAAAATTCTCTTAAGAGTCATATATTCAAATGTCAAGCAGAAACAAGGAACCATACAAGCAATAGTTCTAATACAGACGACTTCTTCCTTATCTTTTCCTCCTCCTTAATCTAAGAACCATCTTTAAATCCTTAATTCTTCTTCTACAAAAGGATTAATCATATACAATAATACAATCCACTAAAGTGCCCAAGAAGCCTCACATAATCTGCTAAAGGAGGATTCAAATCAGAAGACACATTTCTTCTTCTCTCTTTCTTACTCAATACACTTATGTTTATGTGAAGAGAGTTTTTAGAATCCCTCACAAAGGATTCAACATGTGGTTCAAGTTCTCCTTATCTAAAGATCTAGTTGTTTGGTTCTAAGAGTCTCCTTATCATAAGACTTAGTTATTGGTTCTAAGAGTCTTCTTATCAAAATACTCAGTAATTGGTTCTAAGAGTCTCCTTATCAGAGGACTCAGTCATTGGTTCTAAGAGTCTCCTTATCAGAGGACTCAGTCATTGGTTCTAAGAATCTCCTTATCAAAATAATCAGGCACTGGGATAGTGGATTCCTACCAAAGTAGTAAAAGAGTGGATTACCCAAATTTTGGGAAACCACTATAATTCTTATGTCATCTGTGTGGTGTTTTTTTGTGCTTCTATTCTGTTCTATTTTCTGCATTTTACCTTTGATGTGATTTACTTAGTTGTGGTTGTATGTGATTGTGGTTGCTAATCTGAGTATATTTGAATATGGTAAATAGCTTTTTTAAAATATATTTAGATCTCCATTCACCCCTCCCCTCTAGAGAATTCGCAGAGGTATAATTGTTTCCCTTTCAATTAGTATCAGAGGGAGGTTGATTAGAAAAGGTTAATAATTTGATCAAAAAGATCTGAACAGTTATAAAATTTATAACTATTAATATACACACCTATTTTCAAAAATGAGTTCAAATAGATTTAAGGGATCTGCATCGACAAGACCTCCAGTGTGTAACTTGAGAAGCTTACACTCTAGAAAGCTATAATTAAGCTTTATGTGAATTATATTAATTAAGTAATGTTTGATTCCATTCTGATAGGACTTCCCGTGCCGTCAAGGACTCTAGTTGAAATCTCACACAAGACATTGCTTTCAAGCTTGAATGGATAGAGGAAGAGAAGAAATCAAATGACCGTGATGCCAAAGCCATAAATATCTTGGTGTCCACAATGTCTGATGAGGTCTTCCAGAAAGTTGATGATTGCCAATTAGCTAAGGAGATCTGGGAATCCCTATTAAGGATATTGGATGGAAGTTCTGATGAAAGAAAGGACAAAATATCCCTTCTCATATCATAATATGAGAACTTTTAGAAGAAGACCGAGGAAAGAGTTGCTAAAATTTATGAAAGATTCAGCATAATAGTTAATTAACTCAAGGGACTGGACAAGGAGATCTCATTGACTAAAATCAATGACAAGCTCCTCATGTGCTTCCCAAGAATTTGAGACTCAAGGATCTGGGCTATCAGAGAATCTAGATTCCATGGGGAGATCAGCAATGATGCTCTGTTGGGAAAACTAAAGTCTTATGAGCATCTACTCAAAAGTAGACCTGAATCTGAAGCACAGGAGATGGTCTCCACTCCCAAGGAAATAATAATTTCTCTAAAGGCATCTAAAGGAGAGCCTTCTAACACTTAAGAGGAGATGTTAAATCTCCTAGCTAGAAGATTCAGAAGATGGATCAGGACTGAATATTTCAGAAGGAGGGAAAGAAGCTCAAGTAAGCCAAGGTTTGATAAAACTCCTAACAAGGAGGTTGTCTGCTTTGCATGCAGAAAGCCATGAAACAGCTCTAGAGTGTTCTGATAATTAGAATAAAAAGACTCACAAGAAGGAGCACAAGAAGCAATCCTTCAAGAAAAGTATAAGAAGAAAGGATAAGGTCTCATTGCAGAAACCTAGAGTGACACAGAGTCTGAGTTCAGCTTTTCATCTGAAAGTGAAAAAGCGACAACTGTTGAAGAAGCCTCCCTGAAGGGTTTGGAGGAATTACCTGACGAAGAAGAAATGGTATCATATTTTAATGATTTTGATTTATCTTTAGAAGAATTTAATGAATGTTTTAAAGAATTATGCCAAGATCATTTAGAGGCAGAAAAACAAATCAAATTGCATAGAAATGATTTAGAAGAACTAAAAGATAAATAGCTTGATGAGTACCATTATAATGTGAACTATCCACTTAGGGTTGAAGTGGGTAGGTTAGAAAACAAAATTGATGAATTAGTAATAGAAAACCTGCAACTGAAGGAAGAGCTTGTAAAGGCAAAAGCCTTTAAAGACTCTCTAAATGGTAGAAGTCAAAGCTAAAAGACATCTCAGAGAATCTCTCTATGAGATTCAAGAAAGTTTTAGTGGCTGATCCAATAAACTTAGGAAAATCTCCCAGCACACCTTCTTAAAAGAATCATGTAGCTTTTGTGAAAGTTGAAGAAAAATAGCCCATTGTAATTACAGACGAAGACCCTAAGAGAATCACAATATTCAATCTAGGTAGTTCATCAAGTCATCAAGGGATTCAAGGGAAAAAGCCCTTAGAACCCCAAACATCTAAATTCAAAGTTTCTGAAAACTGGAAACATGCATTGACATCAACTCGACGCAACTCTGTAGGTGCGTCAATTTCTACTTGACGCAAGTATGAAACTACGCTAACTTCCTATCGACGCAACTTCACATCTATGTCGACTTTTAGTCGAAGCAACTTTACAGTAAACAATTACAAAAGATTTATGTATAAATTGTTTCCTGATTTTTATACACAAACACATAGATGTAACTTTTGTAACAAAATTGGACATGATTCTAGAAGTTGTTGGTTTAATAGATCAACACTCTTCCATCCAAAGGGATATAATGAAAGGTCCTCTTATTCTTTCATAACCCCCTACATTGGTAGAAGCAATGGGCCCAAGGTAACCTAGGTCCAATCAAAATTTTAAATTATTTGTGCAGGTCAGAGACTGTGCATTCACAAAACATCTGTGGTATTTAGACAATGGTTTCTCCAGGCATATGAATAGACATAAGGACCTCCTGGTAAACTATAAGGCCAACGATGCCCCTAAGGTAATATTTGGTGACTCCAACTGTGGTCAAACCAAAGGTTATGGTATGATTAGAATTGGAGACATTTCTTTCTCAAAAGTAGCTTATATTGAAGGTCTTCAACATAATCTAATTAGCATTAATAAGCTTTGTGATGGTGAATGCAGAGTACTATTCACTCACAACCTATCCAAATTGTCAACTCAAAGTCAGATGCAATAGTTCTATCTGGCCATAGGAAAGGAAATGTCGTTGTAGTTGACTTCAATTCTAGCTCAACTGAAATCGTTTTTATTCAATTCTGATATAGACAGAAAGGAGCCTTGGATATGAGGCTTGGTCATCTAAATCATAAGACCATAGCCAAGTTAGCTAGAAATAATCTAGTTAGAGGCTTGCCAAGTGGTAAGTAGAGAAAGAAAACTCATGTAGAGCTTGTCAAATGGGCAAGCAAACCAAGTCATCATTCAAACCAATTGGTAAGAATGATTCACCTAGAAGTATGTATTTATTGCACATGGACTTATTTGGTCCAATATCCACTAAAAGCTTAGGAGGCAAAACCTTTACATTAGTTGTAGTGGATGATTTTTCTAGATTCACTTGGGTATTCTTCCTGAGAGAAATATCTACAACCTTCAAGATTCCCCAAGATTCATTAGATAGATTCAATCTGAATTCAACACTCAAGTTGCTATGATCAAAAGTTACCATGGCATAGAGTTTGAAAATCAGTTAATCTGTAGATTCTGGAGGATGAAGGGATAAAACAAATCTTTTCAGCTCCTAGAGCTTCCAACAAAATGAGGTTGTTGACATGAAAAATGGAACCCTAATTGAATTAGGAAGGACAATGTTGGCTGAGTCAAACTTGCCTAAGTCCTTTTGGTCTGAAGTAGTTAACATTGCCAATTATGTTTGAATAGAAGTCTTATCCATAAGACCAAATTAAAGAACCATTATGAGCTGCTAAAGTTAAAAGCACCCATTGTTTCATACTTTTGGATTTTTGGTTGCAGTTGTTTCATTCTAAATAATAGAAAGAGTCATCTTGCCAAATTTAATAAGAAGGTTGATGATGGTATCTTCTTAGGATACTCATCAACAAGTAAAGCCTATAAGTTATAATAAAAGGACTCTTAAAATAGAAGAGTCTATGCATGTAGTGTTTCATGAGGCTGACATATTTCCCATCGGGAAGAAAACTTCTACCAACATTATTTTGCAGGAAGAAGATCCTTTGGTTGCTTAGTTGGAGCAACTAAATATTAAGGAAAATGGAGATAGATCATCCAAAGAGCATAACAATCAACTGGACAATGTTGATACCTATTTAGATGATGAAGATTCTAATAAAGCTGTCAACCACATTGTTCAAGAAACTATTAAAAATCTAGAGCAAGTTATTGAACCAAAGATTACTAATGAAGAAGAAGTCCTTGAAGAAGTCACTCCTATACTTGATGCAGCTAGAACAAATCCAGAGAGAATAAATCTCAAGGATCATCCCTCATCTCAAGTAATAGGGGAAATGACTTTTGGAGTGCAAACAAGGAACCAACTGTTAAATGAGAATATGCTCCAATGCTTCCTTTCCCAATATGAACCAAAGATGTTTGAGGAAGCCGACAATGATCACCACTGGATTGTTTTCATGCAAGAAGAGCTAGCTCAATTTGAAAGGAATAAGGTCTGGACTATAGTTGAAAGGCCTAGAAATTATCCAATTATTGGAACAAAATGGGTTTATAGAAATAAGTTGGATTTCAATGGAGTCATTTGTAGGAACAAGATAAGACTGGTTGCACAAGGATATAGACAAGAAGAAGGGATAAACTATAATCAGACCTTTGCACCAGTGGCGAGACTGAAAGCAATCAGGCTATTCCTTGCCTATGCTGTCTATATGAAGATAAAAGTATACCAGATGGATGTCAAGCGTGCCTTTCTCAATGGTACACTACAGGAAGAGGGGTATGTGGAACAACCTCTAGGTTTTGTCAATCCAACTCACTCTTCTTAGGTTTATAAATTAAATAAGGCACGTTATGGTCGAAAACAAGCTCCAAGAGCTTGGTATGAGACTTTATCCACTTTCCTTCTAAAGCACTCTTTTGAAAAAGGAATGGTGGATAAAATACTCTTCACAAGAACACATAGGAACCAATTATTGATAGTACAAATTTATGTGGATGACATTATCTTTGGGTCAATAGATCCAGGACTTTGCAAAAGGTTTTCTTACCTGATGCAGTCTAGATTTGAAATGAGTAGCATGGGAGAGCTGTCCTTTTTCCTTGGTCTTCAAGTGAGACAAAGTGATGAAGGCATTATTATATCCCAATCTAAATACACTAAAGAACTTATCAAAAAGTTTGGTATGGAAAATGCCTCCATTATGAGAACTCTTATGGCAACTAATATTATGATTGATAGAGATGAAGCAGGTCACTCCATTGACCTAAATACCTATAGAGCAATCATTGACTCTCTTCTCTATCTCACAACCAGTAGGCCAGATATAATGTTTGCCACATATGTATGTGCTAGATTCCAGGTAGACCTTAAAGAATCTCACTTGAGTTCTGTCAAAAGATTTCTAAGATATCTAAAGGGTACTCATGAACTTGGCTTGTGGTACCCAAAATAATTTGAATTCTAGCTAGTAGAATACTCAAATGCAGACTTTGCTAGATGTAGGCTGGATAGGAAGAGCACCTCTGGAACTTGTCAATTCCTGGGTGCTAGACTGGTTTCTTGGTTCAGTAAGAAGGAGACTTCAGTCTCTACATCCACAGCTGAAGCTGAATACATAGCAACTGGAAGTTGTTGTTCACAAATATTATGGATGCAAAATTAATTACTTGACTATAAACTTTCTATCAAAAACTCCACAATATTTTGTGATAGCTCAAGTGCAATTTCTATTGCATCAAATCTAGTGTTTCATTGTAGAACTAAGCATATTGAAATTAGATTCCACTTTCTCAGGGACAATGTAGAGAAAGTGAAAATAATCTTTCAATATGTGTCCACTAAAGATTAAAGGGCTGATATTTTTACAAAGCCCCTTGATGAAGTCAAGCACAAGTGCTTCATCAATTCATTGGGAATGCTTGATGTTGTTTAATAAAATATATTATAATGTATGACACTTATTTTCTATTAAAAATCATTGCTGGAAAACAGCAACAATATTAAAAATTTAAGTCTATATTTGATGCACCGTTGAATGCAAATCGATGCAACATCAATTTCTATTCAATGCAATGAAAAGAGTAGGAAATCATGATGAGTCTGAAAATTATTCGACACAATGTTGATTTCTAATCAACAAAATGTCGACCTCTCCAGCGTGCGCAAAATCTTTAATTAGACCTATTTTGGCGCGCTGTATCGATTTCTTCCCTAAAATATGTTGACTTGGCCTAACTTTCGATGTATTACCTTCTTATACTAGACATATATTTTAATATATTACTCTTTCAATTTCTTCATCTTCCCCACTCTATTCTTTCTTGTTCTCATCCACTTTCTCGTTTATTAAGTGCTTTGCAGGAATCCATGGCTCCAATGATCAATTTTGGATTTATTGTCGATCTCACCTCCTTCGATGCTGCTGTAGACATCTTCAAAGGCGTCCTGAAACTCTTTAGCACTCTTGGACTCAACAAGTTATACTCCTCCAGATGTGTATAATATGAGGCCAAACTCCTTGAATTTTTGGGACATGCTCAAATTGAAAACTATGGCTCCATGAAAGGAAATATCGCTAATACTGAAGTCAGGATCACAGCTGACGCAATACAAGAAACTTTTGATTTACCATCAGGCGATAATGCAGCTAAATTATGTGAATCAGAGATACATGAAGTTCTGAAAGTCACGAACTTCTCAAAGGACAAGCCTATTCATCTGAAGAAGAATAACTTTTCTAAAGAATACAAATTCTTAGTAAATATTGTTGGGAAGGTTCTGCTATGCAAGATTTCTACACATGATGTCATCCCCAAAGCACAACTACATCTAATGGGAGTGCTAGTTCATGGTAGGAAAGTCAACTGGGAGATTTCATTTGAAGATGATCTCTCACAAATATGCATAGAAGGAGAATTACAATCTGCGCATCATGAGCCAGATCTTGAAGCACAATCATCATACTTTGTGTTGTAGGAACATGCTTTCCACATCTCTTGGTTTTAGAATAACAAATCCCATTGTACTTGATCATACTTGTCATGTGTTTATAGTGTGCAAGAACTTCAGCTTTCAAGACCCTATGAGTATGATAAAGAAAGATGACAATGCTGTATCATAACGATGCTCTGTTGCTAATGCACGACGGTAACGCTAACGCTGGCGGTACTGTCAGCATATTTGGAAAAATCATCGAGATAGAAATATCGTAGAGAATGGAATATCGACGTGATTCAGATATAACATATTCTACCGCAGAGCGTTAACGCTGTCGCTGGCGATAGCGTCGATATATTTGGAAATAGCGTCGAGATGGCAATATCGTCAAGACTGGAATATCGACTAGACTTAGATATAGCAAATTCTACGCGGCGCATTAATGCTAACGCCCAATAGTAACTTATGGAAGGCTTGCCATCATGCTGATGATTGAGGAGCAAAAGATGAAGGAGATCCAATGTCAAGGAAATATATAACGCTAACACATCGTGTTAGTACTACTATGGGAGGGGATGCCAAAATTGGTTTGCAAAGGTTGCCAAAATTGACTCAATCCATGTTCTAGTCTATTGTCTACAGAGGCTACCACTCGGTGGTAGCACTACAGCTGACACTAGGTCTCGAGTCTATTTAAAGACAAGTCCTCCTCCTTATATACGTGATGATGGATGCTAAATAAAGCCTCGAGTCCAATACCTTTGTGAGAGCGTCCTCCTTGCAGCTAAGAGAACTCCATCAACATTCGTAAATGCAAAGAACTTGAAGAAGGATTGATCTCGCATATTCTATGTGAAGGTCATACGCATCAACTCCAATGACTACTTTGAGTGACCTTCGTCATCATCTTCAAGTTCAACCTATGAGGGAGTTTTTTATTTTATCTTTTATGATTGTAACTCTTATCTTTTGTCAGTAGAGAAATTCGCCCATGGTTGGCGACTAGGGCCTTGCGAGGACTAGTGAGAATTCATTGTGTGGGTGTGGCGACTAGGTCTAGGGTTAGATCTAGGGGCGGCTCAAGGCCTCATTCTCAAATAGTGAGACTTAGAAAGAAGTTTAAAAAACTCTCATTCCTAAATAGAAGCTGGAAAGAAAAGTTTTGCAAATAGTTTGAAAATCTAGTTAATGAAAACACTTCCCAAAAAGCCCAAATCCATGACTTGAACATGGATATAGAAAAATTTGGAGTTGTCCAGAAGACCCTTGACATGATTTTGGCCAACCAAATGCATGAAAGTGTTAAATATGGGCTAGGATATGGCTCTGGAAGTTATCGCCCAGCGGTACCTATTACCGCTGGCAGTAGTAATAGATACAATAATTCTTATAATAATAAATATACACTATTTTCTATTGGTTCCCCAACCTCCAACAAGAGTCCAAAGAAAAATTTGAAAAAGGTCTCAACCCCCTTTGTGTCTTGTGTTAAGTGATTTCACTTTGGAGACACCATGGACTCTTGTAGGATGAAGGGACTATGTGTGATCAAGCAAATCTGGGATCCTAAGGCTTCCACCTACTCTAAGGGAGGAACCTATTGGGTATTCAGATCTTTACTCTCATCTTCTTTTTAGGTTTGCTAACAGGCTAAGGAAAAGAAGGACATGTAGTACGTGAACTCGGGATTCTCCAAACACATGACGGGAGACAAAGCAAATTTCCTTTGCCTCGCAAAGAAGAAAGGAGGAATAGTGACATTTGGTGATAATGGAAAAGGAAGAATCTTTGGCTTTGGTACAACAGGATATGAAGAGGAACCCTTTTCCCCCTTCGAGCAAGAGGATGATGAACCGCTTGGAGTTGATAATGAAAAAGAGACGGAGCAAGAAGATTTCGTGCCTCCAAGTGTGCTTAGATTTACAAAAGATCATCCAAGTGAGCTTATATTTGGAGAACCATAAAGAGGTGTAACGATATGTTCTTCTATTCATGAATATTTTTCTAATTTATGCTTCGTTTCCTAATTGAACCCAAAAATGTTTCAACCGCTAATGATGAATTTTGGTTTATTCTTATGAATGAAGAATTAAATCAATTTTAATGAATTAGGTTTTGGAAGGTAGTAGAAAAACCATCTAATCATCCTCTTATAGGTGTAAAATGGATATTTTAAAATAAATTAGATGGAGATTCTAGAATCACTAGGAACAAAGCGATGGGGTAAATTTTTATGAAACGTTTGCACCCGTTGCTCGCATAGAATCTATTAGAATTTTTCATACTTTTGCGAGTTATAAGAAGTTTGAATTATTTCAAATGGATGTAAAAAGTGCTTTCTTAAATGGGATAATTAAAGAAGAGGTTTATGTTGAACAACCCCACGGTTTTATGGATGAAAATTTTCCTAATAATGTATATAGATTAGAAAAAGCGCTTTATGGTTTAAACCAAACGCCTCATGCTTGGTATGAGCATTTAACATCCTTTTTATCAAACTACAGTAATAAAATGGGTAGTGTCGATAACACACTCTTCATTAACCATATTAATAAAGATTTGATCATTTTACAAATTTATGTTGATGATATTATTTTTGGAGCCACTAATGAAGAGTTGCGTAATGAAGTAGTACAAGTGATGCAAAACAAATTTGAGATGTGCTTAGTTGGAGAACTCACATATTTTTTAGGTTTTCAAATTACACAAATAAATGATGGAATCTTTATTTGTCAAACTAAATATGTACATGATATGCTAAAGCATTTTGGATTTGAAAACTTGAAACTAGCTAGTACACCAATGAATACATCACAAAATTGGGAAAGGATGAAGCCGGAATTTGAATTGATCAAACTTTGTATAGAGGAATATTGGATCCTTATTATATTTGAGTGCTTCTAGACCCAACATTACTTTTGACCTATGTTTATGCGCTAGATTTCAAGCTAATCCAAAAGAATCTCATTTAAAAGCGGTAAAACAAATTTCTAAATATTTAATCAGAACATCTAGATTAGTTCTATGGTACCAAAACAATTATTCTTTTCTTTTACATGGCTATTCTGTTTTTGATTATGCGGGGTGTTCATTAGATAGGAAAAGCATGAGTGGCGCATGTCATTTCTTAGGCCCTTCACTAGTTGCATGGTCGAGTAGAAAACAAAATTATGTTTCCCTCTCCACCACCGAGGCCGAATATATTGCATTAGGAAGTTGTTGTCCACAAAGTGTTATGGATGACTCAAACCATAGAAGAATTCAGAGTTCATCTAACCAATATTGAACTAAAATGTGACAACAAGAGTGTTATTGACCTAACAAACAACCTCGTTCATCACACAAGATCCAAACACATAGACGTAAGACATCACTTCATTAGGGATCACATTAAGAAAGAACATATTCATGTAAACTTTATAGGAACTGAATCTCAACATGCGGACATCTTTACCAAGCCTCTACTCGATGCAAGATTTGCTTTGCTTAGGCTAGAATTAGGGGTTTTGGATATCTTAGCTTAAAAATGTTAAACCCGCATTTTGTGTGGGTTCTTGTTTAATTTATTTGCTGTATTATAAGGCCCATACACTGAACAATCCTAATCAAGTGAAAATCTAAAAAAACACATTTTTTTCTAAAAACATGACTTCTAATAGCAATGCCCGACGGTATGTGTTACCGCTGGCGGTAGTATAAAATACCAGAATTTGCTATATGTTATTACAAAACTCTGTATATGTACACATTTCCTAAATATTAAAAACAACAACAACAAAATGCGTAAAGCAAATAAAATCAAACAAAAAAAAATTTCTTTGCATATTAAAAAATCAACTACAAGATTGAAAAACAAACTAAGAACACAAAAATATGTTTTCAATTATTTTGATATTGTCTTTAAAATCCAAAAAATTTATAAAAAAATGATTGTTATTCATTGAAATGTTTCAAGGATGATTAGGTTTATCTTTTAAGGATTAAAATGCAATGTTAAATTCAAGTTTCAAGTGTCTTCAAACATCGTTCTTGTGTCTTGCCGTATAAACTATCTTGTATTGTGCAATGAATTTGAATGTAGAAAACACATGTCAGATTGCTTAGCATGCCTCAAAGTATGAGTAAAATTTTTATATTTGATAATGATAAATTCACTCATCTCTTTGATAACCTACATATGTTTTTAATCTTATTCTTGCATGATTTTGTAGTGTAAAAACCTAACATAATTGAGATGTGTGATTAGATTACCTACACCACAATAAAACTCTCTTTCATGTAGCCATAATTGAAGAAGTGTGTTCAAAACAAAAAAACTTTATGTTTGCAAAAATAAGTGAATTTGGAGACCATTGTCATTAAGCTAAAATTCAAATGAATAATTTACAAAGATAACTCCACCAAGCACTACTCACCCTTATAATAAGTCTTAATGAGCATTGTGAGGTTGAGCACCTTGGAGAGAATTGTAAAGTGTCTTGTGAAAACACATTCATACACTACTTCTTCTTGTACACTGGATCACAAAATAAATCAAAGAAAACACAATAAATATGATCCCCCAAGCACTACTTTGTACCATGATAAATCTTAATAAGTGTTGTGTGTGCATAACACCTTAGTAGTTGTACTATATTTCATGTGCATTGAAAACAAATTTAGCTTTGTTGATAGAAGTTATTCTAAAAATGCATTTTTGATAATGTTGTGTTTATTCCATTATACATGTCATGTGTTTTGATTAAATCATATGTATACTCCTGTCAAAAACACTATTTGTACATGTCATTATTGTTGGGTTTTCTATATACCATTCAAAATGATAATAATATATCAAATATGCGCAGCGGAAGAAATAAAACAAGAACAACCCAAAGAGTAAGGATCTTGCTATTTCATGAATCAAGAAATAAGGAAAGCAAATGCGATATACATTCAAAGGATTGAGTCAATACTCAACCAAGGTGCTCCAAGAAGAAATCTGGTAGACAAACTTCGAGTTCCAAGGACCAAAATAGATCGGCCCCTTTACAGTGATCCACACAAGGAAGAATAACCCCAATGCATTGTCATACAAGGGATGGGTCGGATAAGAACAGTCCTCTGCGTCCCCACGAACTGCTAGGTCCGTTGAAGGGGAGGTGGCGACGGTTGGCGAAGTCTAGGTCAGCGGACGGGGATGAGTATCGGAACGCTTCCATATCAGATGTTGCAAAAAGGATCGATCTCTATATAAGACCTAATCGCGTCCCCTTTTATACGCAAGGCATAAAAACAGGTTATCCGTATACCTGGGAAAAACAGAACAATTCTGCCAGGATTTAAATTCATCGAATATGATATATTTCATCTAAACACTTTAGACGAATCAACATATTTTCGTCGAAACACTTTTGACGAATTCGTCGATACAATTTCGACTAAACACTTTCGACGAATTTGTATCTTATTTATCAAAATAATTTCAACGAACTTGATTGGATGAATTGACACATTTCGTCTAAACTCTTTCAACGAATTTGTCAAGTATAAATCCATTCGTCAAAACACTTTCGACGAATTTGCTAAGTCCTAAAGAATTCGTTGAAACCATTTCGATGATTCTTTAAGAGTACTTATTTCCCATTGAGACATTATTCTCAATTTAATTCTGAACAGTCACAGGATTGGTCCTCCACTCATATCCAATATAAGTAAGGCCAACACAATCCTTTCTCCAACTTCTCCAAACGCTTTTGTGTGCGACCCTATAGGCTCATATTGCATTGGCAATAAGACTAACAACTTGATTGCTTTGAGATCACCTCGGAAACTCCAACAATTATCTCTTATAAACTTCAGCACATAAAAATTGGACACTAATGCATATCTACATTTTTTCTCTACAATATTTAGTAGATGCACTAGATAGCTTTGCATGATCTCTACAATTTATAAGTTTACTTGAATTATGAATTTAAAATATTGTATCTTTCTATCTTGTCTTGATAAAGTAAATCATGCTAACAGTGTTTTTGAACTTATCTTCTGTTATACTTTGTATGCTCAATCTTGATTATTTACTTTCTCAACAAGTGTTATTATGTTGTTGATAACAAGTGATGTTTGATCTTGGCCTACAACTGATAAACCATCTATTTTTATAAGACTAAAACTCTTACTTATTTACTATGCTTAAAACTCTTATAAAGATGTTTATTTGCAAAATTTTGAAACATGATTTCCACTACTTTTCTACATGTACGGTCGATCATGAATATTTTCTTGCCCAACAAGTGGTCTATTTTTACTAAACTAATGACACCTCACACTTACAAATCGAATTTCTTTTACTCAGTTAACATGTGGTATCACTAAGTGATAAATATTTGTTATGCTCATTCTCCTCTCTACAAAAATATTAAACCTTAAACGATATATTTTCTCTCCACCCTCTTTTAATAATACCAAAAGGGGGAGAATAACATTGAAAGAAATTCACATATACGGGGAGTAAAATACATAGGAAGCTTTGATGTAAGGGGAGTATCTATATAGGGGGAACATATGCATACTATCATGCTTATCCTTTACTATAAAAACAAATCTTATATTTGAATGATTTCTTTCTAAGAGGATTTGTTATTATCAAAATGGGGAGTTTGTTGGTGTAACACCCTGCCAGTATAAATAATATAACAGTAGGTCCGGCCGGGACCCCACACCATACTATTCACACTAGCTAGGCATTATAAGGTGATAAACAGAAAAGAACAACAACTACACGAGTGTATAAACAGCGTAAGCGGAAGCATTTGGATTAAACATCTTTTAGAATTGTCCACTATCCCCGGAATGAAACAATTAGAGTTACGGCCTTAAGGCCTTACATTTAACAAATGTATAGAAACTCAAAACATACATCGGCACGCAGGCCGGCAATACATGTAAAGTAGAAAAGAGGCTGGCCTTCAAGGGCCAACACAGCAAAAGGGCCACCGCCCGCTATTTCCCGCTTGGCTCACCTGCACCTGCAACCAACATCAATAAGAGGTAAACGAGGGTCAGCTATGAGCTGACCACAAACCGTATAATGATCCCCCCCCCAGCCATCTAGCCGGCTCAGGGGCGTGTCACCGCTAACCTGCAAGCAATCCGTACATGCAACATGTAATAATATAATGAAAGTGCAAACTACACTACACAAGGTGAGGTTCAAGCACAATCAATCTTCTAGGTTGAGTATCAAGTAAAAGGGAACCTAGGTATGCACATGATGTTGGTTGGGTTCACCCGAAGGTTCCCGCAACCGCCTAAGCAACCGCATGAGGATAGCATAACATCAATTCATCACAAGCACTCCACCCTAAGGATATAGTCTTAGGTGGGGAAAAGGGCTTTTGGTCGGTCTAGGTAAGACACCTTCCACGAACTCTCCCATGATCACACGGCTTACATGAGGTAGGGACCTCTCTACGATCTGCATGAAAACGGGTTCGGTTCAGCTTTTCCCGTGCTCTAATCATCGTGATCTATCGCACGACGAGGGTACGACTTCACCTCGGCCCGTAAGGGTATATCACATCAAGTGCCCACATAATTAAACTACGCATCTAATCCTTTCATGTGGACTTAGACTTCGCAAATAACAACCAAGAAGGAGGTACAAGACCACTCCTCTTCAAATCTAGTGGCGAAGGTTTGCATTCAACCACCCAAGCAAGGGGCTTTCGTTAGGCTCTCAAAAGGCACCTAAAACTCAAGTCCCGCAACACAATAAAAGATCCCATGGAGACATTCTCCGGCACGCATTCTAGGCTTAACCTAAATGCAACATCGCAATCCAAGCATCACCGATCCGAGCTCACGGCCACGAATAGGCTTGATATACAAATTCGGTGGTTTTTAAATTAAGCGAAGGTTAATGATTTTTTTCCAAACCATATCCGATAAAGGCAAGCGTACCTTATCGTCTATAGTATAGGATATTAAGAAATATCAAGGTCGTATTCCATGGGGCGCGTTGATTACTTCTACTTTGAGGAAAGTCACCATTATCTTATCTAACAATATTTTTGAGTTTTAATTACTTAGCTAGAAGAAAGGAAAATGCAAACTAATTGAAGGGTTGTGATGAAGATAAAAGAAGCTAGCACTCAATCAAAAGTCACCTTGGAGTGAGAATAGACAAGTAAAAGAAAATTAAATCTAATTCCGTTTAAATTGAACTACTTGACCGTGGAGGTTCCCGAAGCTCGAACATGCCTCTCTCGAGGTTAATGCCCAACTAAGATTAGGAAAAATCAATCGGACTCTCGTCCTATAATCGATTACCTAAAACTTGCTTTACGAGGTGAACCCCACTATTGGGTTTGACTCCAATCCGGGAGATATACGTCATCCTCTCTCGAGGGGTGCGTGCAACTCTCTTTACCCTTGAGTGATCGATTCATACTTTGAGCCTCTCGGCTAACTAAATATGAAAACTTAAGCGAAAACCATATATCGAAAATATGGCCTCACCAATTAAAAATCAAGGGTAATTCAAGTGATTATAAAAATTAAAAAAGAAAACTTTAGAAGATCATTGATAAAGTAGTTTTTATATAAGTTTTTAATAGAAATTTTTGTAATTATTTAATATGATTTTTCCTTTTTATGTCAATTTTAGGTTATAAGTAGTTCTTTTTGTAATTTTGATTCTAACTTAGCCTAATTTTAATATTTGCAGATTTTTGGACAAATTGGGAAAATATTGCATTACACGCCCTCGGTCACGCCCGTGACCAAGGGCGTGTAACTTGAAGACCAGTCCAGGTCGATGCCGTGCTGTTGAGCTAGTCCACACCCAGTCACGCCCCAGGTCACGCCCGTGACCCAAAGTCACGCCCGTGACCATGGGCGTGTAATATTAGAATCTGCCACGTGGAGCTGTCGTCGAGACGAGAAGTTACCGTTGAGAAGTCAACCAAAGTCACGCCCGTGACCCAAAGTCACGCCCGTGACCTTCCCTCGTGATCCAAGCACGCCGCCGCGCCGTCTGCCTAGCCCATGCCGCATTAAATGAAGCCATCCTGAGTCACGCCCGTGACCCATATGTCACGCCCGTGACATGTCCGATTTTCTCCCGCCGTCACGGCAAGCCCACGCCGCTGCCGGATCCAATGTTACAGTGATTACACGCCCTTGGTCACGCCCGTGACCGAGGGCGTGTAACTTGAAAATTTCGCCTATAAATACAGAGGCTCTCCTTGAGTCCAGGGTTCAGAATTTTGGAGTGGGGGAGGTGCTGCTAGAGCCATTCTTGAGTATTTTTCTATTTTCATGTTCATGTTCATGTCTCTTTACTTTCATGCTCTCTTCCTTTTCTAATGCAATGTATTATTTTTCCTTCAATGCAATAGTTTAGTTTAAGCTTGTAATCTTGTTCTTCCAAGCTTGTAATTTCCTCTCTTAAGTCTTGTAATAGTTTTCATTTAAATAAAAATAGTTTGTTCTCTTTCTTTTTGTCTCCTCCTTACTTAGTTAAATTTTCTTAATATGCATTTTTATCTTTCTTTCTCTTCCCCCTCCACCATGATTAACTAATCCTCATTAGTACTCGATCAAAATGATCCGAGGATGAGTTAGACAAGTTATGATCTTCTAAAGTTTTATTTTTTCGTTTTTATAAACACTTGAATTGCCCTTGCTTTTTAATTGGTGAGGCCATATTTTCGATATATGGTTTTCGCTTAAGTTTTCATATTTAGTTAGCTGAGAGGCTCAAAGTATGAATCGATCACTCAAGGGTAAAGAGAGTTGCACGCACCCCTCGAGAGAGGATGACGTAAATCTCCCGGATTGGAGTCAAATCCAATAGTGGGGTTCACCTCGTAAAGCAAGTTTTAGGTAATCGATTATAGGATGAGAGTCCGGTTGATTTTTCCTAATCTTAGTTGGGCATTAACCTCGAGAGAGGCATGTTCGAGCTTCGGGAACCTCCACGGTCAAGTAGTTCAATTTAAACGGAATTAGATTTAATTTCCTTTTACTTGTCTATTCTCACTCCAAGGTGACTTTTGATTGAGTGCTAGCTTCTTTTATCTTCATCACAACCCTTCAATTAGTTTGCATTTTCCTTTCTTCTAGCTAAGTAATTAAAACTCAAAAATATTGTTAGATAAGATAATGGTGACTTTCCTCAAAGTAGAAGTAATCAACGCGCCCCGTGGAATACGACCTTGATATTTCTTAATATCCTATACTATAGATGATAAGGTACGCTTGCCTTTATCGGATATGGTTTGGAAAAAAATCTTTAACCTTCGCTTAATTTAAAAACCACCGAATTTTTAATATCAAGTTTTTGGCGCCGTTGCCGGGGACTTTTGCGTAGATATTTTGAAACGAGGATAGCTATTAATTTTATCATGTTTTTATTTTAGTTTTTCTATTTTTGAAAATCTTAAGGTGAAATTAAAATCTTGGAAAGGGACGTTTGGGGTGTCATCCCATCTCACCTCCTAGTACCTTGCAATCCCTTCACAGGGCAGATCTCGGGAAGTCCAAGACTAACTTAATCCACCTAAAAGAACAAAAAAAAAGGGAGAAGAAGAAATTCAAAAAAAAAAAAATATATTATATATATATTATATTTATAATTAATCATTCTCCTCTTTTTGCTTTCATTATTGTTTTTACTAAATTCTCTTTTCTCTCGTAGCTCTTTTCTTCTTCTTTTTCCCTTTTATTCCTTTTTCTTTTTTTTCCAGTGTATGACCCGAGGTAGTTCTTCGAATCTTCCTTTTGATCCAGAGATCGAGCGAACCCTTTCGAGGCGCCGCCGTTCTCATAATCAGGAAAATCAAGTAGAATTCGAAGAGTCGATCGGGGACACTAACACAGCAAATATTGGTGACCCTAATCCGCCAAATCCGCCAAATCCTAATGAGGCTGTGCAACGGACCATGTCCTATTATGCGCAGCCGAATCTGGACGGCACACAATCAAGTATTGTTCGCCCCCCGGTGGCAAACAATAACTTTGAGATCAAGTCCAGCACTATACAAATGGTGCAACAATCGGTGACCTTCGATGGTCACCCGGACGAGGATCCAAACTATCATATTTCTTATTTTCTCGAAATTTGCGACACGTTCAAAATCAATGGCGTCACCGATGACGCCATTCGATTACGTCTTTTTCCTTTTTCTTTGCGGGGTAAGGCTAAGCAGTGGTTGGGCTCCCTTCCTAGGGACTCCATCACTACATGGGCCGATATGGCGGGAAAATTTCTTACAAAGTATTTTCCGCCTTCAAAAACCGCTAAAATGCGCACGGATATTGCGTCATTTATGCAAATCGACTCGGAGACTCTCTATGATACATGGGAGCGCTTCAAGGAGCTTTTGCGTAGATGCCCTCACCACGCACTGCCAACTTGGCAACAAGTGCAAATCTTTTATAACGGCTTAAATTTCCAAACTAGGCAAATGATTGATGCGGCCGCTGGGGGCTCTTTAAATAAGAAAACCCTGGAGGCCGCTCAAGAGCTTTTTGAGGAAATGGCCACTAATGCGTATCAATGGAATTTGCCCCGAGCTCGGCCTAGCAAGCCGGCCGGACTTTTTGAAATAGACGCTACTTCAAATTTGGCTTTACAAGTTGAGCGCTTAACAAAGCAAGTGGCGGAGATGTCTGCTTCCTCCGCCACTCCTCCTTGGGCTAATAATGCTTTAATTGAAGAGCAAGTTGATTACATGGGAAATCCGCCTTGGCCTTCCTATAACCCGAACACTGCTCCGTATAATAACACCTACAATGCGGGTTATAGGAATCATCCGAATTTCTCATGGAGCAATCAAGGAAATGCTCAGCGTCCCTTAAATTTGAATCAACCTCCAAATCAACTTCTCAATTTAACTCCCCCTCCAAATTTTAATCCACCCAGTTTTCCACCGCAACAGCAAAAACCCTCTCTGCTTGAAGAGATTTTTGCAAAATATGTTGCTACAAATGAAGCGAACATCCGGAACCTCACCGGATCGATCAAAAATTTGGAGAACCAAGTGGGCCAGCTAGCAAAGATAATCTCCGAGCGCCAGCAAGGAGCCCTTCTGGGAAACACGGAGCCAAACCCAAGGGAGAGCGCAAACGCGATTACACTCCGAAGCGGGAAGGAGGTGGTTTCTAAACAGGACGAACCCAAGGTAACTTCCCCTCCACCTCCTCCTTCTCCTATTTTATCTTCGAATTTACCTGCTACGATAGCTCCGCGCGTCTCTACATCTAATATTCCGTATCCGTCTAAGTTTAAGAGCGAGAGCGCCGAAAAGAATTATAAAAAGTTTTTGGATATTTTAAAACAAATTCACATTAATGTACCCTTCTGCGAGGCTATCTCTCAAATGCCTAAATATGCGAAATATCTTAAGGAGTTGCTCTCCAATAAGAAAAAGTTAGAAGATATTTCGCATATTTCTTTGAACGCAGAATGCTCCGCGGTTGTACTCAACAAATTGCCTCGAAAAGTGAATGACCCAGGAAGGTTCTCCATCCCGTGTTTATTTGGCAATTCGTTAGTAAAACACGCTTTAGCGGATTTGGGAGCAAGTATCAATCTCATGCCCTTTTCTCTCTTTAAGAAGCTAGGTCTAGGAAATCCAAGCCCCACTCGAATGAGTATTCAATTAGCGGATCGCTCTTTAAAATATCCGGTAGGAATAGTGGAGGACGTGCTCGTTAAGGTCGACAAGTTCATCTTCCCGGTGGACTTTGTCATTCTTGACATCGAAGAGGATGCCGAAGTGCCCCTCATACTCGGCCGCCCCTTCCTTGCCACCTCCCGCGCCATTATTGACGTAAGTAACGGAAAGCTCCTCCTACGGGTTGGAGACGATGAAGTTTCTTTCGGCATAAATTCCTCGATGCGGAACACATTAGAAAACGACGATTCGTGTTTTTACCTGGAAGAGTGTTGGGAATTCGATTCCCCTTCCGAGTTAGTCTCCACCTCGAGTCACGAGTCCGAGTTCGCCGAGCTCTTTTGTCTGGAAGAAGAAGAAGTCACTCGTTTCACACCACCCGAACCACTATTTTTAGAAAAATTAAAAATCAAAACATCTTATGAAGAGCCACCCGTTTTAGAACTAAAGCAACTTCCCCCTCACCTTAAGTATTTATTTTTAGAAAAAGAGTCGAAGCTACCCGTCATCGTTTCATCCGAACTTAGCAACTCGGAAATTTCCGAGTTGGCTATTGTCTTAAGATTGCACCGCCACGCGATTGCGTGGCAAATTTCGGATATAAAGGGTATAAACCCTTCCTTATGCACTCAAAAAATCTTTCTCGAAGATAATTCCCGAAATTCGGTCCAGCCTCAACGACGGCTAAACCCTAACATGAAAGAAGTCGTTAAGGCCGAAGTGATCAAACTATTGGACGCGGGAATTATCTACCCGATATCGGATAGTACTTGGGTTAGCCCAGTACAAGTCGTACCAAAGAAAGGTGGCATTACGGTAGTAGCTAATGAGAATAACGAGTTGATCCCAACCCGTACTGTTACGGGTTGGCGGATGTGCATCGATTACCGAAAACTAAATGATGCCACCCGTAAGGATCACTTCCCTCTACCATTCATCGATCAAATTTTAGAGCGCCTTTCAGGTCACTCCTACTACTGTTTTCTCGATGGTTTGTCGGGATATTTTCAAATCCCGATTTCGCCCGACGACCAAGAAAAAACCACTTTCACTTGTCCCTTTGGCACCTTCGCTTATCGAAGGATGCCATTTGGTCTTTGTAATGCGCCAGCTACATTTCAAAGATGTATGCTGGCGATATTTGACGTGTTAGTAGAGGAGGTGATGGAAGTGTTTATGGACGACTTTTCCGTGTTCGGAAATTCATTTAAAAATTGTTTAAAAAATCTTGAGCGCGTGTTGCAGCGATGCGAGGAAACGAATTTAGCACTTAATTGGGAAAAATGCCATTTTATGGTCAAGGAAGGATTAGTCCTTGGCCATAAAATTTCGGGCATGGGGATCGAGGTCGATAAGGCCAAGATCGAAGTGATTGAAAAACTTCCCCCTCCAACAAACGTAAAAGCTATTCGTAGTTTCCTAGGCCACGCGGGGTTTTATCAGCGCTTTATACAGAATTTTTCAAAAATCACAAAGCCGTTAACCCCCCTTCTTGAAAAAGAATCCTCATTTATTTTTAGCGATGAATGCCATTTGGCTTTTAAACTCATCAAAGAGAAACTTATAAACTCCCCGATTCTAGTCGCGCCGGATTGGTCGCTCCCTTTTGAAATCATGTGCGACGCGAGTGACATTGCGGTTGGTGCCGTTTTAGGCCAACGGGTGAGTAAGTATTTCCACCCTATTTATTATGCGAGCAAAACACTCACATCGGCACAAGCGAATTACACCACAACCGAAAAGGAGCTTCTAGCGATCGTTTATGCCTTCGATAAGTTTAGGTCATATATCACCCTCTCAAAAGTTATTGTCTTCACGGATCACTCCACACTTAGGTATCTTTTAAGCAAATCGGACGCCAAGCCTCGTCTTTTGCGATGGATCCTCCTCTTGCAGGAGTTTGACTTAGAAATCCGGGACAAGATGTCCGCATGTTGAGATTCAGTTCCTATAAAGTTTACATGAATATGTTCTTTCTTAATGTGATCCCTAATGAAGTGATGTCTTATGTCTATGTGTTTGGATCTTGTGTGATGAACGAGGTTGTTTGTTAGGTCAATAACACTCTTGTTGTCACATTTTAGTTCAATATTGGTTAGATGAACTCTGAATTCTTCTATGGTTTGAGTCATCCATAACACTTTGTGGACAACAACTTCCTAATGCAATATATTCGGCCTCGGTGGAGGAGAGGGAAACATAATTTTGTTTTCTACTCGACCATGCAACTAGTGAAGGGCCTAAGAAATGACATGCGCCACTCATGCTTTTCCTATCTAATGAACACCCCGCATAATCAAAAACAGAATAGCCATGTAAAAGAAAAGAATAATTGTTTTGGTACCATAGAACTAATCTAGATGTTCTGATTAAATATTTAGAAATTTGTTTTACCGCTTTTAAATGAGATTCTTTTGGATTAGCTTGAAATCTAGCGCATAAACATAGGCCAAAAGTAATGTTGGGTCTAGAAGCACTCAAATATAATAAGGATCCAATATTCCTCTATACAAAGTTTGATCAATTCAAATTCCGGCTTCATCCTTTCCCAATTTTGTGATGTATTCATTGGTGTACTAGCTAGTTTCAAGTTTTCAAATCCAAAATGCTTTAGCATATCATGTACATATTTAGTTTGACAAATAAAGATTCCATCATTTATTTGTGTAATTTGAAAACCTTCCCGGGTCATTCACTTTTCGAGGCAATTTGTTGAGTACAACCGCGGAGCATTCTGCGTTCAAAGAAATATGCGAAATATCTTCTAACTTTTTCTTATTGGAGAGCAACTCCTTAAGATATTTCGCATATTTAGGCATTTGAGAGATAGCCTCGCAGAAGGGTACATTAATGTGAATTTGTTTTAAAATATCCAAAAACTTTTTATAATTCTTTTCGGCGCTCTCGCTCTTAAACTTAGACGGATACGGAATATTAGATGTAGAGACGCGCGGAGCTATCATAGCAGGTAAATTCGAAGATAAAATAGGAGAAGGAGGAGGTGGAGGGGAAGTTACCTTGGGTTCGTCTTGTTTAGAAACCACCTCCTTCCCGCTTCGGAGTGTAATCGCGTTTGCGCTCTCCCTTGGGTTTGGCTCCGTGTTTCCCGGAAGGGCTCCTTGCTGGCGCTCGGAGATTATCTTTGCTAGCTGGCCCACTTGGTTCTCCAAATTTTTGATCGATCCGGTGAGGTTCCGGATGTTCGCTTCATTTGTAGCAACATATTTTGCAAAAATCTCTTCAAGCGGAGAGGGTTTTTGCTGTTGCGGTGGAAAACCGGGTGGATTAAAATTTGGAGGGGGAGTTAAATTGAGAAGTTGATTTGGAGTTTGATTCAAATTTAAGGGACGCTGAGCATTTCCTTGATTGCTCCATGAGAAATTCGGATGATTCCTATAACCCGCATTGTAGGTGTTATTATACGGAGCGGTGTTCGGGTTATAGGAAGGCCGAGGCGGATTTCCCATGTAATCAACTTGCTCTTCAATTAAAGCATTATTAGCCCAAGGAGGAGTGGCGGAGGAAGCAGACATCTCCGCCACTTGCTTTGTTAAGCGCTCAACTTGTAAAGCCAAATTTGAAGTAGCGTCTATTTCAAAAAGTCCGGCCGGCTTGCTAGGCCGAGCTCGGGGCAAATTCCATTGATACGCATTAGTGGCCATTTCCTCAAAAAGCTCTTGAGCGGCCTCCGGGGTTTTCTTATTTAAAGAGCCCCCAGCGGCCGCATCAATCATTTGCCTAGTTTGGAAATTTAAGCCGTTATAAAAGATTTGCACTTGTTGCCAAGTTGGCAGTGCGTGGTGAGGGCATCTACGCAAAAGCTCCTTGAAGCGCTCCCATGTATCATAGAGAGTCTCCGAGTCGATTTGCATAAATGACGCAATATCCGTGCGCATTTTAGCGGTTTTTGAAGGCGGAAAATACTTTGTAAGAAATTTTCCCGCCATATCGGCCCATGTAGTGATGGAGTCCCTAGGAAGGGAGCCCAACCACTGCTTAGCCTTACCCCGCAAAGAAAATGGAAAAAGACGTAATCGAATGGCGTCATCGGTGACGCCATTGATTTTGAACGTGTCGCAAATTTCGAGAAAATAAGAAATATGATAGTTTGGATCCTCGTCCGGGTGACCATCGAAGGTCACCGATTGTTGCACCATTTGTATAGTGCTGGACTTGATCTCAAAGTTATTGTTTGCCACCGGGGGGCGAACAATACTTGATTGTGTGTCGTCCAGATTCGGCTGCGCATAATAGGACATGGTCCGTTGCACAGCCTCATTAGGATTTGGCGGATTTGGCGGATTAGGGTCACCCATATTTGCTGTGTTAGTGTCCCCGATCGACTCTTTGAATTCTACTTGATTTTCCTGATTATGAGAACGACGGCGCTTCGAAAGGGTTTGCTCGATCTCTGGATCAAAAGGAAGATTCGAAGAACTACCTCGGGTCATACACTGGAAAAAAAAGAAAAAGGAATAAAAGGGAAAAAGAAGAAGAAAAGAGCTACGAGAGAAAAGAGAATTTAGTAAAAACAATAATGAAAGCAAAAAGAGGAGAATGATTAATTATAAATATAATATATATATAATAAATTTTTTTTTTTTTTTTTGAATTTCTTCTTCTTCCTTTTTTTTTGTTCTTTTAGGTGGATTAAGTTAGTCTTGGACTTCCCGAGATCTGCCCTGTGAAGGGATTGCAAGGTACTAGGAGGTGAGATGGGATGACACCCCAAACGTCCCTTTCCAAGATTTCAATTTCACCTTAAGATTTTCAAAAATAGAAAAACTAAAATAAAAACATGATAAAATTAATAGCTATCCTCGTTTCAAAATATCTACGCAAAAGTCCCCGGCAACGGCGCCAAAAACTTGATATACAAATTCGGTGATTTTTAAATTAAGCGAAGGTTAAAGATTTTTTTCCAAACCATATCCGATAAAGGCAAGCGTACCTTATCGTCTATAGTATAGGATATTAAGAAATATCAAGGTCGTATTCCACGGGGCGCGTTGATTACTTCTACTTTGAGGAAAGTCACCATTATCTTATCTAACAATATTTTTGAGTTTTAATTACTTAGCTAGAAGAAAGGAAAATGCAAACTAATTGAAGGGTTGTGATGAAGATAAAAGAAGCTAGCACTCAATCAAAAGTCACCTTGGAGTGAGAATAGACAAGTAAAAGAAAATTAAATCTAATTCCGTTTAAATTGAACTACTTGACTGTGGAGGTTCCCGAAGCTCGAACATGCCTCTCTCGAGGTTAATGCCCAACTAAGATTAGGAAAAATCAACCGGACTCTCGTCCTATAATCGATTACTTAAAACTTGCTTTACGAGGTGAACCCCACTATTGGATTTGACTCCAATCCGGGAGATTTACGTCATCCTCTCTCGAGGGGTGCGTGCAACTCTCTTTACCCTTGAGTGATCGATTCATACTTTGAGCCTCTCGACTAACTAAATATGAAAACTTAAGCGAAAACCATATATCGAAAATATGGCCTCACCAATTAAAAATCAAGGGTAATTCAAGTGTTTATAAAAACGAAAAAAGAAAACTTTAGAAGATCATAACTTGTCTAACTCATCCTCGGATCATTTTGATCGAGTACTAATGAGGATTAGTTAATCATGGTGGAGGGGGAAGAGAAAGAAAGATAAAAATGCATATTAAGAAAATTTAACTAAGGAGGAGACAAAAAGAAAGAGAACAAATTATTTTTATTTAAATGAAAACTATTACAAGACTTAAGAGAGGAAATTGCAAGCTAGGAAGAACAAGATTACAAGCTTAAACTAAACTATTGCATTGAAGGAAAAATAATACATTGCATTAGAAAAGGAAGAGAGCATGAAAGTAAAGAGACATGAACATGAACATGAAAAGAGAAAAATACTCAAGAATGGCTCTAGCAGCACCTCCCCCACTCCAAAATTCTGAACCCTGGACTCAAGGAGAGCCTCTGTATTTATAGGCAAAATTTTCAAGTTACACGCCCTCGGTCACGGGCGTGACCAAGGGCGTGTAATCACTGTAACATTGGATCCGACAGCGGCGTGGGCTTGGCGTGACGGCGGGAGAAAATCGGACATGTCACGGGCGTGACATATGGGTCACGGGCGTGACTCAGGACGGCTTCATTTAATGCGGCATGGGCTAGGCAGACCGCGCGGCTGCGTGCTTGGATCACGCGGGAAGGTCACGGGCGTGACTTTGGGTCACGGGCGTGACTTTGGGTCACGGGCGTGACTTTGGTTGACTTCTCAACGGCAACTTCTCGTCTCGACGGCAGCTCCACGTGGCAGATTCTAATATTACACGCCCATGGTCACGGGCGTGACTTTGGGTCACGGGCGTGACCTGGGGCATGACTGGGTGTGGACTAGCTCAACAGCACAGCATCGACCTGGACTGGTCTACAAGTTACACGCCCTTGGTCACGGGCGTGACCGAGGGCGTGTAATGCAATATTTTCCCAATTTGTCCAAAAATCTGCAAATATTAAAATTAGGCTAAGTTAGAATCAAAATTACAAAAAGAACTACTTATAACCTAAAATTGACATAAAAAGGAAAAATCATATTAAATAATTACAAAAATTTCTATTAAAAACTTATATAAAAACTACTTTATCGAGGCTTCACACAAAATGCCTAAATCTGCACGACTACCAGATTTCTAAATGCAATATGCCGGGGACAGACACAATCGACCCGGAGTTCTGAAGAACCTGAGAAAATCCCACACTTCACCCATTTGGTGAAAGGGATTCCTCATGCAAGCATATAAAAAGGAATGAGAGGACAAAACACGTCCTAAGACCAGGAGGAAGGATCGATACCCTTGGAGCTTTCTTCTTTTCCATAGGTCTGAGATTTCACTCTGATATAAAGTTTCGCAACGGCCTGCACTTTCTAGATCTAAAAATGGCTCGTGAATCGGAGCTCTGAAGCTCTGGCAATGGCAGAAGATGACTCCTTCTTCTTCCTCGCTGTCGGTGTTTCTCTCGGCTTCCATCTTTTCACGCTTGAAGAAGATAAGGGTTATGAGTTAAAGAGGGCATATATATAGCCCTCTGGACAAACCCTAACAATAACCCAAAAATAAATCCCAACCTTTGGATTTAAAGACATGGATCTGACGGCCGTAAAAACAGAGTCACGGGTCTGCTATTTCGCAAATCGCGGATTCTGTTTGCGTTCGACGAATGGCGGCCTGCGTTCGTTGAATGGCAGTAAAGCTGCGTTCGACGAATGCTAACAAGCCTGCGTTCAACGAACGACTGCCTACGTTCGACAAATGGCGGCCTGCGTTCGACGAACGGCTGCTAAGCCTGCGTTCGACGAACTGCCGAGAAATGTCATTTCTTCTTCCCGAGAACTGCACTGCCTGCCCTTTCTGATTTCTCGAGAAGTATGAGTTCTGCTTATTAATTTCTCGAGAAGTTCATACCTTACTATTTGATTTCTCGAGAAATCAATCCTGACTATTTGATTTCTCGAGAAGTATGAGTTCTGCTTAATTGATTTCTCGACAAATCAATTCTCTGCTATTAAATTTTGAGAAGTATAATTCTGCCCATTTAATTTCTCGAGAAGAATATGATCTGACTAGTTGGTTTCTTTAGAAATCAATCCTGACTATTTGATTTCTCGAGAAATCAATCCTCCTGCCATTTAATTTTGAGAAGTTAATATTGGGGTGTTATAGTTGGAACATGCTTTCCACTTCTCTTGGTATGATAATAACAAATCTCGTTGTATTTGATCATACTTGCCGTGTGTTTATAGTGTGCATGAACATCAATTTTCAAGACCCTATTAGTACGATAAAGAAAGACGACGATGTTCTATCATGACGATGCTTTGTTGCTAATGCGGCGCGCTAAGGCTAATGCTGGAGGTAGAATCGGGATATTTAGAAATATTGTCGAGATGGAAATATCGTCGAGAATGAAATATCGGCGTGACTCATATATATCAAGTTCTACCATGGAGCGTTAACGCTACCGCTGGCGGTAGCATCAGCATATTTGGAAACAACATCGAGATGGCAATATCGTCGAGAATGGAATATCGGTGGGACTCAGATATATTAAGTTCTACCCTGGCACGTTAACGCTAACGCTAACGCCCGATGGTAACTTATGGAAGGCCCGCCATCATGCTGTTGATTGAGGAGCAAAAAAAGAAGGAGATTTGACAGCAAGGAGAGAAATAATGCTAACGCAGTGCATTAGTACTATCGCAGCGTGTTTGTACTACCGCAGTGAGGTAGGAGGGGCTACCAAAATTGGATTGCAAAGGATGCCAAAATTAACTCAATTCGTGTGCCAACCTATTGCCTAAAGAGGCTACCGCTTGGCAGAAGCACTACCGCTGGCGCTAGGTCCTGAGTCTATTTAAAGAGCGGTCCTCCTACTTTTATTCATGCCGATAGATGATCAATAAAACCTTAACCCCTATACCTTTGTGAGAGCCTCCTCCCTGAAGCCAAGAGAACTCCATCAAAGTTTGTAAATGCAAAGAACTTGAAGAAGGATCGATCTTGCTTATTCTACGTGAAAGCCGTACATATCAACTACAATGACTACTTTGGCACGCCTTCATCATCATTATCTTCAAGTTCAACCTATGAAGGAGTTTTTAATATTATTTTTTATGATTGTAACTCTTATCTTTTATCAGAAGATAAATTCGTCCGTGGTTGGCGACTAGGGCCTTGGGAGGACTAGGGAGAATTCACCGTGTGGGTGTAACGATTAGGTCTAGGGTTAGATCTAGGGGCGGCTCGAGTCCTCATTTGGGATAGATAGGCTAGAGCCAACTGGTCATTGGGAGAAGGGTCGATATAGAAAACCAAAAGGTTTTTATGTTTTGCCTCAATTCCAAGCGTCATTGGAATCAAGTTTTGTAATCATTTTTAATTCAATAATATTATAATTTTCTCTAATATTTACTTCTCATATCTGATCACTGAATATAAACAAATATGGCCGTCTCTGTCACTAACGCCGAGCTGTAACTTCTACCGCTAGTGGTAGCAACAGAGACTCCAATTCTCTTGCCTCGTGCAACACAATTTCATTAGAGCATATATCATAATCTTATGAGAAATATTTCATAATATATTTTCAATAAATAACTAAAATTGCACTTGAGCAATAAAAGTTTTAAACCCTTATTCTCCCCCCTCTAAGGGCTCCTATAGATCCAACATGTGAATCTCAAAGGGAGTGCCCATTCCTCCTGGAAAAATTATTTCAATTACTTTATTCTCCAAATGGACCAAACAAGTTATGAGGCTTGGGTTCCAGAGAGAGTCCTGTTGGGAAATGTGCCCTCAATGCTCCTAGATTTGAAGAAGAAACACAAGTATAGATAAGCAAAGTTGTTTTTGATGTTATGTTTAAGTTCATGATGTAACAGATAAATCAATACTACATTTCTTGTATCAAGACTATACAAGAAGTAAAAATCATCTAAGTCAAAAATCATCTTGAGGCTTAACTTCTATATCATTGAGACAGAATTATATCGTTGAGATAGTCTCAACGATATCATCTTGAAGAAATTCTATCATTGAGATGGCGAAGTAAAATCGTGCAGATAGAAGTCTCGATGATATCATCTTGAAGCAGTCATATCGACTTGAAGATTAAAGATACATTGTGTAGACAGAAGCATCTCGACGATATTGTCTAGAAGGAAATATATCGTCTACATATCTTGATAAGTTGTGAAGGCAGAAGTATGTCGACAACATCGTCATGAAGAACATATATTGTCTTGATGATCAAGACGATATTGTCTTAAAGAATATTTGTCATCTTGACAGTTGTAGAGCAACATTTAATGCACATATCTTCT
This sequence comes from Dactylorhiza incarnata, assembly GCA_033032865.1. Taxonomy (NCBI): domain Eukaryota; kingdom Viridiplantae; phylum Streptophyta; class Magnoliopsida; order Asparagales; family Orchidaceae; genus Dactylorhiza; species Dactylorhiza incarnata. The sequence goes on along the minus strand of JAWHQI010000102.1, from coordinate 316,575 downwards.
TGGAAATTGATCTGCATTTATTATACACACCGTCTATCATGCCCTTTATTCAAGGAGTACTTTAATGATATATTCTCTACATAATAGTAATTCCACAGCCATTAATGAAGAAATTTAAATACTTCCAATTGTGCAAGTTTCAAAATGGCAAATCATTTATTATATTTTATTGTGTTGTTTTATATTATATTCCTTTCTGGTCAATGTCTTATAGAATAATATATTTTTCAAGGACCTGAATGCAAGATTGCAAATGAATATAAATAGAGGAATTTTTGAATTCAGAAGGGCTTGTTCTCTCTCTTTTTCTCACACTTACTCCGATCATTCCGAAAAGAGAAAAAGATCTAAAAGCAATAAGTCTTCATCACCGTGCTTTGAAGAACAAAGAATGAATCCTCCCTCTGTACAAGAGAAGTTCATCTCATATTCACCGAGGGGAAGATTCTTAAGAAAGCTTCAGAGATCCAAAAGACTACTGGGCTTACATCTACAAGAAGAAGAAGACTATTCTGCAACAAGCTTTATCTTTGAAGCCTTCTCTTCTGAAATAGAAAAACCACTCTTATTACTTTGTAGGGTCCCGTGTGAGCCTGAGTTTGTAGGATCTTGGATAAGATCTGAGTTTGTGCAGGACTTGTAAAGTCTGAGTTGTTGTAGGATTTGCAAAAGTCAGAGTTGTTTGCAAGGTTTTTGTAACTTGGGTGTAGGCTTTCTGTGTGAGAGCTGAGGTAGAATACTTTGTGGGTTTGAGTTGTAACATCTGCTATATTGGATAGAGATTTGAGTTTTGGGAGAAGTTGCGTAGTCTAACACACTACTAGATTGGTGGGAGGGAAAGTGGACTACCTCTTGACACATTGTCTTGAAGGGAACCACTATAAAATCTTTGTGCTTTTTGTGTTTTCCTTTGTGTTGTGCTAGTTAGTATTTAAAGTACCAAATACTTTTGAAAACACCCAATCACCCCCCCCCCCCCCCCCCCCCCCTTTAAGTGTATTATAGATAACCTAAATCTTTCACATCCTCTCCTCCACCCTCTCTGCCAGCTGATATTCCTTCATCTACCATTCAAGAGCCATATACTATACCAACATAGTCACTTACTTCTTTGCCTATATTATTAACATTATTATCCATTTTTTAGACTCCACCACCATTCAGCCATCTGAACCAGCTCAAGTTCAAACCGCAGATCTACTTCCATCACCTACCATCTCTCTTCCTCAAGATCCTATTCCACCCTCTCTGCCAACCTCTCCTTATTTTGATATGGATTTAGTAATTCTTCAAGCAGTGGAGTTAGCCACTAATTCACTTAATTATCTCCTTAGTTAGCACTCCTCAAAGTTCCAACATACATTTGCTCACATGCATGCCCAAATTGATGGGGTCACTGCCTTTGTGTATTCCATAAAGTCGATGCTGCCTTCCTCCCATGTGACCATGTCTTTCTTAACCACTCTTGCACTTGCGGTTAAGAAGGGGGAGATTTAGAAGGAAGACCAAGAAGTTGATTCAGAGGTCTTTGTTGCTTCACAAGGGCCAAAGCCACATAAAACTACTGGAAATGAAAATGTCTTGAAGGAGGTTGATTATTTCGACTACTTTCTAGATACAACTACTGTTGCTTGATAGATCACTACATCAGCTCAGGGGGGAGCATGAGATTATTAAATAGACTGTACTGAGTATTGCTAAAGAGGCAGCACAAGAAGCTGCACTCAATTAGGGTGAGGTTGAGGATACACCTATAGGTGCTGTAAATACTGCTACACTAGTTCAAGGTGATCTTCAAGACCATGATGAGGAGGATCAACCATTAGTAGTTCACATAAGGAATTCACTTGTAAAACATCAATATTCTAAAAAGAGGAAGGCTATAAATGATGCAAACTAAAGGTATGTTGCTAAGCATTAAAAGCTGGAAAAGATTACTGAGGTTACTTTCAAGGGAAAATTCAAATAATTTATCTACAAAGTTCAAGATTAATTATGGTTTAATCTTCACAAACTTCTTGCTAAGATTATCTCTTATGAATTCTTTCTTGGAGATAAAAGCTTTCAGTTGCCAAAAGCTTTCCGTTATCTGCTCATGTTTTAACTCTATTCATATAAATGTTGTATAACTTATGTTTTCTTTTGAACGCTGTAAAATCACTTTAAAATTTCTATAAAATTTGTTAAGCTAAATATTGGGAGATTGTTGGGAAAACACTTGATTTAACTTAACAATTTACTTATAAGTGATTTGGTTTCCTAAGATAATTACCCATGTTTACAGTAAGGGTAATTTGGTCATTAGAGGTCCTAGGAAGTCAGTCTAATAAAAGGCAAAAGAAAGCATTCTGAAATCCAGAAGAAAATCAGCCAAAGCAAAGTTGCGTCGAGTAGAAGTTGACGCAACGTCGATTACTCAGTCAGATTGACAAAATTTTATTATGAAGTAGAATTTGAAGCATCTTCTATTAAAACTCGACGTAACGTCGAATACTTCTCCGGAATTGAAATTTCAGAAGAAATATTTCTAATTATTTGAAGATTATACCTATGGAAGATATTAGAATTTGAAGAACTGATAGAAGAATGCTTAAGGAAAAGAATTCTTTACAGAATTTGTGAAGACACATTTGGAAGAAAATTGAAGAGAATGGACAGGATTTCTGAGGACCAGTTTAGGAAGATTTGATTCTATTCATTCTTGGGTGAAATAACCTAGAGCAAGCAATTTAAAATTCTCTTGGGAGTCATATATTCAGATGTCAAGCAGAAAATAAACAAGGAATCATACAAGAAATAGTTCTAACACAGATGGCTTCTTCCTCTTCCATCTCTGTATACAAACAATCTTAGATAGTGAATGTAAGAGCCATCTTCAAATCTTTGATTCTTCTTCTACAACAAGGATTAATCATATACAAAGATCCATTCCACTAAAGTGCCCAAGAATCCTCGGATAATCTGTTGAAGGAGGATTCAAATCAGAAGACATTTCTTCTTCTCACTTTCTAACTCACTACGCTTCTGTTTCAGTGAAGAGAGTTTTTAGAATTCCTCTACAATGGATTCAACATGTGGTTCACGATCTCCTTATCAAAATATCTAGTTGTTTGGTTCTAAGAGTCTCCTTATCAAAAGAATCGGTCATTGGTTCTAAGAGTCTCCTTATCAAAATACTCAGTCATTGGTTCTAAGAGTCTCCTTATCAAAAGAATCAATTATTGGTTCTAAGATTCTCCTTATCAAAGGACTCGGGGACTGGGATAGTGGATTCTTACTAAAGTGGTAGAAGAGTGGAGTGCCCAAATTTTGGGGAACCATTATAGTTCTTGTGTCATATCTGTTATGTTTTTTTGTGCTTCGTTTCTATTTTGTTTTATGCATTTTACTTTTGTTCTGATTTTCTTAGTTGTGGTTGTGTGTGATTATTGATGCTAATCTGAGTATATTTGATTCTTGTAAATAGCTTTTTAAGAAATATTTTAAAATCTCTATCCCCCCCCTCTAGAGAATACTCAAATGTATAATTGTTCCCCTTACAATATTTTTTGCTTGGTATTTCTTTATTTTGTTTTGTATTTTCATAAGAACCAAAAACTAAAAAAATTTGTTTATGATCATTGCCAAAAGTCAAGGATGAATAAAACTATCTCTTAAAAATTCTTCATAGTATTTAATTTATTTTTCAAGTTTTCTTACAACATTGTTTTGTTTTGTCATGCCTTGAAGGCTATCTTTTATTGTCCAATGAAATTTTTTGTAGAAATCGTGTGTAGGAGTGCTTAGCATGCCTCTAAATATGAGTAATATGTTATTATATATAATGATTTAAATCTTCCTACATGTGTCTTTAATCCTAGATTTGTATGATTGTGTAGTGTAATAACATAACAAAGTTGAATACATAAATAAATTACCTATACAACATTAAATTGTGTCTTGCAATTCCTTGTCCTTTTGTGCACTTTTTTATAGAAATGTGGTCAAAACCAAATTTATATAAACAAGTGAATTCGGGGTCCTTTGTCACATAAAAACAAAAATCAATCAAATAATAAATTACAAGGAAACTCCACCAAACACTACTCACCCTCCTGATAAGTCTTAATAGACATTGTGAGGTTGAGCTCCTTAGAAAGAATTATAAAGTGTCTTGTGCAAACAATTTAATACACCACTTCTCTTTTGTACATAAAAAATGAACTTGGAAGAAAATTTTAAGTGATCCACCAAGCAATACTTCGCTCCCTGGTAAGTCTTAATAAGCATTATGTGTGCGAAGCTCCTTGGTAGTTGTACAATTTATTTTTTTGCATTGAAATTTGTGGAAGTACCTCTATTTATGCCTTTGATAATGTTCTATTTTATTCCATTATGACGTGTTTTGATTAATGCATTTGTATACTTTATCAAAACCTACTTTATACACATCATTATCTTTCATAAAACTTCCACTCATGAGAAATGGATCCAAACACAAAAATACACTACTTTCTACAACCTTAAGTAAATGCACTAGATGACAAAGCAAGATCTCTACAATATTTATTTTTACTTGAAATGCAAGTTATTTTACATTGTACTTATTATCTCTTCTTGATAATAAAAATCATGCTTGCAATTTTTCAATGATAGAACATTCTTTGCACAACATTTCAAACATCTTCATTCTACACTTATAACTCATTATATTGTGTTCTAGTACTATCTCAAAAGAAGTTTATTCTAAGGATGCTTAATTAATTTTTTGCAGCATTATTACTGATCATATGCTCGATCATGATTACCTTTTTTTTAACAAACTTCATTTTCAACAAGTGTATCATGATCATTCATTAATTCCAACAACTAGTGTATAAAAAGATTATATTGCATATTCTTTCATACCTATATAGGGCAATCTAATCTATCACTAAAACTCACTTCAACCCTCTTTTGATAATACCAAAAGGGGAAAAATAATTTGAAGAAATCTACAATTTTGTGGGAGTACAATAAAATGTTCAAAGGAAGCATCTACGTAGGGGGAGCATTCTCATAAGGAGAGTTTACAATTTTATCACGATTAGCACTTACTGCACTTTTCTATAAACACAACTTTATTATATTGATTTCTTTCTTAGAGGATTTGTTATTATCAAAAGGGGGAGTTTGTTCGAATATGCTGTTATTCTTAAGGAATAACAAGGATCACACCTAGGGGGGGGGGGGTGAATAGTCTGATGGGTGATTTATGATATCTTTTTCAAATTAAAAACACAAAACAAGCAAACACAGAAGACACAAGGATTTATAGTGGTTCCCCAAGAGTTGGGTAATCCACTTTCCCCCTTAACTTATCTAGCAATGTGCTAGCCTAGGCAATCTCCTCCAAAACTCAGAACTCAAACAGAGTCCCTACCTCAGTCTTTATAATAACAGACTTACACTCAGATCGTTATAAATAGATCCTACACTCAGATCACCCAGATCTTACACTCAAATCATCAAGATCCTATCTCAGATTCTCACAAGAATCCTACATTCAAATTCCATAGGAATCCTACACTCAGATCACAATGAACTTACACATTGTTTATAGATTTATAATGGTTTACAATAATAGACTCAGTAGAAAATAAGATTTAGATCTTGAGTCTTCAGTAGAGGTCTAGCAGTAGACTTCTTCTCCCTTGATAGATAAAAGAATGTAACTTGTAAGTAGAGATCTATATCAAGGAAATAAATAGCAACATAAATCCTTCTTCTTATATTTAGCAAATTCGTTCTTCCGAATGTGGATCTAACAGGACTCTTGAGAATTTAGAAGGATCTTGCTCTTGATAGCAGAGAGACTTAGAATTCTTTTCTATCGAATCTTTTTTATGCTCCAGATCATTAGTGTCAACAGGTCCGAATCTTCTCCTTTCATAATGATGCTCCAATTAAAAAAGGAATTAGAGAAGTATATGGGAAGATATAATAATCCCTGAATTTGAATCTTCAAATTTAATCAGAAAAGGGAATATTTCAAATTTGACTCAATTAGGAATATTCCACATATGGTAAGTATGGATCAGAATAAAGTGAATAAATCTGTTTGTTGTAAAACTAGAGGAGGACTTGGCATGTTTGTGCCAAAGTCCATGTCCTCATAGAGACAGTCTGGTGTGTCTTCTTTTGCTTACTATGGTTGTGAAGATTCTTCTGCAACTCCTTTTCCTTTATAAAGAACAAATTCCCATCCTGTCAGCTCATCTTCAATGTTTTCTTGTTCAGGGGTCTTAGGAGGAAGATTTTGGGTAGAGTCTTTCAACTCAGAATCCCCCTCATCATTAATGTGAGAGATAACAATCTCTATTTCAACAATGGAGTTATATTTCTCAGGTGGTGTTATCTGGTTTGTATCAGTAACTTATGTTGTCTTTGGATTTATTTATTCTAACTCAGTAATGATTTTATCTATTTGAAGATATTCCTCAAGATAATCGTCCATGGGAGAGGGGATTGTTATCGTTTGCTCTTTGGATTCACCTATTACTTCAGTGAGATTTTGGGCATGTTGGAACATGGTTTTCCGCATCCCTTTGATTTGAGAATAACAAATCCTACTTGTATTTGATCTTGTTTGCCTTTGTGGTTTTAGCATGCAGGTTTAAACAGGTATGACACTAGGTTGCTGCATCATTATTCTGGAACAACTCAAAGATGAAGTATGGAAATTGGTCTAACGTCAGGCGTTAGCTTCAACGCTGGGCATTATCATTCAACGAGATGATCTGCCGATCAACGGGATGGTTTGCCGATCGATGGGATGGCTTGACAATCAACGTGATGGTTTTAACACCAGGCGTTAGGATTAACACTGGCATTATTGTTCGATGTTTTTGGAAAGAGGGGAAGCAGCCATGATTAAAGGGGCACTTTAGGAATGATTTGACCTAACGCTAGTGTTAGCCTCAACGCTAGCGTTATGGTTGCCTAAATTGAAAGATTCCTAAAGTGCAGAATCTCCTTCCTCTTCTGATGATCCAAGCCATCAATATGTTGCTATATATGGTCAACGCCCAGCGTTAGAACTCAACGCCCGCGTAGCTCAAGTTCTATATTAGATGATTTCGATGTCTCTTACTACTAATTGATTTGAGCCTTACTCCAGCACTCCAGAATCTCAATCAGTGACGTATTTTCCAGAACTTCATCTCCCACACACATTCGAGCAAAGAATTCAAGGAGAACCGGATCAACGCTTTCTCAACGCAAAGAACGCGCGCTTTGACTTCAAGAACTTTCAGCGGCCTTCGCCATCTCCAGAATTCTTCATAGGGAGTTTTAGTTTATGTGTTCAAATATTTTGTAACCTTTTATTATTTGCTTGGAAGTAAATTCGCCTCATGTTGGCGACTAGGTCTGGCTAGGACTTAGGGAGTAATTCGCCTCGTGTTGTCTTTTCTTGTTTAGTAAAATTGATTTCATTTCTAATTTCTAGCTCTTTACTTTTGATTCACTCTTATTCAAATAAAATATCAAAAGTTTTCTATTAAATATTAAAGTTTTCTAAAACCATTATTCACCCCCTCTAAGGGCGCCTCACGATCCAACAAGTGGTATCAGAGCTAGGTTATTCCAAAATGATTTCACCACCGGGAATAATGGCGCCTCATGATCTCGCTTCTACTAGTGGGGAAAATTTTTATGTAAATGAAAAATCACTTGCACCACTTTTATTCGAAGGGAAAAATTATAAAAGGTGGAAAAATTTAATGGAAAATTTTCTCAAGTCCTTAGGCATAGATGTTTGGAACATTACTATTGAAAATCCACCTAGCGTATTAAATAGAAATGAAGTGGTTTTAAATGCAAAATCTATGAATAGTTTATTTTGTGCGTTAGATCAAAATATTTTCAAACTTATTTATAATTTACCTACCGCTTATGAAATTTGGAATTCTCTTCAAAGAACTTATGATTCTCCTTTTACAGGTATTGAACAAACGCAAGACATGGAGAACATACAAGCTTGCAAAGATATTGAAGAAAGCTCCTCTCATGATGGATCAATGGAGTGCACATCAAGTGGAAGAGAAGAAGAAATCTTATCTTTGGAAGAGGAGTGCCAAAAAGATGTCAAAGGAACTATATGTTCAAATATCGCATCGTCCACTCATCCTTGTCTATTTCTACATTTCAATTGCTACAAACTACTAAACGTAAGATTAAGAAATTAAAAAAGGCTAACGCAAAACTACGTTTAGAAAATAAAATTTTGAAAGCAAATGTGAATGTAGAATCCAAAAATGATGTGTTTGAATCTCCATCATGCTCTTCATTTGAAAACTCCACACCTTGTATTGATTATAATGAATTAAAAGAAAAATACAAAGAACTTGAAAAAGAATTTATTTTTGTAAAAGAACAAAATGAAAGATTATGTTTAGAAAACCCTTCGTTGAAAAATGATTGTGCTAAGTGTGAAGACTATAAAATTGAAATTGAAGAGATGGATGAAACATTTGAGGAATATAGAAATAAATATCAAAATAATATTGATTCAATTGTTTCCAATTTAAAAATAGCACAATTGCGTATAATAAAGCTAGACATAATCTCAAAGTAAAAAACTATGAATTAGAAAATAAAGTCAACTTGTTTAAGGAAATTATAAAGAAATATTCTCAAAACACACTCACAATATCAAGCAAAATCCAAAAGCAAGTTGAATATGAATTTTCATAATTTATCTAAGCCAAACAAAAGAAATGAAAAACATCAAAAGCTTGCAAATGAAATTACTAAACACTATCATCATTATCATTTACAACAAAACTCTTCTCACAACATAAAATTGAAAATGAACAAATTTCCTATAAACAATGTTTTAAAAAAACATCATGGAAAAACATCATGGAACGATGCACTAATCTCAAATGAAAGGGCCCACTCATCCTTGTCTCCCCAAAGGCCAACTCGATGTATTTGGGTACCAAAGGAACTATCCCTCATGGTCCTCTTTGGATACCTAAATCTCAATTCCATTAAGAATCATCAAATGCATGAAGTAGAACCTTTTTTGTGCAAATATTACTTCATGATTCACTTTAAGTTTTTCTATATTTGAAAGTTTAAATTTTCTTAAAAATTAAATTTTACAAAATATATCAAATTAAAAGTCAAGTTTCTATCTCTTAAATGATCAATCTATTATCACATAAGACATGAGTAACCTATAATATCAAATGATTGTTCAAAACAAAAAATAATTAGGAGTGATGTTGAAACCCTAATACAAAATCATGAAATAAAACGTCACACCAATGCATATCCGTACAAGTCATCAAACAAATTTAAAACTAGAAAAACATAGTATTACATCCTTAAACAATTCAATATTCTAATCCAATGCCTATAAAATATCTTAGATAGTTTTTCCATTGTAAAATTCACCAATGATTAAGTGAAATATGTTGTGCTTCAATTTAAAAACTATGAAATCCTGGATAATACTTTAACACAGCATAGAAACAGTTCACAGATTAGATAAAATAAAAAATAAAAGGAAAAGCATGATAACAGATAACGCTGGGCGCAAGCAGTAACGCTAGGCGTTAGACAACATTGTCCAAATACTAAAAACTGTTATTAAAGAACTGAAAAGCACTTTAAAATTGTCTACTTTCACTAATTGAGTCTGATTCCCCAATAGTTGAACTACCTCGTTCCCTTGACCTTCGAGTACGGCAAGTCGAGTGACATAGAGGATCCTCCACGGGAACCTCCCAATCCCTTTCTTCTACCAATGTCGGTTTCAACTTCAGGGCCTTGATCATGTATCACATCATTTTCACGATCTGTGACATTCTTCGTGTCGCATTCTCTTCGAATTCTTCAAATGACTCCTGATGCTCCCGATTTGTCTCACGGAGTGAAACTCCTCATCGTAGGAGTGTCCGTGAAGATGATGGTATATCTCGTGGTTGAGGGACTCGAAGGGTTGAAGTAGAATAAAGTTCAGGAATAAGATCATTAATGTAGTTACTCTTGGTTATATACTCATACTTCTCCATCACCACCCGTTGTATAAGTCCTCCTAAGGGAAGTGTGTTGAGATGAGACCTCCTTGGATCCTTCAACTTAAAATTTTAATGAATCTGAGAAAGTATGAGATCTGCCAAATCAAAACTTTCTTCCTGCATAATGTGATAAGTCACTATACTCAGCTGTGCAGTGATCTTCTTTGTATCTCCGGACTTCAACATTACCGTGTGTCGCAAAATAACTTGAATTATGAATGCTTCTTCCCTAAGTGAAGAAACATCCGTAATCTGCTCTCTTGTCTTTTTCCCATGCAATATAGAAGTCACCTGTGTCCAGTCTCGCTCTGCCCTATACTTTTCCACCACATCCAGATGATTCTCACTATCTATTAACCCAAAATGATTCCGTAAGTCTTCATGTGTAATCTGGACAATATCAAATTGAATCATAGACATCACACCTCCATATAGTTCTGTTTCTGATGGATCAACCAAATTGTTATAAAACTCTCGAACAAAATTTGTTGAATAACAGTCGTCAGTAATCACTGATAACACTCATGATGTTGCTAGGAGGTTCTGAATATGAGCATGACGTGGGAGGTCTATTTGCAACACCATGCCTACTCCAACAGTCACCTTTTTAATCCCCATATAAGATTGATAAGACTCTTGTGGTGGACGGGCTGATGACTTTCTGGCACGAACCCCGTGTCTTCTGGAAGAAGCCATAAACCAACACACAACAAAACATAAACAAAATTTTTTTATCAACGCCTAGCGCATGCTCTGTAATTTCCTATTACTACCAGTACACAATGACAGCCTTCAGTAACACTTATAAGAAAAAAAATTGTAAAATGATAGGGATAATCAGAATATTACAAACAAAACTCAAAAACAACTAAAAGGTTAATGGAAAGACTCATTTTCTTTGGAAATCTCAAAAACCCTTTCTTCAACTCAAAACCTGAAGACCCTAGATCTCATTACCATAGATCTATCATATACCATACAAAAACACTTCAATACTTCAAAGGATTTCATTTTAGGGAAAGAGAAATGCTTTAATCACAAAATAGAAGAAGAAAAGTAAGAATCTTACCTAAATCTGAGAAGGGCAGTCGGCGAAACCTGAAGAGAAATGGGTTAAGATAATGGGAAAAAGGAAAGAACTCGATTTAGGGACTTTTATATAAAGTAAACTTAACTCCAACGTTGACACTAACGCTAGGCGTTGGCGCCATTTTCTACACATTTGCAAAAATTCCTTGCTGCATATCTATCTATGAACCATTATATATATACACCCTATTTACCCCCCATATTATTGAAAAATCAAAAAATCAAATATAAAAGATAAAATTATTTTAAAACCACCAAAATATGCTTAAATAAACCTTCTCCATATTTCCATTTCTCTGAAACTTTTACACTAAGAAGGTCTATGTACATATGATGAGTACTTGTTGTACTCATCTTTTAATATAAGTTTAATATATTTTTAAATATGAAATTATATAGTTTTTATGCTTTTCTTATTAAAATTATTATCTTTTCAATTTTATAAACTAACTTAAGCTTTTTCTGTATATTTTAGGTTTTTTGGACGCATTAGACAAAAACTTCAAGTACACGCCCAAGGTCACGGGCATGACCATGGGCGTGTAACCTGCGCGGTGTTCCAGACCTGTTTCTGCCACAACGGGTGCGTTCCGTGAAGAATTCGCCAAGTACACGCCCCAGGTCACGGGCGTGACCAAGGGCGTGACCCAATGTCACGGCCGCGACTCGCCGCAAGCATCCAGAATCAGCCTGCCACGTCAATTAAATTTACACGCCCCAGGTCACGGGCGTGACCAGGGGCGTGACTCAATGTCACTGGCGTGACTCATCCAGCGCCACTCCCCGCTTCTTCCCGCCAAAGATTCCCGCCAGCAGCATGTTTTGAAGGTTACACGCCCTAGGTCATGGGCGTGACCTAGGGCATGATGCGCCCGAATCGCCTGCATTAATTCCAGACTGCGCCCTTTTCGCTCCGAGATGATCACGCGCCTTACATGCCCTCAGTCACGGGCGTGACCGAGGGCGTGTACCCAGAATTATCAGCTATAAAAAGCCAGCTCCAGCAGATGTTCAAGAGGAAGTTTTGGAGACGAATTCTTAGGTTTAGAACTTTCATTTCTTGTATTATTTTTATGTTGTAAGTAGTTCTTGCAATCATCTTTCTTTATGCAATTCGCATTTTCAATTAAATAGTTTGTAGCTTCCCTTTTCATAGTTTGTAATTTCTCCTATCAATAAAATTGTTTTTTTTTCTTATTCACTTATTTCTCATTCTTCTCCTTCTTCATTGTTTTATTTTCTTTTTGCAACCCAACTCTAAGTTTTAATTGATAAGATAATAGAGATCTTCTTGAAGTAAGAGTACTCAACTGCCCCGAGTCTAATACGACCTTCGTTTTTATAACCTGTACACTTGCCGTTATCGTTTGCAAGCATAGTTTTGCGTATCAACATACTCCCTATTTCAAAGAAAATATTTTCAAAAATCTCAAAAATTCAAGTACTGTCTCGGCGTTAACTAGTTAACGCAAGGCATTAGCTTTTTTGATCAGATTAAAATTGTTTTCTCTACCATATTTCTGACATTTCTCTACTGATATTTTCACAAATTAATTTGCCTCTTACTTTATTAATTTTTACCTTAACTTACAAATAAAAAAATATAAAACCATTTTTTAAAAATTACCAAAAACATGTTGATTTGTCTTCTAGTCATTCCAAAATTCTCTGAAAGTTTTACACTATGAAAGCATATATACATGTTATTTATTCCAACACAAATTTTTCAAAAACCCTTAAAAAGGAGTGTCCTGTGTGGGCGTCAACTACGTAACGCCAGGCGTTAGCCTTCTTTTGCAAAAGTGAATTTTTTTTTGGGTTCTTGTGTGATAACTTTTTAAGGTTATTTTATTTTTATTCCATTTTTGTAAAAATGGTTTGGTCTATTTTATAATACAAAAAAAATTTATATAATCCAAAATACCAAAAATATGCTTTTGTAATTATATTATTTTATTAAATTATTGTTTGACTATATGTTTTCACATGAGCAAATCATCCTAATCATCTCAAATGGTCAATCTTTTTTGGGCATACACAAAAAGAGTTTCTTCAATGTCTAATTTTAATTTCAAATTTTCTAAACATTGTTTTTGTCATGCCTTTACCTTAATCTGATTATGTGCAATGAAATAGTCTATAGATAATTGTGTATGATTGCTTAGCATGCCTCTAAGTATGAGTAATGTTTTATGATAATCAATGATTCATACACTCACTATTTTAATAATCTACATGTGTTCATAATCTTAGTCTTGCATGATTGTGTAGTGTAATAGTTTTAACACATTAAGTTGTATGTCTAAATTACCTACACCGTCTTTTAAAAATAAATTTCTTGCACACATAGAAGTGTCACTTCAAAATTATAAATGTTTGCAACAACAAGTGAATTCGGAGACCTCTAGTCCAAAATAAAAATCTGAAATAAAAAGCCAAAGATAACTCCACCAAGCACTACTCACCCTCCTGATAAGTCTTAATGATCATTGTGAGGTTGAGCACCTTGGAAAGAATTGTAAAGTGTCTTGTGCAAACATATCTCTTGTTTATCACTTCTACTTGTACACCGGATCACTAAAATAAAATTTGCATACAAATGCTTATGTGATCCCCAAGCAATACTTCGTTCCCTGATAAGTCTTAATGAACATTGTGTGGGCGAAGCACCTTGGTAGTTGTACTTATATTTTGTGCTCTGAAATTTTATTCTAAATATGATGTGTGAAAGTAATTATAAGATTACATTCTTAATGTTGTTGTTACTATTTCATTACATATGTCATGTGTTTTGATTATTTCACTTGTATACTTTTTCAAAACACCTTATGCACATATCATTGATTTTCATAAGGTTTTACTCATGAGAATTGGATCCCAATGCAAATTTACATAATTCTCTCAAAACTGAAGTAAAAGCACTAGATTGCAATGCATGATTTCTACAATGTTTTCTTTACTTGAAATACGAATTGGTTACATTGTAGTTATTATCTTTATGAATATGCTGATTCATGACTTCCTATTAGTTATGAAAATTTTCAAATCTAGAATGCTCACATGTGAAGAGTCTAGATATATTGTTGAAATGGTCAAATTATTACAAAAATATAAATCTTAAATAACTTTGTTTTATCTTTCCGCATTCCTATTTGACTATGTGGTTTTACCATGTGTTCTCATGCTTATTTCTAAAGATGTGTCTTTCACTTGTACTTGTCAAACGACTTTGCGTTCTCTTCCAACACGTAATATTCTACTTAAAATTTAATTTGAAAAAAAAGTGGTAGAATTCCTTTGGTTAAATCTTGGACTATTGTTCTTTCACGCTTATCATATATTTTCCGCTGGGCCACTCTCTCCCTTAGCTCAATCATGCCTTAACCTATGTTAAAACAAATCTCTTACTTCCTCTCTTAGTTATGTTCTACCTTTTGCCCTCTCTACTTTTACACTCCACCAACTTTTGCTAATAACAAAAGGGGGAGAATAAAATGATAAATCACAAGGAATAGGATTCACTAGATTAAGGGGGAACATAATCTAGTCTATGGGTGCATACATTAAGGGGGGGGGGCACTTAAGTAGGGGGAGCACAATGTTAAAAGAACTATTACTCTTATTATTATCTCTATGATTGCTTAGTGTCATATGACTTTATAAAAACACAAAATTTTTATATGAATCTGATTTATCTCTATTGGATTTGTTATTATCAAAAGGGGGGAGATTGTTGGAACATGGTTTTCCGCATCCTTTTGATTTGAGAATAACAAATACTACTTGTATTTGATCTTGTTTGCCTTTGTGTTTTTAGCATGCAGGTTTGAACAGGTATGAGACTAGGTTGCTGCATCATTGGTCTGGAACAACTCAAAGCTGAAGTATGGAAATTGGTCTAACGCCAGGCATTAGATTCAACGATGGGCATTATCATTCAATGGGATGATCTGCCGATCGACGGGATGGTTTGGCGATCGACGGGATGGCTTGACAATCGACAAGATGGTTTTAATGCCAGGTGTTAGTCTTAATGCTGGGCGTTATCGTTTGATGTTTTTTGAAAGAGGGGAAGCAACCTAGATTGAAGGGGCACTTTAGGAATGATTTGACCTAACGCCAGCGTTAGCCTCAACGCTAGCGTTATGGTTGCCTAAAATGAAAGATTCTAAAAGTGCAGAATCTCCTTCCTCTTCTGATGATCTGAGCCATCAATATGTTGTCATACATAGTCAATGCCCGACGTTAGAACTCAACGCCGACATTAGCTCAAGTTCAATAAATTGGATGATTTTGACGTCTCTTACTACTGATTGATTTGAGCCTTACTCCAGCACCCCAGAAACTCATTCAGAGCCGTATTTTCCAGAACTTCATCTCCCGCACACATTCAAGCAGAGAATTCAAGGAGAAACGGATCAACACTTTCTCCATGCAAAGAACGCGCGCTTTGACTTCAAGAACTTTCAGCGGCCTTCGCCATCTCTTGAATTCTTCATAGGGAGTTTTAGTTTATGTGTTCAAATATTTTGTAACCTTTTATTATTTGCTTGGAAGTAAATTCGCCTCGTGTTGGCAACTAGGTCTGGGTAGGACTTAGGGAGTAATTTGCCTCGTGTTGGCAACCAGGTCTAGGGAGTAGATCTAGAGGGTGCTCGAGGCCTTTTTGGGGATAGGAAGGCTAGAGCGGCTTGAGGACGTATTTGGGGAGAGATCGGCTAAAGCCAACCGGTTCGTGGGGATACGAGTCGGTATAGAAAACGAAAAGAGTCTTTCATATTTCGGCTTGATTTCTAGAGTCATTGAAATCAGTTTTTGTAATCAATTTTATAAATGATAATCATGTCTTTTCTTGTTTAGTAAAATTGATTTCATTTCTAATTTCTAGCTCTTTACTTTTGATTCACTCTCATTCAAATAAAATATCAAAAGTTTTCTATAAAATATTAAAGTTTTCTAAAACCCTTATTCACCCCCTCTAAGGGCGCCTCACAATCCAATAGGGCAAATGTAGGTGGCAATTGGGCTGTTGTAGAAATCAGTAGTGCTATTGATTCCCCCTTAGGAGAATGGGGGTTGGGAGAGAGATTTTTTCTTTCCTCTTCTTTGTAGGTCTTGTTTCCTTGGTTCTTCCTGGATGATGGACATGTTGATCCCATCTTCTTAGTGTGTTTAGATCAATCTTTTTGAGATTATGTATAGGAATCCCCAGGATGGGATACATTTGAGAGGGTAAACATACAGAGAGATAAAGGGAGATGATTCTGCCAAAACTTGGGCTGTCTAGACTCTGTACTATCTTTTCAAAGATGAGTCTACTCCAGTCTGTTTTCTTGACTAGAATAATTCTTGTCATGTGGGAGAACTGACGCGCTATTTTAGCACTGCTAATTAGCAAGCGCGAAATGCAGTACGACGGCAGTGCACCAGTCATTTTCAAGTAATAAAAGTTGGGAGAAACTCCCCGAATATCGTTCTCAAAGGACTGCAAGTTGGGTAGTATGATTTACCTACTAGGGAAACTCTTATAAAGATTCTAAAACACTTAATAAAAGGGGGGTTTTGAAAGTGGTTTTCCTATGCTATCAACGGAGAAAGAAAATGCGGGCCTAAAGCTTCGCTTCGCAAGGCGGGATGGATGCAACGGCCGCGATGCCGTGCTTCAGTGAGCGGGTGGATGAGAAGGCTAGAAGATGAGGTTAGTAGGCACCTCGTCACGAAACACGCAACTAGCAATTGCTAGTACGGAGCACTACCAAGCGGTGGAGTGGATGGCGGACTACGACGCTCTTCAAATCTCATAAACCACAGAAGATCTCAACACAATGAAATCATAATAATTAAAGCATAAGGTTTGTGAACATCATCCATAATACAAACACATATAAAGAGAAATCTCTGAAGCAAGAGTAGGGGAAAAGAGTCAACCACAGCTCGAAGACTATGCTGAAGATTCTCAGCCGAAATTGTAGGGTTGTCAAGCCTCGTCCGTCTCGGTCTTCAGTTGCGTCCGGTGTCCAGAGGAGCGCTGTCACCTTCCTCTACTATTACCCGTCTTCTTCGTGGTCTAGCTTGAAGTAGCTCTTATTCAACACCTGGAATGCTGCGGAAGTTCTCCGTCTATGGCTTTCTTGAGCTCAAGGATGTTGGAGGAGGCCAAGGAGGGAGCTTTGGCGGTAGATTTGCAAGCCAAAGGTCACCGGAGCTCCTCCTAGGTCAAAATGGTGGTGGAGCGGCGAAGTGGGCAAAAATGGCGGGCCTTAGAAGCTTTTCTCGCGGGTCTCTCCCATTCCAGCAGATTTCCTGCTTTAAATACTAAACGGGCAGAATTTTAGTCACGCACGGGCGAACGCACGACCGTGTATTGCCCGTGTATTATTTAATGATTAAAATGGCTTGAGGAAGAAGTAGCAGCGCCCGTGCATTTTACTCACGCACGGGCGAATCTGCCCGTGCGTAAAAGCGCACGGGTAAATTCAGATGGGCTAAAAATCAGTCAAAACAGACAATCGTGCGTTTCCTTTGCGCACAGGCGAATCCACCCGTGCGTGAAAACGCACGATCAAATTCAGATCACCGGTTTTCTCCCCAGATGAAAGCGCACGATCGCAGCCATCCGTGCGTCAAGAAAGCACTCATGAATTCTCGGCAAAAGGAGATGATCCAAACACCTGCAAGCACAGCAAATCAGCTGGGAATACACCTCCAGCACCAATCAAACAAAGAAAAAAGATTGGGGAGCACCATGTGCTTACTCCCAATAACGTGGAGCGCAAACGCACACCAAAATGGGCCTAAAAGGAGCATGAAGCACGCAAGTGCGCATGAAAGAGCATAAGACATATAGATGCAATAATAGCTCGATAATGATGCACAAGAGAATGAAACTAACCCAGATGAGTCCATAAAAGTGTATATAATTGGGACTCATCACACCCCAGACTTAACCATTTGCACGTCTCGGGCAAACTATTCAGCTCTCCGTCTACACAATTGGGTGTTAGAGTGAGTTTGAGCGGTGGAGACCCATGCGAAGTCGCATGCTCGCGTGCGTAGAAATACGTTAGAATAGAAGTTAACTCAAGATTATATTTAACTATTTCTAGAACAGTAATTTGAAATCTACTTTACTCGGATGGTGAATCCCGGTGAATCTTTCGTTCGCGCACAAGGGAAAATAGCGTGACTAATGAATAGAGTATTATTCGAATCAAAGCTCGGGACAATCTCCTAAGAAATCCATCAAAGTCGGTGTCCATAGGCTTGCACGTTCGCACTCTCTCCACTGCATGAGATGACTCATATCTAAAATCAATAGGACTTATAGGTTAAGATTGGGCTTAGGATGAGCTTAGGTTAGATAAGTAGAAGAACGATGGGCATCACACTCAACATAACCTGAGCACATGAGAGCATAAAATCACCAATACAAGAAAATTAAGAACCACACAACACCCCCAGACTTCAACTGGACAGTAGGTGTGTGCTAAGCCGACCACACATTGCTTTGTCGAGAGATTGCATTTGAAAGTTCTTTTTGCACAATTAATTTTATTTTCTCTTCTCGACAAATATATCTCTTTTTTTAAGCACATTATAAGCTTCTCTTTTAGCTTTCTCAAAGCTACCATACACATCAAAGATAGTACCAAACGTGATAGATATATAAATTTCATTCAAACACATATGTTAGTGCGAATATAGGTTTGGCCATATGGCTTTGGTGAAATTTAAGTGGAGCTAAACAAGAAGGATAGGTAGGCTCATGTGGGCTTGCAAGGGTGATTACATTGGTTAGGATTTCAAAAGCACAAACGGATTAAGAAATAGCCTACATCACGCTTTATAACGAGTTATTTAATGCAATCGGTTCAAGAGTCGCCTAGTGTAAGTTCTAGCCACCAAGAAAGGTTATCCGTCCTTCCGATCCTAGTAATAAGCTACTACTAATCTTGCTACACTCGACCCTATGCTACCATTGGATTCACCGGATTCACCACTAGAGTAAAATAAATTGCAACTACTATAATAGAAATAATTAAATTATAACATTGAGTTTTATTCTACTCTAATTGAATTTCTAAGCGTGACGTGAGCACTCGACTAGAGCACTACTCGAGTCGACATCTTTCTCCACCACTCACTCCTATACTAACAATCCAATTCTTACGAGGGGAACCTCGCAGCAACACAATAAGCGCGCGTGATCAAGTACATGTGAACTAGGTGCAAATGTGTGCAACAAAATTAAAAATCCTAACTCAGCACATTCTAACATGCTATGCAAAGTGCGTGCACTTGCATAACCGATCTCTCCCCCAGACTTGATCAAAACCAAATAAAATAGAGAATTCATGAATAAGCATGCCAGAAGTGCGGCCATTACTTCTTTAAAGTGCTCCTTCCTCATCTCCAAAGCGAGAGCTTAAACCTGCGATGTTAGCAAAAAGCCCAAAATAACACATAATAAACAAAAATCTGAACGAATGGTCGGAACTGAATGGTTCCCCCACGGGTTGTCTCCCAAGAAGCCCTTTTGTTTACCGTCCTTAGGTGGACTAAATACCTGTATTAAAGCATAGTTCATAAAGCAGAAATTTTTAAGAAGGGTTCACACACACGAAGATCACAGAACAAGAAAAATTAAATCAGCTATACGCTTTTGTAGTGCACATCTCCAGTGGTTCGTAGGCTGGAGGTGAAAGCTTTAGGGCCAAAATTAGTATCACCCAATTTTTCCCTAGCCTCCGCCATCTTACCATTTTGGAGAGCACCAGAGCGTGCACCACGCAATAGTCTTTCATGTTTACGCTTCTCCACTGTTGGAGAGCGCTAGCATTGATAGTCATCAAAATTTCCCACCTTGGTGGTGGGTGGCATCACTTCCGTTGCCGCAGTGGCAACTGGATTAGCCCACGAGATAGAGCGTTTAAGTGGTTTATTACACAGTTTATTGCAAAATAGAAATGGGACATTGTCCCGAGTTGCATTTGGCTTGACAGGTTCAGAAATGAAGCTCTCCTCCCTCTCGGAGTCATCTTCTTTCCGAGAGTCAACTTCATCTTCTTCTCCACTCGACAACTTCTCTTCCTTTCCTCCATCCAGCGATCCTTTTTCTGCATTACTAAGGTGTTCATTAATAATAAAGTCGGGAGAGCGAATCAATGTTTTAGTTGCAATCTTGGGGAAAGTAGGGGGTGTTACCTTGCAAGGTAAGATGACACACCCCGCGGAGAAGTCCAAAGTGGCACCGCTCTCTTTCAAGAACGGTGCTCCCAAGATGGGAATGGATTGATTCTCACAGGGTCCCAATACTTGGAAATCGGTGATCACCACCATCCCCTCGATTACAACTTCAACATTTCTCACTTCTCCCTCCACCTGAATGACGGTCCCATTCGCTAGCACTAAGGACTTCCAGTCATCTGTGTTCATTTTAAGATGCATTTTAGCAACATCCTGCAGTGAAAGGACGTTGCGGGATGAACCGGAGTCACACAGGGCAGCCGTTTCGACATTATTTATGGAGCAAGTGATTACAAACTCACTTGGGTCACTCAATTCCGCATCGGTGAGACTCTTCCCTTGATTGATTGGGTTCTTTTCAGTATTGCTGGGAAGGGTCCCTTGCGAATGCTCGGTTAGCAGTTGAGCCAATTGGCCCAATTGCGTCTCCAAGTTTCGCTTGGACGCGACTTGGTTAACCATATTCGAGTTAGCGGCCTACATAAACCTCTCCATCATTTCTTCTAAGTTGCTCTTCTTAGGAGCTGGAGCACCTTGATCATAACTTGGTTGAGGTGGACGCAGTTGGCTACTGGAGGCTTGAGCATCAAATTGATGCGAGCGTCCTTGCCATCGTTGGCCAGGAATATTTTATTTCCAAGAGAAGTTCGGATGACTCCTCACAACCGGGTTATAAACATTATTAAAAGGGGCTCCGCGATTTTGATCATTAATATAATTACACTTTCACCAAAAGATACTTCGTTAGGTTGCTCACCTATGGGGCACTCATATGCATGATGCCCCAGGCTTCCACAACCTTGACATGAGATAACCATCACTGGGGCAGAAGGGAGGGCATGCCTCTTAAGCAGCATCGCACTTTCATAAGGTGTTGATGCAATCTCAGCGGATGCACCAGACGTGTTCACCTCAAAGAGTCCCCGAGCATTCCTTGGAGCGTTTCTTCCAGTAGTCCAAAATGAGCTATGAATGGCAGTGTCTTGGAGGATCCGCAATGCATCTTCGGGAGTGTGGTTCATCAGAGTTCCGCATGCATCTGCATCAATTATGGCCATGAAGTTAGGCTCAATTGCAAAGTAAAAATTTTCTACTATGGTCCATGGTTGCAGCTCATGCTGGGGGCATTTCCGGAGAAGGTCCATGAACCTTTCCCATGCTTCTGCGAGATTCTCCTGATCATGCTGTCGGAAGGTTGCGATTTCCCTCCTCAAGTTTACAACCTTTTCAACAGGATGGAACTTCGTCAGAAATTATGCTTGCAGAGCGTCCCAAGTGGTATCTATGCCAGGTGGTATGGTGTGGAGTCATGCTTTCGCTTTGTCACGGAGGGAGAATGGAAATAGCCAGAGTTTCACCGTCTCATCAGCAATTCTGGCGTACCGAAATGTCCCGCAAATTTCTGTGAATTCAATCAAGTGAAGATGGGGGTCTTCACTGACGAACCCAGAGAATTGGGCCTGGTTCCGGATCATATTCAGGATGGCTGGCTTTATCTCGAAGTTGTTATTTGTGATGGTCGGGCCGAATCTGTGGTACACACTCCCAACAGTGGGCGTAGTGTAGTCTCTCATGGTCCTGGGTCGTGGCCTAGCCACTTCATTCTCGTCAGTTGCCTCACCACCTCCTGGTGCATTCCCCACCACGGGATCGATCTGATTTCCATTAGCATCCATGGTGACAGCATCACGGAGACGCGCCCGTAGGGTACAATCTATTTCAGGGTCAAATGCTGCAAAGTCACCGGGATCTCGTCTATTCATACACACACCACAACACAAAAGAAGTAGATAAAAAACAAAAATAACTTTAAACTAATTTCCCGAGAAGGATGAATCATACACGCTTACAGTCCCCGACAACGGTGCCAAAAACTTGACGCATGATTTTAGTACTGCTAATTAGCAAGCGCGAAATGCGGTACGACGGTAGTGCACCGGTCATTGTCAAGTAATAAAAGATGGGAGAAACTCCCCGAATATCGTTCTCAAAGGACTGCAAGTTGGGTAGTATGATTTGCCTACTAGGGAAACTCTTATAAAGATTCTAAAACACTTAATAAAAAAGGGGGGTTTTGAAAGTGGTTTTCCTATGCTATCAACGGAGAAAGAAAATGCGGGCCTAAAGCTTTGCTTCGCAAGGCAGGATGGATGCAACGGCCGCGATGCCGTGCTTCGGTGAGCGGGTGGACGAGAAGGCTAGCAGATGAGGGTTGTAGGCACCTCGTCGCGAAACACGCAACTAGGAATTGCTAGTGCGGAGCACTACCAAGTGGTGGAGTGGATGGCGGACTACGATGCTCCTCAAATCTCATACACCACAGAAGATCTCAACACAATGAATTCATAATAATTAAAGCATAATGTTTATGAACATCATCCATAATACAAACACTTATAAAGAGAAATCTCTGAAGCAAGCGTAGGCGAAAAGAGTCTACCAAAACTCGAAGACTATGCTGAAGATTCTCGGCCGAAATCGTAGGGTTGTCAAGGCTCGTCCGTCTCGGTCTTCAGTTGCGTTTGGGGTCCGGAGGAGCTGTCACCTTCCTCTACTATTACACGTCTTCTTCGTGGTCTAGCTTGAAGTAGCTCTTGTTCAACACCTGGAATGCTGTGGAAGTTCTCCATCTATGGCTTTCTTGAGCTCAAGGATGATGGAGGAGGCCAAGGAGGGAGCTTTGGCCATAGATTTGCAAGCCAAAGGTCACCGGAGCTCCTCCTAGGTCAAAATGGTGGTGGAGCGGCGAAGTGGGCGAAAATGGCGGGCCTTAGAAGCTTTTCGCGAGGGTCTCTCCCATTCCACCAGATTTCCTGCTTTAAATACCAAACGAGCAGAATTTTAGTCATGCACGGGCGAACGCACGATCGTGTGTTGCCCGTGCGTTATTTAACGATAAAAATGGCTTGAGGAAGAAGTAGCAGAGCCCGTGTGTTTTACTCACGCACGGGCGAATCTGCCCGTGCTTAAAAATGCACGGGTAAATTCAGATTGGCTATAAATCAGTCAAAACAGGTTATCGTGCGTTTCCTTCGCACACGGGCGAATCCGTCCGTGTGTGAAAACGCACGATCAAATTCAGATCACCGGTGTTCTCCCCAAATGAAAGCGCACGACCGCAGCCGTCCGTGCGTCAAGAAAATGCACGACCGTGCGATATACACACTCATGAATTCTGGGCAAAAGGAGATGATCCATACATCTGCAAGCACAGCGAACCAGCTGGGAATACACCTCCAGCACCAATCAAACAAAGAAAAAAGATTGGGGAGCACCATGTGCTTACCCCCAATAATGTGGAGCGCAAACGCACACCAAAACGTTCCAAAAAGGAGCATGAATCACGCAAGTGCGCATGAAAGAGCATAAGACAGATAGATGCAATAATACCTCGATAAAGACACACAAGAGAATGAAAACTAACCCGGATGAGTCCATAAAAGTGTATATAATTGGGACTCATCAAGAACATATCCCTGGAGATTCTGTCAATTGATCCTGGCTTGCAGATTATTGTTTTTCCAACAATATCTGTCAATAGTTAACCTGGTGAATTCCTTTTCATTCTATATAATGACCCTTTGTCTCTTTAGTGTATTCACAGAATTGCATGGCAGATTGCCTTCTTCCTCAGAAATTGCCTCTTCATCTTCCTCTTCTTCCAGTAGTGGAAGATGTAGATGTCGATTTATACTGCTGGCAGAGATTTTGATGGCTTGACTTCCAATACCTCTCTCTGGAAGATTAGAGAGTGTTCGGAGAGGATGAAATCTAGGCCTAATGCTGCAATTAGCCATATGATGCTTTGGATGTCTTTGTCGACAGAATCGAAATAGTTCATTAGTAGTTCACAGCCGAAGATCAATGAGATTTGTTTGGAAGAGTTGGATTTTAGCGCCATTGGAGGAGAAAGAGAACACGTTATCGAAGAGATACCATAGTGATGTGGAATATGCGGCTAGTGGTTAAGTTATACATATATATTTTTTCTTAAGCCCGGTTTAAACCCTAGATTTAGTATAAATTAGGCAGCTCAAGAGGCGCGTACCTGATTTGATGTTATTGCCTAATTTAAAAGAGCCAATATTGGGACTTTTGAATAACCATTAAAAAGAGAAGTCCTTTTTGAGATATTGGATTTCAATAGGCACCCAGTCCAGTCGATGTAGACTTTGTTCTCGTCGAATATTTCTTTAAAGATAGGTTTTGATCCTACATACTTAAATCAAATATAAAACCATCAAGTGTGAATGCCAAAAGTTTGACCTCCACATTATTGTTGAAATTAATCTAAATTTAACATTCCTAGTTCAATTTTGAATTGAGTAAATTTCATTTCATCATGGGGCTTTGTGAAAATGTCTACCACTTGTCTATCAGTTGGAACAAATTCTAGACAATTGTCTTCATTTTCAACATACTCCCTGATAAAATGGTACCTGATCTCAATGTGTTTTGTTCTACTATGAGAGACTGGATTCTTTGCTTAGATATAGCACTTGAAGAATCACAATAGAGAGGTGTATTCTTGTTGTGAACATCATAATCATTCAATTGAAGTTGAATCGATAATAGCTGTGCACAACAATTTCTAGTTGAGATGTATTATGATTCTGCAATAGAAATAACAACACTTGTTTGCTTCTTACTACTCCATGAAATTATCCTTTTGCCTAGGAATTGACATATTCAAGATGTGCTTTTTCTATCCTCTTTGCAACCTGCAAAATCTGCATCTAAAAATCTTGTTAGCTCAAAATCACTGCTCCTAGGGTACCATAGACCAAGATTAGGTGTACTCTTTAGTTATCTCAAAATTATATTGGCAGAGGTGTAATCAGTATTTGTTGTTCACACTCTTAGTTCACTTCACTATCCTCTGAATTTAGGTTTGCACACTGAAATTTATCATCACGATATTTATCAGTTTAGGAAGATTTATGCTAGAAGATTCATAAGGACCCCTAAAATTTTCACTCCTCATAGAGACACGCGTTTTAAAGGATTTCTCTGGAAATTTTTAATGATAAAACTGGGATAAATTTAAAATTTTGTAGTATTAAGTTAGATATAAGCGGATTTGTAGAAGCACAACATTATATTAACTATTTTATGTCAAAATTTTGGAGAACATGATGTCTGGTCTACTGGCAGAAAGATAGAGTAGGGATCCAATAATACATCTATACATGGTCTCATCAAAAGGTTTCCCTTTCTCATCCTTATCTAGAGATACATTTGTTCCCATTGGAGTCCTCATTGAGGTTGCACTCTCCATGCCAAATTTATTAATGAGTTCTTTGGTAAACTTGGTATGAGAAACGAAGATTCGTTCCTCATATTGCTTAACTGGAGACTTAAAAAGTACTTTAGCTATCCTATGCTATTCATTTCAAACATCCCTTGCATAAGGTTAGCAAACCTTTTACAGTGGTTGTCATTTGTAGACCCAAAGATGATGTCATCAACATAGATTTGCACCAGCAAGATCTTGCCTTTGATTTCCCAAAAAATTAGTGTTTTATCTATCTTTCCTCTTGAAAATTTGTTTTCAAGGAGAAAGGAAGATAGGGTCTCATACAAAGCTCTGGGTGCTTGCTTTAGACCATAGAGTGCTTTCTTAAAAAAAGAAACATGATCAGGATGAGTTGAGTTGATAAAACCTGGAGGTTGTTCTACATAAACCTCTTCTTTTAAATCTCCATTAAGAAATGTTGATTTTACATCCATCTGGTAGACTTTAAATCCTTTGTGGGCTGCATATGCAAGGAAAAGTCTGATTGCCTCTAGCCTTGCCACTGGTGCCAAGGCTTGGTCATAATCAATTCCTTCTTCCTGTCTATATCCTTTAGAAACTAATCTGGCTTTATTCTTGATGATGACCCCTTGCTCATCCAGTTTGTTTTTGAACACCCATTTTGTTCCAATTATATTGTGACCATGGGATTTTGGAACTAGTGTCCAGGCCTTGCATCTTGTGAATTGGTTCAGTTCCCCTTGCATAGCCAAAATCCATAATGGATCTTTGTTGACATCTTCAAACTTCTTTGGTTCTTCTTGTGAAAGGAAGCTTAGAAACAGTGCTTCATTCATTGAGTTGCTTCTAGTTTGTACTCCTTGATTGATGTCCCCAATGATCAGATCAGGTGGGTGATTTCCTTGAAACTTGATGGCATTGGCCAGATTTCTATTTTCTATTGAGATTTCTTCAACTAGGGGCGCTGCTTCTTGTCTTTCAGCTTGTTGATTGTCTTTATCTGTTGAATTATCAACTTGGTCTTCTACTCCCCCTACATCTATTCCCATTATATGAGAGGAAGAGAGTTATTTTTCTTCTTCTGAGATTGATATCCTCAGTTCCTTGAGCTTAGAACATGAGCTCGTCACAGAAATTCCAGAGGGCTCTTCAAGTATCATGCTTGATTCATCAAATACTACATTAATAGATTCTTCTATAGTTTTGGAATGTATTATATGTATCCTATAAGCTCTACAGTGATGACTGTATCCAACAATGAAGCCTTCAAAGCATTTTTTGGCAAACTTTGTCAAGTGATACCTCCCATTGTTTTGGACATATCACTTGCTTTCAAAACTCTTGAAGTAGGCCAAGGTTGGCTTCCTGTCTTTCAAGAGTTCATAGGGAGTCTTGTTGTGAATTCTATTGATTAGTGCTCTATTCTGCACATGTCAAGCTGTATTGACTGCCTCAGCCCAGAAGTATTCTGGTAGAGAGGAGCCACTCAACATTGATATGCTTGCCTTAATAATTGTCATATTCTTCCTCTCAGCTACTCCATTTTGTTGTGGAATTCTTGGAGAGGAAAACTCCTGTGAGATACCTAGACTTTCAAAAAACTTTTTCATTGCTCCAGATTGAAATTCTGTTCCATGATCACTTCTGATTTTGACCACTAAATAGTTTAGTTCATTTTAAATTTGTTTAGCAAATGTAGTGAAAACTTCTAGAGCATCTGACTTGTGTTTGAGAAAGAACACTCATGCAAACCTTGAGTAATCATCTACCATTACAAATGTATAAGACTTGCCCCCTAAACTTTGAATTGAAATTGATCCAAACAAGTCCATGTGCAACATGTATAAACATCTAGTGGAATTTTTCAATCCAATTGACTTGAAGGAGGCCTTTGTTTGCTTCCCCATTTGCCAAGCATGGAAAGGGCCTTTTTGTGCACAATTCCATTTGGGGCCATCTCTGACCAGGTTTTCTGATAGGATCTTATTGATGGACTTATAATTTTTATGATCTAGTCTATTGTGCCATTGGATGCAAAGAGATTCCCTACTAATAGCCATTAAACACATTAGTGCAAAGGAAATTGAGACAATATATATTCCCACTCCTAGTGCTAGTAAGAATAACTTCAAAACTTTCACTCTTCTTAATGAGGAACTTATCCTTGTGGAAAACTACCACATAGTCAAGATCACAAAGTTGACTTATGTTTATCAGATTGTGTTGCAATCCTTCCACTTAAGCTACTCTTGAGATGGTAACTATGCCATTAGTAACTTTACCATAACCTTTAGTATTTCCTCTGTCAGATCCCCCAAATATCACTTTAAGGCCATCTTGTACAGGAGTGAATTCTTTCAAAAGGCTTCTTATTCCAGTCATGTGCCTAGAACATCCACTGTCCAAATACCAGATTGGAGTTTGATTGGTCTTGGACATACCTCCAAAAATAAATTATTTCTTCTTAGGTACCTAGTTGGGTCCTAGATTTCTATTAATCATAAAATACACACTAGATCGGACTGCTCTAAGATGTGCAGAGTGGATCTTATAAAGATTGCTTGTTAGCTTGGCATTGGTTACCTTGCGACGTTGGATTGAACCAATAATCAATTGCAATATGGCCAATCTTGCCACAACACCAACATTCAAACTTGTTATATCTCCTTTTCTTGTTGTCAGAAGGAACGTGATTCCTTTGTGTGGAAGAGGAGATATAATTGCACAGCTTATGATTGTGGTGTTGGATATTCCCACTCACAACTTTGCCTCTTAATTCAGTTTTCTTTAAAGATGTCTTCCTCTTCTTAGACACATGATATTCATGTTTCCTCAGGATGATCCCTTCATGAAGTTCCTTTGAATCACTAGGCACAACCTTGAATCCACTTGTGGAGAACTCATTCTTGAGGTGTCCATTAATAGATTCCTGATCATACTTATTGGAGGGTGAGATTACCTTCCTAAAGTTGACCTTTTTTCTCAATAGATTTTCCTGATTTACCTTCCTCGAGGTATTCTAGGCCTCTTCTGTGTGTGGAGCATAAGCCATCAATCAAGGGAAGACCAGTCTTAGGTTTGGAGAAGCTTGCTGCAAGCTTTCTTTCAATAAGAAGTTTGTCCTACAAATCTTTGATTTTCTTGTCCTTAGATTTCAGGACACCAGATTGATCTCTACCATTCCTTAGAAATAAAACTTCTTTGGATAGGGCTTGGCACAGCTCCTTGTTGTCTACTAATGCCTTCAGAGTTTTCCTAAACTTTTTGATTAGAGTATGATTGGAGCTTGCATTGTAGTCCTTTTTGAGTTGGCAGAATTATGAATTCTCCAGAGTTAGCCTTTCAGCCTTTTTTGAGAGATCAGAGTTTCTTGCTAGAAGAGATATGATCTCTCCAGCTTGCTCTTTGCAAAGCATCTTGCTTCTCTTAAGTGAATCAAGCAACTCTCCATATTGATATAATAAGTCCTCTTCAGATTCATCTTCCGAGGAAAGAATTGCCTCAAAATTAGTATCTAGCATAGATAAGGAAGCTTTGATTGGTACTAGTGCAGAGAAAAATAATTCTTGCTCTTCTTCTTCACTAATGGCCATGCCAGCCATATATTCTTCTTCTTCTGAGGAGGAGTAGGAGCTGTGCTCATCATCACTTAGAGTTTTGCATTTCTTATCCAGAAAGCTCTTTTCTCTGTTCTTTTCCTTGAAAGATTTCTTATATTCAGATTTTGGAAGGACATTCAGCTATCATGTGTCCAGATTTCCTGCATCCATAGAAAATAGTTTATGTAGAAGAGTGTTTGTTATGTTTGGATTCATCCCTGTCCCCTTTTTCTTTGCAGGGATTGTAGCTTCTTCTTGAGTTTGAGGTAGAAGATTCTTTTCCTTTTTCTTTCCTCCTTTTTCTGAGAATCTTCATGAAGTTCTTGGAGAATAGAGTGAGTTCCCCATCAGATAGTCCTGTGTTGGTGGAGCTTGTTTCAGATTCTTCACCTTCAGATTCCTTATTCTTTTTAGATCTATGAGCCTTGAGGGCTACTGATTTTTCCTAGTGATTTGTCCTACATCTATCTTCTTCAGCTTTCCTGGTATTCAATTGTAGCTCATAAGAGAGAAGTTTCCTAAATAGGTTTTCGGGTTCCATATTGCTCAGATTTCCTACTTCTCTTATGGCATAGATTTTAGTGTCCCATTCTTTATGAAGGGATCTCAGGAATTAGTCATTAAGCTCATAATTAGAGAATACCCTTCCATAGGTTCTCAGACCATTCAAAATTCTGAAAAAAATTCATTGCACTGAGAAATGGAATCCCTCTTATCTTTTCAGAATGCCTCATATTCTTGATTCAGAAGGGATTTCCTATCATCCCTTACTTCAGTTGTTCCTTCCATGTAGACTACAAGAGGGTCCAACATTTGTTAGGAGGTTTTGCAATGCACTAGATTTTGGAATGTAAAATCATCAATAGCACTTACCAAAATATTTTTGGCCCTCTTGTCCATGGTGGCAAGCACTATCTCATCTTTACTCATTTTAGCATACTTCTTGGTAACTGCAGCTTCAGTGCTAGAGGATGGGGTGTTCATTGGAATGAATGGACAATCTTCAATGGTCATAAAGTGTTGAAATTCCTCAGATATTATATTAAAAGTTCCGAGAAGCGGAAAATGGGAAATAGGTCGCAGGAATACTTCAACCAAGCCAAGCACGAGAAACCAGAACAATGAAGGAACAAGAAAAATCTTGTATTAACTATCTTCTGTACAATGCGAGGTATACATGACAAGACATGATTTACTAGTACACCAAATAAGGAGAAAGAAACAAACTACAAGAAGTTGGCAGTTACAAACTGAGCCCGCCAAACCGCCCGGCTGTAACACCCCAAAATTCATAGTTCAGCGAATTAGGCGGAGAGGTGGTGCTGCGCTCGGAATAGGCTGGAAATTTCATAGCAGCTCTTCGCGCACGACCACTGTCCCTCTTCGCGCATGACCAGTGATCGTGCGCCAGCGATCATGCGTTAATTCGCAAGAATTCAGAGTTCTGTTGCGGTATGTGCGCACGATCAGGGGAAGTGCTTGCGCACGACCACTGACCGTGCACCGATGCTCGTGCGCCCTATTTATTCTTCTCCGCGAATTTGAGCGGAGAAGAAGATCGGGCAGATCAAATCTATTGGAATCCTATCCGACGACTAGGATTAGTTGCTGGAGGGTCTTAGGTCTTTGGAGAGGGGTTAATCCCTCATTAATCCAAGGCCTTTCTCTCTCCAAGGTTAGAGAAAGAAGAAGGAGGCAAGGAAGAAGAAGGAGAGATCCCGCCATTGACTGTGCTTCGGAGCTCCGTTTCGCGAGCCGCTTCCAGATCTGGAGAGTGCAGCCCGGTGCGGTCCTATCCCTTCGTGTAAAATCTCAGATCCATGGCTAAGAAGAATGCTCCTAGGGTAACGATTCTTCCTACCGATATTTGGACTTGTCATTTGTCCTCTCTTTTATTTCTCTATGCTTGCATGAGGAATCCCTTTCACCAAATGGGTTAAGTGTAGGATTTTCCTCAAGTTCTTCGGAACTCCGGGTCGATTGTGTCCATCCCCGGCATATTGCATTTAGAAATCCGGTAGTCGTGCGGATTTAGGCATTTTGTGTGAAGCCTATTCGTGGCCGTGAGCCCGAATCGGTGATGCTTGATTTGCAACGTTGCATTTAGGTTAAACCTAGAATGCGTGCCAGAGAATGACTCCGTGAAATCATCTATAGTATTGCGGGATTTAAGTGTAGGAGTCTTGTGAAGATCCTAATGAAATCCCCATGCTTTAAGATTGGATGAAGGCAAACCTTCACCACGAAATTAATTGCGGGGCGTATTGTACCTCCCTTGTTGAGTATTTGTGAAGCCTAGATCCTTGCGAAGGGGTTAGGTGCGTAGCTTATAAATTGTGTAGCACTTGAAAGTGCTAAACCCTTACGGGCCGAGGTGAAGCCGTACCCGCGTCGTGCGATAGATCGCGACGATTAGAGCACGGGAAAAGCTAAACCGAACCCGTTTCCATGTAGATCGGTAAGAGGTCCCTACCTCATGTAGCCGTGTGATCATGAGAGAGGTCGTGGAAGGTGATTTACCTTGACCGACCAAAAGCTCTTTTTCCCACCTAAGGCGATGGCCCTTACGGTGGAGTGTTTTGTGGAATTGATGTTGTTAGCCTCATGCAGTTGTTTAGGCGGTTGTGGGGAACCTTCGGGTGAACCCAACCAACATCATGTGCATACCTAGGTTCCCTCCTTTTTGATGCTCAACCTAGAAGATTGATTGTGCTTGAAACCTCACCTTGTGTAGTTGCACTTTCTTTATATTAGTACTTGTGCTAGTATGGCTTGCTTGCAGGGTAGAAGCTCCGCCACCCCGGGAAAGGGGTGGGGTTGTTATAATTTGGTCAGCTGTGCTGACCGTTACTTTGTTTGCCACCGCTTGGTGGAATGTTCTTATGCAGGTGCAGGTGGGCCTAGTGGGAAATAGCGGGCGGTGGCCCTTTTGCTGAGTTGGCCCTTGAAGGCCAGCCTCCCTTTTCTGCTTTCTCATGTATTGCCGGCCTGCGTGCCGAAGTATGTTCTGAGTTTTGTACATTGGTGAATGTAAGGCCTTAAGGCCGTAACTCTATTTTATGGTTTCATTCCTATGATAGTGGACAGTTCTAAATGAAATGTTAAATCATATTGCTTCCGCTAGTGTTTAGTATACTCTATTGTAATTCTTTCTGTATATCTCCTTTTAACGCCTAGCTAGTGTGGTTAGTATAGCGTGGGGTCCCGGCCGGACCTACTGTTATATTATTTGTACTGGCAGGTTGTTACAATTTGGTATCAGACTTAGGCGTCGATCCGTAGTTTAGCGAATTCGGGACGAATTCCTTTTAAGGGGTGGTGTGCAAGGGATGTGCATTCACCTAAAACAACAAAAACTAATAAGAATGTCCACTTAGGAATGGAAAAACATACTTGTTTGCGGAACCTGAGCGTTCCATGATTGTTGTTTGTTATGTTTTCAGTCACTAAATTGTGTCTTACACGATTATAGGTCACTAGGAGTGGTGCGGGCCGTCTCAACCCCGTAACACTGCTGAAAGTAGTGGGTCGGCTGAAGTGCCAGCGACCACTCCTCCTGCTGAGATGATCAGGTTAATCGCAGAAGCTGTCTTCGCGATGATCAATGCTCAACCGCAAAGGCTTGCACAACCTGCTACGCCTATTACAGATGCGGCCCCGGTGATCGAACCTGCAGCAGAACCTGCGGTGGAATCGAGGGTTGAGACCCCTGTGCCAGTGGCTGCAGTGGAACCTGCGGTGGTGCAAAGGGTGGAGCGTCCTGTAGAGCGTGTAGCCATTGCGCGAGCACGTGATCAACAACTGCAACACTTTTTAAGCTTCCATCCTCCAACTTTCTCGGGGACCGGATCCCCAACGGAGGCCGAGGACTGGCTGTCAACGGTTAGAAAAACTCTAAAGGCGACAGCAACAGAAGAAGCTATGATAGTCACTTTAGCCACCTTCCTCCTTAACAGAGAGGCAGAGCGTTGGTGGGCCGAACAGGAAGTGTACAAGTTTGGAGGCAAGGAGATTACCGAGATCACGATAGCGGGGTTCTCAAAGTCATTTCTTCAAAGGTATATTCCTTCTGTCCAACGCATTGCATTGCAGAACCAGTTTCTGAAGTTAACTCAAGGCGACAGCTCGGTGGATGAGTACTTGCACGATTTCACTAAACTGGGTCGTTATGCGGGGCCTTTGATGGAAGATGAAGAGACAAAGACGAACAAGTTCTATGAAGGTCTTCGGGACGAGTTGACGCTGCTCCTTGCAGGCCCAATGACGTTAGTTTTCCATGTGATGGTCCAAACTGCCAGATCCCTAGAGTTGGACATGAAGAGGGTACATGCAAAAGTCGTGGCAAAGAAACCTGAGTTTCATGTGCCGACCTCTCAGTCCAAGTCAGAGTTCAGAAAGAACAAAAGGAAGTTCAAATCGGCAGAGCAAATTTGCTCAAATGTTTCGGGAGCAACGACTGTGCGGGGTCCTATCATGTGTTTTACCTGCGGGAAGGTGGGACACAAGGCCGCGGTGTGTCGAAGTTGTCCCCCGAAGGCAGAGAACCGAGCGTTGGACTATGCTCGTGCTGCAGAAAAGGGTAAAGCTGCGGAGTCTTCGGCTTCCCAGCACATTCCGACTCAGCCGAGAGTCTATTCGCTTGGCCAACAAGAAGCCATACGACAAACTGATGTCGTCACAGGTTTCGTCCTAATTTTCAACTATCCAGCGAGAGCTCTATTTGATACGGGTGCATCGCACTCTTTTCTGTCCGAGGACTTCGTGGTGCGAATCGGAGTGTCGTCTACCTTGGTAGAGGATAGATTGGAAGTAGTTCTATCCAATGGATCTCGCATGAGTGCGGATAGGAAGAGCCGTGTGAAGGTGCGGATCGGAAATCAGGATTTCGATTTGGAAGCATCGTTACTACCATTAGCTGAATTCGATGTGATCTTCGACATGGACTGGCTCTCGGAGCAGCGAGCATGCATAGATTGCAATTCAAAGGAGATCACTCTGGGAAAGAACACCGAAGGAGAAACCACATTTGCCGGTATGCGAGTAGCGAGCAAGACGCTGATGTCTGCTCTCCAAGTGGTTAAGGCGGTGAGAAAAGGGGCCGAGTTGTTCTTCACTTTGTTGGAGGCTTCGGAGCCAAAGCCCAGGTTGTGTAATGTCCCAGTTGTAGCGGAGTACGCCGACGTGTTTCCTAACGAACTCCCTGGGGCTCCGCCTCATCGGGAGATTGATTTCTGTATCGAGTTGGTGCCAGGTGCCAAACCTGTGGCCCGCTCACCGTACCGGATAGCGCCAGAGGAACTAGCAGAGCTGAAGGTCCAACTACAAGAGCTGCTAGGGCAAGGCTACGTACGTCCAAGTTCATCGCCTTGGAGTGCACCGGTCCTCTTTGTGAAAAAGAAGGACGGGAGCTTGCGTCTATGTATTGATTATCGAGATCTAAACAAGTTGACCGAGAAGAACCGATATCCGATTCCAAGAATCGATGATTTATTCGACCAACTGGTTGGGTCGACGGTATACTCCAAACTGGACCTAAGGTCTGGCTATTACCAACTGCGGATAAGGGAATGTGACATTCCAAAGACAGCGTTCAGTACCCGCTTTGGGCACTATGAGTTCACGGTGATGTCGTTCGGTCTGTCTAATAAACCGTCGGTATTCATGGACTTAATGAACAGGACGTTCCGAGAGTATTTGGATCAATTTGTGATCGTCTTCATCGACGACATTTTGGTATACTCTCAGTCGAAAGAGGAGCATGTAGGGCATCTGCACGCAGTTCTGAGCACCTTGAGGAGGAGTCAGCTATATGCCAAGTTCTCCAAGTGCGAGTTTTGGCTACCGTCAGTAGCATTCCTTGGTCATGTTGTTAGTGGAGAAGGAATTGCAGTTGATCCGTCGAAGATAGAAGCGATCCGAGCGTGGCCTTTGTTGAAAAACGTAGTGGAAGTCCGAAGTTTCTTAGGACTTGCCGGCTATTATAGGCGCTTTGTGGAAAACTTCTCGAGGATTGCACTCCCTCTCACTAAACTGACTAGGAAAGATCATAAGTTCGTTTGGTCGCCCGAGTGCGCACGAGCTTTTGAAGAGCTGAAGAGCCGTTTGACCACGGCGCCCATTCTATGCTCGCCATGTGGTACGGAAGGCTAAGAAATTTATAGCGACGCCTCGGGGAGTGGCATGGGTTGCGTCCTAGTGCAGTTCGGAAAGGTAATTGCCTACGGCTCCCGGCAACTGAAGGTTCATGAGAGGAATTACCCGGTCCATGATTTGGAGCCAGTGGCCGTGGTATTTGCTCTTAAGCTTTGGAGGCATTATTTGTATGGCGTGAAGATCGACATCTTTACCGACCACAAGAGCCTCAAGTACCTGCTGGATCAAAGGGAGTTGAATATGCGTCAGAGGAGGTGGATGGAGTTCCTTGGGGACTACACCATCGAGATCAAATATACTCCTGGAAAGGGAAATGTAGTTGCGGACGCGTTGAGTCGTCGGGCTCCCGCTCAAGCAAATTGGATTTTGATGCACGATGAGCGTCTAATCCGCGAGCTGGAAGAAATGGAGATCATTTGCGTTGATAGAAGAGCATCTACTTCAGCATGCTTGAACTGGACGGAGGTTCAATACGACCTTGCCGACCGAGTTCGACAGGCATTGGAGCTGGATGAGAGCATGAAACGCTATAATGCGGAAACCGTTGATGGGTTAAACGCTGATTTCTCCTTCGAAGATGGCCTTATGTGGAAAGAGGGCAGATTGTGCGTCCCAAACATTGGCACTCTACGGGCGGAGTTGATGTACGAGGCTCATCATACCAAGTACTCTATCCACCCGGGGAGCACGAAAATGTACATGGACATGAAGAAACTTTTCTGGTGGCCGGGTATGAAGAAAGACATTGCCCTCTACGTGGCCAAGTGTAATACTTGCGCGTTGGTGAAGGCGGAATGTCAACGTCCCGGTGGATTTTTGAAGTCCTTGCCAATTCCGGAGTGGAAGTTTGATGATATCTCGATGGATTTCGTGCACGGATTGTCGAGATCACAACAGGGAAACGACGCCATCTGGGTGATCGTGGACCGATTGACGAAGGTATCGCATTTTATTCCGAACCGGAAGGATGATTCTGTAGAAAAGCTAGCGAAGCTCTATGTTGATAGTATTGTGCGGCTGCACGGTGTCCCTCGTAGCATCGTCAGTGATCATGACGGGCGTTTCACATCGAAAGATTGGAGGCTTATCCATGAACTGTTGGGCACTAAATTGAAGTTCAGCACGGCCTTCCATCCGCAAACGGATGGACAGACCGAGAGGACCAACAGGACTATGGAGGATATGCTCCGAATGTGCGCTCTAGATTTTGGAAAGAAGTGGGAAGATCATCTCTATATGATCGAGTTCGCCTACAATAATAGCTACCAAGCCAGTATACAGATGGCTCCCTTCGAGGCCCTCTATGGTAAGAAGTGTCGTACGTCATTGTCTTGGGCGGAAACCGGCGATACTAAGCTATTAAAGCGAAAGGACGTTGAGGAAGCAACTTCGACGATCCGATCTATACGTGAAAGGCTATTGATTGCCCAGGATAGGCAAGCCAAATATTACAACGCCAAGCATAGGAACCTAGAGTTCGCCGTTGGCGACTGGGTTTACTTGAAGATCAAACCGTTCTAAGGGGTATCAATGATTCAACGCTTGAAGAAGCTCAGTCCAAGGTACTTGGGACCGTTTGAGATTGTGGAGCATGTTGGTGATGCGGCTTATCGGCTCGCACTATCTGCAGAGCTGAGCGGTCTACATGACGTGTTTCACATTTCAGTTTTGAGGAAGGCAGTGCAAGAGCCTACTCATATCGTTGCGGTCGGCAAAGTGCCGGTTGATAGTGGGTTGTCGACGAAAGTCAAGCCTTTACGCATCGAAGATACCGAAGTAAAGCAGTTGCGGAACAAGTCCATTCGGATGTTGAAAGTCCGGTGGGACAATTGCGGCCGAGAGGAGCTCTCTTGGGAGAGAGAGCAAGCGATGCTTGTGGAGTACCCCGAGCTATTTCTCTCAGGTAATTTTTAACTGTAATTCCTGCTATTACTGTTTTTGAAATTTCGGGACGAAATTATTTTAAGGGGGGTGGAGTTGTAACACCCCAAAATTCATAGTTCAACGAATTAGGCGGAGAGGTGGTGCTGCGCTCGGAATAGGCTGGAAATTTCATAGCAGCTCTTCGCGCACGACCACTGTCCCTCTTCGCGCATGACCAGTGATCGTGCGCCAGCGATCGTGCGTTAATTCGCAAGAATTCAGAGTTCTGTTGCGGTAAGTGCGCACAATCACGGGAAGTGCTTGCGCACGACCACTGACCGTGCGCCGATGCTCGTGCGCCCTGTTTATTCTGCTCCGTGAATTTGAGCGGAGAAGAAGATCGGGTCGATCAAATCTATTGGAATCCGATCCGATGGCTAGGATTAGTTGCTGGAGGGTCTTAGGTCTTTGGAGAGGGGTTAATCCCTCATTAATCCAAGGCA
Organism: Dactylorhiza incarnata; assembly: GCA_033032865.1. Taxonomy (NCBI): domain Eukaryota; kingdom Viridiplantae; phylum Streptophyta; class Magnoliopsida; order Asparagales; family Orchidaceae; genus Dactylorhiza; species Dactylorhiza incarnata. The sequence continues at coordinate 278,816 of JAWHQI010000102.1, read as the reverse complement.
TTTCTCTCTCCAAGGTTAGAGAAAGAAGAAGGAGGCAAGGAAGAAGATGGAGAGATCCCGCCATTGACGGAGCTCCGAAGCTCCGTTTCGCGAGCCGTTTCCAGATCTGGAGAGTGCAGCCCGGTGCGGTCCTATCCCTCCGTGTAAAATCTCAGATCCATGGCTAAGAAGAATGCTCCTAGGGTAACGATTCTTCCTACTGATATTTGGACTTGTCATTTGTCCTCTCTTTTATTTCTCTATGCTTGCATAAGGAATCCCTTTCACCAAATGGGTGAAGTGTAGGATTTTCCTCAAGTTCTTCGGAACTCCGGGTCGATTGTGTCCGTCCCCGGCATATTGCATTTAGAAATCCGGTAGTCGTGCGGATTTAGGCATTTTGTGTGAAGCCTATTCGTGGCCGTGAGCCCGAATCGGTGATGCTTGATTTGCAACGTTGCATTTAGGTTAAACCTAGAATGCGTGCCAGAGAATGACTCCGTGAAATCATCTATAGTATTGCGGGATTTAAGCGTAGGCGTCTTGTGAAGATCCTAACGAAAGCCCCATGCTTTGAGATTGGATGAAGGCAAACCTTCACCACGAAATTAATTGCGGGGCAAATTGTACCTCCCTTGTTGAGTATTTGTGAAGCCTAGATCCTTGCGAAGGGGTTAGGTGCGTAGCTTATAAATTCTGTAGCACTTGAAAATGCTAAACCCTTACGGGCCGAGGTGAAGCTGTACCCGCGTCGTGCGATAGATCACGACGATTAGAGCACGAGCAAAGCTAAACCGAACCTGTTTCCATGCAGATCGGTAAGAGGTCCCTACCTCATGTAGTCGTGTGATCATGGGAGAGGTTGTGGAAGGTGATTTACCTAGATCGACCAAAAGCTCTTTTTCCCACCTAAGGCGATGGCCCTTACGGTGGAGTGTTTTGTGGAATTGATGTTGTTAGCCTCATATGGTTGTTTAGGCGGTTGTGGGGAACATTCGGGTGAACCCAACCAACATCATGTGCATACCTAGGTTCCCTCCTTTTTGATGCTCAACCTAGAAGATTGATTGTGCTTGAAACCTCACCTTGTGTAGTTGCACTTTCTTTATATTAGTACTTGTGCTAGTATGGCTTGCTTGCAGGGTAGAAGCTCCACAACCCCGGGAAAGGGGTGGGGTCATTATAATTTGGTCAGCTGTGCTGACCGTTACTTTGTTTGCCACCGCTTGGTGGAATGTTCTTATGCAGGTGCAGGTGAGCCTAGTGGGAAATAGCGGGCGGTGGCCCTTTAGCTGAGTTGGCCCTTGAAGGCCAGCCTCCCTTTTCTGCTTTCTCATGTATTGCCGGCCTGCGTGCCAAAGTATGTTCTGAGTTTTGTACATTGGTGAATGTAAGGCCTTAAGGCCGTAACTCTATTTTATGGTTTCATTCCTATGATAGTGGACAGTTCTAAATGAAATGTTAAATCATATTGCTTCCGCTAGTGTTTAGTATACTCTGTTGTAATTCTTTCTGTATATCTCCTTTTAACGCCTAGCTAGTGTGGTTAGTATAGCGTGGGGTCCCGGTCGGACCTACTGTTATATTATCTGTACTGGCAGGGTGTTACACCGGCTAACAGAGCTGTCCGCGCAAACCGCCAAGTCGCTGATGAGTCTAATATTTATAGTGTTTTATGGACTCATCCGGGCTATTTTTCATGCGCTTGCACTACACTTTTAGTCTTATTGCTTATATCTCATGTAGACACACTTTCACTATTAATGCTATGTTTTGGCCCTTTGTGGTGTGCAATTGCATGCTTTTATTGTTAGGGGTGAGCACATTGTTCTCCCCATTCTTTTTATGCTTTTATGCTTGTGTTGGAGGTGTATTCTCAGCTGTTTATTGTGCTATGCAGGTGGGGCAGATCTCCATTTTGCTCAAATCCCATTTCTGCATGAATCGCACGGTCGTTCATTTTCTTGACGCGCGATCGCTCCGACTATGCGTGCTTATCTATTGGCAAAATGGTGTTTTGCCACTGGTCGTGTGATTTGTTCACGCACGGGCAGTTCGCCCGTGCGCGAAGGAATCGCATGATCTATCTTTGTTGGCCTGATTTCGAGCTTTCCGGATTTGCTCGTGCGTTTTAACGTACGGTCAGCTTCAATCGTGCATGAGTAAATCGCATGGGCTCTTCTGGGTTATCTACCAAGCCTTCGGCTCTTATAATATTGCACGGTCTACGCACAGTCGTGCGTTCGACCATACGTGACCATATTTCTGAATGTTTTTGTATAAAAGTTGCAGACTTCGCCCCAGACCGGGGGATCGCAGAACCTCGTCGTTTTTCGCCATTTCCACCGCAGGGGGAGCTACAGCTTTGTTCCTCTTCCACCATCCATGAGGTATTTCCCCTAGTCCACTTCCATCATCTAAGTGCTTCAAAGAGAGGATTCCACCTCCATCTTCATCGCCAAGCAATAGTTCTTCGCATCAGACGTGACAAGATTATAGTTGACTGGAGAAGATGGGTCCATTGGGAGGAAGTGATAGACCTCCTCTACCTCGGATGATAATTGGAACCGAGCTAGGACGCCGATTGACAACCTGGTGATTCCCACCGAGAATTTACAACAAGCCTCCGGATTCAATTGTATCTCTTGCCTTTTTTCTCTAACTTGTGTATATGTAGATGAATGTAATCTTCATTATTTGATGATGTGGCACATGTAAACCTTGCTTTGTAGTGTTTATTTCATGTACATGTGAAATTTCTCTTTAGTTTATATGTATGTTTGAAGCGCACCGATTCCTCCCTCACTCCATTCCACTCCGCAAACCCTCCATTCCATTCTGCGTGCCTACTCTTCCACTTGCCAAGCTAAGCGGTGCTAATGGCCCGTATAACCCACTTCACTTCCGCTGGTGCGAACCATTCCATCCGCTTGCATTCTCATCCATCCGCCTAGCAAAGTAGTGCATAGCGGCCTACATAGTTTCCATCCGCCCAGCGAAGTAGTGCATAGCGGCCTGCATAGGAGTTGTTTAGTTTCTTCTCTTTATTTTCTTAATCCAAATCCCCTCTTCCGCAATCCATCGGACCTAAAGGACTTCAATCTCAAGTCCTTCCTCGATAGATAACTCCACCTTACTGTGTTCCTTCGAGATTGATACTTGGGGTAATTCACCCATTTTATATTACTTAAACGATCGGTACACTAATTTGTGCTGTAATCTTGCTACCGCTTATAGCGGTGTGCTAGATTCGTGCATCAGTCGCCAACCCGCAACTCAACACGCGGACTACCCATTATTCCAATGCTCACTCTATTAGCCCAAGCAAGGCCGCCTAACCGCAGTCACCTGGCCGCTTCTAACCGCGAACAAGATCCTGAAGAACTGAATAGAAAATAGTCCGGCAAAGGCAAACCGCCTACCCGCCACAGACTGATCCTTTATTGAAAGCTGAAATGAGCCAGAGATAAATGCCTTGTCGCTAACCGCGACCTCCTGCTGCTACCCGCCGCTGACTGCTAACAACTTATCCATTGCGGTCTCTTTTGATCAAATCAGAACCACAAGCAAGCCGCACGACCTACGAACACAGCAAAGGCAAAACTCAAACCGCGCGAATAAAAAGTTCTATCCGCACAACAACTCGCGTGCTCTCACTTACAGTTCTTGTCTACTTTCTTCGAGCCGGGGGGTCCTATTTATAGTAGAGGTACAGAGTGCGGTCACCGCCTACAACGATAGGATAATCGCCCATATCAACAACAATGGGTAGCAAACAACCTGCACACCTTGCTGAGATAACCCTGCCGAACAGTTCGCCGACTCTGTGACAAGCCACGCAGACAACCCACAGAATCCCAACAACAACAACAGTAAAACATGCTAGACCGCGAGCAGAGAACCGGCCAGAGCTCCAACACCAAGTGGTAACTGCGTACACTATCCGCCCGGTTACAACCAGAGAGCTGACCCCAGATAGCCGAAAGATCAAGGCCACCTGTGACTAGCTATTCGCCAGTCCACTGTGGTAAGACAACCCGCGCGGTCTTCATAGCAGACCGCCCGACCTCCATAGTTTACAAGACCACCCAGTCTGATGCCCATACCGCCCGACCTCCACGTACACTTCAATTTTCAACACTCCCCCTTGAAGTGGGAAGTGGAAGTCAGCCTAAGCATTGTGAAGATGTCAGCGATATTGTCCTCACTCCGCACATGCTCAATCATTAGAGATCCCTCCAGCACCTTCTCCCGAATGAATTGATGCTCGATCTCGACGTGCTTGGTCCGTATGTGACAGACTGGATTATTAACCCGTTTGAGAGCACTTTCGTCGTCACCACATAGCAGAGTAGGACCTCGTACCTCCTTATGGATGTCCTCCACCAATCTCCTAAGCCAGATGCCTTCTTGAGCTGCCAAGGCGGAAGCCTTGTACTCTGCTTCAGTGGTAGAGATGGACACTGAATCCTGCTTCTTGCTGCATCATGAAATAGGCACCGATCCGCATAAGAAAACATAAACAGACAACGACTTTCGATCATTTGAGTCTCCCCTATAATCGGCATCCATGTATCCATGCAAACAAAAGCCCGTGTCGCTCCTGTAATGCCCCAATTTTTTCGTTAATTATTTTGCGTAGCCGCTGTGATGTAATTTTGGTGTAAGGGCGTTACGTCAGCTCGTCAGGTTTAGTTTTGGGCCTTAGCTTAGTAAAAGTAGGTAATTTAGATCGAGCGTGTAAGATTTCGCGTCGTTTCGAGTTATGGGAGATTTTTTGTGTAATTTCTGCATTTTACTCTGCATGAAATTCTTAGTCTGCGTTCGACGAACGACAGTCTAGCTGCGTTCGACGACTGCAGGCTAGCTGCGTTCGACGAACTGCAGGCTAGCTGCGTTCGACGAACTGCAGGCTAGCTGCGTTCGACGAACTGCAGGCTAGCTGCGTTCGAGGAACGACAGGCTTGCTGCGTTCGACGAACGGCAGGCTAGCTGCGTTCGACGAACGGCGGGCTAGCTGCGTTCGACAAACTCGCATTGTATCTGCGTTCGACGAACTGGCATTGCTGCGTTCGACGAACTCGCGGTGTAGCTACGTTCGACGAACTCTTTCTTGAGTTCGACGAATGTCAAGAGTTCTGTTGGTTTTGTTCTGCGTTCGACGAACTCCTTGTGTTCGACGAACGTCAAGGAGCTGAGTTCGACGAATTCCTGGAGGCTTAATATATATACATTAAGCTTAGGTTTTTTTTCTTTTCATCTCCTTCCCCTTTCGGCCGACCTAGAGTTCTGTCGGGCGAGAGAGCGAGAGCAGCGTGCGTGGAGCTTCCGGCCGGCGATTCGAGGGCTATAGTAGTCAGAATCTCGTTTGGAGAGTAGATTTGGAAAGCTCTCGGCGGAGATCTTCGAGTTTGCAAGGTTTAAGGCAAGTGGCTTCTCCTTCCTCTCTCTTGTTTCTTAAATCCTTGTTTTTCTCTCATTGTGAATCCTTGTTGTGTTGAACGGCTCGTGTCTTTGAGAGGTGGTATGATATTTTATTTAACCTTGATTTTCCCTCGAAATGTCTGGAGTTTCCCTGGAGAACCTGTAGTTGCCTAGATAATTGTCCTGCTGTTTGAAACTTCTCGAGAAATGCTTGTCCTCACCCTCCCAATTTATCGAGCAAGGCATCTTACTTCTTGAGAAATTTCAGTGTTGCTTGCTCTAATCCCTCGAGAAATCTTTTGGTCCCTGCTTTTAATTTCTCGAGAAATCTCAGACCCTGCTTTAATTACTCGAGAAATCCCTGTCCCTGCCTTTAATTTCTCGAGAAATCTCAGACCCTGCTTTACTCTCTCGAGAAATCCTTGATCCCTGCCTCCTAAATTCTCGAGAAATCATAGTCCCGCTGGGGATTTCTCGAGAAATGATGTCCCTGCCCTTGGACCTCTCTAGTGTTGTAGCATGGGTTTCGCACTCTTCCGGTTTGATAATAACAAAGTCCCGTATGTATTTGATTCTATTTTTATTAATGGTGTGCAGGTAACAGGTATGAGATGTTCACAATTCTGCTGGAGCTCAATTTGAGAGTATGAAATTTTCACTGTCGGAATTTTCCGACAGCTGATGTCGCCCAGGCGACAGCAGAGAAGTTACAACAACTTCCCCCACAGCAACACGACGAGCGGCAGTTTTGCGCTGTCGGAAATCCGACAGCGAAGTCGCCCAGGCGACAGCTCGGAGGTTACAGCAACTGCCCGCACGACAGCACTACGAGCGGTAGTTTTGCGCTGTCGGAAATCCGACATCGATGTCGCCCAGGCGACAGCTCGGAGGTTACAACAACTGCCCGCACGACAGCACTACTAGCGGCAGTTTAGCGATGTCGGAAATTCCGACATCCGATGTCGCCCAGGCGACAACGAATTTCTATATATTGGCTCCTTTTGTTCGTGCATTCCAAGCATTGATAATTTCAAGTCCCTCCCTGAGTGCATACGAACCAGAGAGCTCCAGAACCTCATCAACTCCCATTTGTGCTTAGAAGGTTTGAGATTGATGATGAGATCGGGCGCGCTTCTTCATCAACGATCATCTCGAGGCTTCAACCTTCCTTTCAGAGATCTGAATTTCTAGGGAGTTGTTCTTTTCATATTGTATTTTCATTTATATACATTTCATTTTGTATTGGTAGGGAAATCGTCTCCTTGTGCGTGACGTCTAAGTCCTTGCGTGGCTTAGGGGAAAATCGCTTCCTTGTGTGGAGCGTCCAAGTCCTTGCGTGGCTTGGTGGGAAATCGTGGCCTTGCGTGCTATGTCTAGATCTTGGGAAGATCTAGAGGATAGGCTTGGGCTTGGTCTAGAGAGAGACAAGTGATAGCCTTCCAATCCTTGGGAGAAGGATTGGTAAACACAAATTGTAAAAGGGTTATTATCATATTTGTGCCTTGATCTTAAGCATTGTTAAGATCATATTATTTGTATGTGATTTTCATAATTATAAAGTTATGACTTTTTCTTTAATTGCAAATATGGTTGTTTAATCTTTAACTTAGAAATATGTGTTTGAATTTATTCTAAAAATTACATTAGTTTGAAATTTTTATAAGTAACTTTTAGAAAAGTAAAAGTTGTTTTAAAATTCTTAAGTAAAAATCATATTATCTAAAAGGCCCTTATTCACCCCCCTTTAAGGGCGCCTCAAGATCCAACACGTGGTATCAGAGCCAGGTTACTCCAAAACAGTTTTACCACCGGGAGTAATGGCGCACAACAACGATCACGCGTTCGTTGAGGGGCAAGGAATTAGTAGGCCACCACTTTTTACGGGCACGGACTATAACTATTGGAAAACCCGAATGCGGTGTTTTCTAATAGCTCTCGACATGGAAGTTTGGAATTTGGTCGAGATGAGTTATTCTTCCCCAACAATTGTTGTAGGAGATGTAACTATGGTCAAACCCAAAGACAAGTGGGATGACAATGATAAATTAAGATGTAAAAACAATGCAAAAGCCATGAATGCTTTATTTTGCGCACTAGATCGCACTGAATTTAATAGAGTTTGTGCTTGTGATACTGCATATGAAATTTGGAATCTTTTAGAAATCACTCATGAAGGTACTTCGCAGGTAAAGGATTCAAAGCTATTTCAACTGGAGTCAGAATTCGAAAGATTCAAAATGGAGGTGGATGAAGAAATTGATACAATGTACACACGATTTACTAAAATCGTGAACGATTCAAAGGTGTTGGGTAAGGTTTTCTCCAATGGAGATTTAGTGAGGAAAATATTAAGATCACTTCCCCCGAAGTTCAATCCTAAAGTGACTGCAATTTCTGAGTCACATGATCTTAAGACCTTACAATTGGAGAGTCTCATTGGGAATCTAAAAACCCATGAAGTGGAGTTGAAGATTCGAAGCCAAGAGTACAATTTGGAGCCCAAAAAGAAAAACTTGGCGTTGAAATCTAAAAAGGAAGTTAAAACTGAATCTGAAGAAAGTGAGGAAGATGAGGAAGCACTGTTTGTGAGGAACTTTAAGAAGTTTATGAGAAATCCGGAGAGGAGAAATTCATTTAATAGATTTTTCAAAAAGAACGATTTTGCCTACCAAAAAGGAAAAGGAAAAATGGAGAATGAAGAGGAGCGTCCGCTACCGGAGTGCTACCATTGCAAGAAGATTGGTCATATCAGAAGCAAGTGCCCAAAGTATCTGAAAGAGCAAAAAGCAAAGAGGCACGATAAAAGTTACAAGAAGAAAGTGTTAAAGGCAAAGACTTGGGATGATTCTTCGTCTGGTGAAGAAAGTGATTCCTCAACACAGGAGGAAGAGGATGCAAATGTCTGCTTGATGGGGAAAGAAAATGCGTCATCTGACGACGATTGCAGTGTCCAAACCGACACTGAGGTAACTCCTCCATCTTATGAAGATTTATATTCTGAATTTATGAAAACTTGCAAATTTTTGGATAAAAGCCTAAAACAAATTGATTTTTTAAAATCTGAAAACAAAGTTCTTTTGAAAGTAAATAAAAAGTTATCAAATGATTTGAAATCTATTGGGAACGAGAAGGAAATTTGTCAAGAGTGTGATCACTCTTCGACAAGGATAAAAGAACTTGAAAACACTATTTCTAAGTCCGATCAAAAAATTGATCAACTTCTAAAAGAGAAAAAGGATTTAGAAAAAGTTGTTAAAATCTCTCATTCTCAATTAGAGAGTTATAAGAAAAGTGTTGCAAATAGATGTGGCATGATAGTAAAAGAAAATTCAATTTTAAAGTCCAAAGTAAATGAGTTGAACATGGCAATTGGAAAATTTGGTGTTGGAAAAAAATCTCTGGATATGCTTTTAGCCAACCAATGCCATGGGACAGCAAAATTTGGGCTAGGATACGTTTCTGGAAGCTCTGGAAGCTGTCAGAAATTTCCGACAGCTGCTGTCGGAACCAGCGACAGCTCCAGGTTCAGAAAACCTGTTTTTCAAAATGAAAATTTTTCTAAGTCCACACATAAAGATGTTTCCACCAGCAAGAGTCCAGAGAAACCATTGAAAAATGGTTCCTCACCATTCATTGTGTGTGACAAATGTCATCGATTTGGTCACATCTCGGGCTCATGTTGGAAGAAAGGAAAAGTTATGTTAAACAAATCTGGGTACCTAAGGCGTCCACCTATACAATGGGATTGACCACTTGGGTAACCAGATCTTTTCTCTCATCATCTTTTTAGGTGTGCGTGCAGGCTAGGAACAAGGAAGACGTGTGGTATTTGGACTCTGGATGTTCAAAACACATGACGGGAGATAAATCAAAGTTCCTTAGCCTGGAGATGAAGAAAGGTGGAACAGTGACATTTGGAGATAATGGTAAGGGTAAAGTCAAAGGCATTGGAGTAGTAGGTAACGAAGAATTTAAAATTTCAAATGTTTTATATGTTAAAGGTTTGAAACATAATTTAATTTCTATTAGTCAACTATGTGATAAAAATCTAAATATTCTATTTGACTCTAGCTCAAACCTTTGCAAAATTATTGATTCTAAAACAAATAAAATCGTACTTACTGCACCAAGAATAAACAATGTCTATACAATCACTTTTCATGATTTATCTCATTCTACACTTAAATGTTTTATTTCAAAGAATGATGAACTTGAATTATGGCATAGGAGACTAGGACATTCTAGTGCCAAACGCATAGTAAAGCTTTCTAAAAATAAAATTATAAAAGGTTTGCCAAATTTGAATGGAAAGCTTTCTTCATTATGTTCACCATGCCAAAAAGGAAAGTTTACAAAATCATCTTTTAAAAGCAAAAATGTTATTTCTACTACTAGACCTTTACATTTATTACATATGGACTTGTTTGGTCAAATTTTTACACAAAGTCTAGGAGGTAGAAAATATACGTTTGTTATTATTGATGATTATTCTAGATTTTGTTGGACATTGTTTATAAATTCAAAATCTGATGCTTTTGATGAATTTGTAAAACTAATTTCACGTATTCAAAATGAACTTGATTTAAAAGTAAAATGCATTAGATCAAATCATGGAGGAGAATTTGATAATGAAAAATTTATTTCATATTGTAATGAATTTGGGATAAAACACGAATTTTCCGCTCCTCGCACACCACAACAAAATGGTGTAGTGGAGAGGAAAAATAGAACACTTCAAGAATTATGACGTACTATGCTTTGTGAATTTAAATTGCCAAAATATTTTTGGGCCGAAGCAGTCAGTACTGCATGCTATATTATTAATCGTGTCATGATTCATCCTACATTACAATTAACTCCTTATGAAATTTATTTTCAAAGAAAACCAAATGTATCTTACTTTAAAGTTTTTGGTTGTAAATGCTTCATTTTGAATACAAAAGATAACTTATGCAAATTTGATGAAAAATGTGATGAAGGAATTTTCATTGGTTATTCTTCAACTAGCAAGGCCTATAGAGTTTATAATAAACGTACTAAAGTGGTTGAAGAATCTATTCATGTAAAATTTGATGAAAACATTTCTTGTGTAGAAAATACTAAAGTTGCAGGTAATGAGAAAAATGAAGAAGATGTGGAACAAAATCTGAAGAAAAATGATGATGATAATGATGAAGAAAAAGTAGAGAAAGAAGATGAAAAAGATGGTGAAGAAGAAGAAGAACAAGGATATGTACCTCCAACCGAGCTAAGGTTCTCAAAAGATCATCCGCAAGAACTTGTTATTGGAGAACCATTAAATGGGGTACGCACACGTTCTAGTTTACATGAAAGTTTTTCAAATTTATGTTTTGTCTCAAATATAGAACCAAAAGTTGTTGCCACCGCTTTAAATGATGAATCTTGGTTTCTAGCTATGAATGAAGAACTTAACCAATTTGAAAGAAATAAAGTTTGGATTCTTGTAGATAGACCTAGTGATCATCCTATAGTAGGAGTCAAATGGATTTTCAAAAACAAATTAGATAGTGACTCTAGGGTCACTAGAAACAAAGCTAGGCTTGTAGCGAAAGGATATAATCAAAATGAAGGGGTAGATTTTGATGAAACATTTGCACCCGTAGCACGATTGGAAGCAGTTAGAATTTTTGTTGCATTTGCTAGTCATAAAAGGTTTAAATTATTGCAAATGGATATTAAAACTGCATTTTTAAACGGGTTGATTAAAGAAGAAGTTTATGTTGAACAACCCCCAGGATTTATAAATGAAAAATTTCTTAATCGCGTATATAGATTGCTAAAAGTTTTGTATGGTTTAAAACAAGCACCACGAGCATGGTATGATAGATTGACTATATATTTATTACAAAATGGTTTTAAAATGGGTGGTGTTGATTGTACACTCTTCATTAAGCAAGTAAATGATGATTTAATTGTTTTACAAATTTATGTTGATGATATTATTTTAGGAGCCACTAATGAAGAGTTGTGTAATTATGTTGTTAAAATGATGGAAAGTGAATTTGAGATGAGTATGGTAGGAGAATTAAAATATTTCTTAGGATTTCAAATTGTTCAAAAACATGATGGAGTTTTTATTAACCAATCAAAATATATTCATGATGTTTTAAAACGATTTGGATTTGAAAATCTCAAACAAGCAAATACTCCTATGAGTGTATCTTTAAAATTAGGAAAAGATGAAAATGGAATATCAATAAATCAAACTTTATGTAGAGGCATGATAGGTTCACTTTTATATTTAACTGCTTCTAGACTGGATATTATGTTTTTAGTTTGTTTATGTGCTAGATTTCAAGCCGATCCCAAAGAATCACATTTAAAAGCGGTAAAAAGAATTTTTAGATATTTAATTGGCACATCTAAACATGGTTTATGGTATCCTCATAGCGATGATTTTACTCTTTTTGGCTACTCTGATTCTGATTATGCCGGTTGTTCACTAGATAGGAAAAGCACTAGTGGCACTTGTCACTTTTTAGGCCCTTCACTCATTTAATGGTCGAGTAGGAAACAAAATTCTGTTGCCCTCTCAACCATCGAGGCCGAATACATCGCACTTGGTAGTTGTTGTGCACAAGCTCTTTGGATGAAACAAACTTTAAAAGACTTTAATATTAAACAACAAACTATTGAATTATGGTGTGATAATAAAAATGCAATTGATTTAACATACAACCCGGTCCATCATTCAAGGTCTAAGCATATTGATGTGAGACATCATTTTATTAGAGATCATATTAAAAATAACCACATAAAAATTTCATTTATAGGCACGGATAATCAACTAGCGGATATATTCACTAAACCGTTATCGGATTCCTATTTTTCTATGCTTAAGCTAGAATTGGGAATCCTAGACATTTCACAATGATTATATCACTACTTATGACCTATAAAAAAAATTATCTATCACAAAACCTATACATTTTAAAAAAAGGAAGACTAAATTTTAAATCAAACAATAGAATTTGAATTACTTAAGAAAAAATTCACACATAATTAATATTACATAAAATTGTTTCACAAAAAATAGTAGAAATCAACATAGGATCAAGTTCAGATAACAAAAAATGAAATCTTGGCAAATTCACAGTCGCCCAGGCGACAGTGACTGTCGGAAATGTCCGACAGCTCCCAATTTGCTTAATCTTCAGTTCTTGGACCCTTTGATGCTTTCCAATAGTTATATGTCATTATTAATGCAACAACTCATGAATTGATGCCAAACCATGTGCTTTTTATTTTTTTTAAAAAAACGGCTATTACATGATTATATGATTTCATTTCCAATCTATCATCGTGTTGACACTCCTACTAAGTCGTTTAGACTATTGGAAATTGTTTTCGCATGCCTCTAAGTATGAGAAATTGTTTATATATAATAATGAACTATCACGTTCACTTCTTTGATCCATACATATGTCTTTCTATTTAATATATACATGAATCATATTTGCTCTAACATAATACAATGGCACTTCATAAATACTACTTTCAACCTTGATTTGTTAGCACAACAAAATATACACCATCTTTTGCGATTCAAGTGAATTCGGAGATCCTTGGTCAATTAAAAAATTATAAATATCTCGAAATTAAAATATCACAAAATATGTGATCACAAAAAAAAGGAGTTTAAATTAAAGACAAGGATACTCCACCAAGCACTACTTACCCTCCTGATAAGTCTTAATAAGCATTGTGAGGTTAAGCACCTTGGAAAGAATTGTAAAGTGTCTTGTGCAAAAGAAAAATGGTATTCTATTCTTATTATGCTATCTCTTCAAGGTCAAAGTTTTCTTTATATGCTTATATTATGTTCTCTATTCCAATGATCATGTACATTAAATACCTTAATATGTTTGATCTAAGTATCACTTGTACACATCATTAAGTTATATAAACATTCATCTCATGAGAATTGGACCGAAAATATTCCAAATTTCTATACACAATTGTGTCTTTCCATGATACTTTAAAATGACCTTAATCATGTTTAAGTTATTTTATTTTATTACTTCATATGGCTATACCGCCTATTCATGAGTTTATTCAATACTATGACATATTACTATTACTTCAAGAACTTCAATCATTTTCCCAACAAGTGCTTCCGCTTACTCTTATTTTCTCCATCCTATCTCTTCCTTTAAGAACTACTCATTCATTTCATATTACCTTTTGCTAATACCAAAAGGGGGAGAATTATAAGTATATTCAAGAAATCAAAGAACTATTACACCTAAATAGTCAACCTAAACAATACATCATTTCAATTTACTATAACATTTAGGGGGAGCATTCATTTAGGTGGAGCATTCATCTAGGGGGAGATTACTTTTAAGAGGAATATATCATGTTATTTTTGTGCACACACCATAAGTTAAAATCAATAACCTAAATAGACATGATTTCTTTTTATACGGATTTGATATTATCAAAAGGTGGAGATTGTTGGAGCATGCGTTTCACACTCTTCCGGTTTGATAATAACAAAGTCCCGTTTGTATTTGATTCTATTTTTATTAATGGTGTGCAGGTAACAGGTATGAGATGTTCACAATTCTGCTGGAGCTCAATTTGAGAGTATGAAATTTTCACTATCGGAATTTTCCAACAGCTGATGTCGCCCAGGCGACAGCAGAGAAGTTACAACAACTCCCCCCACAGCAACACGACGAGCGGCAGTTTTGCGCTGTCGGAAATCCGACAGCGATGTCGCCCAGGCGACAGCTCGGAGCTTACAGCAACTGCCCGCACGACAGCACTACGAGTGGCAGTTTTGCGCTGTCGGAAATCCGATATCGATGTCGCCCAGGCGACAGCTCGGAGGTTACAACAACTGCCCGCACGACAGCACTACTAGCGGTAGTTTAGCGCTGTCGAAAATTCCGACAGCCGATGTCGCCCAGGCGACAGCGAATTTCTATATATTGGCTCCTTTTGTTCGTGCATTCCAAGCATTAATAATTTCAAGTCCCTCCCTGAGTGCATACGAACCAGAGAGCTCCAGAACCTCATCAACTCCCATTTGTGCTTAGAAGGTTTGAGATTGAAGACGAGATCGGGAGCGCTTCTTCATCAACGATCATCTCGAGGCTTCAACCTTCCTTTCAGATATCTGAATTTCTAGGGAGTTGTTTGATAGTGCATTATTTATAGTTATTTTTATATAGTATTTTAGTAGTAATTAATTAGTTTTTAAATAATTTTAATTTAATATATATCTAATTTGCTTTGTTTTATATTTTCAGGAACTTTGGGGCTGCTAATAGCAATTTCAAGCACATAGCCGTGTTCAGGGGAAATTCTAGAGCATTTCTGCAAAAACCCTCATTACACGCCCCAGGTCACGGGCGTGACCTAGGGGCGTGACCATGGCCACGGCCGTGTTTCGCTTTCAGCTCACAGAACTCGCTGCCACGTCGGATTAAAGTTACACGCCCCAGGTCACGGGCGTGACCGGGGGCGTGACCTTCAAGTCACGGGCGTGACTCGCCCAACAAGCATTCAATTCAAGCAGTTTCTGCCGCCGAGCCGTTCCAGCTTACACGCCCTTGGTCACGGGCGTGACCGAGGTCGTGCCCTCTCCCTCAACTGCCGAATTAACTGCAGATCGCGCTGTTTCCCGCCGTTTCCTGACTCGGTCAAGACACGCCCTAGGTCACGGGCGTGACCTAGGCCGTGACCCGTCGAGATGATCAATTTTGGCGGTTTTTCTTCCCCAACGTTCCCGGGCTTTCAAGACGCAGTTACGCAGCTTACACGCCCTTGGTCACGGGCGTGACCAAGGGCGTGACTCAGCAATTTTCTGCCTATAAAAGCCAGCTGCTGCCAAAGTGATGGGCATCCAGTCCATGCTTTGATTGGATCATTTCTATTATAGTTTTCCTGCATTTTTAGTGTAACTTTATTTTATGTCTTGTCCTTTTATTTCCTAGTTTAGATTTACTTTCCTATCAATTGTAATTCTTCTTCCTTAGTTATAAAATGTTCTTTTTCATTAATCATGAGTAGCTAATTTTGTAGCATTTGATCGGATTTATTCCTAAGCTTTTATATTTCATAATCTTTTATTCATTGTTTGGATTTGGAAAACTAAGATTTACCGTTGATTTGCAATTTTTGGTTTCATATTTCTAGGGTATGATAATCAAGTTTGATCCATATTTTAGTGTATCGAGAGATCCGTAAATACGGTAGATCGCTCA
The DNA here is from genome assembly GCA_033032865.1 of Dactylorhiza incarnata. Classification (NCBI taxonomy): domain Eukaryota; kingdom Viridiplantae; phylum Streptophyta; class Magnoliopsida; order Asparagales; family Orchidaceae; genus Dactylorhiza; species Dactylorhiza incarnata. Next base: position 263,178 of record JAWHQI010000102.1, on the reverse strand, counting down.
TCGGTAGAAAGAATTGTATGCATTCCTCGAGAGAGGGTGACGCAAATCTTCCGGATTGGAGTCAAATCCAATAGTGGGGCTCACAGCATAAAGCAAGCTTAGGGGGTTCGACTGGCCGAGGGGTCTTAATCGATCAACCTAAGGTTAGGTGGTAGTTCTCTCGAGAGAGGCTCTATCATATTTTGGGAACCTCCACGGTCAAGTTTGTCTAAATCGATTTCTTTCGAATTCTAGATTTACGAAATATTTTACTTTAGAAGGATTCCCGATCAAATGTTTCTCTTTAGTTAATTATTTTCAAAACTTCATATTACTTCCGATAAAATAATATTAATTTGCGTGAGTAGAAGTAGTCAACAAACCCGTGGAATACGACACTTGATATTTATTTGTTTTGAATATCCTATGCTATTGACGATAGGTGCTCTTGCCTATAGTTCGTAGAATTTGGAGAAAATTATATTTATATCCTAAATTTTAGCTATCAAGTTTTTGGCGCCGTTGCCGGGGACTATTTTTGTTGATATTTTGAAAGCGTGAATTTTATTACTTTTATCATTCTCTTTCTCCACCCCCATTTCTCTTTTTTGTTTTTTCTTTTAAAATTCGCTTCTATTAGGTAACGGTTGTTTAATTTTCTTTTTTTCAAAAAATTATGATGTTGTCGCAATTGGCCGCCAAAGTTGCCGAGCTTCAAAATAAAGTTGATCTTTTGGAAGCCGCGCGAATGCGCCAAATTATTTGTCATTTTTGTGGGCATCATCATTCTAGTGAGGAATGCTATTTTTCATTTCAACATTTTTCTAATGAAAATCGAATTAATTTTTCTAATGAAAATTATAGTTTTTATAATGAAAATTATAATTTTTATGATGAAAATAATTTTTCTTTAAATAATGATTTGAGTGAATCTCCTTCTTACTCTGATGTTGATTATTCATGGTGGCAAGGTAACCCGGATAGTTTTCAGTGCGAAGAAAGAAATTCCTTCAATTTTGATTTGCATAACTCGCCTTTTCCACAGATTTGTTCTTCTTCTGATCTTGAAATTTTTCCGAATGTTATTTCTCCCACTTTAAATGTTTATTCTCCAGATCAAGAAGAACAATTGTACCAAGAATTTCGCAAAGTCATGGAGACACCGGACGAATTAGAAAATGAAAATTTTTCTTCTTCTCCTTCGCCCGCCCTTTCTTCTCTTTTTCATGAAATTATTATTCATGAAGAAATTGTGTCTCATGAATGTTCTCCACTTGGTATTGATTCTTTAAATCATAATTTTATTTTTGAAAATAAACAACCGGAGCTTAATCATGTGTTTTCGCAAGCGCCTCCTCCTTGCGGAAAATTTTCTGACTCGCTTACTCTTGATTCTTTTTATACTAATAATTTTCTTGTAGAGGATGAGCCGTTGCAACCAAACGTCTTCACCGATCCATTTGCCGCTCATCTCCAACATTCCAAATTACCTAAGGTATGTATAGGTAATTTGGATTCACAATTTCACGCTAACGGACAACGGAAGAATCAAGAGTATAGCGGAGGAGTAGCCGGGCGACCGATTTCGGCACATTCACCTAAGCGTGAATTAAGGGAGTTGCCTGTGCATTTTAAATTTTATTTTCCATTTTCCTAACAATAACCGTCTAGCTTAAAGACGGGAAAAAGAAAAGCGCTCTTGGGAGACACCCCTTGTTTATCTTTTCCTTTCTTTTTTTTTTTTTATGCATTTTTTCTTTTTATTGTTTTCTCTCTTACTTAGTTTTTTTTTTTAACATTGAGGACAATGTTTCCCTCTAGTCTGGGGGAATATTGGCTTTCATGTTTTTTTTAAAAGCAATTTCAAAAAAAAAACATGTAAGAATTTGAGTTAATTTTTGTCTTTAGTACCCCATGACTATGTCTTTTCTTGTTTTTAATCAATTATATACTTGCTTAGTTAGAATAAATTTCTCTAATTTTCATTTTGCCTATGTTTCACGAGTAATATGTTGACTCATGCAGTGTTTCTAATTAAGGTAGCATATTATTTTTGAAAAACTTTCTTGAATATTTGCACTTTTTCATAGCTATCTTTTTGTATTTTTCACTTTTATAAAATCTAACATCCCTTATTTTTTCTTTTTGTAAAAAATCTTTGTAATGTTGATTAGTGTTGAGTGTAGTAGATGCGAACCGATCTAGACGCTTGTTATTTTCATTTTCATGAAAAGTCAATTCTCTTTATTTTCTATCTAGAATTTGCTTCTCTTGAATTTTTCAATACTTTGCTAAAATAGACTTAGAAGCATGAATATGATCAAGGCATTTTATTGAATAGATTGAGCCTTTGTATTCCAAACCTTAAAAGTTAAATCATTGTTAGCCACCTTGTGCCTTTTCCCTTCCTTTTGGTAGCTCCACTTATTTTTCACCAAAGCCAAATAGCCTACCTATGTTGCACACAAAATTATTTTGAGCTTTATATGTTGCTAGTGTGTACTATATTTTGTGAAGATGGTGGAAGTTACAATTATCTCACGATGGCTACAAAAGAAGGAAATGAATAGCAAAAAGCAAAAAAAAAAAATTGATGAAAAAATTGATGAAAAAATATTTGAAAAATTATGTGAAAAAAGATTATGAAAAAAAAAGCTATTTTTGATCCCAATTTTATATATCAAAAATAATTTGGGGTATCAAAAATTATTTTTAGCAACATCATTTCATGCAAAGCTCTCCCTTATGTTTAAGTGTGCTTGAACCCTTCATGTTTATCTTTTGATTTCCGCACCTTTAAACCCAAGCCAAAACGTTACGCCTAATGAAAGTCCTTTTGATTCATGCTTCTTAGGTTTATTTTTAGTACGGTAGCGAGAAAGTAAATTGGGTAAATTTTTTAGGTAAGAGTATGGATTTTTGACTTGAATTGATATGATTATAAAATATCTCTAAGATTTTAGTAGCAATTCAATGCACTTTTCATTCGTCATATTACTCAGTTTTTACTTTTGCTAAAATATGGGATGATTTATTTTATGCTAGTGGAATTTATAAAATTATTTGCTAAGATTAAGTAATAATTTTCAGTTTGTTTTTCATAGTTTTCCTACCTTTAATTTCGCATCGTACTCGTGTACGGCATAGCCAAATTGATTGATTAGTTTATTTTATTTTTGCTAGCTCGTATGTGTTTGCTTGGGGACAAGCAAAATACTTAGTCTGGGGGTATTTGATAGTGCATTATTTATAGTTATTTTTATATAGTATTTTAGTAGTAATTAATTAGTTTTTATATAATTTTAATTTAATATATATCTAATTTGCTTTGTTTTATATTTTCAGGAACTTTGGGGCTGCTAATAGCAATTTCAAGCACATAGCCGTGTTCAGGGGAAATTCTAGAGCATTTCTGCAAAAACCCTCATTACACGCCCCAGGTCACGGGCGTGACCTAGGGGCGTGACCATGGCCACGGCCGTGTTTCGCTTTCAGCTCACAGAACTCGCTGCCACGTCGGATTAAAGTTACACGCCCCAGGTCACGGGCGTGACCGGGGGCGTGACCTTCAAGTCACGGGCGTGACTCGCCCAACAAGCATTCAATTCAAGCAGTTTCTGCCGCCGAGCCGTTCCAGCTTACACGCCCTTGGTCACGGGCGTGACCGAGGTCGTGCCCTCTCCCTCAACTGCCGAATTAACTGCAGATCGCGCCGTTTCCCGCCGTTTCCTGACTCGGTCAAGACACGCCCTAGGTCACGGGCGTGACCTAGGCCGTGACCCGTCGAGATGATCAATTTTGGCGGTTTTTCTTCCCCAACGTTCCCGGGCTTTCAAGACGCAGTTACGCAGCTTACACGCCCTTGGTCACGGGCGTGACCAAGGGCGTGACTCAGCAATTTTCTGCCTATAAAAGCCAGCTGCTGCCAAAGTGATGGGCATCCAGTCCATGCTTTGATTGGATCATTTCTATTATAGTTTTCCTGCATTTTTAGTGTAACTTTATTTTATGTCTTGTCCTTTTATTTCCTAGTTTAGATTTACTTTCCTATCAATTGTAATTCTTCTTCCTTAGTTATAAAATGTTCTTTTTCATTAATCATGAGTAGCTAATTTTGTAGCATTTGATCGGATTTATTCCTAAGCTTTTATATTTCATAATCTTTTATTCATTGTTTGGATTTGGAAAACTAAGATTTACCGTTGATTTGCAATTTTTGGTTTCATATTTCTAGGGTATGATAATCAAGTTTGATCCATATTTTAGTGTATCGAGAGATCCGTAAATACGGTAGATCGCTCATCGGTAGAAAGAATTGTATGCATTCCTCGAGAGAGGGTGACGCAAATCTTCCGGATTGGAGTCAAATCCAATAGTGGGGCTCACAGCATAAAGCAAGCTTAGGGGGTTCGACTGGCCGAGGGGTCTTAATCGATCAACCTAAGGTTAGGTGGTAGTTCTCTCGAGAGAGGCTCTATCATATTTTGGGAACCTCCACGGTCAAGTTTGTCTAAATCGATTTCTTTCGAATTCTAGATTTACGAAATATTTTACTTTAGAAGGATTCCCGATCAAATGTTTCTCTTTAGTTAATTATTTTCAAAACTTCATATTACTTCCGATAAAATAATATTAATTTGCGTGAGTAGAAGTAGTCAACAAACCCGTGGAATACGACACTTGATATTTATTTGTTTTGAATATCCTATGCTATTGACGATAGGTGCTCTTGCCTATAGTTCGTAGAATTTGGAGAAAATTATATTTATATCCTAAATTTTAGCTATCATTGTTCTTTTCATATTGTATTTTCATTTATATACATTTCATTTTATATTGGTAGGGAAATCGTCTCCTTGTGGGTGACGTCTAAGTCCTTGCGTGGCTTAGGGGAAAATCGCTTCCTTGTGTGGAGCGTCCAAGTCCTTGCGTGGCTTGGTGGGAAATCGTGGCCTTCTGTGCTACGTTTACATCTTGGGAAGATCTAGAGGATAGGATTGGGCTTGGTCTAGAGAGAGACAAGTGATAGCCTTCCAATCCTTGGGAGAAGGATTGGTAAACACAAATTGTAAAAGGGTTATTATCATATTTGTGCCTTGATCTTAAGCATTGTTAAGATCATATTATTTGTATGTGATTTTCATAATTATAAAGTTATGACTTTTTCTTTAATTGCAAATATGGTTGTTTAATTTTTAACTTAGAAATTTGTGTTTGAATTTATTCTAAAAATTACATTAGTTTGAAATTTTTATAAGTAACTTTTAGAAAAGTAAAAGTTATTTTAAAATTCTTAAGTAAAAATCATATTATCTAAAAGGCCCTTATTCACCCCCCCCCCCTCTAAGGGCGCCTCAAGATCCAACATCTAGAACCTCTTGTTCTTTGTCTTTGACTTCTCATGAAACCCTTGTATTTTGACCATTGGGTTCTCAAGAATTGCTCTCTACTTCTTGGTACTTGAGTTATGTGTCCGATTACTTCTCCTCTTTGAAACCTCGTACCCGTTGTGGTTAAATAATTTATGTCTTCTCTTATGCATCGTCTTATGCAGTGTTTACTCCATTTATGACCCTATCCTTAGGGTATCCTGGTGAGTGTTTTCTCAGGCTTCGTCCCATGCCATAATTAAAGAAATTAATTAATAAGATCATTGCCTTTGTCCTTGCACGGTGGGTCGTGTTTTTTTTTGGGGGGGGGGGGTGGGCAGTGGGGAGTGATGTAGCCTTGCACGGTGGCCATTTTAGTGGTGAACCGCATGCTTGGCCTGTGGTCCCCTAGGCCGTGTTTGGGTGGTTGAGGATAGAAACCCCCACCCGTTTTTGGCTTTGGGTGGCAGTGGATAAAGGACCGCCCCCGTTTAAATGGAGCTGATCAGTCTCTTTAAATAATGTAACAAGATAAATGAACTTTGTTTGTTCCTCTTAATGGCATATTGGCGCACTTGGTGCTTTGCTTAGTTCTTTGTTGGAGCTTCTCTTTCGATAAATATGGCTTAGGTTGGTACCCCTTATGCCTCATTTACTTTTCTGCTTGTTATTTTTCTGCTACTTGTAATTCCTTGCTGAGGCGTTCTTTGTTTTATTGAATGCATCAGGTTCAGAGCCTTAGCTGCTAGTGGTGTAGCCTAGAGTCTCCGGGAGTTGTAGTTACTATTTTACCCCGCTGCTGTGAGGTAGTTGTGGTTAGTTTTCTTCTTGTGTTCAGACATGCTAGTTGGAGCCAACGGGTTAGTGTCAGGTTGTTGACGCCCGTTGTGCCCCTTTTGATACTTTATAGCTTACTTGCCAGTTAATTGCTACTACTTTTTAGATATTGTGTATCTTGCTCTTTGGGAATGATTTATGTCTAGGTGCATTATAGTTATAAAATGGCTTTTCTTTCATCCACATTGCATACCTTTTAACTGAAATCCTTATCATTAAAGTCACCTAAAAGATATTTTCTATACTTATATTACGCCTAGATATGTGCATATCATTTACTTTATGTCCTGTCATCACGTGCATTTAGGACCTTAAGTGAACTAAATCAAATACTTTCTGCTGCAATTATATATGTTTTCTCTGTGGACTAGATGATCAACGAATTGAGAGACACAGTTCTTACCCCAAACTCTAATAAATGATTTCAAATGATGATCTATCATGTAAGCGTGTTTTGAATAAGTAAGTAATAGGTTTACGCCTGAGCGTCTGCAATTGTCTCCTGCATGACGTGGCATCATGACGCATATTTTCTCTTACTCTGATATTCCTAAATTTGGAGAAAATGCGGGTTGTGACATCTCCCATAAAGGAGACCCATGTTCGAGGTCGACTTCACATACTTCAGAATACTCTTTGTCGCTACTAGATGAGGTTTCTGTGGTTCCGCCAATTAGGGACTTACCATGCCAACTGCATATGCAATATCCGGTCTTGTAATCGTCAGATATATCAAACTCCCAACAAGTGCCCGGAACACCAAAGGATCAGGAAGAATCCTCCCCTCAATCCGCCGAAGTTTTAGACCAACCTCTAGTGGAGTAGAGCTGCTCTTCCCATCCTGCATGTCGATTTGCTTAACGATCCACTCCGCATAACCTTTCTGGGAAACAAGCACACCGCACTCTTTCCTCTCCACCTCGAGTCCAAGGAAATGGTGAAGCTCCCCCAGATCCTTCATCTCGAATCTAATAGCTAATTTATCCTGAAGCTTAGCTACCTCAGCCTCCGAGTTCCCCGTGATGATCATGTCATCAACATACAACAGCACCAAGATTTGTAGCTCCCCGATCTTCTTTACGAACAGACTCGAGTCTGAATGTGAAGCAAAATATCTGCAGAACTGGAGATATTCTGCGATCTTACCATACCACGCCGAAGGCGCTTGCTTCAGCCCGTAAAGAGCCTTCTTGAGCTTGCAGATGTGTCATGTATGAACTTCCAATACATATATAGGTGTCTGAACCATGAAGATATCCTTGTCAATCTCGTCGTACAAGAAAGCATTCTTTACGTCGAGTTGCGAAATCTTCCACCCCTGGCTAGCTGCCAACGCTATCACCACTCGTACAGAAGTCATCTTGGCTACCAGACTGAACGTCTCTTCATAGTCTTCTCAGTACTGTTGAGAGAACCCTTGAGCTACAAGTCGAGCCTTGTACCGCTTGATACTCCCGTCAACTTTCTTCTTCAGCTAGTAAACCCACTTGCATGTCACTGGAGTAATGCCATCCACCTTGGGCACAAGATCCCAAGTCTCATTCTTCTTGAGGGCAGCCATCTCCTTATTCATGGCATCATCCCACTCCTGGACTCCAGTGGCATTTTCAAAGCTTGACGGCTCTTGCTCATCCAAGGGGCCAGCAAAGAAACATAAGACGAAACTCACCAGATTTCCCCCTGTATGCCGAGCTGGTGGAATAATAGTCCTCTTGGACCTCCTCAGAACTTCACTCTGATCCACCTCTTCCACTGCAACTTCTGAACAAGCTCTCCTTTCAGACATACTTGGAGCATTGCTCCACCTGCTTCCAGATCCTGAAGCGCCTGACCCAGAGCTAGAAGCAAGTGGAGCACCTGGAGAAACAGACAACTCCACCAGAACTTCCTTTGCAACTTCTTCTGGTCCACCATCCAACCTACTATCTTGTAGCTCAGTATAAGAGCTACCCTGGTATGATGTCAATTCATCAAATACCATATCCCTTGAGACCACAGATCTCCGTATCTCTGGATCCATGCATCTCCAGCCCTTCTTCCGGTCATCATAACCAACGAAGTCTAGCTTCCTTGCTTTCGTATCTAACTTCGTTCTAAGGGCATCAGGAACATGCACATAGCAGGTAGATCTGAACACTCAAAGGTGTTCCACCATAGGTTTTATCTTGAACTTCATCTCATGTGGGGTCTTCATGTTGATTGGACAAAGAGGCATCTAATTGATGACATAAGTTGCACATGACATTTCCTCTGACAATAAGGACTTTGGGATACTCTTGGCATGAAGCCAACATATGCAGGGCTCCGTCAGATGACGGATCTTCCACTCTGCAACTCCGTTCTGTTATGGAGTGTGAGCAAAAAAGAGCTCTCTCTAGATGCCATACTTCCTTCAGAAGTTAAAGAACGCATTCGAGGTGAACTCCCCTCCATTGTCGGTTCTGAACTTCTTGATCCGCAGGTTAAGCCAACCTTCCACTAGCTCCTTGAACTCCACAAACTTCCTAAACGCTTCAGACTTCTCCTTCATAAAGTATACCCAAGTATACCTAGTGAAGTCATCAATCAAGACCAGCATATACCTCCTGCCTCCAAGACTGGCAGTTGCGGTAGGTCCAAACAGATCACCATGACTACTCCAATGGTGCTTTTCATCTGCTTTGTGATTTGTCGAATGGAAGGTGATGAGCCTTACCATATTGACAACCTGCACAAACATGACCTTCACCGAAAGATTACAGACTGGGCAAGCCTCTCACAAGGCCTCTTCCCGCCATGGCCTTCAACTTATCCATCCCAACATGCCCAAGTCTTTCATGCCAGATAGCAGCGCTATCTTTATTCCTCATCTTATCAACATAGGAACTTGTAGATAGAACAAACAAGTCCTTCACCCTTCTACCAACATAAGTTACTTCAGCCTTCACCGCTAACACATTCCGAAGAAACTTCACTTATGTTGGACCAAACAGAACGTTATAGCCAGCATCAACAACGTTGGTCACCGAGAAGAGGTTTTTCTTCATCCCTGGAACATAATAGACACTCTTCAACGTGAGTGGACCTCTATCTCCGTTTAAAGAAACTACATCCTCCTTCTCAACTACATGTATAGTATCACCAGCATTAATGATAGCATCATTACCTGAGTATGTCTGCAAAGAAGAGAACTTGGATTCATCCCCAGTGAGGTGATTACCACACCCAGAATCCACTATCCAATCATCTTGATAGTTGATAGAAGCCATATCCCGAACACAAGTGCTCGTCAAAAAAGCTCCATCACCCCAACTACCATTCGCATTAAAACTATCCTCCTCCTTTCCTACAGCATGCCCTGGCTGAAGATTGACTCTACAGTCTTTCTTGAAGTGACCAAGCTTATTGCACCTGAAGCATCTTGGTCCTTCCTTCTTCTTCCCATCACGCTTAAGAGCATAGCTTCTCTCCTGCTAATATGAAGTAGATGGACCATCATCTCTAGATGTCTTCTTCTTCTTGTCCCAATGCTTCTTTTTTCGAGAATAGAGAACCTCACTTTCTCCCCCAGAGACAGACATCCCCGCCATATGCATAACCAAACTATCTTGCGAAGCAAGCAACTTTTCCAGCTCCTGCAATGATGGCTGATTGGCCCAGCCTTGAACATAAGTAACAAAGGCCACATACTCCCTCCGCAAGCCGCGGATTATGTGCCTCTTCAGCTTAGCTTCTGAGATAGGCTCATCCGAGTCCAAAGCCGAAATCTCTGCACATAGGTTCTTCATCTTCAGGAAGAACATTGATATGGACAAGTCACCTTGAGTGGCCTTAGCCAACTTATTCTCCAAGAACTATAACCGAGCTACATTCTTCTTATTGAACAAGCCATCCAAGGTTGTCCAAGTCTCAGCAGCTGATCGACATTCAACGATGTGATGAAACAACTCCGATGAGATAGCCCGCTTAAGAGTAAACCCTGCCTTAACATTAGTTCTCCTCCAAGCTCTCACCAGATGATCATTCTCACTAGCAGCTACCACTTCTTGAGTTTCTTCTCGACCAACAACATCCCAGAGGTCCTCGCCCAAAAGATAGCTCTCCATGCAATACTTCCACTTCTTAAAGTTAGTCTGCATCAGGAGTTCAATACCAAGACCTCTTGCTATTCCTCCTTACATTGCTATACCAGTGATAACTTGTACTTCCAAAAATCCAAGCAAGATAACTGTGGCTGAATCACTGCTCAAACCTCTGTCCCTCTGATACCATGTTGAAATTCCTCAGATATTATATTAAAAATTATGAGAAGCAGAAAACGGGAAATAGGTCGCAGGAACAATTCAGCCATAACAAGCACGAGAAACCAGAACAATGAAGGAACAAGAAAAATCTTGTTTTAACTATCTTCTGTATAATGCGAGGTATACATGGCGAAACATGATTTACCAATACACCTAATAAGGAGAAAGAAACAAACTACAAGAAGCTGGCGGTTACAAACTGAACTGGACAAACCGCCAAGTCGCCAACCAACAACTCAACATGCGGACTACCCATTATTCCAATGCTCACTCTGTTCGCCCAAGCAAGGCCGCTTGACCGCAGTCACCTGGCCGCTTCTAACCGCGAACAAGCTGCTTAAGAACTGAATAGAAAACAGTCCAGCAAATGCAAACTGCCTAGCCGTCGCGGACTGATCCTTTATTGAAAGCTGAAACGTGCCAGAGATAAATGCCTTGTCGCTAACCGCGACCTCCTGTTGCTCCCCGCCGCTGACTTCTACCGGCTTATCCGCTATGCTCTCCTCTGATCAAATCAGAAGCACAAGCAAGCCGCACAACCTTCGAACACAGCAAAGGCAAAAATCAAACCGCGCAAACAAAAAAGTTCTATCTGCACAACAACTCGCGAGAGCCGGGTGGGGGGGGGGGGGTCCTATTTATAGTTGAGGTGAGGAGTGCGGTCACTGCCTACAACGATAGGATAACTGCCCATATCAACAACAAAGGGTAGCAAACAACCCGCGCGTCTTGCTGAGATAACCCTGCTGAATAGTTCGCCGACTCTATGACAAGCTGCGCGGACAACCAGCAGAATCCCAACAACACCAGCAGTAAAAACTGTCAGACCACGAGCAGAGAATTGGCCAGAGCTCCAACATCCACTGGTAATCACAGACACTATCCGCCCGGTTACTACCAGAGAGCTGACCCCAGATATCCCAAATATTAAGGCCACCTATGACTGGTTATCCCCTAGTCCACTGCTGGAAGACAACCCGCGCGGTTTTCATACTAGACCGCCCGACCTCTGCGGTTTACCAGACCGCCCGGTCTGATGCCCAGACCACCCGATCTCCACTTACACATCAATTTTCAATGTAAAGATCCTTGTATCAGATGCCTCCATGCAAAGCTTTCCCCTTTCCTTCCATATGGCAAAGTTCTCCTTTCTGCATATGGGTAATTTCATGGAATTGAGTTCTTTGTAATTCTCTTTAGTCATGGTGTGAATATAGATCAATCCTTAGTAGATCACAACCTACCTCTGATACAAATTGTTATTCTTAAGCAATGACCAGGATCACACCTAGAGGGGGGTGAATAGTGTGATGGGTGATTAATGATATCTTTCTCAAATTAAAAACACAAAACAAGCAATCACAGAAGACATAAGGATTTATAGTGGTTCCCCAAGAGTTGGATAATCCACTTCCCAATTTACCTATCTAGCAATGTGCTAGCCTAGGCAATCTTCTCAAAACCTCAGAACTCAAACAGAGTCGCTACCTCAGTCTTTATAATATCAGACTTACACTCAGATCTTTTACAAATAGATCCTACACTCAGATCTTACACTCAGATCACCAAGATCCTACCTCAGATTCTCATAGGATTCCTATACTCAGATTCCACCGAAATCCTACACTCAGATCACAAAGACCATACACACTGTTGATATATTTACATTGGTTTACAATAATAGACTCAGTAGAAAATAAGATTTAGATTTTGAGTCTTCAGTAGAGGTTTAACAGTAGACTTCTTCTCCCATGATAGATAATTGAATGTAACTTGTAAGTAGAGATCTATATCAAGGAAATTTACAGCAGCAAAAATCCTTCTTCTTATATTCAGCAAATTCTTTCTTCAGAATATGGATATAACAGGACTCTTGAGAATTTAGAAGGATCTTGCTCTTTATAGCAGAGAGATTTGAATTCCTTTCTGTCGATTTTTTTATGCTTCAAATCATTAGTGTCAATAGGTCCATATCTTCTCCTTTTATAATGATGCTCCAATTAAAAAGGAATTAGAGAAGTATATGGGATGATATAATTATCTCTGAATTTGAATCTTCAAATTTAATCAAAAAGGGAATATTTCAAATTTGACTCAATTAGGAATATTCCACCTATGGTAAGTATGGATCAGAATGGAGTGAATAAATCTGTCTGATATTCCAGTCATAATAATTGATTATTCTATTCCATAAACAATTCTTCAACGAATTTATTCCATTAAGATATTCCATAGATGTACCACTTAAATGCTCCTTGATAGGCGTAAAAAGGTTGGAGAATTAATGTTTTCACGCATTATTCAAGCACTTAGAATAGTTATGAATGAATTGAAGTCTGTCCCGTCAATGTTGAGATCAACCCGTCTATCGACATTAATCCAGTCGATCCTTGTCCAGTCAACTATCAGAAAAGATAGTCTGTCTCGTCGATCGATTTTTGTCAACTTATCTTCCCATCGATGTTTAGAGTTCAATCTACAGACCGTCCCGTCGATTTTTACTCGAGCTATTTTTTGACTTTCACAGCCTTCTGAATTCAGTAGTTTTTGTTGGAACTGCGGTTTAGAATAGCCCCGTTGCTGCGGTGCTATTCGAAGCGGAAGGGTGTGTCCCCTGTGGCCCTAACTGGCTGCCCCGTGGATCCGCCCGAGGACCAAGTTGATATAAAGAACAGTTGCGCCTTCACCAATAGTCCAGGCTTTTGGTCGAGTTGGTGGCGTTGGGTCCTCTCAATTGGTATCAGAGGGGGTCGCGGGTTCGAAACCCCGGGTTATTTCTGGGGGGGGGGATTATTGGAACTGCGATTCAGAATCGCCCCAGTGCTGCGGTGCTATTCGAAGCGGAAGGGTGTGTCCCCTGATGAGTCCCAATTATATACACATATATGGACTCATCTGAGCCGATTTTCTAGTCTATGCACTGCACTTTAGCCCTGTTTTAGCTCATATTTGTTATTCCATGCTATGTGCACTTCTAGGCCCGTTTTGGTGTTATTTCTTGTTTATCTTAGCTATTAGTTTTCATGCATTGTTAAGTGCCACCTTCAGTGGCTAGATTTGTGTTGTATGCTGGAACAGGAGTCGTGGAGGTGTTCCCGGTACAATTCTGTACAGGAACACTGCGCACGATCACTGGTTCTATTGCGCACGACCACTGGTCGTGCGCCGCTGCTCGTGCGCACTTAACCCCCATTATCTGAGCTCTGTCTTCCTTATCGCACGACCACTTACGATAGAGCGCACGGCCACTGGTCGTGCGCAACTGGTCGTGCGAACATTGTATTTTCTAATTTTCTTAACTTGCAGGCTCCGTCCAGACATGCGCACGATCACAGGATGCTAGTGCGCACGACCACTGGTCGTGCGCCAATGACCATGCGCACTGTTCATTCCAGCGCCTATATATTGACCTGCTCGCGAATTAGGTCAGAATCCTCGCCGTTTTTTCCGCCCAGCTCCGCCATTTTCGCCCCTTCCGCAGGTTTTTCGCCCCATCCATCGCCGCCCACCATATGGAGGTGCTCCGGGCTTGTTCTTCACGCCAACCTTAAGTCGGAGCTTCCTCTCGGCCTCCTCCTTCATCCTAGCGTTCCAAGGGAAGATCTAGCCGCCATCACCATCAAGCAAGAGGAAGTTTGCAACCTCTACCGGATCGTGACACGAAGAAGACGGGCTCATTGGAGAGTAGTGACAGCTCTCTCTACCCCGGACGTAGTTGCGGACCGAGCTAGGACGCGAATTGACAACCCGGTGCTTCCTATCATGAATCCACAACGATCCTTCGGATTCGGTCGATTTCTTGCCTTATTCTTCTCTTATTGATGTGTATGTAGTTAGATCTGTGTATTAAGATGAAGTTACACTTAAACTAGTTTGTATTTCTATATATTTCATGTTTATGTGAAATGTTTGTTGTTTGAGTTGCTTGAGGTGCGCCCCATTCCATCCTCCATCCCGCTGTCACGTTCGTGTGCCGCACTAGCAATTGCTAGTGGCGTGCTTGTCGAAGAGGTGCCGACGACCCTCATTCCGTTAGCCTACTCGTCCATCCTCCTACCGAAGCGTGGCATCGCGGCCCGTACTCCATCCCGCCTAACGAAGCAGCGCGCTCAAGGCCTACACAGTTCGACTCCGCTCGCCTACTCGTCCATCCGCCCTTGCGACGCAGCGCGCTCATGGCCTGCCTAGTCTCCCTCCCGCCAAGCGAAGCATTGCATAGCGATATTGCATAGGAGTAGTTGTAATCTTTTATTTTATTATTCGCAAACCAAATCCCCCATTTCCGCATCCATCCGCTCGAAAGGACTTCAATCTCAAGTCCTTCCTCGATAATAAACTCCACCTTACTGTGTTCCTTGAGAGATTCGATACTCGGGGATTACTCCTCATTTTATATTACTTGAACGATCGGTACACTGCCGTTTCGTGTCGCAGTCGAGCTACCGCCTATAGCGGTGTGTGAGATTTGCGCCATCAAGTTTTTGGCGCCGTTGCTGGGGAACACAGTCGTGTGAGTTTTCTGGAGAGGGAGAATCTGAGAGAGAAGCCCTTCCATTTGTTTATCGCATCTTTTATTTTATTTCTGTTCTTTTTATTCCATTTTCTTGTTTTATAGTAGGTTGCTTTAGTAAATTTTTGTTAGGTGTAGTATTTCGCACAATAGTGTTCTTCTTTTTGAATCGTTTTATCTTCACACTATGTGGGCACATCTCAATTTCCGTTGCCGTTGGTGTGGAGCCACCTCCCACTCTAGTGATGAATGCCCTACGGAGAATAGTAGGCATAATTCTTACAGCCCAGCATATGGAGCACCGACTTCGTATGGTACTCCATATGGTGCGCGTAAGTCTTATGGCTACTCTGCTGAGCCTTTACCGTCGCACTTCTTTTCGGCTCCAGCTCCCGCTGTGCCAAAGAAGCCCGCAAGGCAGTGCCGGTTTTGTCATAGCACTGATCATGTCCTGAAGGACTGTGCCGAGTATCTTCGCCAATTGTACGAGGATGACGAGCCGGATATCCGGATCGTCCCAACTCCTAACTCTGGCGGCACACCTTCAACATCCGGTTATGTGTCTTTGTCACCTTCACATCTTGAAGGGAATGGCATGGATACGGTCACTGGATGTGTGGCTGATCTATGCACCGACATTGCTGAGCCTATTCTCCATGTGCATCCACCACCTCTAGTGGATTCGATTCTTTGTGAGGAATCGGTGCTCGACTTTTATCCGAGCACTATTCTTCCCCCTGTTGTGCATACTACATTCGTCTCTGACGACATTGTCGATGATGTGTCACAAGAGGAGGCGGTTGATCTTAGTATTATGCCTACTCCTATGGAGGAGGACAACCTTCTAGGTGCGGAGGAGCTTTCCTCAGCACCGGTGGAGGAAGTCCAAATCTTAGGCATGACCACTGTTGATCCCGCCGAACCTTGTAGCATTGATGACAATGCAAACATTATTTTACTTACCCAACCTGATGGGAGTGAGACCGGGATCACTCCCCCGATTGATTTTTATTCATGTTCTTCTTCTTTTTTATTTCTTGATCCCCTTTCTCTATCTGAGCCTGTGCAGGTTGAGTCTTCACAGGTACCTCAGGCGGACTTGGAGCATGATGCTCAAGTCAATGATGAGAGCATACTCTTATGTGAGGAGGTTGATTCCCCCTCCGTAGAGGAAGCTCCACTCATTGCCTTCGCCTCCTGCCGCCTCCCTGTGGACGATACCTTGCTGGGCAAGGATAACTTTGGTGAGATGAGTGAGGACCAGGCCTCCTCCTCTTCTTACTTTCTTTTCCCTATACCTGTGAGGAGCAGGTATTTATATTCGGGTAGAGGCGTGACTGTTCTTTCTCCGTATAGGTACCCGCTACCGACACGGATATTGGGCCAGTTACCTGTCCACTTCTCCTTCCATACTCCCATTAGCTAGATATTATAAAGTTTTGAATAAGTCGTGCTGGGATGACAATAACCCCAGTAGTTATCTTAATTTTTCTTGCATTTTCATTTCTTTTCTAATTTTATTTAGTTAATTGCACTTTATTTCAGTTCTCTATTTTCTATTGTTTCTGCGGAGCTGACCCCTGCAGGTATCTTTTCTGTATGGCGGATGCTGTAGCTTCATTTTAGCTTACACGCCAATCTTCTGGTATGCTCATTTCTGAGCATTGGGTACTCTCTTTCCCTAGCCCTATTTTGATTTTCATGTCATATATTATGTGGGTTGTTTAGTTTAAGTCTGGGGGAGAGTAGTTCTGTGTGCCCACGCACGTGCACTATTGCATTGCATGCTAGAAGTATTTCTATTTCATTTATTTAGTATTTTTCATCTTCATCGCACACCACAGCACCCACTTGAGTGCGTACTCATCTGTTTGCATGCTCTGTTGTGAATTTAATTCTTCTGCTTATTTGGGAAAGTCCAGGTGATGGCTTAGGACTATGTAGCAGAGTAAAATGTTGACTCCAGTAGTGCTCCTAGTCGAGTGCTCGGTTGCATAGGAATTTGTGTAGATTAGATTTCTCTTTATACTTATGGTTTTATATTTTTCTCTATTAGTGTAAATGTTATTTACTCTACTCAAATGGTGAATCTGGTGGAATCAAACGGTAGCGTAGGGATGTGTGTAAACGATCGCTAGACTCGTATTGCTTGAGTCGGGAGAAAGGAGAATCTTTCTCGGTGGCTAGAACTTGCCCCAAGCGATTCTTGAAGCATTGGCATAGGATAGTTCTAGTGCGTGAGAATGACGTAGGCCCTTATTTTGGCCTGGTTGAGCTTTTTATTTCATGCCTATCATCTACCCTTGCTAGCCCCGTTGTGCCTACCCCTTCCTCTTGATTCAGCCCCACTTTTATCTCACCAAAAGCTTAAAAGCCTAACCTAGTCGCACACCCAAATCTGAGCTTTAAATATTAGTTATGTTTACATTTTGGGGGGTGTTGATGTAGTAATTTTTATAGTGGAAATTGTGGGTGTATTCATTGATATTTTTGCTGAAAAAAGAAAAGAAAGAAAAAGAAGAATGAAGTAGAGAAAGAAAAGAAAAAGAAGAATGAAGTAGAGAAAGAAAAGAAAAAAAGGGGGATTGTTATGAAAAACGTTGAATTGAAAATTTTGAAATTTTGGTATTGGGAGCGGGCGGTGCACACACCTATGTTGCAAAAGTCCAAGTATGGGGTTGTGGTGCATTTGTTTATTATCGTCGTGCGGGTAGCTCTATCTTATGCTCATGTTGGGTTAGGTGTGCTTAGCCTCCATGTTTATCTTTGTTTACCTCACCGTAACCCAAGCCCCATCTCTAACCTAAAGTCCTACTGACTCACGCTATGAACCAATCTAGTGTCGTGGAGAGAATGTGACCGGGCGAGCTTATGGTCACCGACACTGATGGATTTCAGTGGAGTTTGTCTCGCATCCCGATCTTGAGCAATGCTCATCTCAGCGCTTAGTTTACTTT
The DNA here is from genome assembly GCA_033032865.1 of Dactylorhiza incarnata. Taxonomy (NCBI): domain Eukaryota; kingdom Viridiplantae; phylum Streptophyta; class Magnoliopsida; order Asparagales; family Orchidaceae; genus Dactylorhiza; species Dactylorhiza incarnata. The sequence continues at coordinate 245,243 of JAWHQI010000102.1, read as the reverse complement.
CTCTGTATGCATGACCGAATGATTCACCGTTGTTCACCATTTTGAGTGGTTGTAATATGCTTTTACTCTTTTAGAAATATATAAACTGTTTGTGTATAATGAGAAATCTTCTCTACTATTTTTCTTATGCACGTAAGCATGCGACTTCGCATGGTACTCTGTATTGTAATTTTAAGCCATCTACCTGTCTTTCCTCGTTCGCGTAGAATTTGTTTGCTCGGGACGCGCAAACAGGTAAGTCTGGGGGTGTGATGAGTCCCAATTATATACACATATATGGACTCATCTGGGCCGATTTTCTAGTCTATGCACTGCACTTTAGCCCTGTTTTAGCTCATATTTGTTATTCCATGCTATGTGCACTTCTAGGCCCGTTTTGGTGTTATTTCTTGTTTATCTTAGCTATTAGTTTTCATGCATTGTTAAGTGCCACCTTCAGTGGCTAGGTTGGTGTTGTATGCTGGAACAGGAGTCGTGGAGGTGTTCCCGGTACAATTCTGTACAGGAACACTGCGCACGATCACTGGTTCTATTGCGCACGACCACTGGTCGTGCGCCGCTGCTCGTGCGCACTTAACCCCCATTATCTGAGTTCTGTCTTCCTTATCGCACGACCACTTACGATAGAGCGCACGACCACTGGTCATGCGCAACTGGTCATGCGAACATTGTATTTTATAATTTTCTTAACTTGCAGGCTCCGTCCAGACATGCGCACGATCACAGGATGCTAGTGCGCACGACCACTGGTCGTGCGCCAATGACCGTGCGCACTGTTCATTCCAGCGCCTATATGTTGACCTGCTCGCGAATTAGGTCGGGATCCTCGCCGTTTTTCCGCCCAGCTCCGCCGTTTTCTCCCCTTCCACAGGTTTTTTGCCCCATCCATCGCCGCCCACCATATGGAGGTGCTCCGGGCTTGTTCTTCACGCCAACCTTGAGCCGGAGCTTCCTCTCGGCCTCCTCCTTCATCCTAGCGCTCCAAGGGAAGATCTAGCCGCCATCACCATCAAGCAATAGGAAGTTTGCAACCTCTACCGGATCGTGACACGAAGAAGACGGGCTCATTGGAGAGTAGTGACAGCTCTCTCTACCCCGGATGTAGTTGCGGACCGAGCTAGGACGCGGATTGACAACCCGGTGCTTCCTACCGTGAATCCACAACGAGCCTTCAGATTCGTTCAATTTCTTGCCTTATTCTTCTCTTATTGATGTGTATGTAGTTAGATCTGTGTATTAAGATGAAGTTGTACTTAAACTAGTTTGTATTTCTATATATTTCATGTTTATGTGAAATGTTTGTTGTTTGAGATGCTTGAGGTGCGCCCCATTCCATCATCCATCCCGCCGTCACGTTCGTGTGTCGCACTAGCAATTGCTAGTGGCATGCTTGTCGAAGAGGTGCCGACGACCCTCATTCCATTAGCCTACTCGTCCATCCGCCTACCGAAGCGTGGAATCGCGGCCCGTACTCCATCCCGCCTAACGAAGCAGCGCGCTCAAGGCCTGCACAGTTCGACTCCGCTCGCCTACTCATCCATCCGCCCTTGCGACGCAGCGCGCTCAAGGCCTGCCTAGTCTCCATCCCGCCAAGCGAAGCATTGCATAGCAGCATTGCATAGGAGTAGTTGTAATCTTTTATTTTATTATTCGCAAACAAAATTCCCCATTTCCGCATCCATCCGCTTGAAAGGACTTCAATCTCAAGTCCTTCCTCGATAATAAACTCCACCTTACTGTGTTCCTTGAGAGATTTGATACTCGGGGATTATTCCTCGTTTTATAATACTTGAACGATCGGTACACTGCCGTTTCGTGTCGCAGTCGAGCTACCGCCTATAGCGGTGTGTGAGATTTGCGCCATCACCCCCGTGGGCCTAATTGGCTGCCCCGTGGATCCACCCGAGGACCAAGTTGATATAAAGAATAGCTGCGCCTTCACCAACATTCCGGGCTTTTGGTCGAGTTGGTGGCGCTGGGTCCTCTCAGTTTTCTTTGAACTTTTCAGGTAGAGTCTTAAAGACAGATGTTAATAGGTCTTCAAATAAATACTTGAGGTCATATAATATAAATAAATGCTTGATCTTAGTGACCTTAAGCAATATTCAGATATTTAGTAAGAGTACGAGTCTCAAGCATCATCAAGATTTCATTAAGCACAATAATTTTATTATTATGTAAATGTTCTTCTTCAAATCAGGAATCTTGGGTATCAAATTCCCAACATATGCATTCTGTATCTCTTGGTTTGAGAATAATAAATCTCATTACGTACTTGATTATTATTTTGTGTTCAGGAACTAAAGGTACAATGCCCCTATTCACGAGATCAGGCTATGCAATAAAGAATGAAGTCCATTCTTTGAATTGAGTGCTACCGCGGGGCGATAGTACCTACCGCTGGCGCTAGTGTTGATGAATGAGGGAAAGCTGGCAAAGTGCATTTGAATGCAAGGATTGGCAGGAGAAAGTACATCTTTAGCAAATCATGCCACAACATGCTAAAGCTAACGCCCGACAGTGGAACATGGAAAGCTCGGTAATCAACGACTAATTGAGGAGCCAGAAGGAGTAAGAAATCATCCTAACGGTGGGAGTGATTATGGAGCAATCGTGGTGCGGAAACTCTATCGCGGTGCGGTAGATGTTGCCAAAAATAAGGATCCTACATTCCATTTATGGACGGATGTGCTATAGATCTCATTCCATCTGGCTATCGCCTAGCTGTAAAACTTACCGTCAATGCTAGCTCCAAGAGTTATAAATAAAGTTGCTCTGCCTATTATTTGATTGATCGACTAAGGCTATAATTCTGTGCCTTTTCGTATGAACCCTTATCCCAGTTGACCAAAGAACTCCCTTCATCATCCTTGAAGATCAAGAGAAGGACTCAAAGGAGGACTCAATCCATGCTCATTCTATACGAAGGAACAATGTATACTACTCTGATCTCAAGCATGCCTTCATCAACTCCTTCAGAGTTCTTCAACTTAGGAAGTTTTTCATTTCAGATTTTATATTTGCATATCTTATATTTCTCTTTTATCTATTGATCATATTAGAATCGGTAGTGGAATTTTCCCGTGGTTGGCGATTAGGTTCGTGTGAGGCTTAGGTAGGAATTCATTGCAGGTGTTGGAGACTAGATCTTGGGTTTAGATATAGGGGTGTCTTGAGGCCTTATATATGGAGAGATAGGCTATAACCAATCGGCCTTGGGAGAAGGGTCAGTATAGAAAATAAAAAATGTATTTCATTTTACCGCCTTGATTTCTAGCGTTATAGAAATCAAACTTTTGTAATCTATTTTATTATGAAATGAATTCATGTCTTTATATGTTTTATTAACATGATTTTATTTCCTATGCTCTATGAGTATTTTTTAATAATCATTTTGGCAAAAGTTTTTCTAATAAATTATTAATTTATAAAACCTTTATCCACCTCCCCCCCCCTTTAAGGGTGCTAGTAGATCCAACAATTTGGTCGCCCATATTTGGGAACCCCGCCGAGGTGTGCTAGGTACGTTGAGCAAGTAGTGTCTGACAAATCATCCCCATTAGTGTCTTCATTGTGAGACGCACTCCCGGGCAGGATATAATATAAGATACATAGGCTAGGATTGGCCAGAATATTGGGACCTGAAATAGAGGCACCAGAGACCCCCTACATTTCTTAGGAGGGTGGGCATCTCGGCCTTACACTCCTCTATTTGTCGCATACACTCTTCCATTGAGATTGTCGGGACATCATCGACTTTCTCAAGGAGTGTCATGTTGTTGATGAGCAAATTCGCATGAGATTGATCGATGTGTCCCTCAAGGATTTCCCAATCGGTAGAACGAGTGTTTCTTCTTGCCATTGTTGCCAGTTAGAAGTACTTTCATAGAGCCATTACTAACTTCAGAAAATCTTCTGAGGGTTGGGAATTTGTTCCTACGGATTGATCCAAATAGTTGTGGATCGTCGAACGCTCTTATGGACCGGCCAAGTTAGATCGTCTTTACTCGAGAGTGAGACGAATGTGCAAACAGTAAAAAAGAAGCTGACAGTAAGATTTTTATGTGGAAAAATCTGAAATGGGAAAAATACACGGGGCCTGGCCTAGTTCAAACAATTTACTAATTCAGGTTCCTATACATAGTTGTCTTATCAAGGTTTAAAGACCACGACTCATTTTACAATGATTATACGTTTCCTTTGCGCTGGTGTGGACGTGCTCTGGTGAAGTACGAGCGCATGCGCACTCTGGTGACTACACGCATGGGTGCGCTTTGGTGAACAACATGTGAACAATGCACATGGGCACGCTCTAGTGAACAATTCACGTGGTGCAGTCTGGTGAACTACGTGCATGGGACGTACTCTAATGAACTTCGCGTGTGCGTGAACATACTAAGGAGCCTGTGTTCACACAAGCATTCTATAAAACTTGTGTTCACGCAATCACACATTAGAGCATGTGTTCAGGCAAGCGCACAAGAAAGCTTATGTTTATGCGAGCACATGAGAAAACATGTGTTCACACGAGCGCACAGGAAAGCATGTGTATACGTGAGCACACAAAAAGGGACTGTGTTCACGCGAGCACATAAAAGAGCTGCGCAAGTGATAATGCGCTAAAGAGATGTGTGTACATGAACTCCAGAGGACCTTATGGAATTCCTTCCAACTCCCAATTCAAGCTCCCTCAAATGAAGGATTAGGCCCTCTTTATTGATTTAAGAGGGGTGCACAAGTAATTTTGTGATTTTAATTATTTGATGGGCGAATGGGAATGCCAATTTATGTCCCTTTGATCACTGATTTTAGCGGTCAGAAAAATCTCCCCCCCCCCCCCCCCCCCCCCGACAAATCCGGGCAGTCCGGTCGGGTTCTCCAGAAAGGCGGTTGTCGTCTCGACGAAAATCTAAAAGTGATTGGAACTTGACGAAAATATCAGGGAAGCTTCATCCCCTCTCCACAAGTCCACCAGTGGCATTGATTTATTGATCGGAAGTTCATAACTCCGGTACTTGCTAGCAAAAGATATATTTTTGTGAAATGGCTGCCCCGCGAAATCTTCACCAAAACCTTCGATTGAATACTCTATTTCGTAGCATTTTTTAGTGCAATATAGCTTGACTTTCATATTGAATTTTCGTTAAGTGGTTTGGGAGATATGAGTTCCTAAATCTATGGATTTACCCCACCATTAATGGTGATTTAGAGGTGTTTGGGGAGGAAAAATGGGGAAAGGGAGGTCATGGACACTAGCGGCCCAGGGCGCCCCTCTTGAGGCGTTCAGGCAACCAAACTACCGCCAAAATAAGAGGAGGCGGAGGAGTCTGCGACCCCCTCGTGACCAAGCACTAGGGCGCGAGCCCTAACTCTCGGTACGGATGACAAGCCTTGGCTAGTTTGGTTTGGGTCCGGAGCCCAGTAGAAGCTTTCGGTGCCTGTTGGTGGGGGGGGGGGGGGGGGGTCAAATGGGCTTGGATTTGCGCAAAATTTGGTCTGTTGAAACCGTCTCGTCAAGTCGGTCAAGGCTGTGGACTTAGTATTTTTTCTGGCGAACCCATCAATGATGATAACTACTGAGTCATTGCGTAGTACCTTATGAATTCATATATTATATTATCATATTTGTAATTTTTCAAATATTCCAATTCCTAAATAACAAATGTTAAAAATCAAATAAATGATAGGTTCATTTCAAAAATAAAAAATTATAAAAATAATTAGTAACTTTTATAAAAAAAAGCGTAATTACTATATTTTAAGCTAATTAATAAAATAGTAAAATGTCAAATAATAGGAACAAATCAACTGATGCAATAATATATGATCATCCCAGCCAATGTTGTTATGAGACTTTGTTGAATTAAAAATAGATGCAATGATAAATTTATGAATTGCCTAAAAAATTTAGATATAACTTGGTCCAACACACGTACACACACAAATAATTAAACACACTGCCTCCAAAGAAGCATATATGCTCAGTTTGGCTCAGTTGCACCGCCTGGAGAAGCAGTAAAGGAATAATCAGCTGTTTTGCAAAGTGGTTGCAGAATCTGTTAAACAATTTGGAAGAATATTATTTGCAGTGTTGTTCCAAACGAATAAGTTGTTTAAGTTGTTTGAAAATCAGTTGTGCGGTGTGCAGTCCATTTTTTTAATATAAAGACAAAAAGCAATAACATAAAGTGTTGGCACAAAAATTGTACCATCAAGACTCACACTAAAAAGGATGGGGGAAAACTGTGGAGTGCCGATTACTCAGGATAAAGGATGTCAGAAGAGAGATTTTTAAGTAATGAAGCCTGATTTCATTGATCAAAAGGGGTTACAGGAGGGTCCAAAACAGGTCAGGGTGAGAGGTAGAAAAGAGACAAAATTCGAGACCCCATATACAGGTCATTAGCTAGAGGCTCGAATCCAAACGTCCTTTTTCTGGTACCCATACCCCTCTATTTATAGACACGGGGGCCTGCCCAAACGGGCAGATCCAAAAATAATGGTTGCCCGGGGTACAGGAGAGTCGGGGCACGGAAGAGAGGATACATGGGGTGCAAATAGCAAGAACTAGAAGAAAGTCCATACCGTGCAGTCATGCTGTAAGACCCCCTCCCGGAACACAAGAAACGGCCGAGGGGAGTCCTATGCCCAGGATAGCCGCCTTGCAGAAGCGCCAACACACGGGCTATCCTCCCCCACAAGACGCCTATCCTACCGGCCAAACCAACTGAACAGCGCCAACCCATCAATAATGTAAAAGCAAGAAGCCATATAAGGATATTCACATAAGTAAGAGTCCAAATAAGTACAAAAGACAAGAAGCTCCGAGAGATCCTGCAAAAGTATCAGAGTATCAAGCTAAATACCCCAAGGGCTACATCTCAAACTGTGCTCACATCTGTCACCGACGGTAACAAAGGTATCGAAGTCACCGGCCCTGTCGTCCTGACCTGACTATCCTCCTCCAGAATCGTGCGTTGCTGCCCCAGGGTGCGCTCCTAAAAAGAGGGGTGCAACAATCGTTAGTCGTAAAGACTAAGTGGCTCCTCTCCCCCGACAACTCCAAGGCACCGGGCGGAAGGGATTGAAGAGAAGCTGCAATATAATCAGTAATATAACAAGAAGGTGATATGATGAAGTTCTTAATCTAGCAGTTAACATATCAACAGTACAACAAGAAGGCAGGTAACAACAAGAGGTATCAACATGTATGTAAAAGCACATCTATTCTAGCAGTGTATTAGTACAGAAGTAAGAAGTATAGTAAATAGGAGTAAGCAGCATCAAAACATACCTTAACTTATATGAATGCCCATACAAACTTAGAAGTTAAGGTTTCCAATTTGGAACACATCATATAAAAGATCCCATACTAATTTATATGATGGACCCGATGCGGTGCAATGTTATGATTATGAATGATGAATGCAATGCATTAATTATGATATGATGACTCACCCGTGCAAGTTGCTATGTCGACATAAACCTACGGATCTCGCTTTTTGAGAGGTAGCTAACCACTCAGGCATCTCCCGTCGTGGCCAGACGGAGACAGTGGAACGAGCTCCTCCACTACTAGGAGTGTATGAACACTACCAGTCCTCGGCCTCTATACGCCTCGATGCTAAGAACACACAGCGGAGGTCCTGCATACTGCTCGCATCATGCTGAGCCTTCAAGGACACAGAAGGGGACTTGGGTAGGTGAGCACAAAAGAGTCCAACCCAACTGGTCTAGAGTCTAACAGTCGGCTTCTGTCGGTGTCACGACCAGTAAGCCCGTAGACCCGCCACAAGTAATCCTCCAACCAGGATCATCACACCACCATGTGTAAACCATGCACATTCATGAAATTCCCATGCACCACTCGTGCTATCAAGTACCCAAGGACTCGCGTAAGGAGCCTTATTCCATTTCTCCTCATACAACAGCTGCCGATGCTAATTAGCATTCAAGTACCTACCAACCGGGTCCTTCACCTCTCAGGATTTAACCATACCCTAGAAGCCTCACCAACCATCACTGCTTCACATACGGAGTTGTCATAACTCTAACACAGTGGAAGGTATAAGTCATGGGATTACACTCTATGTGATCCTAAGGACTACTTGTGTACCTAGTGGCATATCAGATCACTAGAAGGGTTACCCAATATGTTTCCCGACCTTTCTCATCCTCGGGCTAATTTCACCATAAGTTCAGGGATGCATTTTTATTCAATTGTATTCTTTCAATAACATTAATACACTACAACATGAGTATGATTCCAAATATGCAACCTTCTGTTATTAATATCATTGTCATATCTAGGTCAGCACATCTATTTGTAGCAAATATACTAGTGGAATAACATTACCAAAACCGAACATCGAACTTGCTACATCAAGACATAATTATCACATGAATACCTCTGCCAAAAGTGCACATGAATTTTACCATAAAGTATGACTCCATATTTCTTTCTTCACTAGCATCCTAGTGTTTCACAATCAGCATAATATTTTACGACAATATATTTAATTAAGAACCCATATCAAATCGAGCCTTGCTGAAACTTCTACCGTAGTTCCGCTAGCTTGTTATGGCCATTCTCACCAAATATTAGCCCCATCGGCATTCCCAATTATTATTTATGGTGCAATGCGAGAATGAACTATGATTGGCAAAATCACAACAAGTATCCTCCCAAAACTCATGAAATCCAACAGAGGTCAGCACAATATCATCAATTTGATTTCTACCAATTTTTTAAGAGCATCAGACAAGTATTATAAAAGATATCCCGGAATTTTCGCAATTCAAACTACAATGACGCTGATTATCAAAACTGAAATTCTGGGAGTTCTATTCCACCCCAAATTACCTGCCACCCCATTCGGGAAAGGTAACCCCAAGGGATACAACTTTTATGTTGAGCCCGAGGTCCAAATCCAAGTGTATCCTCTTCAATTACGGCCATAAAGCTAGCTATATGAAACAGGACAGCAACTAACTAACCTAAAGTCATGAGCCAACAACACAACCCCTTTTTGAGGGCCACCTAGGGAGCTACATGGATCCCTAGAAAACTTCCAGGCACTCATCCCGAAGTATTTTCCAAGAGCTACAACTTCTGTGTTGAGCCCGAAGCATGAATCCTGCTGGAACATGTCCAAAACTGGACTTGAACTCAGCTACGCGCAGAAAACAGATTTCTGTATCTATAAAATTATACGGATCCTAAAATAAATCCGACAATGGCTGGTTTCCTTCTTCCTCCAGCATTCACCTTTAAAATCCCTAAATATCACTCCCCTCACTCTCCATCAATGACCGTGGGTTTGCCCCAAATCAAATCCCATCTCTTCCTCTTGAAGAGACGAAAAGATTCCAAGAACCTCGCGGCGAACGGTGCCCTAAACTTGAGGTTCTGAATTGGTCTTCCTAAGGAAACTCCATTAATGCTCACACAAGAAGCTCTCTCGAGCCTTCATCTCTCCTATTGTTATCTAAGATGCTAGCACCAAAGGAGAGGGGAGGAAGCTCACCGAGTGCCCATGCATGCTACCCAATAGCCGCATATGCGGCATTTGTGCTTTGTTCCCGGTCATGGTTGGATCCCACTGATCTGAGCCTCGGCACATGTCGCCGCAGAAGTCGGCCTCGGATCTCAGCAATGATAACTTCCTGAACCTATGCTTGCCAAAACTTGGCAAATGATTTTTGTTATTCATCATTGGAGGCTACTCCAGTGACCAATCAGTTGTAGAGGCGGAGGTAGCAAGTTGAGAGATCTAAGGTGAAGAAATCGCAAGAGGCGTTTTGCTGTGTAGGAGGGATTTCAGGATTGTATGGTGTAGGAGCTTGGTCGGCTAGATCTGGATGAAGGGGGAGTGGGTAGAGAGAGACTTGAGATAGTTAGAAATAGAGAGATCTAGAGAGGGAGTTCTGTTTGTGGGGTTGCTGAAATAGAGCAGGGGAAGGAGTTGCTCAGCAAGTGGTTTCAAGGGCTGCCACAAGGAGGTCCTCGAATATTGGCCTTGGAGCTCGAGGATGGAGGAGTAGTGCGACGGTATGCTCGAGGTTTTGCCGAAGGAGCGACGCCAACTGGTTCTGGAAGAGATACCGGAGGAGAGCTTGTCGTGAGGAGGAGATCATCGGCCATGAAGTGGCTCGGTTTGGTGGTGGAGTTGGATCTCGTTTCCATCATCGGCCATGGGAGGGGAGAGCTTGACGGAGCAAGCACGGGAGGAGGGGATATCGGGCTGAGGAGGGGAATGCCCTAACTCCTACAGCTAACGCATATGTATATACTATTAATAATAATCATATTATTATTATTAAGATGATATAGGAGGCTCCCTTAGGATTGCACTCAAGCGCACGTAGATTTCTCTAGGAATCTCAGAATCTGTCTCGAACGGGCTCATTATGACTGTCTCGTCGATACGCACTCATCGAAATGATTTACGATCAATTTCAAGTTCGTTTGCTCATTTTACGCTCTCCGGAGGGTTAGCGGCCAATTTACTTAAACATCAAAAACCACTCAAACAATGTCGAAATTGCAAACGGACGACTCCGTCGAGCTCGTATTATCGTTACGAGTCTAACAAAACTGATCGAGGTCAATTGCGAGGTTGTTTGGTCAATTTCCACTTTTTGGGCAAATACGCTATTTGCAAACCATATTATGATTTCGCCGATTCTCATCAGAATCGAGCGCGAGCAATTTTGTTGAACTCGTATAGACGTCACAAGTCTAACAAAACTGACTGAGGTGAATTCCTTCAAGGCGACACGCTTTCTTCGAGTTTATTGCTCAAATTATGTTCTCCGGATGGCTCAGATCCCGGTACAGCAAACATCGGGACAAAGAATAGAAATGGTACTCACCACATTCGTCGAGCGCACTTCCCTGGCTTAGGTGTAAGCCTGACCCTCAGTACACCCCGAGCTCGAGTCAAATCGCTTGACTCAAAAATGCTCACAAGGGGTCTAGCTCGAGTCAGGATGTTACACATGCCATCTACTAGGAAGCAGACCCGCCTATGCCTTAGAGAATTTGCTGAAGAAGAGATGGGCGGTTTGGGTAGTCTCCACAATTCGTGATCGTCGGGGCCAGTAATTCTGATCAAAAAAATGAAGTTCATGGACTTTCGGGCAAACATGATCCCCGTACATTTTCAAGTTTCGTTGGAACTTCGAAAATGTTCACTTTGCAGCGGGGTCACGCCCATCATAAATGCTGGAAAGTCTATAAATACTGCTTAAAGACTTCAGAATTAAGAACTTTCTAGAATATGTTGCGAGTTAGTCCCTTCTGCGACCACTCTTAGTCAGGTCGTTGCAAACTCAAAGTATGGAGTTGATGCAGGCATTTGACAAGGAGGCGAAAACCAGATTTTGGCCTAGGCGTCCTTTATCAAAAAAGATGATCGACGGAAAGCCTTCAACCACCTCTAAGAAGATCGTGGCAGTCAAGCCTTCCAAGGTGATGGCTAAAGGAGAGGATCCAAGTAAAGTGATCACTGGTTCTTCTGCAAAGGTGAATTAGGAGGACCTTGCGAAGGGTGGAGCAGCCTTGGCGGTCTCAAATGTTGTCGACAGGATGACCACTTCTTCAGGGCCACCTGAGCTGAAGCTTCCCGAAGTCACGATCACCTTCGATTGCCTGAAGTCAGGAAGTTCTCGACCAAACTGCTGTTCAGTCTGGTCAAATTGCTTCCACTGAGGCTATTAAGGTTGGGATGCAGAAGCAGAAGACATCAGCTGAAAATCATAGGCAGCAGATAGGGAAGCAACACGATGCTGCAATAGCAAAAAAGAGGAAAGAGACGAGCTTTTCTGCTAAAAAATGTTAAGAGGAGAAAGAAAGATAAAGAGGAAGAAGTGACCGTCAAGACCGATTCGGTAAAGCCAGTCGTCCCGCATGAAGAAGGCAATCTCAGGCATTCCCCTGAGGACACATCTGCTAAGGTAAGTGACCGGGCCGGTCTCTCTCTCTCTCTCTCTCTCTCTCTCTCTCTTATGGTCTCAATGTCATAGAGGAAGGAAGATTTTAAGTTGATAGCTTATCTTGATGACATTTTTTCTAATAATCTTTCATGTTCGATCTTGTAGGTGGTCGATCCTTTCGAGTCTGAAAAACTTCGAGAGATTTCCGAGGAGAATAGGAAGATCACTGAAAAGGCAACAATAGATGAAGAAGAGAATCAGAGAGTACATGAGGTGAAGAGAAAGAAAGAGGAAGAGGAAGAGAAGAATAGAAAAGAGGTAGAGAGGAGGAATAAAGAGGAGGAGTATAAAGCAGAGGAGCTGATCGCAGAAGAAAAAATAAAGAATGAGAGGGAGAAGAAGTTAGAGGAAGAGAAGAAGGCTGCTGAAGAGAAGAAGATGGAGGCCGCAGAGATGGGGGAGAAGAAGAAAGAGATTGTTGAGAAGAAGAATGATAAGGAGACAGAAAGGAGAAAGAAAAGGAAACCGTGGAAGAGGAGAAAGAGGAAGAGTAACAGCGACGACTTGAGAAGGAGAAAACCGCACTGGTCATCGACCTGACAAGGTTTTCTGCTGACCAAGACGCCAAGCTAACAAAGGCAGCGGCAGACTGCGCGAAAGTTGTTTCTGCTTTGCAAACTGGTAAGGCTAAAGTTATTGCGAGACCACCAATTTCACATCCTTTGCTCTCTTTATGACCTCCATCTCCAAAGGAACGATGCAAGATTGTCGTCATTGCAACAAATAACATCCCTCTTAGTAATGTGGATTTAAAAAAGAGAATGAAAGAAAGAGGGAGATCGCAGAAAAGAGAGTTGGAAAGAATGGACATGGAGCTGATAGCTTATCTTGCTGACCGTAGATCCTGCGGTCTCCAAAGAAGTCAAAGATCTCCTGCGTGATCGTGACCTCCTTTTCTTTCTAAGTATACTTTCTGCTTGATGTTTTACTTTCTGAATAGTCACAATCAAGATTATAGTTCTTCTTTTGACCGCAAATGCTGACGAGACCGAATCGGTTCCAGAAAAAGGGGAAATTCCTCAGAAGCTGATGATCCCTCTGCATTTTGCGGACATTCATAAACCTATCTTTGAGGATGTTTGAACCATGCGGGTTCAAGAGCGCATGTTGGAGGTCCAACTCAGGGTTCAGACTGCAGATTTTGAGGAAAGGTTGTGTGCCAAGGAAGCAGAGTGCTCAAAATGAATTTGTGAAGGGTATGCGGTGATGCCTGCCGAGCTCCACAAGAAACTCCAGAAGGCCAAAAAGGAAGCTGAATACTGTAAGGGGAATACCGATTCGTTGACCGCTGAGGTTGGCGCACTCAAGGCTAGTTCTATCCATATGACCTTGCGTCCAGGAGCTCCTGGCGGTCATCAAGAAGAAATGCCAACTTTTGAGATCGTCGTGGCCCCCTAGAGCATGTGGACAAAGTCATTGCAAAAATTCATAGAGTGGTGATGTCGATGCATCAGAGTCTGGCGGCCACTTTGATCGTTGTCAATGGGATGCAAGATGTTGCAGCATTCATTGGAAGAAAATGTCAACCAAGGAGATAGAAACTTATTTTTTCTTTTATTCGGTCTCAAAAGATATTGATATTTGGACAATTTGATTAAGTCTGTAATATATTGATGTTTTAACTTTCTTTCTATGCGCTCTCCAAAATGATGTGATGTCGATCTCTGTGATTGTGTGTTGTCTATTATTTTTATAACATCCCTAATCCTAATAGACCCCATAATAGTGTTACGGCATGACATAGTGGTGAGAACGGTGAGTAGAGACAAGGAGGTGAACTAAGGACTCATTGAGTTAGGGTGAACTCACATAGGGTCTACTATGGTATACAAGTCAACTTAGGTCAAAACAGCCAAAATTTAACTCACAAGTGTAAATTGACCCCACCACTATGCCCCTAACCCTAAAGGAGACTCAATTGACTAAAAGCCCCATAAAGTGGTCAAATAAATAGGCCAAATTGACCAAAGTCAAACTTAGGTCAACATGGCTCTATTCAACACAATTAGGCTCAATTGACCTTCAATACCTCAAAGACCTCACCTATGTCCTCCAAAGCACTAAGGCAGGTCATTAGGTCAATAATCATTGATTTGTCCCATCCAATTTCAAGGAATTGACCAAAGTCAACTCTTGATAAACATAGCCCAAATCAACCCAATCAAGGTTTAATTGCTCTTCAATTGATCAAATTGACCTCACCCCTAACCTTCTAACCTTATTAATTGCTCAACCAATTCATATAATTTGACCAAAGTCAAACATAGGCCAATTTGAGTCAAATTCACACCATATGGGTCAATTAGCCCAATTGGGGCCACCATGGGCCAATGAGGATTGAGTGATGTCATGGGACAAATGACCATCATGTGGGGCCAGTCAAGTCATCAAATTGACTAAGCTAACCCCAAAGTCAACCATGGTCAAACTTCAGCCTAAAGAGAGAAATTGGGTGCCAAGCCTAATTTCAATGGGTTGAGGACATGGACCAAGGCCCGTTCTGTAGCCCAAGGGTAGATTACCCCACTTGCCCTATGAATTTGAATGGGGAGACATGCATGGGGGCAATTTGGACTATTCTCAAAATTTCAATAGATGACAGAGGAAAATGAGGATTGAGTGCCACTTGGCCCTCCACTTCTCTTCCCAAGCTCTCCACGGAACACCCTCAGTAAGTCCAAGCCGAATTCTAGCAATGGCCGTGACAAATGGCAGTAATGTGGAGAAAACAATGCTTGGCAAATCACCTTAATGGCTGGCATTGTTTAAGCATTCCTCAGGCCATTTCGACCTCACCATTAGCTTCAGAGAGCATCAAGGAGTCGAGCCAGTACTTTGGAGTGAAGCAATCAGTGGAGAATCATGGTTTTAAGCAAGCTCGCCGGAGAAAGTCGCCGTCATGCCACCATGCCGGAATACCCGATCCCGAGCCCTGATACAGGTCCGTTTCTCCTCCTCTTCCTATATGCTAACATCTAGATCGATCTAGATGAGAAATCGGGCTCAATTGAGCCCGATATGAGAATCAAGGAGAATACCGAGCTTTTCTTCTAGCTCGTGATCGCAAGAAAAACCACCTCAGGTGGTGTTGTCGCCGCCGGTCAATGGCCACCACCTTAATCGAGGTGGTGGTAGTGGCCGACAGTGGTGGTGGCTGGCAGTGGTGGCCAACAGGTTGCCTGGAATTGGGGAAGAGATCTCCTCCAGGTCGGGTAGATCTAGGCCCTTGGATGGAGGAGGAAGACACAATCCGGTCCATCCAATTTTCTGGGCTGATGGTTATCTGCATGCCAGGAATTAATTTCTATCACACTTTATACATCTAATTGAACTCATTATTTAGTCCACCTAGAGGTTGTTTTAGTAAAAAGTGCCAGATACAAACATTGCAGCCCTTGAGGTCTACTTTTCATAATTTTAAATCACCAGATTTGGTGATCTACAGCTTCCTGTAGGTCTATTTTTCTCAGATGTGTTCTAAGGAAGGGCCAGTCACCAAAATGTGAATTTATTTCACATGGATGTTTGCATGGGCCTAATATTTTTTCCATGCAAGTATATACCATAGGCACACCACCTGCCCAAAAATTAGAATTTTTGGGTATCATTTTTCAATATTTTTGTAAGAAATGTGGTTTTTCATATTTTTAAAATATGTGGCTAGATAAACTCAAAATGACCCAAATATTGGGTGGAATGTTAATTAGGTCATATATAGTCACTGGTAAAAAATTATATGTCATTTGGGCCTCCGCATATTGGTGTATTATAAATGGAAATTTGGTGTGAATATAACACTATAATGTATTACTAAATTTATATGGTTAAATCTACTCAAAATAACCCAAATTTATGCCACAAGGTTAATTTGATTAGGCTTAGTCTCTAAACAAAAATTTAAGATCATTTGGACATTGGCATGTTTGTGTATTACATATGCATGTGAACATATGGTGTAAGTGACTTGGTGTGCACTTAGCCAAGTTTTGGTATTTTTTTGAATTCAGTACAAATGATATGGTGCATGACTATAATATTTTGGCCATACAACCATTATGATGAAACGTCATCAACAGAAAAATTACGATTTTTGGATTCAAAAATCCTAGGTATTTACATAATTATAATTATGTCACATAAGTGTAATAATGAAATAACGATGACCTAATGACTTAGGAAAAATCCAATATTCTGTCACATGTTGATTTATTTTAAATTACATCTCTGGAAATTTTAGTGTGATTTTTGGGAGTCATTTACTTTGAATAATACCAAGAATTCCATTTGTTACACATTTGTATTACTGAAATTTTTATGGTCCAAATTACTTGGAAAATTCTAAAATTGTGGTTAGGCTATTTCTATGACACTATAAACCTATCGTAATTTTCTCAGAATTTTTGAAGGGATTATTTTAGTACTTATTGTGCAATGCGACAAATTAACATCAATATTTAATTATGGAAATTATGGTCATAATTAATATGGAAAATTATGAAACTCTATCAATCATGATATTTCATCACTAATAGCCCCTGATAAAATATATGGAACATTCTAACTACTGGAATAGACACTTCACGTGTAAATGATATATGTCATGAATTTACAGAATTTTTATTTATGGCCAAATTAATTAGAAAAATTATGAATTTCTTGTCATTTCGTTACCTTGACATGATGAACCTATGTTATGAATTTTGGATAATTTGGCCAAATATTAATGATAGTTACATCTTTAAGATCAAAACTAGTTCATTTTGGGTGCTGGTCTACGATTAGTAAAATAATTATATAATGAATAGACCATCAAGAACACCTAGGATCTGAATGAAATTTGGAACACATATGTAGGACAACATTTATATCAATCCTAATAAGTTGTAGAATTTTTGGAGAACATTTGTCCTACAGTTGAACATTAATATAAATTCATGTCGCATATTGAATAAATGAATGATTTGGGGCTTTTCCACCTTAGGAGATTATCATAACAAATTTATGGTGTTATTATGATCATTGTGCATCAGTATAATAAATCTTGGGGCATATAAATAAACATGTTAAAGGTTTGCACCTCACATTGTGTATTGGAGTTTAAGGGTATTCATCGTTTAATAGAACGCTTGCATAGGGGTGGATCTTGGAGGTGATCATAAGGGTTAAATATAATACCCAGCCAGTACAAATAATATAACAGTAGGTCCGTATGGGACCCCACGCCATACTATACACACTAGCTAGGCATTATAAGGTGATAAACAGAAAAGAACAACAACTACACGAGAGTATAAGAAGCGTAAGCGGAAGCATTTGGATTAAACATCTTTTAGAATTGTCCACTATCCCATGAATGAAACAAATAGAGTTACGGCCTTAAGGCCTTAAATTTATCAAATGTATAGAAACTCAAAACATACATCGGCGCGCAGGCCGGCAATACATGTAAAGCAGAAAAGGGGCTGGCCTTCGAGGGCCAACACAGCAAAAGGGACACCGCCCGCTATTTCCCGCTAGGCTCACCTGGACCTGCAACCAACATCCAATAAGAGGTAAACGAGGGTCAGCTATGAGCTGACCAAAAACCGCGTAACGATCCCCCCCCCCCCCGACCATCTAGCCGGCCAGGGGCATGTCACCGCTAACCTGCAAGCAAGCCGTACGTGCAACATGTAATAATATAAAGAAAGTGCAAACTACACTACACATGGTGAGGTTTCAAGCACAATCAATCTTCTAGGTTGAGCATCAAGAGAAAGGGAACCTAGGTATGCACATGATGTTGGTTGAGTTCACCCGAAGGTTCTCCACAACCGCCTAAGCAACCGCATGAGGCTAACATAACATCAATTCATCATAAACACTCCACCCTAAGGTCATAGCCTTAGGTGGGGAAAAAGAGCTTTTGGTCGGTCTAGGTAAGACACCTACCACGACCTCTCCATGATCACACGACTTACATGAGGTATGGACCTCTCACTGATCTGCATGGAAACGGGTTCGGTTCGGCTTTGCCCGTGCTCTAACCGTCGCGATCTATCGTACGACGCGGGTACGGCTTCACCTCGGCCCGTAAGGGTTTAGCACATCAAGTGCCTACATAATTAAGCTACGCATCTAATCCTTTCACGCGGACTTAGACTTCGCAAATAACAACCTAGAAGGAGGTACAAGACCACTCCTCTTCAAATGTAGTGGTGAAGGATTGCATTCGACCACCCAAGCAAGGGGCTTCCGTTAGGCTCTCAAAAGGCACCTAAAACTCAAGTCCGGCAACACAATAGAAGATCCCACTGAGACATTCTCCAAATGCAACGTCGCATTCCAAGCATCACCGATCCGGGCTCACGGCCACGAATAGGCTTCACACAAAATGCCTAAATCCGCATGACTACCGGATTTCTAAATGCAATATGCTGGGGACGGACACAATCGACCCGAAGTTCCGAAAACTAGAGGAAATCCTACACTTCACCCATTTGGTGAAAGGGATTCCTCATGCAAGCATAGAAAAAATAATGAGAGGACAAAACACGTCCTAAGACCGGGAGGAAGGATCGTTACCCTTGGAGCTTTCTTCTTCGCCATAGATCTGAGATTTCACTCGGATATAAAGAACCGCAACGGGCTGCTCTTTCCAGATCTGAAAACGGCTCACGATTCGGAGCTCCGAAGCTCCGGCAATGGCAGAAGATGCCTCCTGCTCTTTCCTCGCTGCTTGCAGAACTTTTCTCGGCTTCCTTATTTGTCACGCTTGAAGAAGATAAAGATTATAAGTCAAAGAGGATATAAATACCCCTCTAGACAAACCCTAAGATAACCCAGAAATAAATTCCAGCCCACGGATTTAAAGCCCTGCATCTGACGGCTATGATCAAGAAGTCACGGGTCTTCCATTTTGCAAATCGCCGTACTGTAACTGCGTTCGACGAACAGCTTTAAGATTGCGTTCAACGAATGGCAGTAAAGCTGCGTTTGACGAATGCTAATAAACTTGCATTCGACGAATGGCTAAGAAACCTGCATTCGACGAATGGCTGACTGCGTTCGACGAATGGCTGCCTGCGTTCAACGAACGACTGCCTGCGTTCGATGAACGGTTGACTAACCTGCGTTCGACGAACGGCTGAGAAACCTGTGTTCGACGAACGACTGAGAAATCTGCGTTCGACGAATGGCTGACTGTGTTTGACGTACGGCTGCCTGCGTTCAATGAACAACCGATAAACCTGCATTCGATGAACGGCTGACTGCATTCGATGAATGGCTGCCGGCGTTCGACGAACGGATGATAAAGCTGCGTTCGACGAACGACTGATAAACCTGCGTTCGACGAAAGGCTGATAAACCTGCGTTCGACGAACGGATGGCTGCGCTCGACGAATTCGTCAGAAGCCTTATTTCCGTTCGACGAATTTGTCGAAAGTTTATAGCGTTCAACGAATTCGTTGAAAGCCTTAACACATTCGACAAATTAGTCTAATTCCCTTCAACGAATTCGGCTAAACCTTTAAAATTTGGCTGCTCGCATCATAAGAAGTTTTGGGGTGTTACAACACCACCCCCTTAAAAGAATTTCATCGCAAAATTACGAAAACAACCGCAGCCAATTTAAAGGATAAATTAGCTGAGAGAAATAGCTCGGGGTACTCCGCAAGCATCATTTGCTCCCTTTCCCAAGAGAGTTCCTCTCTCCCGCAATTATTCAAACGGACCTTTACCATCCGAATGGATTTGTTCCGCAACTTGTTTACTTCTGTGTCTTCGATGCGAATGGGCTTGACTTCCGTCGTTAGCCCACCTTCTACCGACACTTCGTTGACCGCAACAACAAGACTAGGCTCTTTGACAGCCTTCCTCAACACAGAGATATGAAATACATCATGCAGCCTGCTCAGCTCCGAAGATAGAGCAAGCCGGTAGGCAGCTTCACCAATGCGCTCTAAGATCTCGAACGGTCCTAAGTACCTCAGACTTAGCTTTTTCAAGAGTCGGATCCTCGATATTCTTTGAACGGTTTGTTCTTTAGGTAAACCCAATCACCATTGGGGAACTCGATGTTCCGGTGATTTGCATTGTAATACTTTGCATGCCTATCCTCGGCAATGAGCAACCGCTCTCGTATTTCCCGAATTGATGTATTTGCTTCATCCACGTCCTTGCGTTTCAACAACTTCGTGTCGCCCGTTTCAGCCCAAGCCAACGGTGTACGACATTTTCTACCATAAAGAGCCTCGAAAGGTGCCATCTTTATACTAGCTTGGTAGTTGTTGTTGTAGGCAAACTCAATCTTAAAGAGGTGATCTTCCCATTTCTTTCCGAAGTCCATGGCGCACATCCTTAGCGTGTCTTCCATCGTCCTATTGGTCCTTTCGGTCTGTCCATCCGTTTGCGGGTGGAAGGCCGTGCTAAATTTTAGCTTGGTACCCAATAATTGATGAATCAGCCTCCAATAGTTTGATGTGAAGCACCCATCATGATCGCTCACGATGCTACGGGGAACCCCGTGCAACCGTACGATATTATCAATGTATAACTTTGCTAGCTTTTCCACGAAGTCGTCTTTCCGGTTCGGAATAAAGTGCGAAACTTTCGTCAATCGATCTACGATCACCCTGATGACGGCGTTTCCATGTTGCGATTTCGGCAATCCGTGCACGAAATCCATCGAAATATCATCAAACTTCCATTCCGGGATCGGTAAAGACTTTAGAAACCCACCAGGTCTTTGACATTCAGCCTTCACCAACGCGCGAGTGTGACACTTGGCCACATAGAGTGCAATGTCTTTCTTCATTCTTAGCCAACAAAAGAGTTTCTTCATATCCATGTACATCTTTGTGCTCCTAGGGTGGATCGAGTACTTGGTAAAGTGAGCCTCGTACATCAATTCCGCCCGCAATGTACCAACATTTGGGACGCACAATCTGCCATTTTTCCACATCAAATCATCTTTGAAGGAGAAATCAACGTTTGACCCATCTACGGTCTCCGCTTTATATCGCTTCATGCTCGAATCCAGCTCCAAAGCTTGTCGAACTCGGTCGGCCAGGTCGTATTGAACCTCCATCCAGTTCGAACATGCTGAAAAAGTAGCTCTTCTATCGACACAAATGATCTCCAAGGCTTCTAGCTCCCGGATTAAACGCTCATCATGTTGGATCTTACGACGCCCTTAGAGGGGGGGGGGGGGTGAATAAGGGAATACAATTCTTTTTATAAATTTTAAGATAATTACTAAGTTGTTTTTGATTAATAGGAAATAAGATGACAAATTACTAATAACAATTTTGCAATAATGAAATTTTACGCCAATTGAGAGAAATCAAATAAACACAAATATAATCATGATTGCATTATATAAAAAGGCTGTTTACAAAATTTCATTTCAATATCGCTAGAAATCGGAGGCGTACAAAAGTGAAATTCTTTTCCTTTTCTATACCGACTTGTATCCCCACAAACCGGTTGGCTTTAGCCTATCCTTCCCGGATAAAGACTCAAGCCGCTCAAGCCAATCCTTCCCCGGATATGGCCTTGAGCCCCCTAGATCTAATCACCTAGAACTAGTCGCCAACACAAGGCGAATTTCCCCTAAGTCCTACCCAGACCTAGTCGCCAACACAAGGCAAATTAAATACAAAAATACAAAAAAGAAGTGAAGTAAATAACAAGCAAACTCCCTCTTGAGATTTCTGGAGATGAGGATGAAGGATCGCTGAAGCACAAGCGAGGTCGAAGCGATCGTTCTTCAGATGTAGCGTGATGGCTTCCTTCTCCAGAATTTCTTCTTTGGCTTTGAGTGGGAGATGATGATTTGACAGAGTAGCAGCACGAGAGTTTGGGCACAAGTAATGTCTCTGGAAGTTCTAACCCAAAACGAGAGAGAACACATCATTTTATAGATCTTGGAGCTAGCGCCTGCGATAGCGATCGTGTGGAGCAGTTGCGAAACCGTCGGCAGCGTGGCTCTGTGCACGAACTTGAGATAGCGCCTGCGGTAGCGATAGCGCTGGCGGTAGCGGAGATCGCGCCAGGCGGTAGTGCTGGCGGTAGCATTAAGGAAACCGCTGAGATGAAACCAACTGAGCTAGTGCCTGGCGTTAGCGATAGCGCTGGCGTTAGTGCTGGCGTTAGCGATAGCGCTGGCGGTAACGTTGCTCCTTTCAAAAGATTGTTCCAAGATGCTTTATACCTGTGGAGTATTGCACCTATAGTTCCTGCACACTATAAACACACTACAAGCAATATCAAATACAATATGGGATTTGTTATTCTCAAACAAAGGGATGTGACACACATGTCCAACAATCTCCCCCTTTTGATAATAACAAATCCTTTAAGCAAGAAATCAACAATAGTGTTTATAGATAAGATAAGCAAGATAAAAGTGCAACTATAGTAAATGATATGCATGATAATGTGAATACTCCCCCTAACTTAATGCACCCCCTACATAAATGCAATTTATATGTTACTCCCCCTAAATGATAGATTTCATGAATTAGTCTCCCCTTATTTATCAATATTTCTCATATATAGATTTCTTCAATTAATCTCCCCCTTTTGGTATTATCAAAAGAGGTGGGGTGAGGGTAGTAAGGAGGCATTTATATATCATGATCGAGCTTTTCGAAATATAAATAATGATAAAGAGTTTAAGCATAGCATAAATAAGAAATTTCAAATATAAACATAAGAGTTGTAAGCAAGCGGAAGATTATAATAAACATCTTTTTGTAAGCATGAAAAGCATAAGTAGGAATATGAGTTTTAGTTCAAAATTGAAAGATGTTTTAACCTTTTAGAAATCTCAAAGTTTTTCATAAAGATACCAAGCATGAAATGATCATATCAAAGAGAGATTATACTACAATGTTACTTAATTTTAAGTTCAAGAGATACCAAAAACATTGTAGAGGTCATGCTAGGTTATCTAGTGCATTTTTTATTTAAAGTGTAGTATAGATAAAGCATTAGAATCCAATACTCATGAGAAGAAGTGTTATGAAAGATAATGATGTGCATATAAGTGTATTTTGGGCAATGTTAACAATTGATTTAAATCACCAAAATACAAGACATATGTAAAGTAAAATGCACAATAAAACACAAGTAAATTACTTTCACACACTTTTAATGCACATAATTTTTAACAAAGTAGTGTAATAACCAAGGTTTGCACACGTAACTTTACTATTCTTTCCAAGGTGCTCAACCTCACAATGCTTATGAAGACTTATCAGGAGGTTCAAGTAGTGCTTGGTGGAGTTATATTTGTCTACATATATATAATTTTTTGTTCATATTTGTGAGACAACATTCTCCGAATACACTTGTTTTGCAAACCCAACTTTTAAACTTAACCACTTTTCTAAATTTCATAAGTGCAATTCAAATGTAGTGTAGGCAATAAACTTATGCAAGTTTTAATTCATTGTACAAATACAATACACAAGCAAGCATTTTTAGATTTAGACACACATGTTGATTACCAAAATAAGTGAGTGAAATGTATCATTATCAATCATAAAACATTTACTCATACTTAGAAGCATGCTAACCTTGGTTCTACACATTTTTTTCAATACAATTGATGCACTTTAAATAGATATATCAAAGCATGATAAGCAAAACAATGTTTATAGTAACTTGAAAGAATATGTTTTAACATTGTAAGTAATTCTAAATTATAGAATTCATACATGCTTGATATTGGCAATAAAGATCATACAGTTTTTTTTTTTGAAATTTTTTAATAAAAAAAATAGAAAAAACACACAAACATATTTTTGTATTTTTGAATTTTGAATTTTTGTAATTGATTTTTCATAATTCAAATAAAACAAAAATAAAATAGACAGTAACACAAAAATAAATTTGCACAAATAAACTAACATATTTTTGTTGATTTTTAGAAAATTTAAAAAACATAAAAATCACACACCCACGCTAGCGCCGACGCTATCGCTAGCGCTGGAAACAGTACACGATTTTTCAAGAATTTTAAATTTTTGATTTTTGATATTGGTTAGGGGTCTTAAGAGTAGTCTTATACAGAAGTTTTGTAATTATCAGAGATGTCTTGATTGCTCAAATTGCATAAAACATTAGAGTTTTATATGTTTTTCATCCTAAGATGTCTAAGACTCCTAATTCCAACCTTAACATTTGAAACCTTGCATCGGGAAGAGGTTTAGTGAATATATCAGCAAGTTGAGAGTCCGTGCCAATGAAACTAATCCTTATATTTTCCTTTTTAATGTGATCCCTTATGAAATGATGACGCACATCTATATGTTTGGATCTAGAGTGGTGTACCGGATTATTTGTAAGATCAATGGCACTCTTGTTGTCACATTTTAATTCAATAAGTTTTAGATGAAAACCAAAGTCCTCTAAAGTTTGGCTCATCCATAGAGCTTGTGCACAACAACTCCCTAATGCAATGTATTCGGCCTCCGTGGTGGAGAGTGCAACCGAATTTTGTTTCCTACTAGACCATGCAACTAATGAAGGTCCTAGAAAATGACAAGTACCACTAGTGCTTTTTCTATCAAGTGAACAACCGGCATAATCCGAATCGAAATAGCCATGCAATGTAAATGAATTATTATGCGGGTACCATAATCCTAATCTAGATGACCCAATGAGATATCTAAAAATTTGTTTTACCGCTTTTAAATGAGATTCTTTTGGATTGGCTTGAAATCTAGCACATAAGCATACGACAAACATAATATCGGGTCTAGTTGCACTAAGATAAAGTAGAGATCCTATCATACCTCTATATAAAGTTTGATCTATAGAAACTCCTGATTCATCTTTTCCTAATTTTAGTGATGCACTCATTGGTGTAGAAGCATGTTTAAGGTTTTCAAATCCAAAACGTTTAAGCATATCATGGACATATTTAGTTTGACATACAAAGATACCATCAATTCTTTGTGATATTTGAAAACCAAGGAAATAAGAAAGTTCTCCTACAAGACTCATTTCAAACTTATTTTTCATCACTAAAATAACTTCTTTACACATCTCTTCATTAGTAGATCCAAAAATAATATCATCAACATATATTTGTAAAGTAATTATATCATCATTATTATGCTTAATGAAGAGAGTATTATCCGCACTTCCCATAATATAACCGTGCTTTAATAAAAATGATGTAAGTCTTTCATACCATGCACGGGGCACTTGTTTTAAACCACAAAGCGCTTTTTCTAGTTTATAAACATGATTTGGAAATTTTTCATTAATAAGACCGGGGGGTTGTTCAACATAAACTTCTTCTTTTACAAACCCGTTTAGAAAAGCACTTTTCACATCCATTTGAAATAGTTTTATTCTTTTAAAGCTTGCAAATGCTAGAAAAATTCTTATAGACTCCAATCTAGCAACGGGTGCAAAAGATTCATCAAAATCTATCCCCTCGATTTGAGAATATCCTTGTGCTACTAAGCGTGCTTTATTTCTAGATATTCTAGACTCACCATCTAATTTATTTTTAAAAATCCATTTTACACCTACAACCGGGTCATTAGATGGTCTTTATACTAATTTCCAAACATTATGCCGCTCAAATTGTTCTAATTCTTCATTCATAGCCAAAAACCAAAATTCATCATTTAAAGCGGTAGTAACGGTTTTTGGTTCTATTTCGGAAACAAAACAAATATTTGAAAAAGATTCATGAAGAGAAGAGCGAGTTCTTACCCCGATGGATGGTTCACCAATTATCAATTCCCGTGGATGATCCTTTGTGAATTTTAAGATGCTTGGAGGTACATATTCATCTTTCTTGGCCTCCTCTTCTTCTTCTTTGGAAGGTTCTTCATCACCATGCTCCAAAGGAGGTAATAAATCATCCTCTTTACCTGCAGAAAGTCTTTCTATACAAGGAACAAGCTCATCAAATTTCACATTAATTGATTCTTCAACTTTCTAGTTCTTTTATTAAAAACTCTATAAGCTTTACTAGTTGAAGAGTATCCAAGAAATGTTCCTTCATCACATTTTTCATCAAACTTTCCCAAACTATCTTTTGTATTTAAGATAAAGCATTTACAACCAAAAACTTTGAAGTAAGACACATTAGGCTTCTTTTGAAAATAGAGTTCATATGGTGTGAGATTTAAAGATGGGCGAAGCATGATTCTATTTATAACATAACATGATGTGTTTACGGCTTCGGCCCAAAAGGACTTAGGTAATTTATATTCACATAACATAGTGTGTGCTAGCTCTTGAAGTGTCCTATTCTTTCTTACTACAACACCATTTTGTTGTGGTGTGCGTGGTGCGGAGAACTCATGTTTTATGCCTAACATATCACAATAAGAAGTAAAATTTTCATTTTCAAATTCTCCTCCATGATCCGAGCGAATGCATTTAATTTTTAAATCACTTTCATTTTGAATACGAGTACATAATTTTGAAAATTCACAAAACGCTTCGGATTTGGATGAGAGAAATATTGTCCAACAATATCTAGAAAAATCATCTATTAAAACATATGTATACAATCTACCACCAAGACTTGCGGTGCTAACGGGACCAAAGAGATCCATATGAATTAATTGCAAAGGTCTTGTAGTAGAAATAACATTTTTACTTTTGAAAGAGGATCTAGTGATTTTACCTTTTTCACATGGTGAACAAAGTGAAGGTAAATTTCCATTTAATCTAGGCAATCCTCTAATTAAATCTCTTTTGGCAAGTTTTACAATAAGCTTTGTGCTAGCATGTCCTAGCCTTCTATGCCAAAGATTAAGTTCATCATTTTTGGTAATAAAACATTTTAAAGATGATTTTGAAAGATCATGAAATGAAATAATATAAACATTGTGTATTCTTGGTGCAGATAGTAAAATATTGTTTGTAATAGGATTAGATATTTTGCATAGATTAGTAGAAGATTCAAATAAAACATCTAATCCTTTATCACATAGTTGGCTAATTGAAATAAGATTATGTTTTAGCCCTTTTACATAAAGAACATTTGATATAGTGAAGGATTCGTTACCAACTGTACCAATTCCCATGATTCTTCCTTTTCCGTTGTCGCCAAAAGTCATAATCCCTCCCTTCTTCCTTTTTAGGCAAAGGAACTTTGATTTATTGCCCGTCATGTGCTTGGAGTATCCTGAATCCAAGTACCACACGTCTTCATTGTTCTTAGCCTTCCTGCACATCTAGAAAGAAGATGAGAGTAAAGATCCGTATACCCAAGTGGAACCACCCATAGAGTAAGTGGAAGCCTTAGGTACACAGACTTGCTTTAAAGTATTTCATTTTATTTTCCCACAAGAACTAGATGTGTGACCTAACCTATAACAGTTTGCACACGAAATAAAGGGGGTTGATGCCCTTTTCTGGTATATTTTCTTGTGGAAAAATTTTGATTTGCAGAAGGAAAGCATTTTGAAAAAGAAAGTTCAAGTTTCTAGTATGAGGTGCTAGCGCCAGCGTTAGTGGCTAGCGTCGGGCGGTAGCCCTCTCCTCGATATCCGAGCCCAAACTTTCCAGAACCATGGCACTGGTTCCCTAGAATCATTTCCAGTGATTTTTGGCCTATTCCAAATTTTTTAATGGCCATGGTGAGGTCATGAACTTGTGCTTTAAGTGAAGAATTTTCTTTCACAAGCATGACACACCTATTTTCAAAACCTTTTATTATTATTTTTGATTTGCAAAAGAG
The DNA here is from genome assembly GCA_033032865.1 of Dactylorhiza incarnata. Taxonomy (NCBI): domain Eukaryota; kingdom Viridiplantae; phylum Streptophyta; class Magnoliopsida; order Asparagales; family Orchidaceae; genus Dactylorhiza; species Dactylorhiza incarnata. The sequence continues at coordinate 217,543 of JAWHQI010000102.1, read as the reverse complement.
AGGCTTCTAATTTCCTTTCTAATTTCCCCTTCTCTTTTGTAAGAGTTTTGGCATGAGAGAGGGATTTAGAAAGTGACTCTTCAATGTCTTTTGCCAATTTTGTGGAGTGATCACATTCTTGGCAAGAAACCTTTCTCTTTTCTAACATAATTACCTTTTTGGAATGCTTTTGATTTTCTTTAATAAGAGATTCATTTTCACGATTTAATAAAATACTATCTTTCATATTTTTATCAAAAGCTTTGCACGTTTCAAGAAATTCATTAAATAATTCATCATAAGTGGGAGGAATTACCTCAGTGTCACTAGGAACACTGGTGTCGTCGTCGTCGTTTTCATGTCCCATGAGGCACATGTTTGCTTCCTCATCTTCGCTTGATGAAGACCCGCTTGATTCTTCGGAGGAGGAGGAAGTGGAGTCATCCCATGTCTTTGCCTTTAGCACCTTCCTCTTTTCTTTCCCTTTGTGTCGTTTCTCCTTTTTCTCCTTCAAGAATTTTGGGCATTGGCTCCTTATGTGCCCCGTCTTCCTACAATGAAAGCACTCCGGTGGAGGTCTTTCTTCTTCATCGTCGCTCTCCTTTTCCTTCTTTGAGGACGACCCTTTCCATCTTCCATCCTTTCAGATAAATTTCCGGAAAGTGTTTCGTCTTTCTGGATTTCGCATGAACTTTCAGAAGTTCTTCACCAAAAGACTCTCTTCATCTTCATCCTCATCCTCTTGGCACTCCTTCTTTGATTTTAATGCCAACGCCTTCTTCTTTGGCTCCTTGTTGTATTCATCAAATTGGATTTTTAGTTCTACCTCATGGGTTTTGAGATTCCCAATGAGGCTCTCAACTTGGAGCGTTCTTAAGTTGTGCGATTCCAAAATAGCCGTCACCTTCGGGTTGAATTTTGGAGGAAGAGAACGAAGGATCTTACGGACCAAGTCGCCATTTGAGAAGGTCTTTCCAAGAGCTTTTGAAGCATTGACGATCTTGGTGAAGCGCGTGTACATACCATCAACATCTTCGCTTTCATCCATTCAGAATTTTTCATATTCCGATTCCAGTTGGAAAAGCTTGGAATCTTTAACCTGCGATGTACCTTCATGAGTAACTTCCAAATGATTCCAAATTTCATATGCAGAAGTACATGCAGAAATTCTATTAAATTCATTTCTATCTAACGCACAAAATAGAGCATTCATTGCTTTTGCGTTATTTTTACATTTGAGTTTATCCCGATCATCCCATTTATCTTTAGGTTTGTCTAATGTTATCTCTCCAACTACAAATGTAGGAGTGTATTCTTCTTCTACCATGTTCCAAACCTCAATATCTAGGGTCATTAAAAAGATTAAGCATTTACAATAATTATAATCTGACCCAGTAAATAGAGGTGGTCTACTAATTCCCTGACCCTCGGAAAAAGCGAGATCATAAGACGCCATTATTCCTGGTTTTTAAACCGTTTGGAATAACCTGGCTCTGATACCCCTTATTGGATCTTACGGCGCCCTTAGAGGGGGGGGGGGGGGGGTGAATAAGGGAATAAAATTCTTTTTATAATTTTTAAGATAATTACTAAGTTGTTTTTGATTAATAGGAAATAAGATGACAAATTAGTAATAACAATTTTGCAATAATGAAATTTTACGCCAATTGAGAGAAATCAAATAAACACAAATATAATCATGATTGCATTATATAAAAAGGGTGTTTACAAAATTTGATTTCAATATCGCTAGAAATCGGAGGCGTACAAAAGTGAAATTCTTTTCCTTTTCTATACCGACTTGTATCCCCACAAACCGGTTGGCTTTAGCCTATCCTTCCCAGATAAAGCCTCAAGCCGCTCTAGCCAATCCTTCCCCGGATATGGCCTTGAGCCTCCCTAGATCTAATCACCTAGAACTAGTCGCCAACACAAGATGAATTTCCCCCTAAGTCCTACCCAGACCTAGTCGCCAACACAAGGCGAATTAAATACAAAAATACAAATAAAGAAGTGAAGTAAATAACAAGGAAACTCCCTCTTGAGATTTCTGGAGATGAGGATGAAGGATCGTTGAAGCACAAGCGAGGTCGAAGCGATCGTTCTTCGGATGTAGTGTGACGGCTTCCTTCTCCAGAATTTCTTCTTTGGCTTTGAGTGGGAGATGATGATTTGGCAGAGTAGCAGCACGAGAGTTTGGGCACAAGTAATGTCTCTGGAAGTTCTAACCTAAAACGAGAGAGAACACATCATTTTATAGATCTTGGAGCTAGCGCCTGCAGCAGTGGCTTGCGTCGGCGGTAGCGTTCGTGTGGAGCGGTTGCAAAACTGTCGGCGGCATGGCTCTGTGCACGAACTTGAGATAGCGCCTGCGGTAGCGATAGCGCTGGCGGTAGTGGAGATAGCGCCAGGCGGTAGTGCTGGCGGTAGCGCTAAGGAAACTGCTGAGATGAAACCAACTGAGCTAACGCCTGGCGTTAGCGATATCGCTGGCGTTAGTGCTGGTGTTAGCGATAGCGCTGGCGGTAGCGTTGCTCCTTTCAAAAGATTGTTCCAAGCTGCTTTATACCTGTGGAGTGTTGCACCTATAGTTCCTGCACACTAAAAACACACTACAAGCAATATCAAATACAATATGAGATTTGTTATTCTCAAACAAAGGGATGTTACACACATGTCCAAAACATCATGCATCAAAATCCAGTTTGCCTGTGCAGGAGCCCGACAACTCAACGCGTCTGCAACCACATTTCCTTTCCCAGGAGTGTATCGAATGTCGAAGGTGTAGTCCCCAAGGAACTCCATCCACCTCCTTTGTCGCATATTCAACTTCATCTGATCAAGCAGGTACTTGAGGCTTTTGTGGTCCGTAAAGATGTCGATCTTCACGCCATACAAGTAGTGACTCCAAAGATTAAGAGCAAATACCACGACCGCTAGCTCCAAATCATGGACCGGGTAGTTCCTCTCATGTACCTTTAACTGATGGGAGCCATAGGCAATTACATTTCCGAACTGCACCAGAACGCAACCCAAGCCACTCCCCGAGGCGTCGCTATTTAATTCGTAACCTTCTATTCCACATGGCTAGCATAAAATGGGCGACGTGGTCAGATGGCTCTTCAGTTCCTCAAAAGCTCATGCGCACTCTGGTGACCGAACGAACTTATGATCTTTCCTAGTCAGTTTAGTGAGAGGAAGTGCAATCCTCGAGAAGTTTTCCACAAAGCGCCTATAATAGCTGGCAAGTCCTAAGAAACTTCGGACTTCCGCTATATTTTTCAACACAGGCCATGCTTGGATTGCCTCTATCTTTGAAGGATCGACTGCGATTCCTTCTCCACTAACAACATGACCAAGGAATTCTACTGACGATAGCCAAAACTCGCACTTGGAGAACTTGGCATATAGCTGATTCCTCCTCAAGGTGCTCAAAACTGCGCGCAGATGCTCTGCATGCTCCTCTTCCTACTGAGAGTATACCAAAATGTCATCGATGAAGACGATCAAAAATTGATCCAAATACTCTCGGAACGTTCTGTTCATTAAGTCCATGAATATCGGCGGTGCATTAGAAAGACCGAACCGCATAACCGTGAACTCATAGTGCCCAAAGTGGGTACTGAACATTGTATTTGGAATGTCACAATCCAGAATACGAACCTGATAATAGCCGGACCTTAAGCCTAGCTTAGAGTATACCATCGACCCAACCATTTGGTCGAATAAGTCATCGATTCTCGGAATTGGATAATGGTTCTTCTCGGTCAGCTTATTCAGCTCTCGATAATCAATACATAGACGCAAGCTCCCGTCCTACTTTTTCACATAGAGGACCGGTGCACTCCAAGGTGAAGAACTTGGACGTACATAGCCTTGCTCTAGTAGATCTTGCAACTGAACCTTCAGCTCTGCCAACCTTTGGCGCTACTCAGTATGGTGAGCGTGCTACAGGCTTGGCACCTGGCACCAGCTCAATACAGAAATCAATCTCTCACCGAGGCGGAGCCCCAGGGAGTTCGTTAGGAAACACATAGGCATACTCTGCTACAACTGGGACATCACTTAAACTGCGCTTTGGCTCTGAAGCCTCCAACAAAGTGAAGAACAACTCTGCGCCCTTTCTCACCGCCTTAACCACCTAGAGAGCATACATCAGCGTCTTGCTCGCTCCTCGCATACCCGCGAACGTGGTTTCGTCTCCGGTGTTCTTTCCCAGAGTGATCTCCTTTGAATTGCAATCAATGCATGCTCGCTGCTCCAAGAGCCAGTCCATGCCGAAGATCACGTCAAATTCAGCTAGCGGTAATAACGATGCTTCCAAGTCGAAGTCTTGATTTCCAATCCGCACCTTCACATGACTCGTCCAATCCGCACCCATGCGAGATCCATTGGGTAGCATTACTTCCAATCTATCCTCTACTAAGGTAGACGACACTCCGATTCGCACCATGAAGTCCTCAGACAGAAAAGAGTGTGATGCACCCGTATCGAATAGAGCTCTCGCCGGATAATTGAAAATTAGGACGAAACCTAATTGCACACAAATCAAACATAAAGTCGCACAACAGTATCAATCATAAATGGCTGTAAAAGCTAACTTCTAGTCCATACATGTGACGACATCAGTTTGTCGTATGGCTTCTTGCTGGCCAAGCGAGTAAATTCTCGGTTGGGTCAGAATATGCTGGGAAGCAGCAGACTCCGCATCTTTGCCTTTTTCTGCATGACCCGCACCACGAGCATAGTCTATCGCTCTATTCTCTGGCCTCGAGAGACAACTTCAGCACACACGTGCCTTGTGTCCCACCTTTCCACAAGTGACACATGTCATAGGACCACGTGCAGTCGTAGCTCCAGACACATTTGAGCGAGTTGGTTGTGCAGGCTTGAACTTCCTTTTATTCCTTCTGAACTCAGATTTGGATTGAGAGGTCGGCGCATGAAATTCAGGTTTCTTTGCCACGCCCTTTGCTTGCACTATCTTCATGTCCAACTCCAGAGATCTGGCGCTTTGCACCATCACATGGAAGCCAAATGTCAATGGGCCTGCAAGGAGCAGCTACAAATCATCCCGAAGACCTTCATAAAACTTGTTCGTCTTCATTTACTCATCTTCCACCAAGGACCCCGCATAGCGGCCCAGTCTAGTGGACTCGTGCAAGTACTCGTCCACCGAGCTATCGCCTTGAGTTAACTTCAAGAACTGGTTCTGCAATGCAATGCGTTGTGCAGAGGGAATATACCTCTGGAGGAACGACTTTGAAAACTCCGCCAAAGTGATCTCGGTAATATCTCTACCACCAAACTTATGCACTTCTTGCTCATCCCACCATAGCGCTGCTTCTCCGTTAAGGAGGAAGGTGGCTAGGGTGACCATCATGGCTTCTTTCATCGCTACCGCCTTTAGAGTTTTTCTAACTGCTGACAGCCAGTCCTCCGCCTCCGTTGGGGATCCAGTCCCCGAAAAGGTTGGAGGATGGAAACTTAGAAAGCGCTGAAGTTGTTGATCACGCGCTCGCGCAACAGCTACTCGCTCTACTTGACGTTCCACCCTTGGCTCCACCGCAGGTTCCACTGCAGCCATTGGTACATGGATCTCCACCCTCGGTTCCACTGCAGGTTCCACTGCGGCAGCTACCACCGGGGCCACATCCGGAGTAGGCATAGCAGGCTGTACAAGCCTTTGAGGTTGAGTGTTGATCATCGTGAAGACCGCTTCAATGATTAACCTAATCATCTCAGCAGGAGGAGTAGTCGCTGGCACCTCAGCTAGTGCACTACTTTCAGTGGTGTTACGGGGTCGAGACTACCCCGCAACACTCCTAGTCACCTATAATCGTGCAATACACAATTTAGTGACCAAAAACAAAGCAAACAACAATCATGGAATGCTCAGGTTCCGCAAACAATTATGTTTTTCCATTCCTAAGTGGACATTCTTATTAGTTTTTATCGTTTTTTAGGTGAGCGCACATCCCGTGCACACCACCCCTTAAAAGGAATTTGTCCCGAATTCGCTAAACTACGGATCGACGCCCTAAGTCCGATACCAAATTGTAACACCCTGCCATTTCAAATAATATAACAGTAGGTCCGGCCGGGACCCCACGCCATACTATACACACTAGCTAGGCATTATAAGGTGATAAACAGAAAAGAACAACAACTACACGAGAGTATAAAAAGCGTAAGCGGAAGCATTTGAATTAAACATCTTTTAGAATTGTCCACTATCCCAGGAATGAAACAAATAGAGTTACGACATTAAGGTCTTACATTTATCAAATGTATAGAAACTTAAAACATACATCGGCACGCAGGCCGGCGATACATGTAAAGCAGAAAAGAGGCTGGCCTTCGAGGGCCAACACATCAAAAGGGCCACCGCCCGCTATTTCCCGTTAGGCTCACCTGCACCTGCAACCAACATCCAATAAGAGGTAAATGAGGGTCAGCTATGAGCTGACCACAAACCGCGTAACGATACCACCCCCCGGCCATCTATCCGGCTCAGGGGCGTGTCACCGCTAACCTGCAAGCAAGCCGTACATGCAACATGTAATAATATAAAGAAAGTGCAAACTACACTACACAAGGTGAGGTTTCAAGAACAATCAATCTTCTAGGTTGAGCATCAATAGAAAGGGAACCTAGGTATGCACATGATGTTGGTTGGGTTCACCCGAAGGTTCCCCACAATTGCCTAAGCAACCGCATGAGGCTAACATAACATCAATTCATCACAAACACTCCACCATAAGGTCATAGCCTTAGGTGGGGAAAAAGAGCTTTTGGTCGGTCTAGGTAAGACACCTTCCACGACCTCTCCCATGATCACACGACTTACATGAGGTATGGACCTCTCACCGATCTGCATGGAAACGGGTTCGGTTCGGCTTTGCCCGTGATCTAACCATCGCGATCTATCGCACGATGCGGGTACGGCTTCAACTCGCCCCGTAAGTGTTTAGCACATCAAGTGCCCATATAATTAAGCTACACATCTAATCCTTTCACGCGGAATTAGACTTCGCAAATAACAAGCAAGATGGAGGTACAAGACCACTCCTCTTCAAATCTAGTGGTGAAGGTTTGCATTCGACCACCCAAGCAAGGGGCTTCCGTTAGGCTCTCAAAAGGCACCTAAAACTCAAGTCCCGCAACACAATAGAAGATCCCACTGAGACATTCTCCGACACGCATTCTAGGCTTAACCTAAATGCAACGTCGCAATCCAAGCATCACCGATCCAGGCTAACGGCCACGAATAGGCTTCACACAAAATGCCTAAATATGTACGACTACCGGATTTCTAAATGCAATATGCCGGGGACGGACACAATCGACCCGGAGTTCCGAAGAACTAGAGGAAATCCTACACTTCACCCATTTGGTGAAAGGGATTCCTCATGCAAGCATAGAAAAAGGAATGAGAGGACAAAACACGTCCTAAGACCAGGAGGAAGGATCGTTACCCTTGGAGCTTTCTTCTTCGCCATAGATCTGAGATTTCACTCGGATAGAAAGAACCGCAACGAGCTGCTCTTTCCAGATTTGAAAATGGCTCGCGATTCGAAGCTCCGAAGCTCCGGCAATGACAGAAGACGCCTCCTGCTCCTTCCTCGCTACTTGCAGAACTTTTCTCGGCTTCCTTCTTTCTCACGCTTGAAGATGATAAAGATTATAAGTCAAAGAGGATATAAATACCACTTTGGACAAACCCTAAGATAACCCAGAAATAAATCCCAGCCCACGAATTTAAAGGCCTACATCTGACGACTATGATAAAGAAGTCAAGGGTCTGCCATTTCGCAAATCGCCGTATTGTAACTGCGTTCGACGAACAACTTTAAGATTGCGTTCGACGAATGGCAGTAAAGCTGCGTTCGACGAATGCTAATAAACTTGCAATCGACGAATGGCTAAGAAACCTGCATTCGACGAATGGCTGACTGCGTTCGACGACTGGCTGCCTACGTTTGACGAACGGCTGCCTGCATTCTACGAACGGCTGACTAACCTGCGTTCGACGAATGGCTGAGAAACCTGCATTTGACGAACGCTGAGAAACCTGCGTTCGACGAACGACTGACTACATTTGACGAACGGCTGCCTGCGTTCGACAAACGGCTGATAAACATGCATTCGACGAACTGCTGACTGCGTTTGATGAACGGCTGACTGCGTTCGACGAACGGCTTCCTGCGTTTGATGAACGGCTGATAAACCTGTGTTCGACGAACGGCTGGCTGCGCTCGACGAATTCGAACGGCTGGCTGCGCTCGAGGAATTCGTCGGAAGCCTTATTTCCGTTTGACGAATTCGTCGAAAGTTTATAGCCTTCAACGAATTCGTCGAAATCCTTAACACATTCGATGAATTCGTCTAATTCCCTTCAACGAATTCGGCTAAACCTTTAAAATTTGGCTGCTCGCATCACAGGAAGTTTTGGGGTGTTACATTAAACCCAACTGATTTAGTGGAAATTGGAGTGTCATAGACTTATGGTTGAAGTCCTAGGGAAAAGCGCCAAATAGTGTTAAGTGTTAGTGTACACGGACATTAAGGGGAGTTCTAGTCTTGGTGTCCGAAGAAAGATCATCACTCTCCTACAAGTATCGTAAATCATCATACGTTAGTTTAAGAGTAACAATAAGAGTGGTCTTAGCAATGGTTAGCAACCAATAAAAGTAAATATCCTGAGAAATGAAGGTTTGTGATGTCACCCCAGCAAACCTTCTAATACTGCTGCGAGCCATTCACTTGGTAGACCTCGGGAAGTCCAGGATTCACCTTAAACTGTTACGATCAACTAAATATAGACAAGAGTAGTTTAAGTAGAAAAACATGATAAAGGTAAACCTCGTCCCAAAATATGAAACGGAATGGTATAAGGACTTGTTAGTCCAATGAGCTAGAGGCTCGGGAGGTTATGATATCAAGACGGGTTGGTGCTATGAGATGGAAGCTCGGGTGAATAAGATAAAACATTGCATATGCAGAAATAGTGGTGGGTCTTCGGTACTGGTCTAGTAATCACATCGATGGAAGTACATTGACTCTAGCGTAGTGTGGTGGTTTAGAGAGCCAGTAGGTGGTTTTACTGCGATCTGGAGGACAACCCCTAATATCCCACAACCAATAATAAAATACTGGTGGGTTTGCTAGCAAGAGTATGCGAGAGCTCAAGGAAGTGAACTAGGACGTATACAACGGCGTGAGTTAGGTGTAGGCATGGTAGTGTGTATACCAACCTAGGAGTGGAGTGCCTGGTCCACTATTTCCTTAGCCACGACGGAATCACCTAAGAGGCTTGCTACCTCAAAAAACCGGAAACAAAAATGTCTGTGCGCACATAGTCGTGCGAGGGAGTTGCACTGTATGAATATATCATATCATTCATACATTCTTTAGACATACGCACTTGCAGATCCTTATCATATAAATTAGTATGGGCTCTTTTATATGATAAGTTACAATTCCGGAAATCTTAACTTATAAGTTTGTATGGGCATTCATATAAGTTAAGGTACTCTTTGTGTTGATAGTATAGTAGTTTACATATTACCTTTGCTTGCACCGCACTTATTTATTTACTACTTTACTTTTTGTTTCATTATTGATGTACTTTCTGCTCACTACTTATATATACTGCTAGTTTAGCTCCATGGCACTTGTTTTTTTCTTTACTCCTTATTGTCCTCCGCTTCATTCTCCTGCATGGTACGTAGGAGTCATGGGGGGAGGCGAGGAAAAAATGGCATAGTATTTTTTACTAATGGTCGGATGTGGCCATAACACCAGGAGATCGAGGAGCTGGAGCAGCAGTATGACCATCAGGACATGATGGCAGGACCTGATGAGGAGCAGTTGTCACGCATTATTACTACTAAACGGCATCAGGTTGTGAGAGATATTGTTTAGCTTTCAGATAGTATATATATAGAGAGTGTCATTATATTTTCATTTAGATTTGTACAGGGCATAAGCCCTTGCACTCTTTTCATACTCATTGTGGACTATTTCCTTATATATATATATGGGTGTGTGTGTGTGTGTGCTGTGATCGTGGACTACTTTTGTTAATTCTTTCTTAATTATTTGCTTGTGATATGATCATATTAGATGGCAGTGATGACTAACCCATGATTTGGTGTCACCGTAAGGCGGCGGTTCTGTCATAAGATCCGATAACTCTCTTGTAAGGAGGAGAGGGTTCTTATAATTTTTCCTTTGTATATTTTTTGCTTGAGATGATGCGGTTTGAATTTGTTGTGATCGATTCTGCTGTTGTTATTTCTCACCCATTATGCAGGTCTGACAGTCTGTGAAGTAAACTGGGCGGTCACAAAATTTGTCATCATGATGAAAATGTCCTTCGAATCCTATAAATAGCTGAGTTTAGAATTGAAGTTTCAACTTTAGTGAATGCACCCTAAGCACCAGTCTCAGCGATCTGATAAAATGGTGTCTGCTCGAGCTGAAGCTGCCGAGACCTATGTTAATGCCGGTCATAAGCCATGTAGACTCTCTCAAGCTGAATATATGTCTTTTCTAGAAAGGCATATGATTCAGACTCAGATCGTTGTGCGACTTCCCAAAGAAGAGGAAGGACTGAAATTTTGGGCTGAGAATAAGCTTGTGATCCCAATCGATCACTTTGATTGCGGTCTCATGCTTCCCCTGCCTTGGGAATTTATGGAGGTGATAGAATATTACGGAGTTGTGCTCGGACAACTAACATTGAACTCCATCAGTCTCATGTCAGCTTTCATCTGCTACTTCAGATCGGCAAGGGTCAAATTCACCCTGGATTTGTTCCGCTGCGCTTTTATAATGAAGTCAGTGAAAGAGGGGTGGAAGAAGGAAGTGTTTAAAGGATGATGTATTATTCCTGCCACGACATAATATTTCTTAATCTTCCCAACAAGATTCCATTTTGGTCTGAGAGATTCTTGGTGTTCTAAGGAGACTTCGGCGGTCTCAAGACTCGGCCATCTTGCCGAGGAGAGGGGGTATTCAGAAAACCAAAAAAGATCTAAAAAATGGAGATCAAAATTCTTGCTTCGCTGGCTGGCAATCGTTAAATATTCTAACATTTTTGCTTCCCTTTTCAGCGGTCATGGCGGTCCCAACAAATGAGCATGTAGCACCAAAGGAGGAGGTCCTTACCTAGCGAGAGATGCAACTCAAAAGAGACTGCGAGAGGGTGAAAGAGGAGATTGCTCAAGAATCTAATTCTACCAGCGAACCCTTTCCTTTGATTGTGTTTTTGCAAAAAAATGAAAGACATCAAGGTAAATCCCCTTCTCAAGTGGAATGAGAAGGGGTAGAATGTGAAGGTCTCCACCGCTCTCCCTCTCTGAAGCGGGAAGCTGACTTGGCATGCCAACGCGGTGACCTCTGCGCTATATGGCGAACACAATGCCAAAGAGGTATACTCTATCGAGCCCAAAATGCTTCCTAATATAGTCCCGCAAGCCACCACAAGAAGTGTAGTATTGGTCAACCACATTGGTCGGTCTCTTTGCATGGCCCTGCGCGACATCGATACGCTTCAAGAAAAACTACAAGCAAGAAACCTTACATGCTGTCTTGTAATTTTCTTTCATCTTGACTGCCCGATCTCATGTATTTTCTTTTGCAGAAAGTGAATGAAGAAGCCTATCATATAGATAATCATGCCTTTCGAAAGGCAATGTTGAAGCGTATAAGAGGCGCTTCTGATATAACGATCTTGTGAGTACGCAAACGCGGCGGTCTATCTACTGAATTATAGGATGTAGAGTTTGAGGATTTATTTCCAGAAATGGCAAGGAAGATCGGTGAGGCATCGGTTACTGCTTCTTGGACCCTCTGATGATGGAAATGGAGAGAGCGGACCCACTCCTTTAAGTGGGATTCAATATGTTCCAGGTGATAAGCTGAGTTTAATGGCAGCCTCAAGTTCTGGTTCTCGGATCCCTCGCAGAAGCTCTGAAGAGTCTTCTGAGGAGACCGCGTCCTCGTCATCAGAAGAGCTATCTCCAAAAGATCGAAGAGCAACCATGAAGATTGAAGATCGCTTTTAGTTGATTTTTTCTTATTTGCTTTGAAATGTGATTGTCGGTCTTTGAGACCGCGCGACCCTTGTACTTTTAAGAAATGAAATGAAAGAACATTGTGTGTACATTTTGTCAATTTTTTGTGATTGAATATACTTACTTCTTGTAATGAACATGATTCTATCGATCTTATATTTGTTGGTCTGCGATCACATTATAACTTCCCATGAGGAAGAATTGATCTCAATATATATAAATAGATCACCAGACCTTAAGTAGGAGAAAAGATGTTTATTTTATACATGATCACGTATTCCAATGAAGCAGCATATACATTCGATCACAAGTTTTGAAGCTGTTCAGCTAGAATCATCAGTTGCATAAGAGAGATTAAAAGATATGGGTTTGATTAAACTACACCTAGAGGGGTGTGATTAGGTGTTTTCAAGATTATTTAGACCTTTAAAATTATTCAGCACATCACACAAGCAAACTAGAAAACACATAGAGATTTATAGTGGTTCCCTTCAAGACAATGTGTCAAGAGGTAGTCCACTGTCCCTCCCACCTATCTAGCAATGTTCTAGACTAGGCAACTTCTCCAAAACCCATATCGCTTTTATTATACAACAGATCTTACAACTCAAATCACAAAGGATCCTACCTCAGCCCTCACACAAAAAATCTTACACTCGGTTTACACAAACCCTTCAAAAATAACTCAGACTTTGTCAGTCCTACCAAGCACTCAAATATTTACCAAGATCCTACCAAATTGAAACTCACATAGAACCCTACAAAATTAGAAGGTGGTTTTGTTGTTGAACAAAAGAAAACTTCAAAGATAAATCTTTTCACTGAATGGTCTCCTTCTTCCTCTTGCAGATGTAGCCTCGGAGATCTTTTGAATCACCAAAGCTTTCTTGTGAATCTTCTTCTGAAAATATCAGATTGAACTTCTTGTGCTGAAAGAAGACTCTTTCTTGTAGTCTTCACATCACATCCAAATGAAGTTTTCTTGTTCAGTACTTTTCTCTTTTCTGATTGTAAGTGTGAGAGTGAGAGAATGATCAGAAGTGTATTTAGATTTTGAAATAATATCTATTTATATTCCTCTGCACTTATGCATAAAGGCCCTATGTAATTTATTCCTTAATTAATTTGGCCATTAAGGAATATAGACTGAAACGACAGAATAAAATGTCATGAATGCTCTCCCCTTTTGGAACTTGCAATATTGGAAGTATATAATATTATTCATTAAATGTTGTGTAACGGTTATATTCTGCAGAGAATATATCATTAAATATTCTTTGATTAGTGCACATGATAGGCACGTACATTCCCTGAATAACAATTTCCAAGAAAATTTGTGCATTAAATGCAGCTTTGCTTCTGTCGAGATGATAAAATTTCTTCAAACCGATATCGTCTTGATCAATCTAAACGAGATATATTCTTCAAGTCGATGTCATCTAGATCTTCTAGATGATATAAAGTCTTCAAGCAGATGTTGTTTACATGGTTCTTTCTTCAAGAATTAACAAAATCTTCTACATGATATGATTTCTTCTAGACGATATCATGTAGATGTTTCTTTCTACATGAATTATCCTTAATCTTCAAGTCGATAAGGTTTCTTCAGGATGATATCGTCGAGATGCTGTTTACATGACTTGACGTAGTTTTCTCAGTGATAAAACTTCTTCAATACGATATCGTCGAGACTGTCTCGATTATATATTTCATGTCTCAATGATATGTCTGCTAAGGCTCACGCCGATATTTGTCTTAGTGGATTTTCACTTCTTGTATAGTTTTGATATTGAAAATATAGTCTTGATACTAAACATATAGTCTTGATACTAAAAATATTGTCTTGACATACCTGCCACATCATGAACTGAAACACCCATCAAAAACAACTTTGCTTATCTATATTTGTGTTCCTTCTTCAAATCTAGGAACATTGAGGGCACAATACTCAACAATCTCCCCCTATTTGAAGAAGCTAGCACTTACAATTATAGATAAGCTTAACTAACAAATATATTCAAAAAAGATCAAACAAAATTCAGAGCATTTGATATAAGGATTTAATATTGTCCCAAGCATAAAGATATATCAGTCATAAATGAAAAACATAGAAATGTGCATGTGTTTTCCTAGAATCCTTTTTCTTCAATCTTCCTGAACAATTTTTCCTTTCCCAGAAGATCCAGCCTTCTTATATTGATCAGCTTCAGCCAACTTATGCTTTTGCCTCTCAAAATAGTTAGAAAGCTTAGGATGATATCTAAGAGGGCATAAGCAGGCACTAAAGTATCTCCCATCTTAACTCTATTCCAATAATATCTTTTGGTAGCTTCACACATTTCATATTTGTTCCATTACTGCTATAGAATTTCCCTTTGTCAAGCTTTACCTGTTGATATAGTGTCCAGGTGTTTAATATGATATCCATTGAACAAGGGATCCATTCTTCAAAATTTGGATTCTTCTTTACTTCCTCCATTCTCTTCCTTTCAGCTTCTTGTTCTTCATTATCAACAAGGTGTCTTTTGCTTTTCCTGATCTTCCCACTCCAACTAACAGGCCCATCAACAAAGTATCCATGATAACTGTCAAGCTGATGCTCTGGAAGGTCTTCAGTCATTTGCATATTTAAGGGTCCTTCAGGTATGAGGCTTCCTTCGGAAATATGATGTTGATAAGCAATCCCATAATCTATTGGATCAAGATCCATAGATAATCTTACTTCATCGGAAAGCCACATGGCTTGATGGATTGACATAATCTGCCCCTTTCTGGCTTCTAAAAATATTTCTTTAGAGAGAATGGCATGGGAGTTCTGAATTTGTTTAGAGAGTAGAGCATTAAGATTGTCAACTGCATCCATGAGTGTTCCTTGAACAGTTCTGAGTGATTGAGTTAGTGTAGAAGAAATCTGATCTTGAGTGACTTGAAATTAATGAAGTGGAGTTTCACCAACATTGTCTACTAACTCTTGAGAGACTTGAGCAGTAGATGATATTCTTTGATAGTGTTGGAACAACCCTATTTGTGATTTGGGCTAGGATCACTATATGTTAACTAAGGACAAGTTGACCCCAATGTATAGTTTATGGGTCAAGAGTTTAGGAAGAAATTTGGCTGTTAGATCTAGAACTTTCACTGTCTAAGCATTCGTCGATCGGCGCTCGACAGATGGCTGCCAGCGCTCGACGAATTCCTGCCAGCGCTCGATAGTTTTCCAGCCAGCGCTCGATAGATTTCCAGCAAGCGTTCGACATTCTCTGAGCAGCGCTCGACGAATTCCAGCCAGCGCTCGACAAATTTCTTATTAAAGCTCAGATCGACAAATATTGATTCTAGAATCAATTAATACTTTAATATCAGTTATTTGTCAGTTCTCTAAACACAAATCGACGACTTTAACGGATCTATTCAAATATATTTGGACGTATTCAAAGACAGATAAGTAAGGATATTATATTTAGTTATTATATTCCTTTCTTTCCTTTTTTCCAAGACAGAAATAACCGTTGACAATTAATGCAAAGGAATATTACATGGCTAAGGAATTAAAGGACCTGCAAAAGTCATTTGGTTTTTGTTATTATTCCAAGAAAGATTTAAAGACTGATTATTCTATTCAAAAAATAGAATATATCAAATACAGACTTTATTGTCTCAGCTCTCGACAGAATTCAAATCATTCTTACTGAATACAGAGAGAGAACAACAAGGATAGAGAAAGAAAAAGAAGAACACTCAGCAAAACATTCTCAGCCTTCTTCTTCCTCAAGCAACAATCACCACTTCTCTGAGAACATCTTCTTCAAAGATCCATCTCACAGATATCTGCTGCAAGTGTAAGTCTTCTAAAAGAGCAATAAAGAATCTGAAGAACTATTTTCTTCCAGATCAATCTGCTACAAAAGATTTCTGTTTTCAAGAGAAAGCTTCTCCACCAACTGTCAAATACTTCAATTAGACAGGGGGAGCTTTACAACAAATCCACTAGAGTCTTCTCTCAGCATCTTGACCGAGAAGAACACTACAAACTCTTTCCCAGCTCTCTTGTACAGGGTTAATACTCCCTTAAAAAGTGTAACTCCTTGGTGGCAAGACACCTGATCAAAAAATCTAGTTGGTTTTGAGCACCTGATCAAAAGCTCTATGGTGTGTGGACACCTGATCAAAATCACCTTAGTGCTAGGGCACCTGATCAACTCTCCTAGTGGATTCCTACCAAGGGTGGTAGAAGAGTGGACTACCCAAATTTATTGGAGAACCACTATATTTCCTTGTGTCCTCTGTGTTTGTTTATTTCTCCGTGTTGTGCTGTGTGTGCTTTTACTTATTTAGTTTTCTGCTTATATTTTTATCTCACACTGCTTACACATATATATAACACTATTTTAATTATGCTATAAAAACTAAGGAAAAGTTTTTAATACTCTATTTACCCCCCCCCCCCCCCCCCCCCCCTCTAGAGTAACTTAAGATCTAACCTCCACTTTCAATTGGTATCAGAGGAAGTTGATTCTTTGCAGACTAACACCTGAATCACAAAGATCAATTAGATCTTAATTTCTCTTTGAGTTCTTTTTCATTTTATCTTTTATTTAAAACTCATGGCACAAAACAAAGAGTATTCAAGCACAAGACCTCCTATGTGCAATCTCAGTAAGTTTGCACTGTGGAAAGCAAGGATTAGATTATACATGAATTCTATTGATGAGGAAATCTTCAATGTTATCTTGACAGGACCTCCTACTCCCTCAACATCTGCAAGCACTGAAACAACTGCAGACAACCATGCTGTCCCACCTCCTGAATGGACAGAAGCACAGAAGAAACAAAGAAGTGCAGATGCAAAAATAATGAACATTCTGGCTCAAACTATGTCTGATGACATATTTCAAAAAGTGGTTGAATGTACTTCAGCCAGAGATATTTGGATCTCACTAAATAATATGGTTGCAGGTTCTGTAGATGAAAGGAAAGACAGAAGATCACACTTGATCTCTTTGTATGAAAACTTCAAGAAAGGAGAAACAGAGACAGTTGCTGATATGTACAATAGGCTCAGTCTCATAATAAATGAGCTGAAGACCTTGGATAAAGTGATCACTATCACTGAAGTCAATGACAAGATCTTAATGTGCTTCCCCAGCACATGGGATTCAAGAATCAGGCCAATCAAGGATGCCAGAAGCCTCAATGAGATTACCATTGAAGCATTGTTGGGCAAGCTCAAATTCAATGAGCAGCTCATCAAATCCAGGGAAGCTGAAGCATCCATTTCATCTCCAGCAACAAAGAAAGAAAAGAGCATAGCTTTCAAAGCAGCTGATGCAGAAGAAGAAGAAAAGACTCCAAAGGATGAGGAGTTCATGAGTCTCATAGCCAAGAGATTTTACAAATTGGCTAAGAAGGACCTCAGAAAGAAAGAGTCCAGAATAAGAGAAAAGCAAAGGTATGAAAAATCAACTCCTAAAGAGGTTATCTGTTATGGATGCAGGAAACCTGGATACTACCTGACAGAATGTCTAGAAAATCAAAAGAAAGAGAAGAAAAAGGATAAAGAAGAGGAGAGAAGCTCCAGCAAGTCTTCCTCCCACAATCACAAAAAGAAGGGAAGAGGATTTATAGCAGAATCCTGGAGTGACACTGAATCTGAATCATCATCCAGCTCATCTGATGATGATGAAGAAAATTCAAAGGAAAGTGACCAATGTCTGATGGCAATATATGACTCAGCTAGTGAGTCAGAAGATGCCTTCTCATCCAGCTCCAATGATGATGAAGATGAAAGAACTTTCTGCATGATGGCTATCAATGCCTCAAGACATAACTCTGAAGAAAAATCAGAATCTGAAGCAGAAGATGATGTAGATCAGGTATTATCTAACTTTGATTTTACTTCAGTTGAATTCAAAGCTGAATTCAAGGTGCTTTGCTTAGACTTACTGAAATCTGAGAAAGAAATAATCTCACTCAGAAGTAAGCTAGCTGAAATGAATAATATAAGTGAAGAAAATAAAAATCTTAAGATAGATTTGGCTGTCTCTAGGGAACATATTGTTCTCATTGAGAGCAAGTTGTTTGAAGCCAAAAAGTTTGAAGAATCCCTAAATGGGAGAAGCATCATACTAATGGACATAACAAGCACAGTAAATGCTAGACTTAATAGCAAACTGGGCTTGGGTGCCTCATCAAGTGAGCCACATCTGATTAAGAAGAATATATTATCTACACCCATAAAATTCATATCTGCTAAAAGCAAAGAGGCTATAGAAGTAAATAAAGATATTTCAAGCAAGTCTGTTAATAATAAAAGAATTCAGAAGAATTCATCGAACGAAGCTCGACAAAAAGATTTCAATCTGTCGAACGGAGATCGACAAAAACTGAAAATAGATTTTCAGTATAGTAATTACATGAACGGCGATTGACAAATTTACCCAAATATATCGAACAGATACTATACACAGAATTTCAAGAATTCTAATTCTAAACACACTAAAAATCCTTTTACTGAGTGGACAATACCTCCAAGGAGATATCATCCACAAGGCTACAAGGATCAACCTGAAATGTCCTTTATTTCTGAGTATTGTGGTAAGACAAAAGGACCCAAGGTAGTCTGGGTCAAAAACAACTAGTTTATGTTTATGTCTTTGCAGGTACACAGCTGTCCAAGAACAAGTGAAAAATGGTATTTGGATAGTGGATGTTCAAAACATATGACAGGGAAAAAGGCAAATCTGAACAATTACAAGGTAAAGCTTGGACCAAAAGTCATATTTGGAGACTCCAACTGTGGACAGACCAAAGGCTATGGAAAAGTCAAGGTTGGAGAAGTCACCTTCAAAGAGGTAGCTTATGTAAAGGGACTAAAGCATAACCTTATCAGCATAAGTCAATTATATGATGAAGGGTATCAGGTAACATTTAATAAATTGAATTGCCTTATTAAATCTACTGATGATATTATTTTTTATCAGGTATTAGGCAAGGTAATGTATATTTAGTGAATTTCAATTCATCTACTTCAGAAGTTTGTTTATTTAGTGATTTATGCAAATCCAGTGAACTTTGGCATAAGAGATTAGGACATGTAAACATTAGGACCATTGCTAAATTATCTTAGGACAATCTTGTTAGAGGTTTACCCTTAGGTTCATAGAAGAAAGAAGGTCTTTGTAGGGCATGTCAACTAGGCAAGCAAACTAAAAATAGCTTTAAATCATTATCTAAAAGTGATTCACCTAGAATCTTATATTTGCTACACATGGAACTTTTTGGACCTATAGCAACAAAGAGTTTAGGGGGGAAGTCTTACACTCTAGTTATTGTAGATGACTTCTCTAGATTCACTTGGGTGTTCTTTTTGAGAGAAAAGTCAGATAACTTTAAAATTCTTACAGACTTTCTTAAGAGCATACAGATTGAGTACTCTATTGTAGTTGCATTGATTAGAAGTGATCATGGCACTGAGTTTGAGTCTCTTCTTATGCAAGAATTCTGTGAGATGGAAGGTATCAGGCATTGTTTCTCAGCTCCTAGATCTCCTCAACAAAATGGGGTAGTTGAAAGGAAAAATAGAACTCTAATTGAATCAGCAAGAACATTGCTTGCAGATGCAAATTTGCCCCTATCCTTCTGGGCAGAGGCTGTTAGCACAACAAATTATGTTCTGAATAGAAGTTTGATACACAAACTTAAGGGAAAGACTCCTTATGAATTACTTAAATGGAAGAAACCTAAAGTTAACTATTTTAGAGCATTTGGCTGTAGATGTTTCATTCACAATAATGATAAGAAATACCTTAGGAAATTTGAACCAAAATCAGATGAAGGAATTTTCTTAGGTTATTCACTTGTCAGTAAAGCATATAGGATCCATAATAAATCTACTCTTAAAATAGAAGAATCTATGCATGTCTCTTTTGATGAAACTAACATGTTTTACAAGGAGAAGATTCCTTCAACCATAGAAAATCTGCAGGTACCTATATTAAGTGAGTATCTAGATCAATTAGCTCTACATAAAGAAGGAATTCTGAATCCTGAACAGCAGAATGATGAAGAGAGTGAAGAAGAAAATCTCCCAGATTTTGCTGAAAGTTCAGAACAGATAACAGCAGATCATTCTTCACAGAATATAGTAGCTGAACAAATTCCCCAAGTAGAAATTATAGCTGAACCAGCTCCAACTATTGACCACATCACAGTTAGGGATCATCCAATATCACAAGTGATTGGTGATATTTCAGCAGGTGTGCAAACAAGGAATCATGTAAATCAGAACATGATGCACACATGTTTTCTCTCTCAGATTGAACCTCAATCTCTACAAGATGCAGAACAAGATCCCCACTGGATCATTGATATGCAAGAGGAACTCAATCAGTTTGAGACAAACAAAGTATGGGATTTGGTTACTAGACCAAAAGACCATCCAGTTATTATAACTAAGTGGATCTACAGGAATAAGCTAGACTAGTAGCTTAAGGATACTCACAAGAAGAAGGAATTGATTATGATTAGACTTTTGCACCTGTTGCAAGACTTGAAGCAATCAGAATTTTCCTTGCATTTGCAGCATACAAGAAATTCAAGGTTTATCAAATGGATGTAAAAAGTGCATTCTTAAATGGAGAAATCAAAGAAGAAGTTTATGTGGAACAACCACCAGGTTTCATCTCTCCAACTCAATCTTCTTTTGTATTTAAGCTTAAGAAAGCTCTTTATGGTCTCAAACAAGCTCCTAGAGCATGGTATGAGATTTTAGCTAGTTTTCTTTTAGAGAATAAATTCTGTAGAGGCATAGTAGACAAGACCTTATTTTTCAGGATACATAAAAATCAAACTTTACTAGTTCAAATATGTGTAGATGATATCATATTTGGCTCTACGGATTCAAATTTGTGCAAAAGATTTTCTAATCTAATGCAATCTAAATTTGAAATGAGTAGTATGGGTGAATTATCATACTTCCTTGGTCTTCAAGTGAAGCAAACCCCAAATGGAATCTTCATATCCCAATCTAAGTATGCTAAGGAATTAGTGAAAAGATTTGGTATGTCTGATTCTTCCACCATGAAAACACCCATGCCCTCAAGTGCTGTTGTTGATAATGATGAATCAGGAAAACTGTTGATTCAAAAGTATATAGAGCAATTGTTGGCTCACCACTTTATTTAACAGCTAGTAGGCCTGACATAATGTTTGGTACATGTATTTGTACTAGATTCCAAGTTAACCCCAAAGAACCTCACTTAATTTTATTAAAAAGGATTTTGAGATATATAAAGGGTTGCCCTAATCTAGGACTTTGGTATCCAACAACATCTAAATTTGAATTAACTGGATTCTCAGATTCAGATTATGATGGATGCAGAGTAGACAGGAAAAGCACATCAGGAACTTGTCAGTTTCTTGGTGATAGGCTTGTGTCTTGGTTTTGTAAGAAATAAACATCTGTGTCCACATCAACAGCTGAAGCTGAATACATAGCTGCTGGCAGTTGCTGCTCACAGATATTGTGGATACAAAATCAGCTCCTAGACTATGGTGTCAACTTAAATAATTCAATTATATTTTGTGACAACACTAGTGCAATATCTATAACACAAAATCCAGTTCTCCATAGTAGGACTAAACACATAGAAATTAGGCACCACTTCCTTAGGGATAATGTGGATAAAAACAAAATCTGCCTACAGTTCATCTCTACTGATTTGCAAAGAGCAGATATTTTCACCAAGCCCTTGGATGAAAAGAAACATATCTTCTTTATAAATCAGCTAGGTATGATAGATGGAGACTCAATCTGTTAAGAAAATTAAGTTTTCTACTTAACCATATCTTCATTAAACTGAGCTCGACAAAATAAAGTTTTTTGTCGAACGGAGATCGACAAAGTCATCAAATTCATCGAACCGAGATCGACGAAAACTCATTTTTCGTCGAACCCAGTTTTTCTGAAGCTTTTTATTTCAGCCTGTCTTCATTAATAATTTTTTTTTATTAGCTGAATATCTACAGGATTGCTTCTCTTTCCAGTTCCTTTTGCACTTGATCTCTATTTTATTGTGCAGGAACAACAACAATATGAATCTTGCATCCTTCCCTACCTCCATCAAATGTCCCTTCTTCAAGGAGCCTAGCATCAGGATTTTCCTGAAACTAGGCAGGGGGAGAAGTTTTGCATGAACAAGCTCCATTTGATGCAATGTTTTGCTCAGGGGGAGTTGTTCTATAATCTAGGCAAGAGAGAAAGCTGAAGAACCTCCAGAACTCAGGTGGAGACACTGTCAGGGGGAGTTACTATTTGAAGAAAAGCTTGATAAAGCTTACAGCAGCTTGCTGATTACAGTTTACTGATTCAAAAAATATTCTGTAATTCAGATGCAGATTCAGCTCAGAAGAAAAATTTTGTTTTAGCTAATTCAGTATCAGTTATTGCTACAGCGTAGCAAATCAAAATCATAAAGCTGATCAGAAGAAGAAAGCAGTTTACAGATTCAGATTTCAAAATACATCTATATACAGATTTCAGAATGCTGTCTTTGGATTTTAAAAGGAGCAGCAGATAACAAATTCAGAATTCAGAATAATACAGTTCAGATCAGAATTCAGAACGACACAGATCAGACAAAATCAGAATTTCAGAATTCAGAAGCAGCAGAATTCAGATAATTCAGGTTCTGATTGTATTTTCAGTTTTATTATTATTGAAATGTATTTTCAAAACTCAGAGTACTTTTCATTTCATATCTGATAAAATATTTAAAATATATCAGATATATTCATACTCTGTTGTTTTTGATGTTTTAGTATTTGTTTATTTTCAATATTTGTCAAATAGTGTCCTAACCCAAATAGGGGGAGATTGTTGGAACAACCCTATTTGTGATTTGGGCTAGGATCACTATATGTTAACTAAGGACAAGTTGATCCCAATGTATAGTTTATGAGTCAAGATTTTAGGAAGAAATTTGGCTGTTAGATCTAGAACTTTCACTGTCTCAGCATTCGTCGATCGGCGCTCGACAGATGGCTGCCAGCGCTCGACGAATTCCTGACAGCGCTCGATAGTTTTCCAGCCAGCGCTCGACAGATTTCCAGCTAGCGTTCGACATTCTCTGAGCAGCGCTCGATGAATTCCAGCCAGTGCTCTACAAATTTCTTATTGAAGCTCAGATCGACAAATATTAATTCCAAAATCAATTAATACTTTTATATCAGTTATTTGTCAGTTCTCTGAACACAGATCGACGACTTTAATGGATCTATTCAAATATATTTGGATGTATTCAAAGACAGATAAGTAAGGATATTATATTCAGTTATTATATTCCTTTCTTTCCTTTTTTCCAAGACAAAAATAGTCGTTGACAATTAATGCAAAGGAATATTACACGGCTTAGGAATTAAAGGACCTGCAAAAGTTGTTTGGTGTTTGTTGTTATTCCAAGAAAGATTTAAAGACTGATTATTCTATTCCAAAAATAGAATATATCAAATACAGACTTTATTGTCTCAGCTCACGACAGAATTCAAATCATTCTTACTGAATACAGAGAGAGAACAAGAAGGATAGAGAAAGAAAAAGAAGAACACTCAGCAAAACATTCTCAGCCTTCTTCTTCCTCAAGCAGCAATCACCACTTCTCTGAGAACATCGTCTTCAAAGATCCATCTCTCAGATATCTGCTGCATGTTCAAGTCTTCTAAAAGAGCAACAAAGAATCTGAAGAACTATTTTCTTCTAGATCAATCTGCTACAGAAGATTTCTGTTTTCAAGAGAAAGCTTCTCTACCAACTGTCAAATACTTTAATCAGACAGGGGGAGCTTTACAACAAATCCACTAGAGTCTTCTCTCAGCATCTTGACAAAGAAGAACACTACAAACTCTTTCCCACCTCTCTTGTACAGGGTTAATACTCCATTCAAAAGTGTAACTCCTTGGTGGCAAGACACCTGATCAAAAAATCTAGTTGGTTTTGAGCACCTGATCAAAAGCTCTGTGGTGTGTGGACACCTGATCAAAATCACCTTGTTGCTGGGCACCTGTTCAACTCTCCTAGTGGATTCCTACCAAGGGTGGTAGAAGAGTGGACTACCCAGATTTATTGGACAACCACTATATTTCCTTGTGTCCTCTATGTTTGTTTATTTTTCTATGCTGTGCTGTGTGTGCTTTTACTTATTTAGTTTTCTGCTTATATTTTTATCTCACACTGCTTACACATATATATAACACTTTTTTAATTCCGCTATAAAAACTAAGGAAAAGTTTTTAATACTCTATTCACCCCCCCCCCCCCCCCCCCCCCCCCCCTCTAGAGTAACTTAAGATCTAACCTCCACTTTCAGATAGCATATTCAAAGTTAGTGAAGGCCACATCCTAGTTTTGTATGGTGTCTTGTTGTTATCTCTTAAAGTAGACATTCTATCAAACACAATGTTCAGATGTTGTCCAATTAGCAAAGTAGCTTCATTGATATGTGTTATTTCATTTTTTGTATTAGCAACAACATTGGCAGCAGTATGATACACATTTGTATTTTGATGATTTAGATGTTGGATGTCCTCTTGCAAAATATCTATCATGGCAAACAGTTCATGTTTGCAGCTTGTGACAGCATTATTGACATATGCTTTTATTCTTTGTCAATCAAGAAATACTTCCATTTAGGACATAAACTCAGTTGATGTGGATGTGGGGGTTGGGAGGATGGGAGAATGTTGCTCATTGGATATCCTTGGAGATGAGGGTTGCAGTGTGACTTGAGTAGTAAACTCTGATAGAAAATATGTATGTTAACTAATTCACCTAGAGGGGGGGGGGGGGGGGGGGTTGAATAGGTATTTTGTATTTTACTTAGTTGATATAGATAGTTAAATCTATTGTAAGCTAGCAATCAAGCGGACCCAGAAAACACACAAGTGTTAATAGTTGTTTCCCAAGACAGTGTGTCTATGGGTAGTCCACTTTCCCCCTTCACCTTTCTAACAGTGTTTTAGACAAGGCCAACTTCTATAATCTCAGCTACAAGAGCTTACAGTTCAGATCCTTCAAGCTCTCTCAGGCTTTCTCCAAGCCCTACCTCAGACCAGTTAGCCTTACAACTCAGGCTTTACAGCCCTACAACCTTAGGCTTAGCAGCCCTAAAACCTTAGGCTTAGCAGCCTACAACCTCAGGCCTAACAACCCTACAAACTCAGGACAAATAGCCCTACAGTAAGAGAGTATTATGCTTACTACAACAGACATCACTGAGAAGATGTCTTCTGTAGTTCCTGCACAGCTTGTGCTTTTGAGTAGCTTGGATGGATGCTGATTTCTGAGCCAGCTACTTTCTGATCTTCCTCTTCAGTTGATGGATGAAGGATCAACTTGGTCTTCTTTGTAGGAGAGCAATATTTATCTCTCAGACTCTTCTTCCCTATTCAGTGAGCAGGAGGAGAGTGAGATGTTCAGTTCCATCAATGGAACAGTAGTAATTTCTTTTAGCACCAGACCAGCGCTTTCAAAAGTGCCCTATGTTCTTCTATTATGCTCTGCACATCTTCAACGACACTCATGGGAAGGCTCTGACATATTGGGAACAGATGGGTTGCCCTAATCTCCCTTTACAGCTGTTTTCGCCAAAGGCGTGTCGCACCACTTGTCTTCTTCAAGATTTGAATCAGACTCAGCGGTTGGCCTAAGACAACTTTCAGTCTCAGCGGTTGGGCAACTGTCGTCCCAGTGGATGCGCTGAGACAGTTTTTCTTCTCAACGGATTATGTCTATCTGCAGCTTAGTAGAGATATGCTGCTTCTCAGCGGCACCTGTCCTCGTCTCAGCGGTTCAGCTGAGACAGAGACACTTTCTCAGCTGTTTGGTCAGCAGACCCCTGAACATATTCCATTGTATGGAATATCATCACCATGTACAACCCTTGAGACAAGGTAGAGTTTATCAAATACAATATGTACTTATCATTGTGAGTGATCCCACTTCAAATCAACGGAACATTGAGGGCAATATTCCCAACAATCTCCCCCTATTTGAATAAGGCAGAACATTCCCAATGCTAAGGTACATAACTAACAAAAACTTATCATGCAAATGTACTACGTAGCATTCATGATATCATAACATCCAGAAGATAACATTATTTAGGCATTACAACAAAAATAATGACAGATTATACAAGGTGATTATGATATCAGCATTGTTTGTTATTAGAAACTTGGCATCACAGACTATTTGAAGCAATAGTACAGAAAAGAGAATATTAAGCTTTGACTAATATTAGCCCATAACATACACACTTATTTTCAACAGGATTTTCATTGTCAATTCTATTCAAGAGATAATACTTAGATCTAGTTCCACTTTGATTGACAGAAGCAATTTATGTTTTCCTTTTCTTGGAACTTTTAGCCTTGTTGACATCAGCAGCTTCCTTCCCTTTAGCAGCAACAGCCTTTAGCTCAACAACTTTCTTCTTGTTTTCCTGTCTTTTAAAATAAAAGAAAGGTTTGTGAATATATTTTGAAGGCATTCTTTTTGGATTGCACTTCTTCACAAGGTTTTCTTTGAAGATCAAGTCCCTCAGAGAATTTCTTTCCAAGTGTCTTATCCATTCTTTAGTTGGGTAGATCCTGTCAATGTCTTTGCATATTTGCCCATGGTTTACCCAAGCATTTAGAATAATTCTTTTGGAGTCATCACTCCAATACTCAAAATCAGGATCATTGTCCTGCTCCTTCCTTTGCATAGCCATAAATTCTTCAGCTAGCATGACTTGTTCTCTTTTTCTCTTCTTTTCCAGGTGAGCATTCTAAGCTAGTTTGGCTTGCCCCTCAAATTCAAAGTCTTCCTTGCTGAAGTTGTCCAGCAGAGGAAGATTTAGGGCTATCCTTGTACCCTGTAGCACTTGAAGAGCTAACTCAGAGTTGGTCTCAGCATTGGCCACCTCCCCCTTTCTGGCTTCTTCAACCATTTTTTCTTCTAGGGATTGGGAGGCAGCATCTACAGAGCTAGAGAGAGTTTGGAAAGCATTTTCCAAGTCCCCCTTTAGGTCATCCTTTATCTTCTCTGACTCTTCAAGCATTGTGGTGGTTGTTTTCCAGACAAAGTCTTTAATGTGATTGGAGGCTTGTTCTATGACTTCATCTGTCTTGCTCACATAATTCTTGACATAGCTTATGTCTTTCTCTGCCAATAGGAGTTGTTTGTCCATTGATCTCATGATAGTGTTCTGAGCAATCACTGTGTGTTCTGCTAGATCAAACCATTTTGTCATTTGTTTATTTAGGATTGTTGTATCTTCCTTTATTTCCTTTACTTCAGCCATAATTTCTTCCTTCAAAGATTGTAATCCATTATCAATATAGTTCTTTATTGAAAGCATATGTCCTTCAATTAAGGTACTAATAGAGCCGAGGAGATTGTCATGAGTTGTTGTAGTTGTTAGACTCAGCTACTTTTCAACTTGAGCATGGATTTGCTCCCCCTCAACCTGAGCAGGGACTTGCTCCCCCTCAACCTGAGCAGGGATTTGCTCACCCTCAATCTGAGCAGGGATTTGCTCCCCCTCAATGTGAGTACTAGTAACTTTATTATCTGATTAAAAGATTTAAAGTTAAGATTTGTTGTAGAATTAAAAATTGTGTGACAAGCAAAGGATTTAATAATATGTATGATACCTGATGACTTCTCTAGATCCTTTTCAATATATTTCTCTTGCTCCTCCTCACTAGGAGCATTAGTATTATGGATATTTGGAGATGTGTTGAGCTGCTCCCCCTCAGAAGCAGGAACATCATTTGCCTCATCATCTTTCCAATAACCTGCTGGTTCAGGAGGGATTTGATTTAATCTTTTGTTTAGGTTGAGGATAATTGAAGCAATCTCACCTTGAAGATCAATAGGGTCATTGTCTTCAGGAGAGGAGTGTGAGATTGTGATATTTCTATTAGTAGTGCCACCTTCTTCTTCATCCTCTTGATGCACTATGTTGGAACAAACCTATTACTGATTTGGGCTAGGATCACTATCTGTTGACTAGGACTAAGTTGACCCCAATGTATAGTCAAAGGGTCAAGGTTTTAGGCTGTTAGAACTTAAGGAAAAGTTAAGTTTTCTGCGTTCGATGAACTCCATACTGCGTTCGACGAATTCCATTCTGTGTTCGACGAACGACATGCTCCAGTTCGACGAAATTGCCAAGGTTCTGCGTTCGATGAATTCTATTCTGCGTTCGACAAACTCCTCTCTGCGTTCGACGAACCTGCTCTCCAACTCAACGCACTCAATTTTCCAGCATCTCAGCGGTTGACGAACTTCAATCTCAGGGGTTGACTAAGTCTCAGCGTTCGATGAACCTCCTAAGTCTTAGCGATCGACGAACTCAGCTCTGCACTCGAAGAATAAGTAATAAGATGCTCAGATCGACGAACTCAGTTCTTCCAGGCAGATTTAACAGTTTATGTTTCAGATCGACGAACTCCAGATTGTGTTCGACGAATTTGTTCAGATCGACGAAATTTGTATTCATTTCAGTATTTCAGATAGATTATTTTTATTCTATTCTCTGAACTCAGATTATCAGCAACAGATCTATTGCTCCAGATAAGTCAAGGATTATATCCTTCCTTTTTATTTTATTGCTTTCCATTCTCTTCCCGAGAAAGTAGCCATTTGGCATATTGAAAAAAAAAAGGAAAAAGGAATTAAGATTAGCTAAATCAGTTGCAGTTCCAAGGAAATAATTAATGCTGATTATTCTATTCCTATTCAGAGATTTGAATTTCAAATTAGTTATCATTCTCTCAAAAGAAGAAAGAGATTAGTACAAAAAAAATATCAGAGTATCAGTCGAGAGAGAAATATTCAGAAAGTCAAAAAGAAAGATCATCTTCCTCAAGCAGCACCTTTCATTTTCTGAGAACATCAACACATTCTCTCAATTTCTGCTGCTAGATCAAATCTTCAAGAGGAACAACAAATCTGAGAAACTTCTGTCTCTCAGATTCATCAGCTATCAAGGAAGATATCTGTTTCAAGTGAAAGCTCCATCCTCAAACTGTCAAGAATTTCAATCAGACAGGGGGAGCCTTACAATATAAATATCCACTAGTCTTCTCTCAGATTATTGACAGAGAAGAACATCTAAACCCTCTTTATCCCATCTTGTACATGGTTCTAACTCCCTTCAAAAGTTAACCCCTTGGTGGTAGGGCACCTGATCAAAAACCTGTAGTTTGGTTTGAGCACCTATTCAAAATCTCATTGATGTCTGGACACCTGATCAAAAATCCATTGGTGATAGGGCACCTGATCAAAAACCTAGTTGAATCCTACCAAGGGTGGTAGAAGAGTAGATATACCCAGGTTGATTGGGGAACTACTATAAATCCTTGTGTGCTCCGTGTTTGTGTGATTTTCTGTACTGTGCTGTGCTTTGTTTTTATTTTGTTTTTATAACTTACTCTGTTATACACATATAAATATTACTATTTTAATTCCTCTATAAGAATAAGTGAAAAACTTTTTAATACTCTATTCACCCCCCCCCCCCCCAGAGTGACTTTAAGATCTAACCTCACTTTCAATTGGTATTAGAGGTTGGTTGATTGTATACAAGCTAACACCTGAATGAAAAGATCAATTAGATCTTAAATTTATTTTAGATTTTTCTTTTGCTTAAAAACTCATGGCACAGAACAAAGAATATTCAAGCACAAGACCTCCTATGTGCAATGTAAATAAGTTTGCACTTTGGAAGGCAAGGATCAGATTATACATGAATTCTATTGACGAAGATATTTTCAATGTTATTTTGACAGGACCTCATGTTCCTACAGCAACAACAAGTGCTGAAGCACCAACTAACAACAATGTTGTTCCACCACCTGAGTGGACAGATGCTCAAAAGAAGCAGAGAAGTGCAGATGCCAAGGCAATGAATATTTTGGCACAAACAATGTCAGATGACATTTTCCAAAAAGTTGTGGAATGCACTTCAGCAAGGGAAATCTTGATCTCACTCAACAACATGGTTGAAGGATCAGCAGATGAAAGAAAAGATAGAAGATCCCACCTTATTTCTCAGTATGAAAACTTCAAGAAAGGAGAAACTGAGACAGTGGCTGATATGTACAATACACTCAGTCTCATAATCAATGAGCTGAAATCTTTAGACAAAGTGATCTCTATCACAGAAGTGAATGATAAGATCCTTATGTGCTTCCCCAGCACATGGCACTTTAGGATCTGGCCAATCAAGGAAGCCAGAAGCCTTAATGAGATCTCCACAGAGAGCTTGTTTGGCAAACTTAAATCCTATGAGCAGCTTATCGAAACTAGAGAAGCTGAAACATCTTCCTCATCTCCAGCATCCAAGAAGGAGAGAAGCATAGCTTTCCAAGCTACTAAAGAGGAAGAAAACGCTCCAAGAGATGTGGAGTTCATGAGCCTTCTAGCCAAAAGGTTCTATAAGATGGCTAAGAAGGACATTAGAAAGAAGGATTCAAGACCAAGAGAAAAGCCAAGGTATGACAAATCAAGTTCTAAAGAAATTATTTGTTTTGGCTGCAGGAAACCTGGACACATTCTACCAGAGTGTCCAGAGAACCAAAAGAAAGAAAAGAGAAAAGAGAAAGAAAAGAAAAGGCACTCCAGCAAGCCATCATCACACAAACATAAGCATAAGGGAAGAGGGGTTGTAGCAGAATCATAGAGTGAAACTGATTCAGAGTCTTCATCCAGTTCTTCTGAAGATGAAGAAGAATCAAAGGAAAAAGACCAATGCTTGATGGCTATTTATGACTCAAGCAGTGAGTCAGAAAATGCATCTTCATCCAGCTCCAGTGATGATGAGGATGATGAAGAAGAAAGAAGCTTCTGCATGATGGCTATCAATGCCTCATCAAACAACTCAGATGAATCAGAGTCTGACAATGATGCTGATCAGGTAATCTCAAACATTGATTTCAATTCAAATGAATTCAAAGATGAATTCAAAGTTCTTTGCTTAGACTTAATCAAATCTGAGAAGGAAATAATCTCTCTCAAAAATAAGTTGGCTGAAATGAACCAACTAAGTGAAGAAATGCTATTCTTAAGAAATAATTGGCTACCTCCAGAGAACACATTGTTCTAATTGAGAACAAGTTATCTGAAGCTAAGAAGTTTGAAGAATCCCTCAATGGGAGAAGTATCAAACTGATGGACATCACAAGCACAGTGAATGCCAGGCTCAATGGCAAACTGGGCTTAGGTGCATCATCAAGTGAGCCACCTCTTATTAAGAAGAACATACTTTCTACACCAGTAATGTTTACCTCTGCCAAGAGCAAAGAGGTAGTAGATGTAGTAAGAACATTTCAAGCAAGAATACTAAGAATAAAGGAATTCAACTGAATTTGTCGAACGGAGCTCGACGAAATCACACAAATTCGTCGAACAGCGATCGACGAAAGCTGAGCTCAAAGTTCCAGTATATATATCCATCGAACGGCGCTCGACGAAAGCACTTCACTTCGTCGAACGGCGATCGATGAACTCAGCCCAGTTCGTCGAACGGAAAATATACAGAAAATCGGAAGAATTCTTATTCTCAATATACTAAGAATCCTTTCACTGAGTGGATAATTCCTCCAAGGAGATATCATTCACAAGGTTATAAGGATCAGCCTGAGATATCTTACATTTCTGATTTTTGTGGAAAAACAAAAGGACCCAAGGTAGTCTGGGTCAAGAACAACTAGAATGTTTTCTGTTTTGCAGGTACAAGGCTATCCAAGCAAAAATGAACAATGGTATTTGGATAGTGGATGTTCAAAGCACATGACAGGAAACAAGGCCAACCTGAGCAACTACAAGGCAAAGCTTGGACCCAAGGTGATCTTTGGAGTCTCCAACTGTGGACAAACCAAAGGATATGGGAAGATCAAAGTTGGAGCAGTTACCTTCAAGGAGGTAGCTTATGTCAAGGGTCTCAAGCACAACCTCATCAGCATAAGCCAGTTATGTGATGAAGGTTATCAGGTAACCTTTAACCATTCCTTATGTCTTATTACCAATAATAAAAACATAAATGTGTTATCTGGTATTAGACATGGAAACATTTATTTAGTCAATTTTTACTCTGCCAATTCTGATATTTTTTTATTTAATTCTATAAGTAAAACAAATGAATTATGGCATAAAAGGCTAGGACATATTAACCTTATAACTATATCTAAGCTTTCTAAGGACAATCTTGTTAGAGGACTGCCTTCTGGTTCATACACGATGGAAGGACTCTGCATGGCTTGTCAATTAGGTAAGCAAACCAAGAGTAGTTTTAAATCTTTATCCAAGAGTGATTCGCCTAGGATTTTGTACTTACTGTATTTGGATATCTTTGGTCCCACTGCAATACAAAGTTTAAGAGGGAAGCATTATTCTCTAGTTATTGTAGATGACTTCTCAAGATTCACTTGGGTGTTCTTTCTTAGGAACAAGTCTGACACCTTCAATGTTCTGACAGACTTTCTCAGGTCCATCAAGATTGAGTACTCTCCTCTACTTGCATTGATCAGAAGTGATCACGGCACTGAGTTTGAATCTCTTCTGATGAGAGAATTCTGTGGAAAAGAAGGTATCAGGCAATGTTTCTCTGCTCCTAGAACTCCTCATCAAAATGGGGTAGCTGAAAGGAAAAATAGAACCCTAATTGAATCAGCAACTACATTGCTTGGTGATGCAAACTTGCCACTCTCTTTTTGGGCAGAAGCGGTGAACACATCTAATTATGTGTTGAACAGAATCCTGATACATAAACTTAAGGGCAAAACTCCCTATGAATTACTCAAGAATAAAAAGCCTAAGGTTAACTATTTTAAGATATTTGGCTGTAAATGCTATGTGCATAACAATGACAAGAAGTATCTAAGGAAGTTTGAAGAAAATGCTGCTGAAGGCATATTCCTTGGATATTCTATTTCTAGTAAAACATACAGAGTTTACAACAAATCTACTCTTAAGATAGAAGAGTCCATGCATGTATCTTTTGATGAGACTAATATGTTAATTGAAGAGAGGAATACCACCTCTAACAAACATACTTTGCAGGTAACAGTCCTATGTGAAGAACTAAATGGACTAAATCTACAGAATGAAGATTCTCTACTTCCATCAAATGAAATAATTGAAGATAGTGAAGAAGAGGATAATCCAGATCTTGCTGATCATTCAAATCAAATGACAGCTGAACAAGTCCCTCAAGAAGAAACTATTGCTGAACAAACTTCAATTGTTGATCACATCACAGTTAGAGATAATCCAATATCTCAAGTGATTGGAGATATTTCAGCAGGTGTTCAAACAAGGCATTAACTATACCAAAATCAGATGCACACTTGTTTCCTATCCCAGATTGAACCTCAATCCATAAAAAATGCAGAACAAGATCCAAATTGGATTCTTGCAATGCAAGAGGAGCTCAATCAATTTGAAAGGAACACGGTATGGGATTTGGTTCCAAGACCAAAAGGCCATCCAGTCATTGGCACCAAGTGGGTCTTCAGGAACAAGCTAGATGATCAAGGCAACATAGTCAGAAACAAAGCAAGATTGGTAGCCCAAGGATATTCACAGGAAGAAGGAATTGACTATGATCAGACCTTTGCTCCTGTTGCAAGACTTGAAGCTATCAGTTTTTGGCCTTTGCTGCATTCAAGAAATTCAAAGTCTATCAGATGGATGTGAAGAGTGCATTGTTAAATGGAGACATCAAAGAAGAAGTCTATGTGGAACAACCGCCAGGTTTCATCTCTCCAACTCACTCTTCTTATGTATTTAAGCTTAATTAAGCTCTCTATGGTCTCAAACAAGCTCCCAGAGCATGGTATGAGACCTTAGCTAATTTTCTTTTGGAGAACAAATTCTGTAGAGGCATAGTTGATAAAACCATATTTTTTAGGATACATAAAAATCAAACATTACTAGTTCAAATATATGTAGATGATATCATATTTGGCTCTACTGATTCAAATATATGCAAAAGGTTTTCTAACCTAATGCAATCTAAATTTGAAATGAGTAGTATGGGTGAGTTATCTTACTCCCTTGGTCTTCAAGTGAAGCAAACTCCAAATGGTATATTCATATCACAATCCAAGTATGCTAAAGAATTGGTGAAAAGATTTGGTATGTCTGATGCTTCCACCATGAAAACACCCACCATGCCCTCCAATGATGTTGTTGACACTGATGAATCAGGGAAACCTGTTGATCAGAAAGTATATAGAGCAATTGTTGGCTCATTGCTTTACTTAACATCTAGTAGGCCTGACATAATGTTTGCTACATGTATTTTTGCTAGGTTCCAAGTTAACCCCAAAGAATCTCACCTAATTTTATTAAAAAGAATTTTGAGATATATAAAGGGTTGTCCAAATTTAGGACTCTAGTATCCAACAACTTCAGAATTTGAACTAAGTGGATTCCCAGATTCTGATTACGCTGGATGTAGAGTAGACAGGAAAAACACATCAGGAACTTGCCAGTTTCTTGGTGATAGGCTAGTGTCTTGGTTTTGTAAGAAACATACATCTGTGTCTACATCAATAGCTGAAGCAGAATATATTACTGCAGGCATTTGCTGCTCACAGATACTGTGGATACAAAATCAACTTCTAAACTATGGTATCAACTTAAATAATTCAATTATATTTTGTGACAATACTAGTGCAATATCTATAGCACAAAATCCAGTACTCCATAGTAGGACTAAACACATAAAAATTAGGCACCACTTTATCAGAGAAAATATGGATAAAAATAAAATTTGCCTACAATTAATTTCTACTTATTTGCAAAGGGCTGATATTTTCACCAAACCCTTGGATGAAATGAAACATATCTTCTTTATAAATCAGCTAGGTATGATAGATGGAGATTCAATCAATTAAAAATTAAATTTTCAACTTATCCCATCTCTTTATCGAACTGAGATCGACGAAATCTAGTCATTCGTCGAACGGAGATCGACGAAGTAATCTAGATCGTCAAACTGAGATCGACGAAAAATTATTTTTCGTCGAACGCAGTTTTGATGAAGCCTATGTTTCTGATCTTTCCTTATAATCAAATCTTTTAATTCATTTTATCCTTATGCCTACAGAATTTGCTTCTTCTTTCCACTTGCTTTGCACTTGATCTCTATTTTCTTTTGCAGGAACAATGGCAATATTTCTTCAAAAAGATTGCATCCTTCCCTACCTCCTCAACTGTCCATTCTTCTATGGGCCTAGCTTCAGGCCTTCCCGAAACTAGACAGGGGGAGATGTTTCATGAAGAAGCTCCTTTATGGCAGGGGGAGATGTTTTGAAGAAACTCCTTTTTTAGGGGGAGATGCTCTCCTTTTTGTCAGGGGGAGATGCTTTCCTTTATGATAGGGGGAGATGTTTTATGAAGATGCTCAGGTTTCAAGGGGATTTGTTGTTTGAAGAAGCAAAAATCATGCAGTTGATGAAGAAGCCCCTTAATGTTATTTGAAGAAGCTTACAACAGTTTTTATTTCAGTTTGAAGATTCAGATATGACAAATACAGACGCAGATTTTGAAATAATTCAGATATGATAGATTGGTAGCAAAGCAGATTCAGTTATTGCTACGGTTCAGATCAACAAAAGCTAAAGCTGAAAAATGCAGATTCAGATTATAAAGCTTTTCAGTTCCAGTTCCAGTTCAAGTTCCAGTTCAAGTTGATTTGGTGAAGTCACCTCCAACTTAAGTTCCAAATTTTTTTTAGAAAGCAAGATTCAGTTCAGATGACCAAAGAAAATTGCTGAAGGTAAGGATTTTTAAGCAAAGCAAAAGATGCAAATGCATATTCAGAAATCTTGTTTGATATAGCAGATACAGCTCAGATAATCAAATTCAGAAATCTGAAGGCAATGTTAGAATTTAGAAAGCAAAAGGTTATTATTTGTTTTTATTATTTCTATTTTCAATGTAAAATTTCAAAACTCAAAGTATCATATTTCATATCTGCTGAAATGTTTAAAATCTGTCAGATATATATGCTCTGTTGTTTTGTTGTTTATTTTATTTTATTATTCAATTTTGTCAAATAGTGTCCTAACCCTAATAGCGGGAGATTGTTGGAACAACCCTATTACTAATTTGGGCTAGGATCCCTATCTTTTGACTAGGACTAAGTTGACCCCAATGTATAGTCTAAAGGGTCAAGGTTTTAGGCTGTTAGAACTTAAGGAAAAGTTAAGTTTTCTGCGTTCGACGAACTCCATACTGCGTTCGACGAACTCCATTCTGTGTTCGACGAACGACATGCTCCAGTTCAATGAACTTGCCAAGGTTCTACGTTCGACGAATTCTATTCTGCGTTCGACGAACTCCTCTCTGCTTTCGACGAACCTGCTCTCCAGCTCGACGCACTAAGTTTTCCAGCATCTCAGCGGTTGATGAACTTCAATCTCAGCGGTTGACTAAGTCTCAGCGTTCGACGAACCTCCCAACTCTCTGCGTTCGATGAACTCAGTTCTGCGCTCGAAGATTAAGTAACAAGATGCTCAGATCGATGAACTCAGTTCTTCCAGGCAGATTTAGCAGTTTATGTTTCAGACAGATGAACTCCAGATTGTGTTCGCCGAATTTGTTTAGATCGACGAAATTTGTATTCAGTTCAGTATTTCAGACAGATTTTTTTTTATTCTATTATCTGAACTCAGATTATCAGCAACGGATCTATTCCTCCAGATAAGTTAAGGATTATATCCTTCCTTTTTATTTTATTACTTTCCATTCTCTTCCTGAGAAAGTAGTTGTTTGGCAGATTGAAAAAAAAGGAAAAGGAATTAAGATTTGCTAAATCAGTTGTATTTCCAAGGAAATAATTAATGCTGATTATTCTATCCCTATTCAGACATTTGAATTTCAAATTAGTTATCATTCTCTCAAAATAAGAAAGAGATTAGGACAAAAAAATACCTGAGTATCAGTCGAGAGAGAAATATTCAGAAAGTAAAAAAGAAAGATCATCTTCCTCAAGCAGCACCTTTCATTCTCTGAGAACATCAACACCTTCTCTCAGTTTTAAGTGAAACTTATGTCTCTCAGATTCATCAGCTATCAAGGAAGATATCTGTTTCAAGTGAAAGCTCCATCCTCAAACTGTCAAGAATTTCAATCAGACAGGGGAGCCTTACAATATCAATATCCACTAGTCTTCTCTCAGATTATTGATAGAGAAGAACATCTAAACCCTCTTTATCCCCTCATGTACATGGTTCTAATTCCCTTCAAAAGTTAACCCCTTGGTGGCAGGGCACCTAATCAAAAACCTGTAGTTTGGTTTGAGCACCTGATCAAAAGCTCATTGGTGTTTGGACACCTGATCAAAAATCCATTGGTGATAGGGCACCTGATCAAAAACCTAGTGGAATACTACCAAGGGTGGTAGAATAGTAGATGTACCCAGGTTGATTGGGGAACTACTATAAATACTTGTGTCCTCTATGTTTGTGTGATTTTCTGTACTGTGCTGTGCTTTGTTTTTATTTTGTTTTTATAACTCACTCTGTTATACATATATAAATATCACTATTTTAATTCTGCTATAAAAATAAGTGAAATTTTTTTTAATACTCTATTCACCCCCCCCCCCCCCCTCTAGAGTGTCATTAAGATCTAACCTCACTTTGAATTGGTATCTGAGGTTGGTTGATTGTATACAGGCTAACACCTGAATCAAAAGATCAATTAGATCTTAAATTTATTTTAGAGTTTTCTATAGCTTGCAAACTCATGGCACAGAACAAAGAATATTCAAGCACAAGACCTCCTATGTGCAATCTAAATAAGTTTGCACTATGGAAGGCAGGATAAGATTATACTTGAATTCTATTGACGATGATATTTTCAATGTTATTTTGATAGGACCTCCTGCTCCTACAACAACAACAAGTGCTGAAGCACCAACTAACAACAATGTTGTTCCACCACCTGAGTGGATAGATGCTCAAAAGAAGCAGAGAAGTGCAGATGCCAAGGCAATGAATATTTTGGCACAAACAATGTCAGATGACATTTTCCAAAAAGTTGTGGAATGCACTTCAGCAAGGGAAATCTAGATCTCACTCAATAACATGGTTGAAGGATCAGCAGATGAAAGAAAAGATAGATGATCCCACCTTATTTCTCAGTATGAAAACTTCAAGAAAGGAGAAACTGAGATAGTGGCTGATATGTACAATACACTCTGTCTCATAATCAATGAGCTGAAATCTTTAGACAAAGTGATCTCTATCACAGAAGTGAATGATAAGATCCTTATATGCTTCCCCAGCACATCGGACTCTAGGATCTGGCCAATCAAGGAATCCAGAAGCCTTAATGAGATCTCGACCGAGAGCTTGTTAGGCAAACTTAAATCCTATGAGCAGCTTATCAAAACTAGAGAAGCTGAACAATCTGATGCACTATCTCTGCACAATTAGGAGTGTGAGATTGTGATAATTCTATTAGTAGTGCCACCTTCTTCTTCATCCTCTTGATGCACTATCTCAGCACCATCATATCTTTCTTGTTCTAGATTATGCCTGCATGACCTTCAGTGTCATGATTATCTCCTTAGTTATCCTTTGGAGGACTGCTAGCTCGAACTTGATTGTCCAGATCATGTACATCTTCTTCTGGCTCTTGTTCTGAGTCAAAGCATATCATTCTTCTTCTCCTCATTCCCTTCACTAAAACTGGCTTTTTCTTTTCCTTCAATTGAGAAGGCTGGCTCATTGGAAGAACCCTAGAAAATCTGTCTAGGGTTTTTATGTCCATTCTTTTTAGGTAATGGAGGTTTGATCCTTTGGACTAATCAAAGTAGTCTGGGTAGGTATTGAGAATATATATGGAGAGGATTCTTCCTAGGTTGGGGGCTTGCAGACATTCTATTATTCTTTGAAATAGTACCTCTTCCCAGGAGGTCTTCTTCTTTAGGATTACTCTTGACATCAATTCAAACATGTGTTTGGAGATTGTGTCATGAGAGCCTGGATTGCACAATATGGCCTTGCCAACAATGTCAGAGAGCAATTTACCTCTCTGGTTGAAGAACTTCCTCTTCAGTGAGCCAAGTTTGGCATCAAAATAGGCACACCATTGTAATGCTTTGTCTTTGTCTTCCTCTGAAATAACTTCATCTTCTTCTTCACTACAAGAGGGTAGTTGAAGGGCCTTTTCAATTTTCTTATGGGATATTTTTATCCTCCTGCTTCTTATATTTCCCTTAATAGATGACTATGAGGAGGACATCTTAGCACTGGAGAATAATTCCAGAACTTCTGTTTTGAGAATTGTAGAGGGCTCAGATAGAGTATATTCAAGTCCTTGGGCAGATAGAAGATCAATCACAGCTTTTATTTCTTTTGGATCATGCAAGAACCCATTCCTAACTATTTCACAGCCTTCATGCAGCTCTTTTGCCATCTTTGGCGCCATTTCTTCTATATTCCAGGTCGCTGAGTCGGAGGGGAGAAGGGTTCGTCTCGCCGGCTAGGTTGAAGGAAAGTGTGATATTTTAATCAATCCTTATGATATTTATAGAGGCTGGAATTAGGTGTTAGGTTTGCTCTAATTGTATAAGTTGATTAGACTTAATCAATTTATTTGAGTTTTCATTCCTGATGAATCAAATTTGACCAGTTTGATA
Source organism: Dactylorhiza incarnata (assembly GCA_033032865.1). Taxonomy (NCBI): domain Eukaryota; kingdom Viridiplantae; phylum Streptophyta; class Magnoliopsida; order Asparagales; family Orchidaceae; genus Dactylorhiza; species Dactylorhiza incarnata. Next base: position 177,780 of record JAWHQI010000102.1, on the reverse strand, counting down.
TTTAAGCAATCTATCTCAGCGGTACATCTGAGAAGGAGTGGTTATCTGCTGGGATTGTAATTACCAACCGCTGAGACAGTTTTATTAGTCTCAGTGGCTTAGATGAGATCACACAAAATGTTTCAGCTGATTTCATGATCTGGTTGAGGGGCTAGATACATGATCTATACTTGGTAATAATCTTGTAGATAGCAAATTTTTAACAAATTAAAGCTTATACATGTGACACTTGCTATATTAAACTAGTGATTGACAACATGAGCAAAACATATAAGTTTGCAGAATCAAATTTATTCTAAGTTCAACATTCCAAGCTAAATTTTAAAAGCATTAAATTTAACTTCATCCAAAGGCTTTGTGAAGATGTCAGCAACTTGTTTGTCAGTGGGGACAAATTCAAGGCATACATCATTACACACTACATGTTCTCTAATGAAATGATACCTTATCTCTATATGCTTAGTCATGCTATGTGAGACAAGATTTTTAGCTATAGAGATGGCACTAGATGAATCACAATATAGTGGAGAATTACTTACCTTGAGGTTATAATCCTCTAACTGATGTTGCACCCACAGTAGTTGAGCACAACAGCTCCCTGCAGCTATGTATTTAGATTCAGCAATGGATATTGCCACACTGGTCTGTTTCTTGCTGCTCCTTGAGATCAGCCTTCTTCCTAGGAATTGACAAGTCCCACTTGTGCTCTTCCTATCTTCCTTGCATCCTGCAAAATCTGCATCTGAATATCCAGTTAGTTCAAAATCATTGTTCTTAGGGTACCAAAGTCCAAGATGTTGGCTGCCCTTAAGGTATCTTAGAATCCTCTTTGTAGCTGAGTAATGAGATTCCTTAGGGCAGGCTTGGTACCTAGCACAAACACATGTAGCATACATAATGTATGGTCTACTAGCAGTAAGATACAACAAGGATCCAATAATACACCTATACATGGATTCATCAAAGGTCTTGACCTTCTCATCCTTGTACATGGAGTTGTTGGATCCCATTGGATTTTTCATGGTGGAGGCTGATTCCATCCCAAACTTCTTAATTAGCTCCCTAGTGTACTTGGTCTAAGAGATAAAAATCCCATCATCAGACTGTTTCAAATGGAGGCCTAAGAAGTACTTTAATTCTCCCATACTGCTCATCTCAAACTCCCCCTGCATTAGATTGGCAAATCTTTTGCAGAGGTTGTTATCTGTAGACCCAAAGATATGTCATCAACATAAATCTGGACTAGATGACACTTGCCATTTTGTTCCCTAAGAAATAATAAACTATCTATCTTTCTCCTCGAGAATTTGTTCTTGATGAGAAAACTAGACAATGTCTCATACCAAGCCCTAGGGGCTTGTTTAAGACCATATAGAGCTTTCCTAAGTAAATAAACATGAGATGTAAGAGTAGGATGGACAAAACCTGATGGTTGTTCAACATATACCTCTTCCTTCAAGTTGTGATTCAAGAAAGCTGACTTGACATACATCTGGTACACTTTGAACCCCCTATGGGCAGCATAGACAAGGAATAGCCTAATTGCATCTAACCTTGCAACTGGGGCAATGGTTTGATCAAAGTTTATACCCTCTTATTATTTATATCCCTTGGCTACAAGTCTAGCCTTGTTCTTGATGATTACTCCATTTTCATCTAACTTGTTCCTGTAAATCCATTTGGTGCCAATAATGTTGTGTCCTTGAGGTTTTGGCACCAGCTTCCATACCTTGCATCTCTTGAATTGAAGAAGTTCTTCTTGCATTGCCTGAATCCAGAATGTATCTTGGTTGGCTTCTTCAAACCTTTTAGGTTCCATTTGTGATAGGAAACTCAGGAATAAGGCTTCAATGTGTGCCCTCCTTCTGGTTAATACACTTTGGTTCTGATCCCCAATGATTAATTCTCTTGGATGATCCCTTAGATGTCTTGTAGCTACAGGAAATATGTCCTCTACTTGCTGAATTCCTTCTAGTGGATCAGCAGCTTCTTCAGCAGCCTGTACCTCTACTTCTTCAGGAATTGCAGCTTCTGTATAGGCTCTGCTACTGCTGGATGGCTCTTGTATAAATGATTCTTCAATAGCCCTTTCACATCCTGTCAAAATAGAAGAACTGGACCATCCCTTATAGATTAGGCTGGTCTCATCAAACACCACATGCATAGACTCTTCAACAACATGGGTTTTCTTGTTATGAACTCTATAGGCTCTACTATGTGAGCTATAGCCAACAAGAACCCCCATGTAGAATTTTTCAGCAAATTTGGTTAATTGAGATTTTCCATTGTTTAAGATGAAGCATTTAGAACCAAAGATCCTAAAGTATGAAATGGTTGGTTGTTTGCCTTTCAGAATCTCATATGGGGTCATTCCATGAATCTTATTGATGGAAGCTCTATTGAGAACATAACATACAGTATTGACTACTTCAGCCCAAAAATATTCTGGGAGTGAAGAGTCACTAAGCAATGTTCTCCCAGCTTCTATCAAGGTTCTATTCCTCCTCTCAGCCACACCATTTTGTTGTGGGGTCCTTGAGGAGGAGAACTTTTGGATGATACCAAGTTCTTGACAAAACCTTTTCATGGCTTCAGTTTGAAACTCTGTGCCATGGTCAGTCCTAGTTCTTACCACAGAACATTGTAAATCATTCTGAATTGCCTTGACATGGTTTATAAAGACATTTAGTGTATCTGATTTATTTTTAAGGAAAAATACCCAAGTATATCTTGAGTGATCATCAACAATCACTAAAGTATACAGCTTCCCTCCTAAGCTCTGAATTGGCATAGGACCAAACAAGTCCATGTGCAATAAATGTAGACATTTTTTAATGTCCTTGGAGTCAATACTTTTAAAAGTGGCCCTTGTTTGCGTGCCCATTTGGCAAGCATGACATGGACCATTTTTAACACATTTTAAGTTAGGACTATTTCTAACCAAGTTCTTAGAGAATAGTTTATGCATTGTCTTGTAGTTGATGTGGGCAAGTCTCTTGTGTCATTGATCACATAGAGACTCACTTTCATTTGCCACAAGACACACAGGAGAGGAAGATGAATTGCATATAAAATCTAAGCAGTAAACATTCCCACTCCTAGTGCCTGAGAGTATGGTCTCTAAGTCATTGGATTTTTTGATCAGGCACTTATCATTGTGGAATTCAATGACATAGCCTAAGTCACACAGTTGGCTTATGCTAACAAGGTTGTGTTGCAACCCTTCAACATAAGCCACTTTAGTGATGGATACTATGCCATTTGAGATCATACCATAACCTCTGGTGACTCCCTTTTCTGATCCCCCAAAGATGACTTTGGGTCCATTCTTCACAGCTTTGTATTCCTGGAGAAGACCTTTAGTGCCTGTCATATGTCTTGAGCACCCACTGTCCAAATACCATATTTGCCCAAGGCTGGTATTTGAACTAACCTGCATGAGGGAATTTAATTACCCTTAGGAGTCCAAGTGATATAGGGTCATAGGTTCTTGTTAGTATGAAAAGACTTCATACCTGCTGCAACTTTTGCAGGAAAGCTCATCCTTGTAGTTGGCACCTTGGGATTATGCCAACAATCTATGAAAAGTGTCCCACTTTACCACAGTACCAACACTCATGAATATTATGTCTCCTCTTCTGAACATTTCTTGTGGTGAAATGAGCATCAACATGCTTGTGTTCAGGAGAGGACACAACAGTCTTCATTTTGTTCCTTTCAATAATGATTTGGTTGAAGGTCATCCTGTGGACAGACTTTGTAGTCTTTGTTGTTGGATCTGTCGGCGCCCTTAGAGGGGGGGGGGGGGGTGAATAAGGGTTTTCAAAAACTTTAGATTATATTTAAAAACTTTGAATTATTGCAAGATTAAAGACATGAAATAAGTAAGTGATTTTTTAGGGTTTTGAAAATTTTGATACTTGAACTTGATTAGGTGTCCCAATAGTAGTTCCATGCTGAAGTTGCAGATTTTTAGGAGATGTTTTGGATGGTCAAAATTGCATGAAACGTTAGCGATTTCTTATATACTTGACAAAATAATCATTGCATGAGATATATTTACTTATGTTTTCATTTTGACTTTTCTAAAGACTTGTGCTTATAACTTAAAAAATAGGAAATGAAAACCCAAGATATCATGTTTGAACAAATTAAATATGCATGGTTTCGGTGAACAAGGAGTAATGTTCACGCAAATAGTAACATGGATATGCCCTGACATATAAAACCTAACATAGATATAAATATTCTTTAGGTGACAATGTTAGTATGATAAATTTGAGGTTAATGTTATACCAAAGTTTGATTGTGTTTCAACTTAGAGACCTAGAATGGAGTGACAATTCTATTTGACTTGATATCAAATTGATTCAAAGGTCTAAACTAGAAATAAATCACAATACACACATAATACACCATAACACCAACCATGGTAAACAATTATAATGTCAATTGTTATCATATAATTTGTGATAGTTGTTTATAGATGATTCTTGATATGAATTTTGATTTTAGCAAAAGATATCACTAGATCATGGTGGTGTTTATGAATTCAATATTCATTATGAAGATAACTTCTTTCAACACCTTTTAGTGATTTTCCTTTAATTAAGAATTTTGAATATATATATATGTGATTTTTTGATAGGTGAACAATAGTGATGGTTTAGATCATGTTTAACATCAAGGAGAGAACACAATATAATTTTTTGTTGTGATCAATGACACCCATATTGAAAGTTGAGCTTTTATTTAATTCTTGAATTTTCTTTTATATCAAGTTATTTCACTAAACCACTTGTTGGTGAAGGCTAAGAATCTTAATAGCCTAATAACCGGATATAATTTGAAATATCTTATAGCAAATTTAGAGTTTGATTCATATGGATAATATAAGATATTTAGAAGCAATGAATATAATAATAAAAGATAGGTCATCAAAATAAAATATGATTTAGAATTTTGATCAATTTGATTTTATAAACATATTGATCTTGTAAGAGATAAGATCATATTTTCAAAATTGTATAGGATGACCATGACATGATAGTTCAAAAGAAATAAGAAAAATAAGAAAAATTAAAAGACATGAAAGCATATCATGAAGTAGAACTTTGTATATTTCATTTTGAAAGGATTCTACTTTATGCAATTGATGATACCTAATGGATAAGAGATTTAGGTATCCAAAGAGGACCATGAGTGATGGTTCCTTTGGGTACCCAAATGCATCGTGATGATTTTTGTGAAGACAAAGATGAATGAGTCCTTTCATGTGAAGTGAATGTTTCATTTTTAATTTTAGGCCTCCATTAAAACATTGGTTTAATGTTATTCTTATTCATCAAATTTCCATTGAGATTATCTTTATATTGATGATTATGATTGTAATGATTATTAAAAGTGTTGTTCATAGGAAATTTGTGAGCATTTAATTTTATGTTGGGAGAAGATTGATGTTGTAAATGATAGTAATGATTGTATTTTGGAATTTCATTTTCAATCTTTTGAGGTTTGTTATTTCTATTGCATGGCTTGTTCAACTTATAAGAAATAATATTCAACTTGCTTTTGGATTTTGCATTATTTTGAGATTGTATGTTTTGAGAGTTTTTCTTTATGATTTCCTTAAGCAAGTTGATTTTAGTTTTTAATTCATTATTTTTAATCATTAAATTATGTCTAGCTTTATTATAAGCAATTGTGCTATTTTTAAGAATGGAAATAATTGAATCAATATGATCTTGATAATTGTTTCTATATTCATCAAATGTTTCATCCATCTCTTTAATTTCAATTTTATATTCTTTACACTTAGCACGATCATTTATCAAAGATGAATTTTCTAAACATAATTTTTCATTTTGCTCTTTTACTAAAATAAAATCCTTTTCAAGTTTCTTGTGCTTTTCTTGTAAGTCATTATATTATACACAAGTTGTGGTGTTTTCTACTAAGGAGCAATGTGTAAAACTAGATAAATTTGATTCTTCATTAATTTTTGCCTTTAAATTTTTATTTTCTAAGCGCAAATGTTTATTAGCATTTTTTAATTTCTTAATTTTGCGCTTTGTAGTTTGAAGCAATTGTAATGAAGAGATAGAAGTACAAAAGATGGAATTTGATTTCCTTACATTGCTTTCGGGAGAGGCACGATTTGAACATATCATTTCTTTGACATCTTTTTGGCACTCCTCTTCCGAACACAATACTTCTTCTTCTCTTCTATTAGATGTGTGCTCCATTGATCCGTCTTGAGAAGGGTATTCTTGATGATTTGTGCACGCTTGCATATTCTCCAGTTCTTGCGATTGTTCCATACCTGTAGATGGAGAATCATACATTTCTTCAAGAAATTACCATACTTTATATGCACTTGAAAAACAATATATTAATTTGAAAATTTCATTTGATAGATCGCAAAATAAATGGTGTTTAGCTTTTGCATTTAATTGAAGTTCTTTTTTATTTGATTCATTTGTGGGTCTTGCTATTGCTAAATTCCAAACTTCGATGTCTAAAGTTTTAATAAATTTTTCAATTAAGATTTTCCATCCTTTATAATTTGTCCCTTCAAATAAAGGTGGTGCAAGTGATTTTTCCTCTTCATGAAAATCTCCCCCACTAGTAGAAGCGAGATCATGAGACGCCATTATTCCCGGTTGTTAAGCCGATTAGAATAACCTCCCTCTGATACCACTTGTTGGATCTGTCGGCGCCCTTAGAGGGGGGGTGAATAAGGGTTTTCAAAAACTTTAGATTATATTTAAAAACTTTGAATTATTGCAAGATTAAAGACATGAATAAGTGAAGTAAAACAAAAAGGAGACAAGCTTTATTAATATCAAATAATGTTTTACAAAACTTGATTTCAATGACGCTAGAAATCAGAGGCGACTAATAATTTTTTTTTTTCATTTTCTATACCGACTCGTATCCCCACGAACCAGTTGGCTTTAGCCGATCTCTCCCCAGATACGGCCTCAAGCCGCTCTAGCCGATCTATCCCCAGAAAGGCCTCGAGCACCCCTAGACCTAACCTAGATCTAGTCGCCAACACGAGGCGAATTTCAGCCCTAAGTCCTACCCCAGACCTAATCGCCAACACGAGGCGATTTCACTACCGTTTACAGAAAAGATATGAAATGAAAAGACAATAATATAAACACTCCCTCTATGTGGATCTCTTGGAGAAGTGGACGAAGGCCCACAGAGTATGATCGTAGTCGATGCGGCCTTTCGTCACGATGATGACGCGTGTTGAAATCTTCTCCACGGATCTCCTTAAGGCTTTATGGAATTGTGGGAGTATCGCCATGAATCTTCCTCTCTCTATTATGGCACGAAGCTCTGGAGTTTGGGATTGGAGGAGGATGATGAATTCCGAGCCAAAGCATCCAATTTATAGCATTCACGCTACCGCTGGCGCTAGCGCTACCGCCGGCGCTAGCCCGGATTAGGAAATGTTTTGCGCGGCAGGATCTTCAATCCGCGGAAACATATTGCTCCATGACTCTTGTGCGCCATGCTACCGCCAGCGCTAGTAGCTACCGCCGCGCGCTAGCTCCTTCTAAAAATGATGCCGGAATCGCGCAGATCAACGCTAGCGCCGGGCGCTATCGCTACCGCCGGCGCTAGTGAGCCTCTTCGAATTTTGGCCTCAATTTTGGGGGCAGTCATCATGAGTACTCCTTGAGTCATATGGACTATGTTAACCTGCACACTTGAACACACAAGATCAAATACACATAGGATTTGTTATTCTCAAACCTAGGAGATGCGGAAGACCGTGTTCCAACAAACTCCCCCTTTTGATATTAACAAATCCATTAATGATAAATCAAAACATTAATAGATAAGCATGATGAAACTATACTTGTGTGTGTGTGAGAGTGATGACTTAGGATAATAATTGATTCTAGCATGTTAGACTTGCTCCCCCTAAATACATGCTCCCCCTATGTGAATGCTCCCTTAATATGTATGCTATCAACTGAATTTGTCATGTTGGGTTTATGATAGCGGGTTACATTTATCATTGTTAGTTCTCCCCTTTTTGCATTTTATCATGTTAGTTCTCCCCCTTTGTTATTAGCAAAAGTGGGTAGGCAAACAAAGCACTAAAAAATGTGTAAATAAAAGAGAAGGCATGATCGAGTTTTTTAAGTAAATGATAAGGAGTTTTAGACTTGTCTTTCATTGAAAATGATCAGAGTTATGACTTATTTTATCCCTTTTGTTTGTAGTTCTCCCCCCTTTATATATCAGAGTTTAAGCAAAAAATAATGATTTCCCCTTTAAATAGGAGTTTTAAGCCTAAAAACAATCATGATTTCCAAGTAACCAATTTACCCAGACAATATGTCAACACCCTAGCCCCGTACTAAGTGACGGATGGGCATGAGGAGCTGCAAACATGCCGTAGGTTGGGGTGTTAATCCCATATGCAAACACTAGACAAAAACTTAACCTAGCACTCTTTCCCCCCAGTGCCTCGCAAGGCCCCACTGGAACCCTCCCCGGTTAAGGACAAGACATGACTAGAGATAAGGTTATCTAATGTCTACAACCCTACGCCCCCGCTATGGTGAGAAATGAAGTCATGGATAACAATTATTGGAAGCATTAAGCATTTAAATCTAATGGGAAATATCATAGCATATGGGTTTATATTTGTATTTGAATTTTTGAAATAAAACTCACATAGCTATATTGAAGTTCATGAATGAATCAGAGTTTGAGTATTGCGGAAGATTTCGAAAAAGAAACATCATAATACTAAATAAGAGTTTAAGTTAAAAAAAAAGATGTTTTATAAGCAATATTTCACTTGTTGGAGGAGTGTTTAGAATAGAAATAGAACAGAGTTATAAGCAAAAAAAATTCAACCAATATAAAGTTTACCAAGCAATTCTACCACTTGTTGCAAGAAAGGAATTTGAAGATTCAAGTGATGATGCACACAAGATGAAAGATTTTAAATAAGTATAAAGTGCAAGGTAAAACAATTATATGGTTATGATGCGGAAGACATATAGAAGTACAAAAAAACATCTTATGGTAATCAATGATGGTTCATAAAAAGATATATGAGTTCAATTTCAAAAAGAAGATGTTTTTGTAAATCATTTTTCATTTAAAATTTTTGTTTTGACAATATAGTAACCAAGCATGAAATAATCTTATCAAAAAGAGATTACTACAATGTTACTTTAATTCACACTTTCAAAACATACCAAACATTGTAGAAAGCATGTTAGGTTATCTAGTGCATTTCATAAATAAAGAGTAGTATAGAATTAGCATTAGGATCCAATACTCATGCGAAGAAGTGTTATGGAAGATAATGATGTGCATAAAAGTGTATTTTGAATAGAGTAAACAAATGTTTAAATCAAAAATACAAGTAATATGTAAAGTAAAGAGCACAATAAAACACAAATAATTTTACTTCCACTCACTTCAATGCACAAAAAAATGTACAACTACCAAGGTGCTTTGCACACACAATGCTCATTAAGACTTATCAGGGTGCAAAGTAGTGCTTGGGGGATCACATAGTTTTATTCTTCAAGATTGATTTTTATTGTGATCCGGTGTACTTAAGAATAAGTGGTTTTAATTTTGAAAGAAAGTTATGGTTTGCACAAGATACTTTATTATTATTTCCAAGGTGCTCAACCTCACAACGCTTATTAAGACTTATTAGGAGGTTCAAGTAGTGCTTGGTGGAGTTATCTTTGTCACTTTATTTTATGATTTTGTTTTGTACAAAGTTCTCCGAATACACTTGTTTTGCAAACCAATATAATTTATGAAAAAGATAACCACTTTTCTTAACTTTTAAAAGTGCAAATAAAGTTTGTGTAGGTAAGATACTTGTGCAATTTTAATTCATTGTACTATTACAAAACATACACAAACATTCTTAGATTAAACACATAAGTAGACAATGCCAAAATAAGTGAGTGAATTGCGATCATTATCAAACATAAAACATTACTCATACTTAGAGGCATGCTACGCATAGTTCTACACAACTTTTTCAATATAAATTATGCACATATTAATAGATGCGTCAAAGCATGATGAAGGCAATGTTCAAAGTAGTTTGAAAACATAAATTGCAACATTATAGAAGTTCTAAATAATAGATTAAATCATGCTTGATTTTTACAATAAAGTCCATACAGATATTTTTGAAAAATAATTTTTATTTAAAGTTTGAACTTATAAAATTGATCTTGGACTTCTCGAGGGCTACCTTGTGAGAGGTTCGCCCGGTACTAGGTGATATGATGGGATGATAGCCCAAATCACCCTTTCGCAAGATACATAGAAAAGTTAAGTTCAGAAGAATAATTTTGATACTTGTTTTTGTTTTGTTTTATATTTTTGTAGTTGATTTTTACAAATAAAAGCATATTTTTGTAATTTTTGCTTTTGTAATTTTTGTATTTGATTTTTGCATAAAGATGAACTTTAAATGAAGGAAATAACACAAGCGAAAAAACAAAACATATTTTTTGTGATTTGGTTTTTGTAGTTTTGTATTTGATTTTTCAAAAAATAAAGAAACATAGAAGTGCAAAACTAAATAGTACATATAGATTAGTATATTTTTAGGGATTTTTCAAAATTTTAAAATTATAGAAAAACTAACCTCGACGCTAGCGCCGGCGCTAGCGCCGGCGCTAGCGCTAGCGCGGGAAACAGTAAGTGATTTTTTAGGGTTTTGAAAATTTTGATACTTGAACTTGATTAGGTGTCCCAATAGTAGTTCCATGCTGAAGTTGCAGATTTTTAGGAGATGTTTTGGATGGTCAAAATTGCATGAAACGTTAGCGATTTCTTATATACTTGACAAAATAATCATTGCATGAGATATATTTACTTATGTTTTCATTTTGACTTTTCTAAAGACTTGTGCTTATAACTTAAAAAATAGGAAATGAAAACCCAAGATATCATGTTTGAACAAATTAAATATGCATGGTTTCGGTGAACAAGGAGTAATGTTCACGCAAATAGTAACATGGATATGCCCTGACATATAAAACCTAACATAGATATAAATATTCTTTAGGTGACAATGTTAGTATGATAAATTTGAGGTTAATGTTATACCAAAGTTTGATTGTGTTTCAACTTAGAGACCTAGAATGGAGTGACAATTCTATTTGACTTGATATCAAATTGATTCAAAGGTCTAAACTAGAAATAAATCACAATACACACATAATACACCATAACACCAACCATGGTAAACAATTATAATGTCAATTGTTATCATATAATTTGTGATAGTTGTTTATAGATGATTCTTGATATGAATTTTGATTTTAGCAAAAGATATCACTAGATCATGGTGGTGTTTATGAATTCAATATTCATTATGAAGATAACTTCTTTCAACACCTTTTAGTGATTTTCCTTTAATTAAGAATTTTGAATATATATATATATATGTGATTTTTTGATAGGTGAACAATAGTGATGGTTTAGATCATGTTTAACATCAAGGAGAGAACACAATATAATTTTTTGTTGTGATCAATGACACCCATATTGAAAGTTGAGCTTTTATTTAATTCTTGAATTTTCTTTTATATCAAGTTATTTCACTAAACCACTTGTTGGTGAAGGCTAAGAATCTTAATAGCCTAATAACCGGATATAATTTGAAATATCTTATAGCAAATTTAGAGTTTGATTCATATGGATAATATAAGATATTTAGAAGCAATGAATATAATAATAAAAGATAGGTCATCAAAATAAAATATGATTTAGAATTTTGATCAATTTGATTTTATAAACATATTGATCTTGTAAGAGATAAGATCATATTTTCAAAATTGTATAGGATGACCATGACATGATAGTTCAAAAGAAATAAGAAAAATAAGAAAAATTAAAAGACATGAAAGCATATCATGAAGTAGAACTTTGTATATTTCATTTTGAAAGGATTCTACTTTATGCAATTGATGATACCTAATGGATAAGAGATTTAGGTATCCAAAGAGGACCATGAGTGATGGTTCCTTTGGGTACCCAAATGCATCGTGATGATTTTTGTGAAGACAAAGATGAATGAGTCCTTTCATGTGAAGTGAATGTTTCATTTTTAATTTTAGGCCTCCATTAAAACATTGGTTTAATGTTATTCTTATTCATCAAATTTCCATTGAGATTATCTTTATATTGATGATTATGATTGTAATGATTATTAAAAGTGTTGTTCATAGGAAATTTGTGAGCATTTAATTTTATGTTGGGAGAAGATTGATGTTGTAAATGATAGTAATGATTGTATTTTGGAATTTCATTTTCAATCTTTTGAGGTTTGTTATTTCTATTGCTTGGCTTGTTCAACTTATAAGAAATAATATTCAACTTGCTTTTGGATTTTGCATTATTTTGAGATTGTATGTTTTGAGAGTTTTTCTTTATGATTTCCTTAAGCAAGTTGATTTTAGTTTTTAATTCATTATTTTTAATCATTAAATTATGTCTAGCTTTATTATAAGCAATTGTGCTATTTTTAAGAATGGAAATAATTGAATCAATATGATCTTGATAATTGTTTCTATATTCATCAAATGTTTCATCCATCTCTTTAATTTCAATTTTATATTCTTTACACTTAGCACGATCATTTATCAAAGATGAATTTTCTAAACATAATTTTTCATTTTGCTCTTTTACTAAAATAAAATCCTTTTCAAGTTTCTTGTGCTTTTCTTGTAAGTCATTATATTATACACAAGTTGTGGTGTTTTCTACTAAGGAGCAATGTGTAAAACTAGATAAATTTGATTCTTCATTAATTTTTGCCTTTAAATTTTTATTTTCTAAGCGCAAATGTTTATTAGCATTTTTTAATTTCTTAATTTTGCGCTTTGTAGTTTGAAGCAATTGTAATGAAGAGATAGAAGTACAAAAGATGGAATTTGATTTCCTTACATTGCTTTCGGGAGAGGCACGATTTGAACATATCATTTCTTTGACATCTTTTTGGCACTCCTCTTCCGAACACAATACTTCTTCTTCTCTTCTATTAGATGTGTGCTCCATTGATCCGTCATGAGAAGGGCATTCTTGATGATTTGTGCACGCTTGCATATTCTCCAGTTCTTGCGATTGTTCCATACCTGTAGATGGAGAATCATACATTTCTTCAAGAAATTACCATACTTTATATGCACTTGAAAAACAATATATTAATTTGAAAATTTCATTTGATAGATCGCAAAATAAATGGTGTTTAGCTTTTGCATTTAATTGAAGTTCTTTTTTATTTGATTCATTTGTGGGTCTTGCTATTGCTAAATTCCAAACTTCGATGTCTAAAGTTTTAATAAATTTTTCAATTAAGATTTTCCATCCTTTATAATTTGTCCCTTCAAATAAAGGTGGTGCAAGTGATTTTTCCTCTTCATGAAAATCTCCCCCACTAGTAGAAGCGAGATCATGAGACGCCATTATTCCCGGTTGTTAAGCCGATTGGAATAACCTCCCTCTGATACCACTTGTTGGATCTGTCGGCGCCCTTAGAGGGGGGGTGAATAAGGGTTTTCAAAAACTTTAGATTATATTTAAAAACTTTGAATTATTGCAAGATTAAAGACATGAATAAGTGAAGTAAAACAAAAAGGAGACAAGCTTTATTAATATCAAATAATGTTTTACAAAACTTGATTTCAATGACGCTAGAAATCAGAGGTGACTAATAAAAATTCATTTTCGTTTTCTATACCGACTCGTATCCCCACGAACCGGTTCGCTTTAGCCGATCTCTCCCCAGATATGGCCTCAAGCCGCTCTAGCTGATCTATCCCCAGAAAGGCCTCGAGCACCCACTAGACCTAACCTAGATCTAGTCGCCAACACGAGGCGAATTTCAGCCCTAAGTCCTACCCCAGACCTAGTCGCCAACACGAGGCGATTTCACTACTGTTTACAGAAAAGATATGAAATGAAAAGACAATAATATAAACACTCCCTCTATGTGGATCTCTTGGAGAAGTGGACGAAGGTCCGCAGAGTATGATCGTAGTCGATGCGGCCTTTCGTCACGATGATGACGCGTGTTGAAATCTTCTACACGGATCTCCTTAAGGCTTTATGGAATTGTGGGAGTATCCTTCTGAATCTTCCTCTCTCTGCTATGGCACGAAGCTCTGGAGTTTGGGATTGGAGGAGGATGTTGAATTCGGAGCCAAAGCATCCAATTTATAGCATTCACGCTACCGTCGGCGCTAGCCCGGATTAGAAAATGTTTTGCGCGGCAGGATCTTCAATCCGCGGAAACATATTGCTTCATGCCTCTTGTGCGCCATGCTACCGCCAGCGCTAGTAGCTACCGCCAGGCGCTAGATCCTTCTAAAAATGATGCCGGAATCGCACAGATCAACGCTAGCGCCGGGCTCTATCGCTACCGCCGGCGCTAGTGAGCCTCTTCAAATTTTGGCCTCAATTTTGGGGGCAGTCATCATGAGTACTCCTTGAGTCATATGGACTATGTTAACCTGCACACTTGAACACACAAGATCAAATACACATAGGATTTGTTATTCTCAAACCTAGGAGATTCGGGAGACCGTGTTCCAACATTTGTTTTAATAGCATCAACTTGCTTTTGTTTTTGGGCAAGGCAAGAATTGATGGCATTAGACACTGAGCAACTAGACTTGTCTACTGATATGACAGCAGTCATGTTCTTAGCTGAATTATATTTTGAAGAGCTTGCATCCTTATTCTTGAATGAAGGGTTTGCAGTACCAAATACAAATGGTCCATGTTGGGCCTTTTGAATTTCCTCATGGGGAGCCTTCAAAGCACTCAATCCCATGCCCTTTCTTCCACTATGGGAAGGAGTGTTTTCCTTCCTATAGGTACTTCCATTCTTCCAGTGACCATACATGCTTTCATGGTCATACCTGTTGGAGGGAAGTAACACCTTTTAAAAGGTGGTTTGAGGCTTAGCCTTACCCCTGCTCTTTTCTCCACTCCCTTCTCCTACATCAAGTTTATTGAATCTTAGTCCTATCCTATTGGATTGAGAAGAAAAGGAGTCAATAATAGGGAGCACAGATTTTGGCTTGGAGAATTGAGCCACTAGCCATCTTTCTTTCACAAGCTTCTCCTCAAGATCCTTGATAATCTTGTCCTTCAGGGATATGGTGCTTAGATGGGTGATTGTAATCCCCTTCAGATGGCTAATTTCTCTATACATCTGACTCATCTTGGTAGATGATTCAGTGCATTTTTTTCAGCCATTTTAAGGGAAGCAATTTCCTGCACTTGCCTCTTGGCAAGCTTCTTGCTCTTTTTCAGAGCTTTCAAGAGAGCACCATATCTGTCAATCAATTGATTGACATCTTACTCAGATTCTGAATCACTTTCACCATGTGATGAATGTGCTTCAGATTCTGGGCATGCATCATGATCAGAAAAGGAAGTGGAGAGAGTTAATACCTATTCATTTTCAGAAATATTCTGACTGTCTTCCTCATCAGTGAGGGCCATAAGACCCAACTGATCTTTGTAGTCTTCATCCTCCTCTATGTCACTATCTAATTTTGATAGAGGGTCCATAACTCCAACCCTGGCAACAGGATAATCTTCATCTTCTTCTGCTGCAAACAGCCCTATGTAGGCTTCTTCTTCATTCTCTGAATCTGAAGTTGATGACTCAGATTCAGTCCAGCTTCTGTACTTCTTGGCTAGGAAGTATTTCTCACCCTTTCTTCCCTTCTGGTGATAAGACTTCTTGTCACCCTTATCCTTTCTTTTGACTGGACAGTCAACAATGACATGTCCAGGCTTATTGCAGCAATAACAAATCACATTAGCTAAACCATGTTTAACATGTTTAGAATCATACCTGTCCCCTTTGGGGTGCTGCATGTCTGCCCTGTTTGAATCCTTCCTAGGATGTGAAGAGAAGGAAGGCTTATTCTTCCACTGCTTCCTCCTCATCATCTTCTTGAATTGCTTTGAGAAGGCAGCAAATTCCTCATCTGAAGAGCTGTTATCAGATGAGCAGTGTTCAGAGTTTTCTGAGTCAGCAACCCTTTTTGGAGGGGTAGGAATTATTGTCTTACTCTTCTTGGATCCTTCAGCCTTGAGGGCCACAGACTTCTCCCTAGCATGAGACCTGGAGGAGGTGTCCTCCTCCTTTCTAGCAGATAGTTGCATCTCATATGAGAGCCACTTTCCAAACAGAGTGTGAGGAGGAGTTTCACTCAGCTTTGCCACTTCCCTGATGGCACAGATTTTGGTATCCCAGTCTCTAGTTAGAGATCTTAGGAATTTATCATTTAACTCATAATGAGTGAAGGTCCTTTCATAGGTCCTCAACTCATTTACTATCCTGGAGAATCTTGCATAGCAATCAGCTATGCATTCCTGGCTTTGTTGCCTAAAGGCTTCATACTCCTGATTGAGGAGGGATTTCCAATCATTCCTCACTTCTTCAGTCCCTTCCATGTAAATAATCAATGTATCCCACATATCCTTTGCAGTCTCACAGTGCACCAAGTTTTGGAAGGTTGAATCATCAATAGCATTGACAATAATATTTTGAGCCCTTTTATCCATTGTAGCCAATGCTATCTCATCCATTGTCATTTCAGTGTAAGACTTGCCTACCTGCCTAGTAGGATCAATGGTGGAGAGCTTTGTAATAAGGAAGGGGCCTTCCTGAATAGTGATATAGATCCTAGGGTCTGAAGCTTCCATGTACATCCTAACCCATTGTTTCCAAATGCCAAAGGTTTCCTTTTTGCATATAGGAAGCTTCATAGAACCCATTTCCTTCAGAACTCCATTAGAAGCCATTGAATTCAGAATTAACAATACATATGTAGGATCTGGTCAGACACTTAAGCCCTTTATGACTAACCTCCCTCTGATACCACTTGATAGAAAATAGGTATGTTAACTAATTCACCTAGGGGGGGGGGGTGAATAGGTATTTTGTATTTTACTTAGTTGATATAGATAGTTAAATCTATTGTAAGCTATTAATCAAGCAGACCCAGAAAACACACAAGTGTTTATAGTGGATCCCCAAGACAGTGTGTTTATGGGTAGTCCACTTTCTCCCTTCACCTTTCTAACAGTGTGTTAGACAAGCCCAACTTCTCCAATCTCAGCTACAAGAGCTTACCGTTCAAATCCTTCAAGATCCCTCAGGCTTGCTCCAAGCCCTACCTCAGGCCAGTTAGCCTTACAACTCAGGCTTTATAGCCTAACAACCTCAGGCTTAGCAGCCCTACAACCTCAGGCTTAGCAACCTTACAACCTTAGGCCTAACAACCCTACAAACTCAGGCCAAATAGCCTTACAGTAAGAGAGTATTATGCTTATTACAATAGACAGCACTGAGAAGATGTCTTATGTAGTTCCTGCATAGCTTGTGCTTTTGAGTAGCTTAGATGGATGATGATTTCTGAGCCAGCTACTTTCTGATCTTCCTCTTCAGTTGAAGGATGAAGGATCACCTTGCTCTTATTTGTAGGAGAGCAATCTTTATCTCTCAACCTCTTCTTCCCTGTTCAGTGAGCTGGAGAAGAGTGAGATGTTCTGTGTCGTCAATGGAACAGTAGTAATTTCTTTTAGCACCAGACCAGCCCTTTCAAAAGTTCCCTAAGTTCTTCTTTTATGCTCTGCACATCTTCAATGACACTCAAGGGAAGGCTCTGACATATTGGGAACAGATGGGTGGCTCTAATCTCCCTTTACAGCAGTATTCGCCAAAGGCGTGTCGTGCCACTTATCTTCTTCAAGATTTGAATCAGTCTCAGCGGTTGGCCTGAGACAACTTTCAGTCTCAGCGGTTGGGCAACTGTCGTCCCAGTGGATCCGCTGAGACAGTTTTTCTTTTCAGCGGATTATGTCTATCTGTAGCTTAGTAGAGATATGCTACTTCTCAGCGGCACCTGTCCTCGTCTCAGTGGTTCTGCTGAGACATAGACACTTTTTAAGTTGTTTGGTCAGCAGACCCCTGAACATATTCCATTGTATGGAATATCATCACCATGTGCAACCCTTGAGACAAGGTAGAGTTTATCAAATACATTATGTACTTAGCATTGTGAGTGATGCCACGTCAAATCAAGGGAACATTGAGGGCAATATTCCCAACAAACTCCCCCTCCATTGGTAGAAGGATGTTAGAGGGATGCTCAGTTTCTTCTTCATCTGTACTTTGATACCCAGCATCATCATTTAGAAATTCATCTACAGATCTGTCAGAATGTTCATCCTCTTCAACAATTACATGCCCACTACTTGGACTTTTCTCAGCTTCAGCATTATTTATATATGTTTCATCAACTTCTACAACCATAATAGCCTTCTTAGCAAACATCAGAACATCTGTTGGAGTCACCTCCTTATGAGGGACTGTATCACTATCAATTACTACAGTATCCTCTCTTAGTGGCTCCCCATCAATAGGAGTGGGAGAGTTTTGAGTAACTTATGTAGATTGAGCAGGAATTTGAGGGACATCAATTCTTTGTGTGGAAGGTTCACCCACTACCTTTTTGGTTGTAACCCTCTTTTCCCACCTGCTTACTATCTTCACATCAATTCTCTCGAGGTAGTGGAGTGGAGTTGATTCAGAATCTTTGAGATGGTGGGGGATGAAATGCATGAGGTATTGATAGTTTGTTAGGATGTAGTCTTAGTCACCTAAGGGGGGGGGGGGGGGGGGGCGGGGGGGGGGGGGGGGGGGGGGGGTGAATAGGTCTCTTTTTGTTTTAGGCTTTAACCTAGTTGTTTTTTGATTTTAGGTTAGTTATTTATCAAGCACACAGAAAACACATAATAGTTTATAGATGTTCCTCAAGACAGGGTGTCTTGAGTAGTCCTCTTTCCCTCTTCACCTTTCCAACAATGAGTTAGATAAGGCCAACACCTCCAAACTCAGCTCCAAGAGCTTACAACACAGATCCCTCAGGATCTCTCAGGTTTTCCCAAACCCTACCTCAGGCTCAACATCCCTACCTCAGACTCAACAACCCTACCTCAGATATCACAAATATCCTACACTCAAGCTGACCTTTCAGCTCTACTACTCAGGCCAAACAGCCCTACACCCTCATGCAAAGATGCCCTACAATCTCAGAACTGTTAAGTTCCTACAGAAGTAATAATAGATGAATACAATCAGAAGATAAAAGAGGTCAAGCCTTGGTCTTTTGTTGCTGAACAACTGCTGTTGTAACCTTGAAATAGGGAGGAGTTAAATGGCCTCAAGACTGATTCTTCTGATCCTTTCCTTCAGAAGATGGATGAGGATCAACTTGCTCTATCATGAGTTGATCAAAAGGAACTATCTTTTCTCTCCTTGCAGCTTCAGGAAGCAGGAAATGAAACTTTCTTGGCAGCCTTCAATGGAACAGTAGTATGTTCTTCTTCAGTGAGTGAGAGAGCTTTTATAAAGCCCTAATTATTTCTTTTATACTCCACTGTTCTTCAATGGCTATCAACTGTCCTCCTGACAAAGTATGGGAGTGATTGGAGCATCCACTCTTGCTTTACAACGTGTTGTGCCAAAAGCAGACCCACCAGATCATTTGAATCTGTCTCAGCAGTTGGGCTGAGATGGCCTGCAATCTCAATGGCTACTTCTGTTTCGTCCCAGCGGATCTGCCGAGACAGACAGTTGTCTCAACGGTTTTCTTCTATCTGCAGCTCAGCTGGCCCAGACACCTTCTCAGCGGTTCATCTGAGACTGAGAGCTTATCTTAGCAGTTTTGGCAGCAAACCTACTAAACTTGCCCACACCGTGGTATGACCTAACCCTGCATGGTCATGAGATGAAATAGGGTTTATCAAATACAACTTGTACTTAACATTGAGTGTGAGGCTTCTTCAAATCAAGGGAACATTGAGGGTAATATTCCCAACAATCTCCCCCTATTTGAAGAAGGCAGAACACCCTCAAATGCTAAAGTACATAACACATAAATATTTATCATGTAACTTCATAACATGATAATCATTATAACATACTCATGTAAACATTATTATGATATTTAGGATAAGATTATAACAGATGATATTCATGCCAGGTATGTTACTAACAGAGTTTAACAACCCAATAATATGATTAGATAAACATGATAATGCATCACAGATTAACTTATCCAATAACACGGTAAAATTAATCTAGTGCTCAGATTAGCTTATGACTCAAGGAGATTAATGCAACAATTCATTCATTAGCATTTTAGTTAATGTAATGTATCATAGT
This sequence comes from Dactylorhiza incarnata, assembly GCA_033032865.1. Classification (NCBI taxonomy): domain Eukaryota; kingdom Viridiplantae; phylum Streptophyta; class Magnoliopsida; order Asparagales; family Orchidaceae; genus Dactylorhiza; species Dactylorhiza incarnata. The sequence goes on along the minus strand of JAWHQI010000102.1, from coordinate 157,505 downwards.
TCAATTTACATTCAGAAATCCATAATACTTAAATACATTCATTTAAAGTTTTATTTTCTTAGAAGAAGTTGAGCACTTAGGAATGTCAACAATCACGTCTTTTTCTTTAGCTGAAGCCTCTTGGTCTGCTGCAACATTCACACTTTCAGCAACCACTTCTTCTTGAGCTGAGATCTCCTTATCTTCAGCAGCCATAATCATATTTTCAGGGAGATTGGTGGATGTGCCTTTTTCAGTATTAGCATCCTCAATTTCAACAATTCTTCTTTTGTTCTCTTGCCTTTGGAAATATAGAAATGGCTTTGGGATATATCTAGAAGGCATTCTTCTTGGGTTATCCTTTCTTACCAGATTGTCTTTGAGTACTCTTTCTCTTCTTGTGTTTCTTTCTAAGTGCTTTATCCACTCTTCAGATGGATGGAGCTTATCAATGTCTTTACCAATTTGACCATGGCTTAGCCAGGCATTCAGTGTTATTTCCTCGGAGTCGTCACTCCAATACTCATAGTCAGGATCTCTATTCTGCACATCCCTTTGCCTGGTCATGTATTCTTCAGCCAGCAATACCTGTTCACTTTCTCTTCTCTTTTTCAATCTCTCATTTTGGGCAATGACTTCTTGATGTGGGAAGTCTCAATCTTCTGCCCTATTTACATCCAGAAGGGGAAGGTTTAGGGCAATCCTTGTACCTTGCAAAACCTTAAGAGTTAGGTCAGAATTGATGATGGCATTTGTATCCTCCCCCTTTCTAGATTCTTCGAACACTTGTTGATGTAGGTATTGTTTAGCTATTGTTATAGTGCCAGATAAGGTTTGGAAAACATTTCAAAATCAGCTTGGAACACACCTTTTAGTTTGACTACCTCAACATTCAGTTGGGTAGCTGTGACTGTTTCAGCAATTGATTGGAAAACATTGGCAATATCTATTTTCAGCTCTTCCTTGTTCCCATCAGCTTCATCATTCAACTACATAGCAGTGGAGTATACATATTCTTGGATGTGATTGGCTGATTGTTCTATCACCTCATCAATCTTGCTAACATACCTTTTGACATAAGTTATATTCTGTTCAAACAGCTGGAGGTGTTTGTCCATAGATCTTAGAATGGTATTCTGAGAGATCACTGTCTTTTCTGCTCGGTCAAACCATTTAGTCATTTGCTTGTTCAGGATGCTAGTGTATTCCTTGATCTCCTTGACCTTATCCATTACTTTAGTTTTCACATCCAGGATGAACTGATCTATATATGTTTTGACTGTTGAGACTGGCTGGTCAACATAATTCTTTATGGATGTGAGATGAGTCTCTAGCATGAGTTGAATTGCATTTAGAATGCTCTCATTTGAGGAAGTGGAGGTGGAAGCTTGTTGATCGGGGATGATTGGGTCTGGGAGCCGTAGTGGACTTGGAGGAGGGAATACTTGAGGTGTAGTCTGCACTGCAGCTGCAGGCATCACTTGAGCTGGATCATCCATGTCAGCATCAGCATTGTCTGGTTCCTCCCCCTCAGATAGATTACCTTGATCTGATGAGTCCAGGAATTCTGGGATAAGAATTTGGAATTAGATTTAGTGATCTAGCAATACTAAGGCTGGGTTTGTATGGCTTACCAAGAACATTATCTTTATCAGCTGATGTCTCTTTTGGCTTCTCCCCCTCAGGTGGGGCATTTAATTATCCTTGTAGGGATAAATCCCAGAGAGATGGGGAGTCATCAATGTTATTTGAAATTGTTCTTTCATGATCTAGTATTATTGTATCAAGCTTACTTTGTAAGTCCTTAGGAGAAGGAACTTTGTCCTTGTCAGTTTTGTCTCATGCACTTTCATGTTGATCATTGATACCATCCATGGAGGATGGCTCTTGTTAATGCTCCCCCTCAGATGGAGCATTCAGCTAGCCTTGGGGAGCTGTGGTCCACATAATTTAAGTGTCATTGGTGACTAACAAGGTGATTAGTTATGGCTAAATAATATTATGAGTAATGTGGAGTTTTTAAGGATTAATTACCAAGGGTACTATCTATGTCCAAGTCCCGTGGATGGACACTGTCAACAGGCATGTCATCCAAATTAACATCCTTTTCAGGACTGCTTCTGTGAGATCCAATATCATCACGAGCATCCTTATTCTCATCTGAGTGAACTAACTCAGAGCTTAACATGATTAGACTGGGCTTCTTGACTGATTTGGCTTTCTTTGGTTCTTTCTCCTTTGCCTCAGATGGCTGGCTCATGCGGAGCACCCTGGTGAACCTGTCTAGGGTTTTTATATCCATTCTCTTTAGATAATGGATATTTGATCCTTTCAACCCTTTATACCTTTCAGGATAGGTTTGTATCAGATATAGTGATGGAATTCTACCCATATTTGGTGCTTGTAGACATTCCTTAAGTCTTTGAAATATTACTTCTCCCCAGGAAGTTTTCTTGGTGAGAATGATCCTTGTCACGATGTCAAACATAGATTGTGATATAGTATCATGTGACCCAGGCTTGCATAGGATTACTTTGCCTACTATATCAGATAGGAGTTTGCCCCTTTGATTGAAGAATTTTCTGTTTAATGAGCCAGTCTTGGCATCAATGTACTCTGCCCACTTCAGAGCTTTCTTCTTGTCTTTGTCAGAAATAGCTTCCTCCTCATCCTGAAAGGCTTTATCTAGCTTTGCTGAGGAGATTTTCACTCTCTCCTCCTATTTTTTACTTTTGAGAGGTCTTGAAAGAGGATAATTTGGCATTGCCAAACCATTCTAGAACTTCAGTTCTGAGAATGACTGTGGGTTCAGACAAAAAGTATTCCAGGCCTTGTGCTTCCAAGAGTAGTATCACTCCTTTTATGTCTTCTTGTGCATGGGCAAAGCGATTTCTGACTATCTCATATCCTTCCAGAAGGTCCTTTGAACTCTTGGGTGCCATTGTTGCTGTAGAAGAATGCGCTGGGACGGAAGAGAATGTGATTCATCTCAGCGACTAGGAAGGAAGGGTTGTGAACCTTACACTAATTAATGATTGTCTATTTATATGGCTTAAATCTGTGTGATGATTAGCCCTAAAAATTAGAGTTAATTGAGCTTATAGATTTGAGTAGAATTGGGTCAATTGGGTTGCATTTAGACAAACTATAATGAGACCATTCCGTCTCAGTGTATCCGCAGCGACGGTGACCTACCCACTGGGACAAAGCACTGTCAGTAGCTGGGACAGTTTTAGCAGTCTCAGCGGTTCAACTGAGACTTTTCCCAGCTGTCTCAGCGGCTCAGTTGAAACAGAATTTTTTGTTTTAGCTTACCTTACAATCTAACAATTAGTCCTTGGGGTTTTGATTGAGGTAAGCATTAACCATGTCACTAGGATTATTGATGTGATTAAATTATGAATACCAATGACATTATGAATCATTACACAACACTTTAAATGTATAATGTGACAATGTTTTGATTGCTTAGCATCATAGAATTTTTTTTGACATTATTCAACATTTAACATTCCTAGTTCAATCTTGAAAGTATTAAATTTGGCCTCATCCAAAGGCTTTGTAAAAATATCAGTAACTTGATTTTTAGTGGGGACAAATTCAAGGCAGATGTCCTTACATTCAACATGTTCTCTTATAAAATGATATCTTATCTATATATGCTTAGTCCTGCTATGAGAGACAGGATTCTTAGCAATAGAGATAGCACTGGATGAGTCACAATAAAGAGGAGACTCACTTACCTTGAGGTTGTAGTCCTCTAACTGATATTGAATCCACAATAGTTGTGCACAACTACTTCCTGCAGCAATGTATTCAGACTCAGCAGTGGATATTGCCACACTTGTCTTCTTTTGGCTACTCTATGATACCAAACTCCTTCCTAGGAATTGACAAGTGACACTTGTGCTTTTCCTGTCTTCTTTGCAGCCTACAAAATCTGCATCTGAAAATCCAGTTAGTTTAAAGTCATTGTTCTTAGGGTACCAAATGCCAAGATATAGGCCGCCTTTAAGGTATCTCAAGATCCTCTTTGCAGCTGATTTGTGAGATTCCTTAGGGCATGCCTAGTACCTAGCACACACACATGTAGAATACATAATGTCTGGTCTATTAGCAGTTAGATATAATTGGGATCCAATAATGCACTTGTACATGTATTCATCAAAGGCCTTGCCCTTCTCATCCTTGTCCAGGGAAATGTTGGACCCCATGGGAGTTTTCATGGTTGAAGCTGATTCCATCCCAAACTTTTTGATAAGCTCCCTAGTGTACTTGGTCTGAGAGATGAATATACCCTCATCAGACGGTTTCACTTGGAGGCCTAAGAAATCCTTGAGTTCTCCCATACTGCTCATCTCAAACTCCCCCTGCATAAGGTTGGCAAACCTTTTTGCAGAGGTTGTCATCAGGAGAACCAAATATTATGTCATCAACATATATTTGGACTAGGAGACATTTGCCCCTTGTTTCCCTAAGAAACAATGTACTATCTATCTTTCCCCTCAAGAACTTGTTGATGAGAAAGCTAGCCAATGTCTCATACCAAGCCCTAGGGGCTTGCTTTAGACCATAAAGATCTTTCCTAAGTAAATATAAATGATTAGAGAGGGTTGGATGCACAAAACCTGATGGTTGTTCAACATATACCTCTTCCTTCAAGTCACCATTGAGGAAGGCTGATTTGACATCCATTTGATATACTTTGAAGCATAGGCAATGAATAGCCTAATTGCTTCTAACCTTGCAACAAGGGCAAAGGTTTGTTCAAAGTCTATTCCCTCTTCTTGTCTATATCCCTTGGCTACCAATCTTTCCTTGTTTTTGATGATTATACCATTTTCATCCAACTTATTCCTGTAAATCTATTTGGTGCCAATAATATTGTGTCCTTGAGGTTTTGGCACCAACTTCCATACCTTGCATCTTTTGAATTGAAGAAGTTCTTCTTGCATTGCTTGAATCCAAAAGGTGTCTTTGTTGGCTTCTTCAAACTTCTTGGGCTTCATTTGTGATTAGAAGCTCAAGAATAGGGCCTTATTATGAGCCCTGCTTCTGGATAGTACACCTTGGTTCTGATCTCCAATAATTTGTTCTCTTGGATGATCCCTTAGGTGTCTTACAGCTGTAGGCAATCTGTCCTCAGCTTGCTGTAATAATTATACTGGTTCAGCAGTGTCTTCAACACCCTGGACCTCTTCCTCTTCAGGAATTGCTAAATCTGAATATGCTTTGGTACTGCTGGGTATGTCTTGCACAAACATCTTTTCTATGTCCTTTTCATTTCCTGTCAAAATAGAAGAACTAGACCATCCCTTATCGATTGGGCTGGTCTCATCCAATACCACATGAATAGACTCTTCTACAATATGAGTTTTCTTGTTATAAACTCTATAAGCTCTACTATGTGAGCTATAGCCAACAAGAACACCCACATTGCATTTCTCTGCAAACTTTGTTAATTGAGATTTTCCATTGTTTAAGATGTAGCATTTTGAACCAAAGATTCTAAAGTATTAAATTGTAGGTTGTTTGCCTTTTAGAATCTCATAGGGAGTAATTCCATGAACTTTATTGATGGAAGCCCTATTAAGAACATAACATGCAGTATTGATTGCCTCAGCCCAGAAGTATTCTGGGAGTGAGGAGTAAATAAGCAATGTTCTCCCAGCTTCTACCAAGGTTCTATTCCTCCTCTCAGCCACACCATTTTGTTGTGGAGTCCTTGGGGAGGAGAACTCTTGGGTGATACCAAATTCCTGACAAAACCTAGTCATGGCTTCAGATTGAAATTATATGCCATGGTCAGTCCTAGTTCTGACCACAGCACATTGTAAGTCATTCTTAATAGCCTTGACATGATTCATAAAGACATTCAATGTATCTGATTTCTTCTTAAGGAAGAATACCCATGTATATTTTGAGTGATCATCAACAATCACCAAAATATACAACTTCCCACCTAAGCTCTGAATTGGCAAAGGACCAAACAAGTCCATGTGCAACAGATATAGACATCTTTCATTGTCTTTGGAGCCAATACTTTTAAAGGTGGCCCTTGTTTGCTTACCCATTTGTCAAGCATGACAGGGACCACTTTTAATACATTTTAAATTTGGACTATTCCTAACAAGGTTTTTAGAGAATAGTCTATACATTGTCTTGTAGTTAATGTGGGCAAGTCTCTTGTGCCATTGAACACAAAGAGACTCATTTTTATTAGCTACATGACACACAGATGAAAGAGAATTACTGCATATAAAATCTAAGCAATAAACATTCCCACTCCTAGTGCATGAGAGAATGGTCTCTAAGTCATTAGACTTTTTGATCAAGCACTTGTCTTTGTGGAATACAATGACATAGCCTAAATCATATAGTTGACTTATCCTTACTAGGTTGTGTTGCAACCCTTCAACATAAGCTACCCTTGTGATTGAAACTATGCCATTGGATATCATACCATATCCCTTGGTGATTCCCATTTTAGATCCACCAAAGATGACTTTAGGTCCATTCTTCACAGCTGTGTAGTCCTGTAGAAGATTTCTGGTTCCTGTCATGTGCCTTGAGCACCCAATGTCCAAGTACCATATTTGGTTGAGGATGGTACTTGAACTAACATGCAAGAAGGAGTTTAAATACCCTTAGGAGCCCAAATATTTTTGGGTCCTAGGTCCTTGTTAGCATGATGAAATGACCTCACACCAGCTGCACCCTTTGCAGGAAGACTCTTCTTCGCACTTGGCACATTGGGATTGTGACAACAATATATGGCAAAGTGTCCCACCTTACCACAGTAAAAACATTCATGAATATTATATCTCTTCTTCTAAACATTTCTTGAGAAGAGAGCATCATTGTGCTTATGTTCAGGAGGGGAGACAGCAACATTTTTCATGTTTCTTTCAGCAATGATCTTGCTGAATGTTAACCTTTGTACAGACTTGGCACCCTTTGTCTTAATGGAATCAGCTTGCTTTGGCTTGGGGGCCAGGAAAGATTGGATGGCATCAGACACTGAGCAATAGGACTTGTCTACAGGTTTGACAGCGCCATGTTCTTTGCTGGACAGAACTTGGAAGAGCTAGCTTCCATACTTTTGAATGATGGGGATGAAGTACCAAATACAAATGGTCCAGGTTGGGCCATTTGAATTTCTTTATGGGGAGCCTTCTGGCACTCATTCCTATGCCCTTTCTTCCACTATGGGACGGAGTGTTTTCCTTCCTATAGAAGCTTCCGTTCTTCCAGTGACCATAAATGTTGTCATGATCATACCTGTTAGAAGGAAGCAACACCTTATGAAAGGTGCTATGAGGCTTAGCCTTTTCCTTGCTCTTTTCTCCACTCCCTTCTGATACTTCCATTTTATTGAACCCTAGTCCCCTCCTATTGGTTTGAGAGGAAAAGATGTCAATAATAGGGAGCACATATTTGGGCTTGGAGAATTCTGCCACGAGGCTCTTTTCTTTCACAAGCTTCTCCTTAAGGTCCTTGATGACCTTGTTCTTATGGGATATGGTGCTCAAATGCACAATGGTTATTCCCTTTATATGGCTTATATGTCTAATCATCTGAGCCACCATGGTAGGCGACTCAGTGCATTCTTTCTCAGACATCTTAAGGGAAGCAATTTCCTTGGCTCGCCTCTTGGCCAGCTTCTTGCTCTTTTTTAGAGAATCCAAGAGGGCACCATATATGTCAATCAAATGATTGACATCTTCCCCAGATTATGAATCACTTTCACCATTTGATGAAGGTGGTTCATTGTCTGGACTTGTTTCATAATCAGAAGAAGAGATGGAATGAATCAATACCTGTTCACTGTCAAAATTGTTCTGACTGTCTTCCTCATCAGTGATGGGCATGAGGCATAGCTGAACTTTGTCCTCTTCATCCTCCTCAATATCACTGTCTGAATGTGATAGAGGGGCCCTGATTCCAACTTTTGCAGCAGGACAATCATCATCTTTTTCTGCAGCAAACAGCCCAATGTAGGCTTCCTCTTCATCATCTGAATATGAAGTTGAGGATTCAGATTCACTCCAGCTCTTTCCTTTCTTTGCTAGGAAGGATTTTTCACCCTTCCTATGCTTTTGGTGGTGATGTTTCTTATCACCCTTTTCCTTCCTTTTGACTAGACAGTCAGCTATGATTTGTCCAGGCTTGCTGCAGCAATAATAAATGATGTTATTTGAAACATGATTACTAGATTTAGAATCATACCTGTCACCCTTGGGGTGCTGCCTTTTAGATCTGTTGTGGTCCTTCTTGGAGTGTGAGGAGGAGGAGGGCTTGTTCTTCCACTGCTTCCTCCTCCTCATCTTCTTGAACTGCCTTGAGAAGGCAGCAAACTCCTCATCAGATGAAGAGCTGTGTCAAGTGATGTTCTCAGACTTATTTGATTCAGCACTCCTTCTTGGAGGAGACACCATCCTAGCCATGCTCTTCTTGGAGCTGTCAGCCTTGAGAGCCACAAATCTCTCCCTTGCATGAGCCCTTTTTGAAGTGTCCTCTTCCTTTCTTGCAGATAACTACATCTCATAAGAGAGCAGCTTCCCAAATAGTGTATGGGTAGGAGTTTCACCAAGCTTGGCCACTTCCCTGATGGCACATATTTTTGTGTCCCAGACTCTAGTTAGAGATCTTAGAAACTTGCATTAAGTTCATAGTCATTGAACACTCTTTCATAGGTTCTTAGTTCAGTGACTATCCTAAAGAACCTTTCATAAAAAATATAAATGCTTTCCTGGCTCAGCTGCCTGAAAGCTTCTTATTTTTGGTTGAGGAGTGATTTTCTATCATCCCTCACCTCAGCTGTCCCTTCCATTTACACCACCAGTGCATCCCACATTTCCTTGGCTATTGTGCAGTGCACCAAGTTCTGAAAAGTGGAGTCATCAATTGCATTACAATGATGTTTTGGGCTCTTTTATCCATAGTGAACAATCCAAGTTCATCCTTGGTCAAGTCATTAAAAGACTTTGTCACTCTCCTAGTTGGATCTATGGTGGAGGCAGTTTGAAAAGTGAAAGGCCCTTGTTTTACTATGATGTAAATCCTTGGGTCTGATGCTTCTATAAACAATCTAACCCTTTGTTTCCATATGCCAAAGTTTTTTTTTTTGCATATGGGCAACTTCATGGATCCCATCTCCTTATGCAATCTATTGGAGGCCATTGGATTGAGATGACTACTCCTTTATAGGATCTGGTCAGACAGTTATGTCCTTCTTGACCAACCTCCCTCTGATACCACTTAATAGTTTGTTAGTATGTAGTCTTAGTCACCTAGAGAGGGGGTGGGGGTGGGGTGAATAGTTCTCTTTTAGTTTTAGGCTTTAACCTAGCTGTTTTCTGATTTCAGGTTAGTTATTTATCAAGCACACAGAAAACACACAACGGTTTATAGAGGTTCCTCAAGACAGGGTGTCTTGAGTAATTCTCTTTCCCCCTTCACCTTTCTAACAATGAGTTAGATAAGGCCAACACCTCCAAACTCAGCTCCAAGAGATTACAACCAAAATCCCTCAGGATCTCTCAGGTTTTCCTAAACCCTACCTCAGGCTCAACAGCAGTACCTCAAGCTCAACAACCATACCTCAGATCTCACAAAGATCCTACACTTAAGCTGACCTCTCATCTCTACTACCCAGGCCAAACAACCCTACACCCTCAGGCAAAGATGCCATACAATTTCAGAACTGTTAAGTTCCTACAGAAGTAATAATAGATGAATACAATCAGAAGATAAAAAAGGTCAAGCCTTAGTCTTCTATTGATGAACAACTGTTGTTGCAGTCTTAAAACAGGGAGGAGTGAAATGGACTCAACACTGATTCTTTTGATCCCTTCCTTCAGAAGATGGATGAGGATCAATTTGCTCTATCTTGAGTTGATCAAGAGCTACAATCTTTTCTCTCCTTGCAGCTTCAGGAAGCAGGAAATGAAAGATTTCTTGGCTGCCTATAATGGAATAGTAGTATGTTCTTCTTCAGTGAGTGAGGGAGCTTTTACAAAGCCCAAATTATTTCTTTTATACTCCACTGTTCTTCAACGACTATCAGATGTCCTCCTACCATAGTATGGGAGTGATTGGAGCATCCACTCTTGCTTTACAGCGTGTTGCGCCAAAAGCAGATACGCCAGATCATTTGAATCTGTCTCAGCGGTTGGGCTGAGACGACCTCCAATCTCAATGACTACTTTTGTTCCGTCCCAGTGGATCCGCTGTGACAGACAATTGTCTCAGTGATTTTCTTCTATCTGCAGCTCAGCTGGCCCACACACCTTCTCAGCGGCTCCTGGCCTTGTCTCAGCGGTTCAGCTGAGACTGAGAGCTTGTCTCAGCAGTTTTGGCAACAAACCTACTAAACTTGCTTCACACCTTGGTATGACCTAACCCTGCATGGTCATGAGATGAAATAAGGTTTATCAAATACAACTTGTACTTAGCATTGAGTGTGAGGCTTCTTCAAAATCAAGGGAACATTGAGGGTACTATTCCCAACAGGTATAATGATAGTATTCTTCCAAGGTTAAGAGATCTTAGGTGTTCTTTGATCTTTTCAAACACTATATGTCCTCAGTCACTCCTCTTGTTCATGATCACTCTGACCATGATCTTAAACATTCCTTTGGAGACTCTGTCATGTGAGACTGTTTTGCACAACAACACCTTGCCAATAATGTTAGTAAGTAGCTTTCCTTGTCTATTCATGTGCTTTCTCTGTAAACTGCCATAGGGTTTATTTTCAAAATCACAACCACCTCAGTCCTTCTATAATATCTGCCTCAGTTACTATTTCTTCTTCTCCTCGTTCATTTAGATCAATGATTTGTAAAGCTTTGCTTAAGCTGACAACAGTAATTATGAGATGTTGCCCAGCAATAGTGGTTTGGATAACTTTCTCAGTATTACTTAATTTAGCATTTGCATATAACTCAGAGATAGCGAGATTAGAGAAGCGAGTCGGCTCAGTTAAGATATATTCTAATTCAGAGGCATGTAGCAGTGTGATTGCCATTTCCAAATCAGCTTCAACGTTTGCAAAACCACCCTTCACAAGTTCTCCACCAGATTGAACTTTCTCATCAGACATTTTTGACGCCATTGCTTGTTGCAGAAGATTGTATAGAGGAAGAAGTTGAAGTAGGGATTCTAGGTTTTTGTGTGTGTGTGTAAATTTTTATGCTTTCACATTGCCTAGTATATATTATTATGCTTTTGGAAGGCAAAGAGGTGTGTACCTGATGAAATCTTCCCAAATCGTTTTGAAAAGCCCATAAATGCAGCGTAATTATGACGTTGATGTGTCAAGTGATGTCCTTTTATCAGCCTGACTGAAGTTTTCGCCGAGAATATTGTCGAGGCCATATTAGCTTTGTCATTGAGACTCCAGCAATGTCGTCTTGATCATCAAGATGACTTTCGTTTTCTAAGCTATTTTTCTCTAGTCAATTTTCCACTTTTGCCTTATCCAAGCTTTCAATTTTTCATATCTTCATAAATAAATTTTTTAGACTACTTTAGGTTGGACCTTGTGAGAGATCCAACCCATTATCAAAATATTTCATATCCTTTAGTAAAGAAAATATGGAGTACAACATTCCCAATTTAAGGACTTAGCATGCCCAATTCAATTTTGAATCGATTAAACTTAGACTCATCAAAGGGCTTAGTAAAAATGTCAGCTATCTTCCTTTCTGTATTGACATACTCAAGGCAGATGTCCTCTTTTTCTACATTCTCCCTAATGAAATGATATTTAATTTCAATATGTTTAGTTCTATTATGTACCGCAGGAATCTTAGCAACAGAAATGGCACTGGAGGAATCACGAAAGAGATGCGTTATCTTTATTTGCAAATTGTAATCCTCTAATTGGTGTTGAGTCCAAAGGAGTTGTTCACAACAACAACCTGCAGAAATGTATTCTAATTCAGCTATGGAGATAGCAATGTTGTTTTGCTTTTTGCTACTCCTGACACAAGCCTTCTCCCCAAGAACTGACAAGTTCCTGAAATGCTTTTTCTGTCCTCTTAACACCTAGCAAAGTTTGCATCAGAATAACCACACAACTCAAAATCATCTGGCTTAGGATACCAGAGCCCTAGATTTGGAGTACCCTTTAAATATCTCAAAATTATTTTCACTGCTGAGTAATGCGATTCCTTGGGGTTAACTTGATGCCTTGCACAGACACATGTAGCAAACATGATGTCTGGCATACTTGCAGTGAGGTAGAGCAATGAGCCAATTATGCTTCAATACATGGAGTCATTATAGGGTTTCCCCTTTTCATCCTTGTCTAGAGACACATTTGAACCCATAGGAGTTCTCATAGGGTAAAGTTCTCCATACCAAATTTCTTTATGATATCCAAGGTAAATTTGGTCTGAGAAATGAAAATTCCTTCATCAGATTGCTTTACTTGGAGACCTAAGAAATATTTAATCTCTCTCATATTGCTCATCTCAAATTTACTCTGCAATAGTTTAGCAACCTTTTTGCCAAGAATCCCATCAAATGATCCAAATATAATGTCATCAACATATATTTGGACCAAAAGGATCTGGCCCTTCAACTCTCTCAAGAAAAGAGTCTTATGTTTTTTCCATCTTAAGAACTTGTTTTCAAGGAAAAAGGTAGACAATGTATCATACCTAGAAAGCCGTTAGAGCTTGCTTCAAGCCATACAAGGCTTTCTTTAGAAAGTAGACCAAGTCGGGATGGGTAGGAGAGAAAATGTAACATCCCGCCAGTATAAATAATATTACAGTAGGTCCGGCCGGGACCCCACGCCATATTGAACACACTAGCTAGACATTAATAAGATGATAACATAAAAGAAAACTACATGAGAGTATCACAAACATAAGCGGAAGCATTAAATAACATTACTTTCAGAATTGTCCACTATCCCAGGAATGAAACATTACAGATTTATGGCCTTAAGGCCTTACATTTAGACAATGTAACTAACTCAAAACATCTTCGGCACGCAGACCTACAATATAAGGAAAGTAGTAAAATAATGTTTGGCCTTCAAGGGACAACACAACATATGGCTTCAGCCCGCTACTTTCCGCTTGGCTCACCAACACCTTCAACAACATCCAATAAGAGGTAAACAAGGGTCGGCTATGATCTGACCACAAACCGCGTAATGATTTCACCCCCGACCATCTAACCGATTCAGGGGCATGTCACCGCTAATCCTGCAAGCAAGTCATACATGCAACATGTAATCAAGTAAATAAAGTGCAACTACACTACACAGGGTGAGGTTTCAAGCACAATCAATCTTTTAGGTTGAGCATCAAAATAATGGGAACCTAGGTATGCACATGATGTTGGTTGGGTTCACCCGTAGGATTCCGACAACCGCCTAAACAACCGCATGATCCTAACACAACATCAATCCCCAATCAACTCCACCCTAAGTAACACAAACTTAGGTGGGAAAAGAGCTTTTGTATGGTCTAGGTGAACACCTTCCACGGTCTCTCCCATGATCACACAGTCTACAAGAGGTTTGCGCCTCTCACCGATCTGTATGGAAACGGGTTTGGTTCATCTTTGCCTGTGCTCTTGTCGTCGTGATCTACCGTACGATGCGAGTACAGCTTTGCCTCGGTCCGTAAGTGTTTAACACATTCAAGTGCTACACAAAATGATGGTTATGCACCCAATCCTTCCAAGATGACTTAGGCTTCGCACACATATCCAATGAAGGAGGTACAAGACCACTCCACTTCAAAACTCGTGGTGAAAGTTTGCATTCAACCACTTTCCAAGCATGTGGCTTCCGTTAGGCTCTCCGAAAGAAACATAAATCTCAAGTCCTGCAAGGCGATGTCATTTATCATGGAGTCATTCTTCAGCACGCATTCTAGGCTTAACCTAACCGCACATCACAATCCGGGCTAAGGGCCACGGGGAGGCTTCACACAAAATGCCTAAATCTATTCGTGTACCAAATTTCTACATGCAATCAATGCCGGGGACAGACACGATCTACCCGGAGTTCCGAAGAACTATAGGAAGTCCTACACATCACTAATTAGTGAATGAGACAACCTCAAAATGCATAGAAAAAGTAATGAGAGGACCAAACATGTCCTAAGATGGGGAGGAAGGATCATTACCCTTCCCGCTCTCTTCGGCGCCATGAATTAGAGAATTCAATCAGATGGAAAGAACCACACCGGGCTGCTCTTCGTGGATCTGTAAACGTCTCGCGACTCGGAGCTTTAGAGCTCCATCAATGCGGAAGATGTCTTCTTCTTCTTCCTTGGGATCTCAGATTTCTCACATTTGGAGAGAGAGAATGAAGATAGAAATAACCCTAAAGTTATCTCCCAAACAACCTTTAAAGGATTTCAAAATAATTCTAGGCGTCAGATTCACTTTTCAGAAGGATCAGAATGGTTTCGGACTTGGGATTTGACGTCAAGCTCCGTCAAAATAAAAACAAGTAAAAATAGTGCTCTGACTGCATTTGTTGAGTAGTCACGATAATTCATCAATACATCAGAATTCTTCGAGTCATTATGATGATTCGTCGAGACCACTCTAGACCCTTCGACAATTCATTGAAACACAATGTTCTTTGATACTCACTGAGCCCATTCGATGATTCATCGAGTTCATTCGAAGCTTCGTCGAGACATTTCAATAACACACGTCGACTAAGTACAATTCACCGAGATCACCCAAGTTCTTTCGATGAATCTTAGCAGTATTTCTTTTCAGCCCTTAGTTGGGAAAAGTGGAGTGTTAAAGATAAAGCTTTGTGGTTGAGCTACATAGAATTCCTCTTTCACGTCTCCATTTAGAAATGCTGATCTAACATCCATTTGGTAGACTTTGAAGCCCTTGAATGCAGCTTAAGCTAGAAATAGTTTGATGGTTTCCAATCTAGCAACAGGGGCAAATGTTTGATCAAAATCTATGCCTTCCTCCTCACTGTATCCTTGGGCTACTAGCCTTTCCTTATTCTTTATAATCACTCCAACTTCATCCATCTTGCTTCTATAAACCCACTTTGTCCCAATAATAATATGCCCTTGTGGCCTAGGGACAAGTTTCAAAATTTTACATCTCTTGAATTGTTTGAGCTCTTCTTGCATGAACATAACCCAGAATTGGTCTTTGTTGGTCTCCTCAAATTTCTTAAGTTCTAGTTGTGACAGAAAGCTGAGGTGCAAGCTTTCATTTAGAGCATTTCTTCTTGTTCTAACTCCATGATTAAGCTTACCAATTATCTGGTCTGCTGGGTGATTTCTGAGATGTTTTTCTGTTATGGGAAGCACCCTTTGAGGTTCTTCTATTTCAGTAATTTCCTCAGCTGCTGCTTCAAGATTATCATTCTGAAAAACTATATTTTCTGTAGGTTCTTCGACTTTTTCTGGAATGGAGTTCTGTGTGGAAAGTTCTTCTTTTTCAACAGTCTCTTCTTCTTTGATTTTTAGATTGTCCAGTCCAGCCTCAATTCCCGCTCTACATGAACTAGATAGCGAATTAAGCAGCATGTTGCTCTCATAAAAAACTATATAAATAGATTCTTCAATTGTAAGAGCATTCTTATTAAAGACTATGTAGGCTTTGTTATGCTTGTTATATCCTACAAAGTCACCTTCATTGCTCTTTGCAGAGAACTTGGTAATGTAATGCTTATTATTTTTCAGCACATAGCATTTACTTCCAAAAATTCTGAAGTAAGCTAGTGTTGGCTTTTTACCTTTAATCAGCTCATAAGGAGTCTTATTATGGTTCGTATTTGATGATTTAATTGGGGTTTTCTTTGGTTGCACAACCTTTTTGTGATGAGATTAGAATTAGGCGGATGTTTTCGAGGAGCTTCGCAAGTACTCCTACTTCGAGAAACTAACCGTTATTCTTTTGGAAGATAGAAGTAACGGTCTTCTTTTCTTTCGAAGTATTGACGATTACGCCCCGGCTATGATGCCAAATTCTATTGATTTTTTAATAGCAAAGGATAGTTTTGCAAGTTTTGGTTTTGAAAAGCTTTTGTTTAATTTATATCCAAACTAATCAAATGATAAAGGCAAGTATAACTTATCGCGTGTAGTACAAGATATTTTGGTTTAGATAATATCGAGGTCAAATATTTTCGAGGATCCCATTGATTACTTTTACTTATAAGGAACGAACTATTATTTTATCGGAGTTATATTTTGAGTCGGTTTTATAAGGAACGATAATATGCGTATAACTAGAGTTCAAAACGATGATGAAGATAGTGCCCGATGTCGAATTACCTTGAGACGAAAATAGTCTTTTTAAAAAGTATAAGATATGACTTTTCAAAACATTAAAACGGCTTGGCCGTGGAGGTTCCATAAGTATGAACGCACCTCTCTCGAGAGTACGCCCACCTGAGATTAAGAATATTTGACCAAACTCTCATTCTTTAATCGAATCTCCTTAATACTCGCTTTATGTTGTGAACCCCTCTATTGGGTTTTTATTTCCAATTCGGGAGACTTACCTCATCCTCTCTCGAGGGTAGAGTGCACTTCTCTTTACCTGTGAGCGATCAATCCATACACACGAGCCTCTCGGCTAACTAGTGTAGGGAAATGGAAATGAGAACCATACATCGACTATATGGCCTCACTCGACGTTTTTCTCAGGTAAACCTTAAGCTCGTTAATTAATTTTTAGAAGAGAGATGTTATAATTTTTAGAAAATCATTTATTTGTCCCAATGCTCTTCGACATCATGCGCTAAGGGAAATTAGCCACTCATCGGAATGGAGATGACATAAGTAATTAGAAAAGACATGCTTAATATTTTAAGCGGATATGAGCGGGAAAATTGAAAGACTTATAAAAATGCAGAAATAATATCCATCCCAACCATCATAATCAAGCGCTAAAAAGTACTTAGCCTCTCATCCGGGATTGGGTTGGTAATAATAATACTTGAAATAAATCTAAGTTACAAAAAAGGAAAATACTACCTCATATACACACGCACTCTACTTGTAATAAAAAGACTGAATCGAAAAAAGTGTTAAAAACGCGATAAATAAAGCGTTAAAGAAAGCGACAAACTATTTTACGAAAGCTTTTAAATCTAAATTATGAAAGCAATAAATCTATCTCATACACACACGCACTCTACTTGTAATTAAAAGCTAAATTAAAAGAAAAAAATTTATTCTCATACACACACACACACACACTTACATAAAATTGAAATGAAGATTCAAATGAGAAAAACAACATTTTATTTTCAAAACAAACATTACAACTAGGCTATGAAAGAAGAAATTACAAAAGAACTAAAACTTAAATACATAAAAGAACTCACATACACTCAAAACAATTAAAAAAACACTAAAACCCACTCAAAATCGGGATGGAATTGCTTCAGCCGAGCCCCTCTATTAATAGGAAAAAAAATATTTTTACACGCCCTCGATCACGGGCGTGCCCGAGGGCATGACTTCTGCGCTTGCTGGATGGATAGGCTCATCCGCCTTTTGGAAGCTTTTGACTGGGAAAATGGCTGCACACTGCCGTGACTTGAGGTGTCACGGGCGTGACCTTGGGCGGCACACATCTGCTTCAACTAGGGCGTGACGGCTGGCGTGTGCACTGGCTTCTGGAAGGATTTGATGAGCCACGGCCTTGGTCACGGGCGTGAATTTGCAAATATCGACAGGAGCAGGTGCTGATGGATAGGACGGGAAGCCGATCGACGGGACCGGATTTCAATCAACAGGATGCGGTACACGGGCGAAACTTGAGATGTCACGGGCATGACTTTGTAAATTGACCAGACTATAAGCCGATCGACGGGACCGGATGTCGATTGATATGGAAATTGGCATTTTAAGATTACACGCCCTTGGTCACGGGCGTGACTCAGGGTCACGGGCGTGACCCAGGGCGTGACTTAACAAAAAATGCCATAATGCTGAAAAAACAGAAAAAAAAGCTAAGTTAGTAAGGAAAATAATAAAATAAGCAAGTTATTCATTAATTTACATAAAATATTTACAATATTACTTAAAATTATACTAAAAACTATACTACAAATATGTGTATTTTATTACTCATTAGTATTGATGAGTGCTCTATTTTGCACATGACATGCACTATTGACTGCCTTAGCCCAAAGATATTCTGGGAGTGGGGAATAACTTAGCGTGACCCTACTAGCTTCAATAAGTGTTATATTTTTCCTCTCAGGCACCCCATTCTGTTCGGGAGTTTTGGGAGAAGAAAACTCTTGTAAGATTCTTTATTCTTCACAAAATTTATTCATTGACCAAGTCTGACATTCAGTTCCATGATCACTTCTGATTTTGACCACAGAACTATATATTTCATTCTGAATTTGTTTGACAAAATTCTTGAATGTGCTTAGGGTTCAGACTTGTGTTTTAAAAAGAACACCCAAACAAATCTTGAGTGATCAACAACAATAATTAGTGTATAAGTTATTCCTCCAAAGTTGTTCACTGTCATAGGACCAAATAGATCCATGTGCAGAAGGTATAAGCACCTAGTAGATTGTTTGTCATGTATGCTTTTGAATGAAGTTCTTGTTTGCTTTCCCAATTGGCATGCATGGGAAGGACTCATCTCTATACAATCAAACTTAGGATCATTCCTTACCACATTTTCTGTCATTAATTTCTTAAGAGACTTGTAATTAATATGGGCCAGTCTCTTGTGCCACTATACACAAGAAGACACTCCATCATTTGCCATAAGACATATAGGTTCATTCATTCTAATGCAAATGAAATTCAAGCAATAAATATTTCCACACCTAGTGCCTGTTAAAATAGATTCAGAATTCTGCGAATCCTTGATCAGGCACTCATCCTTGTGAAAAGTAATAGTATATCCTAAGTCACATAGTTAACTTATGCTAATGAGGTTATGTTGTAACCCTTCAACATGAGCTACCCTTGTGATAGTGATACTACCATTAGTAATCTTACCATAGCCTTTGGCTACCACTCTGTTAGATCCTCCATATTTGACTTTTCGTCCATCTTTACAGGTGTAAACTCCTTCAAGGGGATTCTAGTTCCAGTCATGTGCCTGGAACACCCACTGTCCAAATACCAAATAGGAGCCTTGGTGGATTTTGGACATACCTGCAAGATAGCTACACCTCCTTAGGAACCCATGCTTTCTTGGGTCCTAGGTGCTTGTTAGGAAAGGAACGAAATGGAAAACTAGCAGCCTGCTTTCTGATTCTCATATGGGGATCATTCTGCACAGTTGGATTAAACCAATAATCTAATGCAAAATGCCCTACCTTGCCACAACACAAATATTCAAATCTATTATATCTAGATTTTCTTATTGTGTTTGGTCTAACTGAGTTAGGATGTTGCTTAACATCTAACCCTCCCTTCTTAGGAGCTGAGGAACTTTCCCCAGCATGAGAATTTCTGAAATCTTTCACAGAAAAATTCTTTTGGGGTGCAGATAGAGCACTCTTCCCAAGAAAAGTTTTTCTTTTACTCAGCCGAGTAGAAGGGAGCTTAAGACCACCCTCTGTCTTCTTGCTCACTTTGCATCAATAGATGTTACAGTGATCATAAGAATTAGTGGGTATGATCACCTTTCTAAAGACTGTCTTTCATTGAGAAGACTTCCCACTGTCTTCATCTTTACCATAGCCCAAACCTTTTTTATTTGTTTGTGAAAAGACATCAATTAAGGGAAGAACAGTTTGTGGCTTGGAATAACTTGCCACAATTTTCTTTTCCTCTAAGAGCTTGTCCTCCAACTCTTTGATTCTAATATTCTTATGCTTAATAACTTCAGTTAAAGTGCTAGCGCTGAGAGGAGAAATTGATAATTTGGTCTTATGTTGAGCTAGCTCAGTTACTTTCTCAAGCAGTTCATCTCTCTTGTCACTCAAGGAGATGATCTCTGCTGCTTGTGCCTTATAGAGAGCTTTTGCTTTCTTAAGAGCTTCAAGCAGGGTACCAAATTTCTCAATATATTCAGTGTCATCTTCCCTTACTGTTGAAGAGGAGATGGCATATGAATCTGTGTCAGATATGGTAAGAGAGGCTTTAGGAATTACCTGGTTGTGATGGGATTCATCACAACTTCCTTCATCTGAAAAGGCCATTACTGGCATGTGGCTGTCAGATTTTGATGATGATGACTCAATGTCACTGTCACTGAGGGTTCTCACTTTCTTAGCTACAAAGATCATCTCCATCTTCCTGCTCTTTGAGTGCTTTCTTTCTTCACTCTTTTCCTTTCTCTTGAATGGACACTTAGCTATGATGTATCCAGGCTTCTTACATCTGTAATAAATAATATTAGAAGAAATATGTTTGTTAGGTTTAGAATCATACCTTTCTTATTGTCTCTGCTCCCATATTTATCTTCTCTCCTTGAATTATAGGGAGAAGCTTTCTGTCTTCTATTTCCTCTTCCTCTATTTCTTAGCAGTTTTTTGAACTTCTTTATAAACAGGGAGAGTTCTCCATCTGAGAGATCAGAGCTGGAATTGTTGATGATCTCATCTGTTGAGATACAAGCAGGCTCCATAACCTTGTGCTTTCTTAAAGTTTCAGCTTTAAAAGTCACTGCCCTTTCTCTGATGTGGACCTTGGAGTTCTCTTCTTCTAATTTTATGGTATTCAACTAAAGCTCATAAGATAGGAGTTTGCCAAACAGCTGTTGAGGCTCCATGTTTCCCAGATTGCCAAATTCTTTGATGGCACATTCTTCATATCTCATTCCTTGTTCAATGATCCCATGAACTTATCATTGAGCTCATAATTTGTGAACACCCTTTCATAAATTCTGAGCCCACTAACACTTCTGAAGAATCTTTCATAGCAGGTAGCTATGTTGTCCTCCTTATCTTGCCTAAAACATTCATACTCCTAATTTAGATGGGATTTTCTGTCATCTCTAACTTCTTATGTTCCTCCATGTAGACAACTAAAGAATCCCACATTTCTTTTGTTGTTTTGCAATGAATTAGGTTCTGAAATATAAAATCATCAATTGTATTGACATTGATGTTCTAAGCCCTTTTATCATTGGTGACCAAGGCAACTTCATCCTTGGTGAACTGAGACAAGGTCTTAGGAACAGGGACTGTTGTAGGGTCCACAGGAATAGTCATGGGGATATAGGGTACCTCTTCTACAGCCAAGAAGACTCTTGGATCTGAGGCTTCCATGTACAATCTGATCCTGTATTTCTAGATGGGGAAATTTTCTTTGGTGCAGATGGGCGCTTCATTGAACTCATCTCCTTATGATGTTCACCAGCCATAGTTTGCTAATTACCCAAAATATTTTAGGGATCTTGTTCTAAGTTGTTAGGCCATTGAACTTAACCTATCTCTAATACCAATTGAAAGATATGGGTTTAATTAAACTACAACTAGAGGGGGTGATTAGGTGTTTTCAAGATTATTTAGTCCTTTAAAATTATTCAACACAACACACAAGCAAACCAGAAAACACAAAGAGATTTATAGTGGTTCCCTTCAAGAATATATATCAAGAGGTAGTCCACTGTCCCTCCCACCTATCTAGCAATGTGCTAGACTAGGCAACTTATCCAAAACTCAGATCTCTTTTACTATACAACAGATCTTACAACTCAGGTCGCGAAGGATCCTACCTCAGCCCTCACACAGAAAAGCTTACACTCAGGTTACACAAACCCTACATAAATAACTCAAAATTTGCGAAGTCCTACCAGGCACTCAGATCTTTACCAAATTCCTACCAAACTCAGGCTCACATAAAACCCTACAAAATGAGAAGGTCGTTTTGCTGTTGAAGAAGAGAAAGCTTCAAAGATAAAGCTTTTCATTGAATGGTCTCCTTCTTCTTCTTGCAGATGCAACCTCAGAGATCTTTTGAATCACCAAAGCTTTCTTAAGAATCTTCTTCTGAAAATATCAGATTGAACATCTTGTACAGGAAGAAGATTCTTTCATGTAGTCTTCATAGCATAGTAAAAATGAAGATTTCTTGTTCAACACTTTTCTCTTTTCTGATTGTAAGTGTGGAGTGAGAGAATGATCAGAAGTGTAATTAGATTTTGAAATAAAATCAATATATATACCTCTGTACTTATGCATAAAGGCCCTCGGTAATTTATTCCTTAATTAATTGGGTCATTAAGGAATATAGACTGAAATGGCAGAATAAATGCCATAAATGCTCTCCCTTTTTTGGAACTTGCAATATTGGAAGTATATAATATTCTTCATTAAATGATGTGTAACGACTATATTCTGCAGAGAATATATAATTAATTATTCCTTGATTAGTGCACAAGATTGGCGGTGTAAGATCCCTCACCCGCACTGGAGAGTTCCCAGATCTTATGCCTAGAACCACCGCCTTATGGTGACACTAACACCCGAGTTAGTCACCTCCGCAAGACGTCGATCCTACCGACAAGAACGATCATCCAGGCGAACAAGAGATAAGAAGTAGTCTAAGTAAAATAAACCAAGTTGATAATCACACATATCTGTATATATATATCCAAATGAAAATAGGTCCAACAATGAGTACAATAAATGAAAGAGAGTATGAGATTATGCCCGGTACATGTCCAAAATAAATTAAAACAACTCTCTCACTCTAAATTTATGCGGAAGCTATCGAACTCTTAACAATCTGTCGTTAAGTAGTGGAACTACGTGAAAACCGCACCTCAAGTCTTGCCATCACATTCTGCTGATTGTACAGCTGCTCCAGCTCCTCGGAATCCTACAGTCACAACCAACCGTTAGTCATAAAGACTAAGCCAGTTTTGTCCTCTCCTCCCCCGCGACTCCTAGGCATCGTGCGGGAGGACGAAGTAGAGGACAACAAGGGGTAAAAACAAGCAGGTGACAAGTGGCAAGACTAGCAAGGTACATATATTAAACAAGTATTGAAAAAAGTTCTATGCTAGCACAAGTAAGGTATATCAACATTAAATAAAAAGTAGTACAAAAGGATCAGATATAGTAATAAAGAAGAGCAGCTACGAAAATAACCTTAACTTATATGGATGCCCACACAAACATATAAGTTAAGGATTCTGTCACTATGGTAAACTCATCGTATAAAAGAGCCTATACTAGTTTATACGATGAGGTCTTATTTATGCAATGATGTTATGCTATGTTGTGTAATGCAATGATGCATCTCACCCACTCGACTCTATACGTACAAACCTTTTGTTAGTTCCCTTTGTTCGAGTGTGACAACTCAGGTACCCAGTTGAGGCAAATAGGGCAATGGATCGGGCATGTCCACTAATAGGCTTATGGCACACATCTCATAGCCTAGACCACTTGTACGCCCCTAAAAACACATAGGGTATCCACGTACTATCTGGTAAGAACCACCTATATATTCCCTTTGAGAGTCTCCGCTCAGGTACACCCCGTTGAGGCAAATAGGGGCAGTGGATCGGGTCCTCCACTTCTAGGCCTATATATGAAATGACATCTGGCCTAGACCTTTATGTACAGCCCTAAGAACACACAGGGTATACGCATATTACTTGATACAACAATGCCTCTATGTGAAACACCAAGACCTCAGCTCCGAGGACTTGACCAGTCCTTCCTTATAATACCGAGCCAACCGCTAGCAGGACTTACCCTGTCCTTCCCTATGTAATACCGAGTCTACCTCTCGCAGGACTCTCTATTCCTCCTTAGACAATACCGAGCCTTCCGCTTGCAGGACTATCTAGTCCATCTTAGACAATACCGAGCTATCTGCTCGCAAGATTATCTAGTCCTTCTTAGACAATACCAAGCCTACCGCTCGCAGGACTATCTAGTCCTTCTACCATTCCATCCCAAATTTGGGAAGAGGTTTACGCATCATGTTCTACTAATTACTACTCTAATCTTTTGTTTAGTTATACTTAGAAGTTTGGGGTGATTCTTGGACTTCCTGAGGTCTACCCAGTGAAGGGCTCGCAGCGGTACTAGGGAATACAATGGGCTGACCCAATCCACCTTTCTAGGATATTTACTCATATTGGTGACCACCCATTCTTTTACCGTAGTACCTCTCAAGTTATGTTGTCTTATAAGGATGTTTTCAACTACATGGGCAGGGAGGCGACGGAGCTTAATTGAACACCAGTCCTTGCCTTGCTTTAGTAGTGGACTCTCTCCCGACCTCTCTCAATCCTTACCCATAAGTTCCATGACCTATTATTAATCAGGATCCTAGTTACTAGTGTACCTCTTCACATGTCCTATCATATCGATGTCAAATCCCGATTTGATAGTTTTGCTAACCACACCCCAACCTCCACTGCTAGTGTATTCAACTATGGGTTAACTCATCGATCAACTAAAAACATATAAATACCAAAGGGTTAGCACCTCCAGGGGTGGTGAGCATAAGGGAGGGGTCTAAATCTACAATTTCAGTTTTTACTATTCGCAGTCTAGCGGCCTTTAATCAAATGCACATCTCCAAAAAGGGTAACTGTATGAATCCTGATTAAAAATGAGTCAATTCTAGTTCCAGAAGTTGTAGGGGTACTCACATTAAGATTTCTAATTTTGTTTCTCCAAATAACGTATTTGGGCCCTTTAAATTTATTCTTATAAACTTGGTTAGGCTAAATTTGAACATGAAGTATCTTTTGTCACATGTAAATAATTTTAAGAAAAATTGCAGAGGTTCATATTGATATCAAAAGTCTATATGCAAAATTCTAAAACATTCCAGCAACAATAATTCAATATATCAATTTTTCAAGTTATAATCCAAGATTTTATATTGTGAAGGAAGTACGTTGTCTTCAAAATTAATAAGTCTAACAAAATTTCGAGAGGTTCAGATTGCTATCAAATGTCTATGTACAAATTTCCATAGCATTCCAGTGTCCATAATTCAAGATGTAAATTTCTCAAGTTATAACTCTAAGTTCTACATTGTGAAGGAAGTATGATGTCTTCTCAATAAATAAATCTAACAAAATTTTCAGAGGTTCATATTGCTATCAAAAGTTTATGTACAAATTTCTATAGCATTCCAGTGTAAGTAATTCAAGTTATAAATTTCTCAATTTATAACTCCAAGTTCTACATTGTGAAGTATAAAGATTATTCAGTAATTAAATCTAACAAAATTCCCATAGGTTCATATTGCTATAAAAAGTCTATGTACAAATTTCTATAACATTCTAGTGTCAAAAATTCAAGATATAAATTTCTCAACTTATAACTCCAAGTTCTACATTATGAAGCAAGTATGAAGATTATTCAGTAATTAATTCTTAAAAGAATCTCAGAGGTTCATATTGCTATCAAAAGTCTATGTACAAATTTCTATAGCATTCCAGTGTCAGTAATTCAAGATATAAATTTCTCAAGTTATAACTCCAAGTTCTACATTGTGAAGGAAGTATGAAGATTATATAGTAATTAAATCTAACAAAATTTACAGAGGTCTATAATGACATCACAAGTCTAACTACTGATTTCTATGATATTCCAGTATCAATGTTTCAATATATCTATTTTTCAATGAAACCAACAAAGCTCTACTTTGTGAAGGAAGTACCATAAATTTTGAACCATAAATTTCATAAAAATTTCAAAAGATCTCAGGTGGTTTCATAAATCTAAATATCCAATTTCGTGCAGCTTGAAGTTCATTAGCTTACCTAAATGTGGGGTGAAGTAAATTAGGGTAATTGATTAATTAATGAATAATGAACTATATTATCTTCAAAAATTTCACCAAAAATCTACAGAGTGTAATCTCACTCTATTAAGTGAATCCCAGAAATTTATAACTTTTCAGAAAGTTTTGACACTAAAAATACTCATTTTAGGTCTATGTGACAAAAAATAAATCCTAATTTCCTAGGGAAATCATCTCATAATATAAAGTGCATGTTTTGAATTTCATAGAAATTGACCCGTAGAGCATCCATCAATTCTCAAAACATTACTGTGTGTACACCTTTATAAACTTCCATGGAACCTAGGTTTTTGCATGAGAATTTCCTTCATGTGCATGAGTCCAAATGGCCTCAATTTTTTAACTAGTGACTATTTATGGTCCACTCAACATGCCACCAAAAAAATTGGATGAAGTTGGATTGATTTAACCATATAATTCTAGACCTACATTGTAGTGTTATATGCACTCCAAAACTCCCCCCCCCCCCCCCTTGCTTGGATATGGAGATTCCTTCCCATGCACAAAGCCAAATGGTCTCAAATTTCTACCAGAGACTTATAGGGACCTACCCCACCATCTACCTGTAAGACCCCCCCCTCCCAGAACACAAAACACGGCCGAGGGGAGTCTTATGCTCAGGACAGCCGCCTTGCGGGAGCGCCAGCACACGAGCTAGCCTCCCCCACAAGACGGCTATCCTGCCAGCCAAACCAACTAAACAGCGCCAACCCATCAATAAAAGAAAGCATTAAAAGCCATAGATTCACAATAAGTAATAATGTCTACACAGTAAGTACAAGAAAGGCAGAAAGCTACACACGCTCCTGCAAATCATCATAGTATCAACTAAATGCCCCAAGGGCTACATCTCAGAACACTCACTCGCCTCTGCCACTAACGGTAGTCAAGGTATCATGGTCTCTGGCCCTGTCATCCTTACCTGACTATCCTCCTGTGTTGAACGCTGCCGCACCAACGAAGTGCTCCTAAAAAGAGGGATGCAACAACCGTTAGTCATAAAGACTATGTGGCTTCACATCCGCTCCCCCGGCGACTCCAAGGCACCGGGCAGAAGAAAAGGAAGAAAAGATGCAATATAAGAAATAATATATACAAGCAGGTGACAGGAATGGTTATTCATATATGTCGGTTGTATAAGTACCCGAGTACTTGCAAAAGCTTCATAGGCATGTTCATAAGTAAAGAGCATATAAAAGCAAGCACTAACATCAGGTATAAGAAGCACAAATAACAAGTAATATGACAATGGCAGAGTATAAGCAAGTAGTGAAATAGCACAGAAGTAAGCAGTTCATATCATACCTTAACTTATATGAATGCTCATACAAACTTATAAGTTAAGGTTTCCAAATGGGACCTATCATATAAAAGAGCCCATACTAATTTATATGATGGACCCAATGCGGTGCAATGCTATGATTATGAATGATGAATGCAATGCAATGATTATGATATGATGAACTCACCCATGCATTTTTGCTATGTCGACATAGACCTTTAGTTCTCACTTTTTGAGGGGTAGCTAACCGCTTAGGCATCTCCCGTCGTGGCCAAACGGAGATAGTGGAACGAGCTCCTCCACTACTAGGAGGGTATGAACACTACCAGTCCTAGGCCTCTGTACGCCTCGACGCTAAGAACACACAATGGAGACCTTGCGTACTGCTCGACGCTAAGAACACACAGCGGAGCCTCCAAGGACACAGAAGGGGACTTGGGTAGGTGAGCACCAAGAGTCCAACCAAACCGGTGTAGAGTCTACCCGACGGCTCCTGTCGGTGTCACGACCAGCAAGCCTGTAGACCCGCCACAAGTAATCCTCCAAGCAGGATCATCACACCTCCAAGAGTAAACAATGCACATTCATGTAATTCCCGTGCACCACCCGTGCTATCGAGCACCCAAGGGCTCGCGAGAGGAACCTTAATACACTTTCCACAAACAATCAAGGCCGATGCTAATTATCATCCAAGGACTTACCCAGCGGGTCCTTCACCTCTCAGGATAAAACCATACCTTATAAACCACACCAACCATTACTGCTCTACACACGGAGCTATCACAGCTCGTTAGCAGTGGCATAGGTATATATATGTAAGGGCATTACTATCTTGGTCCTATTGGACTACTTATGCGCGTAAATCGATGTTTTAGTTCACTATATAAATCTGCAAATACACCTTAACCCTCGCAATCCATGAACTCGATTCACAACCTACATCGATCACGACTAACTTCATCAGCATCATTAATGCCGGAATAATTACCACCAAGTTTCGACCTTATTGTATTATGCAATACGTATTTACGGTGCTCTACATTTATATTATCATTATAAGCAAAGCCAAACACAGATCTCACCCGTAATCAATATTATTTACCTTCCATTTCAAGATAACACTTTGTTCCTCCAAGCCCAACTTGGTTGTTCATTTTCAGTCTCTAACTGAGTTCAGCAGCATATTATTTTACGACAATATATTTAATAAAGAACCCATTTCAAATCGAGTCATGCTAAAACTTCTACCATAGTTCCGCTAGCTTGTTATTTACGGAGCGATGCGAGAATGAACTATGATTAGCAAAATCACAGCAAGTATCCTCCCAAAACTCATGAAATTCAACAGGGTCAGCACAATATCTTCAATTTGATTTCTACCAATTTTTAAGAGCATCAGACAAGTATTACAAAAGATATCCCCAAAACTATCGCAACTCAAACTACAACGACGCTGATAAACAAAACTGAATTCTGGGAGTTCTACTCCACCCCAAATTATGTGCCACACCATTTTGGAAAGCTCTCACCAAGGGCTACAACATTCATGTTGAGCCCGAAGTCTAATTCCAGTGGGATCGAGCCTAGAAATTGGCTCGAACCCAGCTGCGCACAATTTTTCCCTTAACAACCAAGTGCAATAATATAATTTGAAAACTTCTAGCAAGGGGGCTATCACCACATTTATCACGCAATTATATATTTAACAACCCTAATTAATAGGGGATTTTTAACTGGGAATTACTCATCATCTTCCCCAAACCAGAGCTAAAGGTATATATATATATAATTGAAATCCCATAAACATGGAACTTTCCTCATTTCTATCACATAATATATATAAAGGATCACCCTAATTAACAGGGGATTATTCCTCATTTTTCCCAAACAGGGGTAGGCCATTTCACCCTTATAAAATCCTACACAATCATTCCCCCCCCCCCCATTCTCCCTCAACGACCATGGGTTTACACCAAATCAAATCCCATCTCTTCCTCTTGGAGAGAAGAAATGATTCCTAAGACCTCGCGCCGAACGACGCCCTAAATTCGATGTTCCAGCTTGGTCTTCCTAAGGAAACTCCATTAAAGCTCTCACGAGAAGCTCTCTTGAGCCTTCATCTCTCTTATTGTGATCTAAGACACTAGCACCAAGGGAGAGGGGGCGGAAGTCACCTGATTTTATGGCCAAGGTTGGAGCTCATCCTGATGGAAGCATGGTGGTGGTCGGCCAAGCTCCAACTGCCTCTCCAACTTTGCTCCTTCAAAGCTCCATGGATAAAACCCTAAGTTAAAACCATCAGGTGGGATGGAAGGAGATGAAGAAGAAGGAGAGAAATGAGCCAGAGAGAATAATGTCTCGGCCCTTGGGTTAAGAGAGAAGAGGGTTTGCATTAATATGCCTTGGAATCCCAAAGCATAGTGTCAGCTCCTTATTGGACAATAATTCCACTGTTAGCCCAAAATAATCATAAAAAATAAGCATTTAAGCTTTATCGGGCGACGGGAAGAAAAATGCCCAGATTTCATCGAACAGGAACAGTAAATTCGTCGAACGGTTCAATTTTCGATGATCATCGATCGGCTACATGCAATATTTTAGTCGAGCGGCTGCTATGCAAGATATTTTGTCGAGCGGCTGAAGGATTCTGATCGTCGAATGCCATTGCAGTAGTATTTCGTCGAGCGGTGGCTGCAGAGTTCTGAGTTCGACGAAATTAGGGAATTTCGTCGAACGTAATTAAGTTGGCCAAACCAGCTCTCATTTTCTACCTGCTAGTTTGCTATATTTTCCTGTCATAAGTTTCTATCCAAATCACTAATGAAATTCACAGAATATCATACATATATATGTACTTATATATATTTTATCCATCCAGATCTCTGTTCATAAATTTCCGCTATCCGCACATCAATGTGCACAACCTCAATGCACTGGTATATTTATAAGTCTCCCAGCAACATAAATGTACCCCAATCAAAATGTAAACTATATTTTCATTATAGGGGTCTAGCGCGCACGGGGATGTTACACTACCAAAGTTTGGGGTCACCTGGTGTTGCCTAACCATGGGTGACACTTATACATGCTTTATCAAATATTTATAAAAAGCATGGGGAAATGTTCTCCAAAAACATTCATTTTCAGTCAGAGGGTATATTTGAATATATTATACCTATGTATTAAATTTCAGACTTATTCTCCCAATATTTTAGGAAAAAATCACAAAATACATCCTATGTCACATTATCAAAATTCCTTGTATTGGATTTCTTTTGCATGTTGATCTATCCACATGCATGGGTCCAAATGGCCCCAAAATTTTACCAAACACTTATAATAACCTAAATAATCTTCTAGAGGAGATTGGTTGCATTTGAGTTCATATAACCCAATAATCACACCATGCATGATTAATTAAATTATTTCCAAAACTATGGAAAAAATATTCTCCAAAATATCCAAAATTTGGATAGAGGGTAAAAATAGGTAATATATATCTATAGTTAAAATCTCAGCCCTATTTACCCAATAATTTGAGAGATATACTCAAAATACTCTTTGTGCTATAAGCACGCCATTTCATACACTAGACAAAACTTGTATGTTTAAAATATCAATTTTCATAACTCCAAATGGTCCAAAATTTTATACAGGGATTGTTATTAACTTATTTGACCTTCCAAAGTTGATTTGGTGAATTTTGAGTTCATATAACCCAAAAATTATACCATGCATGTTTTATTAAATTATTCCTAAAACTAAAGGAAAATATTCTCCAAAAATTCCAATTTTTAGACAGGTTGTGTAATTAGTCATATTACAGCTATGGTTTAAATTTCATTCATGTTCATGGAGTATTTTCAAATAAATTCAAAATACACATGCAAGTGCTTATAATATACCTTGCACTAAAATAGGTGTCTAAGGAGCTGTGGTGCACCAAATTAAGTGAAATCAGTGCCCATGTGAAGTTAAGACCAATGGCTAATTGTTAGTAATAGAACGTTCACCTAGAGGGGGGGGGGGGTGTTAGGTGATCTGGGTTCTTTTCAAATTATTTGCACGAGTTTCGAATATTCAAGCACAGCACAAAAATATCGCATAGATAAACACAGATAATACACACCAGACGACACAAGATCTATAAAGGTTCCTCAAGACCGGGTGTCTTGAGTAGTCCTCTGTCCCTCTGCGCCTAACCAGCAGTGTGCTAGGATCGGCAAACTCCGCCAAAAACTTCAGGCCCTCAAGCCTTACACCACGGACCCGCAAGTCCTACAGCCTAGGCCCGCAAGCCCCTACTGCACCTAAGCCCGCAAGCTCGACACTCAGGCCCTCAATCCCTACACAACACAGACCCACAAGTCCTGTGCCTATAGCCTAGGCCTGCAAGTCCCTACTACGCACGATCCCTCAAGCTTGACAAGATCGGACCCGCAAGTCCACTGCCCTGGCCCTCAAGCCTCACAGCTCTCCAGCCCTCAAGCTAGACAGTGTCGGACCCTCAAGTCCACTGCCCTGGCCCTCAAGCCTCACAGCTCTCTAGCCCCCAAGCTATAAAAATAGGCCTGCATGCCTTACAAGAAATTACAGTGATAAACGACTGTTACTTTTGCCGGATGAAGATCGGCAACTTTAGCCTGTTGAAGATCGGTTCCTTAAGGTTGAAGAAGATGTTTCCATTCTGCTAGCAATTGCTAGTGGCGTGCTTGTCGACGAGGTGCTTGCAACCCTCATTCTGCTAGCCTACTCGTCCATCCTCCCTTGCGAAGCAGCGCACTCAAGGCCTGCCTAGTCTCCATTCTGCCAAGCGAAGCATTGCATAGCGGCATTGCATAGGAGTAGTTGTAGTTATTTTTCCTTTATTTTCCAAAAGCCAAATCAACTCTCCCGCATTCCATCTGAATTAAGGACTTCAATCTCAAGTCCTTCCTCAAAAGTAAACTCCACCTTACTGTGTTCCTTCGAGATCGATACTTGGGGATTCACTCCCACATTTTATATTACTTGAACGATCGGTGCACTGCCGTTTCGTGCCGCAGTCTAGCTACCGCCTATAGCAGTGTGCGAGCTTTGCGCATCAAGTTTTTGGCGCCGTTGCCGGGGAACACAGACGTGTGAGTTTTCTGGAGAGGGCGAATTTGAGAGAGAAGCCCTACCATTTGTAAATTGCTTCCTTTCTTTATTTTATTTCTTGTTATTCCTTTTTCCTATTTTATATTAGGTTGCTTAGTAAATTATTGTTGGGTGTAGCATTTTGCACAATAGTGTTTTTCTTTTGAATCTTGTTATCTTCACACAATGTGGGCTTCATTTAATATTCGTTGCCATTTGAGTGGAGATATCTCTCATGCTAGTGATAGATGTCCAAAGGGAGATAATAGCCCTAGCACTCAAGGCCCAGTATATAGAGTACCGACTTCGTCTGGTACTCCATATGGTGCGCGTAAGTCCTATGGCTATTCTGCTGAGCCTTTACATTCACACTTCTTTTCGGCTTCAGCTCCTGCTGTGCCAAAGAAGCTCGCAAGGAAGTGCTTGTTTTGTCAGAGCATGAATCATGCCTTGAAGGAATGTGATGCATTCCTTCGCCAATTGGACGAGGATGACGAGCCGGATATCCGAATCGTCCCAACTCCTACTTCTGGCAGCACACCTTCAACATCTGGTTATGTGCCCGTATCACCTTCATGCTTTGAAGCGTACGCCATGGACACAATCACCAGATGTGTGGCTGATCCAGGATCTGACACGACTGAGCCAATCTCCCCTGTATCACCATGCATAGATTCGATTCTTTGTGAGGAATCGGTGCTTGATTTTTTTCCAAGCCCTATTCCTCCCCCTATTGTGCATTATATTATATTTATTTCTGATAACATTGTTGAAGATGCATCGCAAGAGGATGCGGGCGATCTTTGTGTTGTGCCTATTCCTAAGGAGGAGGACAACCTTCTAGGTGGAGAGGATTTTTCCTCAGCACCGGTGGAGGAAGTCCAACTCCTGGGGAAGATCACCATTGATCCCACCGAACCTTACGACATTGTCAACAATGCCGACATTATTTTACTTCCCAAATCTAATGTGAGTGAGACCGGGACCACTCCCCGATTTTTGATTGTTTATGTCATTCTTCCCTTTTATTTCCTAACCCCCCTTCTTCATCTGAGCCTGAGCAGGTTGAGTCTTCATAGGTACTTCAGGAGGACTTGGAGCATTCTGCTCAAGTCAATGATGAGAGTATCCTCTCATGTGAGGAGGTTGATCCCCCCTCCATAGAGGAAGCCTCATTCATTGCCTTCTCCTTCTGCCGCCTCCCTAAAGACAACACCTTGGTGGGCAAGGATTTAGTTTGTGGTGAGATGAGTGAGGACCAGCTCTCCTCCTCTTCTTACTTCCTATTCCCGCTACCTGTGTCCAGCAGGTATTATTAGTTAGGTAGGGGAGTAACTGTTCTATCATCGTATCGGTACCCGCTACCGACACGCATATTAGAACAATTACCTATTCATTTCCTTTTTCATACGCCCATTAGCTAGAACTGTTTTAAATTTGAATAAGTCGTGCTGGGATGACAATAACCCCAGTAGTTATCTTACTTTTTCTTGTCTTTTATTTTATCGCCTACTCTAACGTGTTAATTAGATTTTATTTTAGCTTGCTTTTGCGGAGACAACCACTTGCAGGTATTTTCTATTTGTGAAGGCGGTGGTTGTGATTCTTCGTAGAGCTTCACTCCAGGCTTCCGACATGCTTACTTGCTGAACATTGGGTACCCTCTTCCCCTAACTTTGTTTTAGAATATCTTAATACATAGTTTAAGTCTGGGGTAGGCCTTTTTGTGTACCCACTCACGTGCACATTTATTTAGCATGCTAGAAGTTTTTATCTAGATTATTTTGTTCATTTTGTCTGCACACAAAGCACTCACTTGAGAGCGCACTCACTTGTATGTGTGTTTCCGTTCATGCTTATTTTGGTTGGAATGTGAAATAGGATGTTAGCTTAGGAATTGCAAATCGGAGTGCGATGTTGACTCTTGTAGTGCTCTAGTCGCATCCGCATGCTTCCATAGAAATTTGAGTGAAATTAGATTATCTTTATGCGGCTAATTTACAATTAGTATTCTTGCGTAGTCTTTGATTTATTTTTACTCATTTGGTGAATGTGCTGAAATTTGCGGTAGCACGGTGTTGTGTGTAAGCGAGCGCTAGTTGTGTGTTGCTCGATTCGGGAGGAAGGATTACCTTTCTCGAGGGCTAAGAACTTGCCCCAAGCGACTCTCGAAGCATGGGTGTGAATGATTTGCAAGTTGAGCGTGACGTAGGCCATCTTTTAGGCAAGCTTGAGCTTTGTTCTACCTTTCCTATGCACTAACCATTGCTAACCTATTTTGTGCCTAACCGATCTTTTGGTTCAGCTCCACGATACTTCACCAAAGCTTAAAAGATAATCCTATTGTCGCAACCAAAAATTAAGCTAAAAGCATTTATGAATTGTAATATTCCAATGCGGTGCGGTGATGCGAAACTTCAGTGTTGATGTGGAAGTTTTAAAAAAAATGTCTATGTGCTGAGAATTGTGCTAATTGATTTGGGGATAAAAAGAAAAGAAAAAGAAAAAGAAGAAAAAAAAAATATATGTATATTTATCCCTAGCGCTTTAATTGAAGCATTTATTGTTATTGATTGTTGTAGGTCGTGTGCACACCCGGTTTCAAAGTCAAGTCCGGGGGTGTGTTACACGTGTGTTATTGTGGCTGCTATGATTTAGCACTTTTGTGAGCTCTTTTGGGTTGCGTTTAGCCATCATGTTTATCTTTGTATTCTGATGTGCAAATCTTAGCACACCGCTATAGGCAGTGTACCGATCGTCAGTGTACCGATCGTTCAAGTAATATAAAATGGGAATGAATCCCCAAGTATCGATCTCAAAGGAACACAGTAAGGTGGAGTTTATTATCGAGGAAGGACTTGAGATCGAAGTCCTTAACGTCGGATGGATGCGGAAACGGGGGGTTTTGGATTGTGGAAATAAAATAAAAGCTATCAACTACTCCTATGCAATGCCGCTATGCAATGCTTCGCTTGGCGGGATGGAGACTAGGCAGGCCTTGAGCGCGCTGCGTCGCAGGGGCAGATGGATGAGTAGGCAAGCGGAATCAAACTATGCAGGCCTTGAGCGCGCTGCTTCGTTAAGCGGGATGGATTACACGGGCCGCGATGCCACGCTTCGATAGGAGGATGGACGAGTAGGCTAACAGAATGAGGTTCGCAAGCACCTCGTCTACAAGCACGCCACTAGCAATTGCTAGTGCGGCAACGGACACGGTGGTGGAGTGGAAAATGGATGGCGGCGCACCTCATTAACACATATGAACTAAATAATTCCAAATAAATGAAATAAGCATTACAAAGCATAGTTCATAGCATACATCATCAAAATATAGAGATTACAAACATTACATCAACATAAGGAAGAGAAAAAGGCAAGAGATACGACTGAATCCGGAGGCTCCTTGTAGATTCATGGTAGGAAGCACCGGGTTGTCAATCCGCGTCCTAGCTCGGTCCCAACTATCGTCCGGGGTAGAGGAGGGCTGTCACACCTCCCAATGGACCCGTCTTCTCCAGCGTTTTACAATCCTTCCACGTCCGATGCGAAGAAATCTTTCCTTGGCGATGAAGATGAGTGTAGAATCTCCTCCTTGAAGCCCTTTGATGATGGAGGGGGCCTAGGGGCGAACACCTGCGGAAATGGGCGGAACGGCGGAGCTAGGCGAGA
Source organism: Dactylorhiza incarnata (assembly GCA_033032865.1). Classification (NCBI taxonomy): domain Eukaryota; kingdom Viridiplantae; phylum Streptophyta; class Magnoliopsida; order Asparagales; family Orchidaceae; genus Dactylorhiza; species Dactylorhiza incarnata. The sequence continues at coordinate 121,730 of JAWHQI010000102.1, read as the reverse complement.
AAAACGGTGAAGGTCCCGACCTAAATCGCGAGCTGGAATATTTATAGGCGCTGGAATAAACAGTGCGCACAGTCATTGGCGCACGACCAGTGGTCGTGCGCGCTGGAATCCTGTGATCGTGCGCCTGCCTGGGTGGAGCCTGCAATGTAAGAAATTTATAAAATACCATGTTCGCACGACCAGTGGCGCACGACCGGTGGTCGTGCGCACTATCCGAGACAGAACTCAAAAAATAGGGTTAAGTGCACACGATCAGCGGCGCACGACCAGTGGTCGTGCGCAATAGAAACAGTGATCATGCGCAGTGTTCCTGTACAGAATTGTACCGGGAACACCCGCACGACTCCTGTTCCAGCACAACCACGAATCCAGCCACTGAAAATGGCACTTAACAATCCATGAAAACTACTAAAAATGAAGAACATGAAATAACACCAAAAATGGGCCTAGAGGTGCACTTAGCATGGAGTATCAAATATGAGCTGAAACAGGGCTAAAGTGCAGTGGAATGACTCGAAAAGCGGCCCAGATGAGTCCATAAATGTGTATATGATCAGGACTCATCACACCCCCAGACTTACCTGTTTGCTCGTCCCGAGCAAACGAATTCGGCGGAGTGTGAAAATGGTAGTTAACAAAGGAGTACGGTGCGAAGTAACAAAAGCTTGCTAATAGAAATTTAGTAAAAAGAGATTCTAACTATGCTAACTAACTTACAAAAGTATTAGATCGTAAATAATGATTTATCAATACTCAGTTGGTGAATTGTGAAGAACTTGAATGATCGTGCCCGGTGTGAAAGTAACAAGCCACTAAGGAGGGTGTTGCACAAGATCAGGGTTCAGGAATAACTCCGCTGAAATCCATCAACGTCGGGAACCATAAGCTTGCCCGGTCACACTCTCTCCACGGCGCTAGCAAACTCATGAGATAAATCAATAGGACTTTAGGATTATTTTGGGGCTTAGGTTGCTGTATGATATTCAAGGATAAACACGAAGGCTACGCAACCAAATTGAGTCAACGGAACGCTGCACCCAACAGAGCCAAGAACAAAGCTCGTGTGACACACCCCCAGACTTATCATAAAAACTAGGTGTGCACACGGCCTACTTCACAAATACCAACAGATTTTCTATTACACTCGGGAGGATTTCTTTTCAATACAATTTTTTTTTAGAATTTCATTTCAATAACCTATTTTTCTTCTTTTTCTTATCCTCCGGTTGGTTCATAATCAGCAAATAAAATTATTTTTCCTTCACATCACATAGATTCCAAACATCACACCAATAGAATAAGAGTACAGTTAAACAGCTTTTTGGTTGCGAAAGTAGGATGAGCTTCAGGATTTGGTGAATGGAGGAGGAGCTGAAACAAAGAAGTGGTAGGCGCAAATGTTAGCTTGCAAAGGTGAGCGAATAGGACAGGGAAAGACAAGGCTCAAACTAGCCAAAAGGTGGCCTACATCACATTTAACTCGAAGAATCGCTCGCACCCATGCTTCAAGAGTCGTTTGGGGCAAGTTCTTAGCCCACGAGAAAGGTAAACCTTCCTCCCCACTCAAGCAACACACAACTAGTGCTCATATACACACAACACCGGGTTATCACCAATTTCGTTCACATTCACCATTTGAGTATAACAAATCTAAGACTACGCAAAAGTACTAATCATAAGTTAAACGCATAGAGATAATCTAATTTTACTCAAATTCTACTGTAGCATGCGGATGCGACTAGAACACTACGCGAGTCAACATCGCACTCCCAATAGTACTTCCTAAGCTAACACCCTAATTCACATTCCAAACCAAAATAATTTATTCGGAAACGAAATAAATAGGCAAGCGCGCGCTTATGTGGGTGAAGTGGTGTATGAAGCATGGAATGATGATAATGACAACGAAAAAAAATTAAACAAACTTCTAGCATGCGGTGCAACTCGTGCGCAAAGTGGATAACAGCATGCTTTCCCACAGACTTAATCTAAACATTACATCACAAAAACTGAAAGCTAGGAGGGAGAAGTGTTACCCAATGCTCAGAATTGAGCATACCAGAAGACGCATGAAAACCAAGACAAAGAGCAGCTTCCTCCATCCCGAAGATGAACCTGCAGGGGTCAGCTCCGGAAAAACAAAAGAAAATAGACAAACTAAAATGAATACAACTAACTAAACTAAACAAGATGAAATAAGAAATGCAGGAAAAGGTAAAATAACTACTGGGGTTATTGTCATCACATCACGACTTATTTGGCATTTGTACAGTTCTAGCTAATGGGAGTATGGAAGGAGAAGTGGACAGGTAACTGGCCTAATATCCGTGTCGGTAGCGGGTACCGATACGGTGATAGAACAGTCACTCCCCTACCTAAATAAAAATACCTGCTCTTCACAAGTAGGGGAAGCAGAAAGTAAGAAGTGGAGGACGAGTCCTCCTCACTATTCTCACCAAAAACATCCTTGCCTAGCAAGGTGTCGTCAACAGGGAGGTGGTGGGAGGAAAAGGCAATGAGTGGAGCTTCCTCTACGGAGGGGGAATCAACCTGCTCATATGAGAGGATGCTCTCATCATTGACTTGAGCAAAAAGCTCCAAGTCCTCCTGAAGTACCTGTGAAGATTCAACCTGCACAGGCTCGGATGAAGAGGGGGGGTCGAGAAATAAACAGGACGAAGAACATAAATAATCAAAAATCGGGGGAGTGGTCCCGGACTCACTCCCATCAGGTTGGGTAAGTAAAGTAATGTTTGCATTGTCATCAATGCTACAAGATTCGGCGGGATCAACGGTGGCCAGGCTTAGGATTTGGACTTCCTCCACCGGTGCTGAGGAAAACTCCTCTTCACCTAGAAGTTTGTCCTCCTTCATAGGAATAGGCACAACACTCAGATCACCCACCTCATCCTGCGACACATCATCAACAATGTCATCGGAGACGAGTATAGTATGCACAACAGGGGGAAGAATAGTGCTCGGATAAAAGTCGAGCACCGATTCCTCACAAAGAATCGAATCCACTAGGGGTGGTGGATGCACCGGGAGAATAGGCTCAGCAATGTCGGTGCCCAGATCAGCCACACATCTGGTGACTGTGTCAACGCCATACCCTTCAAGATGTGAAGGTGGCAGAGACACAAAACCGGATGTTGAAGGTGTGCCGCCAGAGTTAGGAGTTGGGACGATCCGGATTTCCGGCTCGTCATCCTCGTCCAATTGGCGAAGATACTCGGCACAGTCCTTCAAGACATGATCAGTGCTCCGACAAAACCGGCACTGCCTTGCGGGCTTCTTTGGCACAGCGGGGGATGAAGCCGAAAAGAAGTATGACGGTAAAGGCTCAGCAGAGTAGCCATAAGACTTACGCGCACCATATGGAGTACCAGACGAAGTCGGTGATCCATATGCTGGGCTATAAGAATTATGCCTACTATTCTCTGTAGGGCATTCATCACTAGAGTGGGAGGTATCTCTACACCAACGGCAACGGATATTGAGATGTGCCCACATAGTGTGAAGATTATACGATTCAAAATAAAAATGCTATTGTGCAAAATACTACACCTAACAAAAATTACTAAAGCAACCTAATATAAAACAGGAAACAAGATACGAGGAAATAAAACAAAGGAATGCAATTTACAAATGGAAGGGCTTCTCTCTCAGGTTCTCCCTCTCCAGAAAACTCACACGACTGTGTTCCCCGGCAACGGCGCCAAAAACTTGATGCGCAAATCTTAGCACACCGCTATAGGCGGTAGTAAGAATGCGGCACGAAATGGCAGTGTACCGATCGTTCAAGTAATATAAAATGGGAATGAATCCCCAAGTATCGATCTCAAAGGAACACAGTAAGGTGGAGTTTATTATCGAGGAAGGACTTGAGATCGAAGTCCTTAACGTCGGATGGATGCGAAAATGGGGGGTTTTGGATTGTGGAAATAAAATAAAAGCTATCAACTACTCCTAAGCAATGCCGCTATGCAATGCTTCGCTTGGCGGGATGGAGACTAGGCAGGCCTTGAGCGCGCTGCGTTGCAAGGGCGGATGGACGAGTAGGCAAGCGGAATCGAACTATGCAGGCCTTGAGCGCGCTGCTTCGTTAAGCGGGATGGATTACACGGGCCGCGATGCCACGCTTCGATAGGCGGATGGACGAGTAGGCTAACGGAATGAGGGTCGCAAGCACCTCGTCGACAAGCACGCCACTAGCAATTGCTAGTGCGGCACCGGACACGGTGGTGGAGTGGAAAATGGATGGCGGCGCACCTCATTAACACATATGAACTAAATAATTCGAAATAAATGAAATAAGCATTACAAAGCATAGTTCATAGCATACATCATCAAAATATAGAGATTACAAACATTACATCAACATAAGGAAGAGAAAAAGGCAAGAGATACGACCGAATCCGGAGGCTCATTGTAGATTCACGGTAGGAAGCACCGGGTTGTCAATCCGCGTCCTAGCTCGGTCCCAACTATCGTCCAGGGTAGAGGAGGGCAGTCACACCTCCCAATGGAAGCGTCTTCTCCAGCGTTTTACAATCCGGCCACGTCCGATGCGAAGAAATCCTTCCTTGGTGATGAAGATGAGTGTAGAATCTCCTCCTTGAAGCCCTTGGATGATGGAGGGGGCCTAGGGGGCGAACACCTGCAAAAATGGGCGGAACGGCGGAACTGGGCGAGAAAAACGGTGAAGGTCCCGACCTAAATCATGAGCAGGAATATTTATAGGCGCTGGAATAAACAGTGCGCATGGTCATTGGCGCACGACCAGTGGTCGTGCGCGCTGGAATCCTGTGATCGTGCGCCTGCCTGGGTGGAGCCTGCAATGTAAGAAATTTATAAAATACCATGTTCGCATGACCAGTGGCGCACAACCGGTGGTCGTGCGCACTATCCGAGACAGAACTCAAAAATAGGGTTAAGTGCACACGATCAGCGGCGCACGACCAGTGGTCGTGCGCAATAGAAACAGTGATCGTGCGCAGTGTTCCTGTACAGAATTGTACTGGGAACACCCGCACGACTCCTGTTCCAGCACAACCACGAATCCAGCCACTGAAAGTGGTACTTAACAATCCATGAAAACTACTAAAAATGAAGAACATGAAATAACACCAAAAATGGGCCTAGAGGTGCACTTAGCATGGAGTATCAAATATGAGCTGAAACAGGGCTAAAGTGCAGTGGAATGACTCGAAAAGCGGCCCAGATGAGTCCATAAATGTGTATATGATCAGGACTCATCATATTTCAAACTGTAACCTAAGCCTCGTGTATACATAAATCCCTATTGATTCGCCTTGTGAGTTCACTAGCGCTGTGGAGAGAGTGTAACCCGACAAGCTCATGGTTCTCGTCGTTGATGGATTTCAGCGGAGTTATTCCCGAATTCCGGTCTTTAGCAACACCCTCCTGAGTGGTTTGTTTACTTTCACGCCGGGCACGATCGCACAAATTCTTCATTATTCACCATCTGAGTGAAAATAAATATCTATTTACGCATTTATACTATTGTAACTTAGTTAGTATAGTTAGAATCTTCTTTTACAGAATTTTTATTTGCATGGTTATGGTACTTCGCATCTTACTCTTTCTTTGCAATTCTCTAGCCAACTACCATTTTCATACTCCGCCGGATTTGTTTGCACGGGACGCGCAAACAGGTAAGTCTGGGGGTGTGATGAGTCCCATTTATATATACATTTATGGGCTCATCTAGGCCGTATTTCTAGTCTTTGCACTATACTTAGGCATGTTTACGATCATATTTGTTATTCCTTGCTAAGTGCACTTTTAGGCCCGTTGTGGTGTGCATTTGCACGTGTTAGTGTTTGGGGTAAGCACAGCGTGCTCCTCATTCTCTTTTTGCTTTATTTCCTGTGCTGGAAGGGTATTCCCAGCTTTGTTGTGGTTAATGCAGGAGGACGTTTCATCAATTTTATCCTGAGTTCATATCTGTGCATATCGCACGGTCGTGCGTTATGTTGGCGCACGGTCGGTTGTGGTCATGCGCCCTTTGCTGAGGAGGAAATTGATGATCTGTCGTTGATCGTGCATCTCTGCGCACGGGCAGTGCCCGTGCGTGAAGGAATCGCACGATCAACCTGTTTAGCCTTGTTTTTAGCTTTTCTAAATTTACCCGTGCGTTTTGACACATGGGAGGATTTTCCCATGCGTGAGTAAATCGCACGGGCGCTCCAGGTCGTCTTCCTGCGCTATTCTCTATTATTAATATCGCACGGGCAACGCACGGTCGTGCGTTCGGCCGTGCATGACCAATTTTCTGATCTTTTTCTATAAAAGCTGCAGCTGTCGACCTAAATAGGGAGAGACCGTACACGCCGTACAACTGCGCCATTTTCGCCACTTCCACTGAGGTTTCATCCCTTTGGGCCTCCTCCATCATCCTCAAGCTCTAAGGAGAGTGATTCAACCCTACATCCACCAAGATCCAAGGAGAAGGAAGCTAGGTCGTGCGGCCGGATCGTGACATGAAGAAGACGGGCCATTGGAAGGTAGTGACAGCCCTCTCTACCCCGGACGCAGTTGAGTACCGAGCTTGGACGCGGATTGACAACCCAGCGATTCCAACCATGAATCTTCGACAAGGCTTCAGATTGGGTCGATTCCTTACTTTCTCCTTCTTTATGTTGATGGTTGTATAAGCTATATTCCTCTATCTTTTGATGATGAACACTATAAACCTTGCTATATAAAGTTATTTCATGTCTTTGTGAAATTATCTTTTGTTTATATGTGTGTATGAGGTGCGCCCCATCCATTTTCCATTCCGCCATTGTGTTCGTTCGCCGCACTAACAATTGCTAGTGGCGTGCTTGTCGACGAGGTGCTTGCGGCCCTCATTCCGCTTGCCAACTTGTCCATTCGCCCATGTGAAGCAGCACGCTCAAGGCCTGCCTAGTCTCCATTCCGCCAAGCGAAGCATTGCATAGCGACATTGCATAGGAGTAGTTGTAGTTATTTTTCCTTTATTTTCCAAAAGCCAAATCAACTCTCCCACATTCCATCTGAATTAAGGACTTCAATCTCAAGTCCTTCCTCAAAAGTAAACTCCACCTTACTGTGTTCCTTCGAGATCGATACTTGGGGATTCACTCCCACATTTTATATTACTTGAACGATCGGTACACTGCCATTTCGTGCCGCAGTCTAGCTACCGCCTATATCGGTGTGCGAGATTTGCGCATCAATTCACCCATTAAGGCAACCTCTTATCTCTTTTATAAGACTGTGAGGCTCCCAACGGTCTTCTGAAAAAGTTCCTTAAGTGTCAGACGCTCCTTTCCTTAAGAGTACGCACTGATTGGACAATCAGGCGGCGACATTAAATGCTGACAGCGCGTCCTCAACTTTTGAATCTGTCTCGACGATATTTCCATTGTTACGACGACATAGACAATATCTCGACGACAGGACTTTGTCGATGCCTTGAAGTTAGGTAGACTTTCAATTCTTCTTGCATCTGCCTCTGATGCAGGTATCTCGACGATATGAGACATTCTGGTGCTTCTGCATATACAATGATATGCTGTCTCTGACTGTGTCATCGTAATCTTCTTTCTTGTAGACTGTCGTTGTAATCACGTTGTTCTCTCGACGACATGAGTGATAACATGTCGACAGATCATACTTTAGCAACTGCTTGTCTTCAGCTGTCCTTCTTCAGTCTTCTTGACGACACGCCTTCTTTACGATGATGTCCTATGCCATCAGTCATACTTAGCCTTTTCAGCGACAAGGATTCTTCATCTTCTCAACGACAAGGCCATTTTGGTGATGTCGACGATACTGCATCTTCTGGATGACATTTCTTCCTTTTGTCTTCATTCTTCTCTGCGTTTGATGAACGACAATCTTCGTTCGACGAACAGCATTCTGCTTTCGACGAGGTTCATTCTTCTGTCTTGTCTCTGCGTTCGACGAACAGCATTCTGCGTTTGACGAACTCGCCAAGTCTCAGCTTTTGCTTTTCCCCATCATCATGACGACAAGCATACTTTGTCGACGACATCTTCTGTTCTTCTTGACGATATAGTACTTACTAAAATAACTAAAGTACTCGACATATTGTCGATCTCTGCAAGCATGAACTAGATGGAACATTAAATACAACTTGCACTTATCATTGAGCTGAGCACTTCTTCAAATCAGGAACATTGCTGGGCATTGTTCCCAACACTAATTATTTTATATTAAGCACATTTTCAAATACTATAAAACTTTGTTTAAGTGTGAGAGAAAATCTAATTTCCAATATTAAAGATTTATGGGCTACGGCTATCCGATTCCCCAAATCAGACGGCTCAACCATCGTCTCCTACCTTGAGCCAACGGATCAGATTGATTTTCCTGGGCCGATATTTCAAGCCCGATTCTGGCGAATCTAAGAGGTTTCTGGCGAAACCCTCCGGCCACCACCACCAGTCGACTGGTGGTGTCTGATTGGCCTGAGGTGGACGGAGGAGGTCTTTATCACCTTCAATTTTTCGAGTTGGAACATTAAAACAGCAAAATGGTATAACATCATTATTGTATTGAGTTAGAAAAAGGAAGAGAAGGGAAGCTAGCACTAGGGGAGTGGAGGAGAAACCAAACCTGTATTGGACTTGAGGTTGAGCTATTTCCCTTGGTGCCATGGCCGACCACCATGCTTGAGCTCCTTGCTGATCTCCTCCACCAGTGCACGATTTTTCTCAGAAACTTAAGGATTCTCTTCCTCTCGACAATTTGGAGCTGATGAGATCCTCAGTTGGTATTGGGGAGGGCTTAAACAGGGCTTTCCATTAATGGTGATCTCGGCAATGTTGCCACCACACTTTCAAGCCACTGCCAATGCTCCAGCTCACCCAAATTTTACTCCTCAGCTCGAATTCATGTTGAGGGGGGAAGATTGTGCCCAATGGCAGCTCACCTCATGGATTGCCATTAATGTTGGTCGGCCTCCTCTTTCACATGTAATTCCTCCCTCCACTCAGCGGACACCTCACTCAAAACTATTGGGGGATTAATGGGAAAGCTGAGAGCATGCCAAGGAATGGTGGATTGGGTGCCAAGTGGCAACCACTCCATGTATTCCTCCTCATTATCCCCCAATTGAGTGAAATTTCTGTCTTGCCCTCCATAGATTCTCTTCATTCAAATTCAGAGGGGCTTATGGGGTCATTTGGCTCATGTGCTGGCTGGATGGCTTTGGTTTAGGCCTTAGCCCAATTGGATTTTATTAGAAGGCTCATAATCTCCTAATTAGGGCTCACTTTGACCAAGGTTGACTTATGGTTTACTTAGTCAAATTGATGGGTTGACTGGTCCAATGAGTTGGTCTTGAGTCTCTTGACACCACCTAATTGTGATTGGGTCATGGTGATGCCCTAATTGGGCCAATTTAGCCAATTGGTGTGATTTTGACCAAAATTGGGGGAAAGTTGACTTTGGTCAAATTGAGCAAATTGATGACCACATGATGGGTCTTTTCCATCCATTGGGTCCCCAATAATGTTATAAGACTAGGGGTGAAGTCAATGCCATGTTTGGGGGGGGGGGGTTCAATTGGACCCATTGGTGAAGGATTGACCTATGTTGACTTTAAGGGTACTTTGGTCAATTTGGGCCAATTGGTGACTCAATGATAGCACTTTTGGGTTCATTGCACCCCAATTAGGGTTTATAATATAGTGGTGGTGTCAATTTGATCATATGAAGTCTAATTGACCCAAATTGAGATGAATTGGTCTATGTTAAGCTATTTTGACCTAGAGTTGATTTGGTCAAATTGGCCCAAATTGGTGACCCTATGATGGGGCTTTTGGGTCACTTGGGTCTCTCTTAGGGTTAGGGACCCATTGGTAAGCTCAATTTGAGTTGGCGAGTCCAATTTGAAGTAAATTGGCCAAGGTTGACCTTTGCACTTTTGGGGTGCTTTTAGTAGTTTTCCTAAGTCCAAGTTAACATAGGGTCATTCCATGACCTCTACTCACAAATTCAGCCTTGACCCTAACCCAAGGGTTCTAGAAGTAATAGGGATGTTACAAATCCCAATAAACAAAAAATAATAATTTCGCCCCCGAAATTCAAGTTCGGGTCTATGGGGTTTCACGCACAATGAAAATGAAGAATTTTCAGAGAGGTTTAAATCGTACTGGAGGCGAAGAGTCCTAGGTATTGTTGATACATGGGATCCATCGATTCCCATGTGTGCTCCTCTCGTCCAAGATTGGACCATAATACTTCGACCAAGGTAACCTTCTTCTTCCACGGGATTCGGGCAGCGGTTTCATCGATACAGATTGGTTCCAAATGGGTTGTACGATTGTATGCTATCGGCCCGTTTCAGTTTTGATCTGTTGCTCTGGACCAAGGAGAGTTATTGAAACATGCGTTCTGCATCTCCTTAGTTGATAATTTTAAATCCCGTTCATGAGATATAATCAATACTGATCATTAAGAGCATGGTATAGTGTAATCAATAGTAATCATGAAACATGAACATGTTTATATATCAAGATAAATCATAAAGTGTTAACTTTCTCTAAAGTAGTATGTCTCCCTGTACATACGTGATCCCTCTATCGATGTGCACTCTATAAGAGTATCTCTCCCGATAAGTGATCTTCCCTAGATGGCTAGTGTGTGACTAGCTCATGAACATTCTATATTCTCCCCCTTTGATGTTAGCAAAAGGGGTGGTCTAGATCAAACTAACATAGATATCTGAGAGATGCAGCGGAGTTGAAGAATAAATGCACACATATAAGTAAATCATGATAGGAATAAGGGTTGAACGAAAGAAAATCAGAGAATTTAAAAAGACATGGGTCAAACCGTACAGGGAAGTAATAAATACCACATTAAAATTAAATAGTTTTGCATTTAAAGACTTGGTGTTGAAACCAGAGAACTGGTCTCGACGTTCGAAAGGGGGATGCAGCTAGCCCTTACTTGACCCGAGCTAGAACCTTTGACCAGTTGCTATGAACCAAAAGACCTTGCCCTTGGAGAACACTTGAGTCCAAAAATAGACCCCTTAAGCTGCAGCGTGTAGGTCCCACCACACACCCGGAAGTTCAAAGAGAGCTTCCCCTCCCAAGCCAATGTTGAGCCTGGGCACCTTGGAGGGCACTAAAGACCACCTCACCGTCAACATTCATTGACAGGGGGGATAGTGCGTGCTCACAAGACACACATGAGGGGGGAGGGGGAGTCCAACCCTTCCCAAGGTGCCCATGGGGGTCTATTTATAGACTTCCCAAAATTTGGCCGCGGATAGAAAAAATTCTTCTATCCGCAGTTCAACTGCGAACCTAAACTATCAAAATAGGAGGAGGGGCGAGTGGAGGATGAGACGTCCACTCCCCCCTTGTCGTGGGTCGAGTGAGTGGATCAAGGTCCACAACCCTAACTAGGCGAGTGGACCTCACGGTCCACTCACCCAGTTGCCTGGGGCGAGTGGACCTATGGTCCACTCGCACCCCACCTTGGGAGAGTGGACCTAAGGTCCACTCCCCCCCATACTCGGGCGAGTGGACCCAAGGTCCACTCGTCAAAGGAAGCCTACCCTCCCGGGCCTTCTCCTTTTGGTCTTGACAAACCCAGTCAGATCGATCTGCTGCGGTCTTACCTGCGTCGGGTCACACCAGCTCGGCAAATATGCAGGTTGTACGCAATCCCCGCTCTTTTCGAGTTTGTCTCAAGCTCGGAAAGAAAGTCCAACCCACCTATTTGACGAGTAGGTGAGGTTCAAGGGGAATCTACGGAGGGCCCCGCTTGATGGCTATAAAAAGCTCCAGAGGGGGGAGGTGAGGAGAGCACCATCCTTGAGCGCTCTCCCTACTCTCCTACCTTCGAACAGGATGGACCCTCCTCGAGAATTCAAGGCTCATTTCAAAACTCTTTCCGGGAGGAGCCAAAATGATCTGGCGGAGCACAGTGCCATGGTTTCGCGGTCCTTCGCTCTCTCCTACCCGACCAGCAATGCGTTCACCGCAGAAGAAACTACGACCTGACCAGGTGATGGAGATGACGTCATCATCCTCTCATGGGATGACCCACTTCATCCAGGGCCTGGAGCTAGATGCGGTGTCGATTCATTCCTTACCTCTGCTTCTTTCCCGCGGTTACAACGCCCTGATTGAGACACATTTCTTAAACGCTAATAGCTTGTTTCGAACGACGCCGAGGGAACCCGGAGCATGATGGAAGCAACGGGCATGGGCGTTCAAGTAAACCCTGCCACTCTCATTCAGGATCCTGCCGCCTTCTCAACTGCCCACGATGACCCTTCCCCGAAAAGTCAAGGAATTGAGACCTCACAAGGTAATGCTGCTGCGAGAGCCTCTACTGGGTCGAATGCTTTGGTATCTAAAGCTACACTTTTGTAGGAGGGGACAATGCCTCGATGGGTCAGTCGAGCCGGAGGGAAGTCTTCTCTCCACTCCTCCCCCTTGCCGTGGTTAAGGAGCATGTCGAGGACCGACCCAACGTCCTCGAGCGCCTGGATCACTTGACTGATACGGTATGGAGTCAGGAGAGCCTTCTCCACGAGCTGCGAGAGGGGAGATGGTCTGTCGAACCTGACCCCCTCACCTGTGTCTGCGCGCTAGTGCAGCGGATGGAGTGGCTGGAAACTGAACTCAATCTGCTTAGGGAAGAGGTCTGGTTTGCGTCCGGAGGCATGGCAGCGCCGATCGAAGACTATCTACGTCGGGTGGAGGCCTTTGTACGCACCATGAGTGAGGAGGTTGCCTCAGCGAGGGAGTGTATTGGATCTATGCATGGGGTGACATCCCACACCCGGGGCCAAGGCTTCTAAAAATGGACAGAGCGTTAATTGGCTTTTCTTAGCGGCCTTTCATTTTCCATGTAATAATAAGGACTAGCATCACGTGGTGGTTCGATCCACTTTGCGGCCGAATGCTTTATATCGCTTTGCTTCTGTTATTTTATTTTATTGCTCTCGCTTATCCATGTTCCACTTAGGTTGTTGCGCTTTTGCTAGCTAAACGCCAGGGTAAGCGACATGATGCCGGGATAATCGACCAGCGGACGAGAGGCAGAGGCCACTCCCATGCACCAGGCTAGTGGACCTCATGGTCTGCTTGTCCTTGCATCGAGGCGAGTGGACCTCATGGTCCACTCGCCCTTACCCTGGGCGAGCGGACCTCATAGGCCACTCTCCCTCGCTTTTAATCTTCCCTCTATAAATACCCACCACCCCTTCCTCCCTCTCTGTCACCCCATTCACCCCCTCTCTTTCCTTGCTTTCTTCCTGGAGCCAGCTCTATTCTTTTCATGCTTGCCCGGTGAGATGGCTCCTAACCGTCCCCCCATTGCTAGGAATGGCCGAGAGCAAAGCGCGGCCAACTTTTCTGAACACTCCTTCCCTGAGGGAAAGGTGTCGAAGGAGGAGTTCTTGGCCTTCATGAGCTCCTACCTTCCTAAGGGGTGGTCGTGTCGAAGCCCATCGTCGGGCGAGGCCATCAACTCTTTCTACGAGGATTGGCTTGCCTTCCCTCTTGCCCACTTCGAAGCAGGACTGTGGCTTCCCTTATGGCCTGAGGTAAAAGAGTTCCTAAACTACTTTGGCGTAGTTCATGCTCAGGTCAACTCGAATGCGATTTCGATGTTAACGGCCTATGCTTGCTACCTACGAGAGGAAAGGGTCGAGTTTGACTTGACCGTGTTTTGCAAGGTGTTCGTCTTCTGGGAAACTACTGACAGGGTGTGCTTCCTGACCGGCACACACGTGAAGGTGTGCGAGACTTCCAACAAGGTCCTTCATTGGAACTACACATTCGTGTTCGTTCAAGGTGGCCTTGGTTACATCCCCTTCTCACCCATATAGAAGTCTGAGAAAGCTTGCAAAGCCCCTCGCTTAAGTGGGGAGGCGGCTGAATTGCATAGCTACCTTGAGGGAGCAAGCTTCGAGGTCGAGCACCTTCGGAGAAACATTAACCGGCTCACTTACGTTGAGCCGGGGACAGGTACCCTCACCCTCCTGATGTCTCCTTTCTCCCCTTCACTTTTACCTATGGATGCTTACTTTTACCATGATTCACATAGGTGATTAGGCTCTTCCACGGCATCCTCCCTTCGCAAGGGGAAGTTCTTCATCCGCCCGTTGGATTGTTAAAGAGGCTGCAGCCGCCTGTACCTCTGCCCCGAAGGTCCCTGTGCCGAGGCTACTGAGAGAAAAAGAGAAAGTGGTGGAGGAGGGTAAGCCTTCCTCCCCGAAAAGGGATTTGAAGATGCGGTGAGCAAAGGCTATCCGCTGGGGGGGGCTCAGGGGATCCACCGAGGGAGAGGGGGGAGCCGATTGACTCCAGCATGTTGGCCAAACATCCTATCTTTGAGATGGGGGGAACGCCACTGACTCTTTTGGCAACCGCGTCCTTTACTGGGATAAGGTGCTGAATCGGGTCTCGATCACCCCCCAGTAACCTTCCTGGGTAGAGAGCGAGACCATCCGGAATGTCGCATACAATCTTACCTTTGGCCTCTAAGGCCGTCAGGACGCGTCTTCCTACAAGAAGATGTCCACCCATTACCTTGCTTGCATGAGCTCACAAGCCTTACCCCGTGCATCCGAACTCTCACATATGACTGCCCGTCAAGGTCTTAGTCTCTCGAAGAAACTGAGGCAAGCCAATATGTCGAGTCTGGTTGCCGAAGAGAAGGACGTTTCCCTTGCCGCATGCCTAGTCACAGCCGAGAGGCTCCTGGAGAAGTCATCCGGAGGCCTGGTTTGTACTTACCTTGATAACCTTTCCCTTCTTCTTTACCTTATTATTTTTGCTTCATTGGTTCCAACCCCTCCGCCTTACCTATTCGCAGGGGCCGGACGCTGCTGACTCGCTCAGAAAGCGATGCGAGGAGTCAGAACGAGAGGTGCAAGACCTGAGGGCTCAGCTCACTGAAGCCCAAAGGCAGCTGCGGAAAGGAGAGAGTGAGAGGGTGACGAAGTTCGTCCCATCCTCCCCTGCTGAGGCCGAGAGCTCTTGGAGGAGGATCATGACGAAGACGACGAGGCCTTGGTGAACTCCCTTCATGAGGCGGACGCTCTTCAGGATGATTGGAGACGGGTCTCTTCTAACAACATCCTTTTCGAGTTCTACCCCTCCCCAATGCGTCCCAGCTCGTCCCGTTCCAGCGGTGACTATTCCCCCTGAACGCAGGGGTTATTGGGAACCTCCTCTTCCTTCTCTATTTTTTTTCTTTTTGTAGGAACCATACCTACCCTATATTTTTATTTCTGTATGAGCTACTAAGAGTGAAGCAATCGCCCATGTAATATTCGTTTTCAGGTAATGATTCTATAAATCTTCTAGCTTGTCTAATTCTTTGCCATTTAAGTAAAACGATTGTCCGGTTCGAGGCCTCCTCCTGCTATGGAGAGAGCTCATCATCTCACCATACCTTAAGTAAACTTGTCAGGTCTACCGGGTGGGGGGGGGGGGGGGGGAGGGGGGAGAACCAGTCCACGCTCTAGGTGCTTAGCTTACCTGGAGGCAGAGGAGGTCAACACCTTCCCCAACCAATTACCCTTCTTGAGGTTTTACCTGCAGCGAGTCGACCCAATGAGCCTCCCATCTGCCGGCATTACTGAGTCCGGTGGATGGTCTCTAGTCGAGGATCTTACCAATTGGGGGCGGAGTACCCGTCCACGTCCTTGGTGCTTACCTCACCTGGAGGCAGAGGAACTCAACACCTTCCCAGAAACTAGCCAACTGGAGGTCGAGGACTTCAACACTTCTCGGGAGCTTAGCTCAATAAGAGGCGGAGGACCACTCGACACTCCCTAGAAACTAGCTAACTAGAGGTCGAGGACTTCAACACTTCTCGGGAGCTTAGCTCAACCAGAGGAGGACCACTCGACACTCCCTAGAAACAAGCCAACTGGAGGTCCAACTGGAGGTCGAGGACTTCAACACTTCTTGGGAGCTTAGCTCAACCAGAGGTGGAGGACCACTCGACACTCCCTAGAAACTAGCCAACTAGAGGTCGATGACTTCAGCACTTCTCAGGAGCTTAGCTCAACCGGAGGCGGAGAACCACTCGACACTTCCTAGAAACTAGCCAACTGGAGGTCGAGGACTTCAACACTTATCGGGAGCTTAGCTCAACCAGAGGAGTAGGACCACTCGACACTCCCTAGAAACTAGACAACTTGAGTTTGAGGACTTCAACACTTATCAAGAGCTTAGCTCAATTGGAGGCGGAGGACCACTCGACACTTCCTAGTCAGGGTCTTACCAAAGATACTACCTCTAAATATTTCTCATTTATAACGAGGAGTTTACATATTACAACGCGCCTTCTTGCTCCTACTTGGCCACTTGCAACTCGGCCATCTACTTCATCACCTCCTCTACTTTCTTCGTCTTCTTATTCCTTCTCTTTCTCCTGGTCCCTCCTGCTTCTCTGGTCAGCCTGGAGGTGAAGGACTTGTTCCTGAAACCGGTCTGCGTAGCTTCCCAGCATCTCCCCGCACTTTTGTTGAATCAAGAACATGGACTCCGACCCCTTTCTCCCCTTCTTCGAGGTGGAGAACCTCAACTAGAAATTCCGACGCAGGTCCTTGAAGCTGTAGATGGAACCTAATGGGAATTGGTGGAACTAGTTTTTTTCCTCTCCCTTGAAATTGATGGTGAAAAGCCTGCACTTGGAGGCATCCGTCATCTGCCTGGCCGAGACTATGTCTTCCAACCACTGGAGATGTTGGAGAGGGTCGTCCTTCCCTGCGTAGTAAGACATGGCGGGCTCGCTGAACCCGCCTGGAGCGGGAGCTGAGATGATCAGCTAAAAGAAGGGACTTCACCATCTTCCCTGGCGAGTCGAAGGCGTTCTCTCTGCCTCCTCACTGGGGTAGCCGGTCCCAGGAGAGCTGTTGAAGATCCTTCTTGCTTGGAGACCCGAGCCTTCCCCTGTGGCTAGCTCCTTCCCTTGCCGACGTGCTTGCCCCATCTCCATCGGAGATGGAAAGGCGAGCACGGGTGCTGGTGGTGTCGAGCACTCGTCGTGAGGGGGGGGGGGGGAGGGGGGGTGCGACCTGCATGAGCTCTGGATCTGACTTCTTGAACTCTTAAAAATCCCTTTTCTTCATGCGCTTGCTTGTAGGGGGTGAGTCCCCCAGCTCATCGCTAACAACCATGAGACTTTCCCAGAGCTTTCCAAACTAGCTGCTTCCACGCTTACCGCACCAGAATGTTGAAACCAGAGAACTGGTCTCGACGTTCGAAAGGGGATACAGCTAGCCCTTACTTGACCCGAGCTAGAACCCTTGACCAGTTGCTAAGAACCGAAAGACCTTGCCCTTGGTGAACACTTGAGTCCAAAAATGGACCCCTTAAGCTGCAGCGTGGAGGTCCCACCACACACCCGGAAGTACGAAGAGAGCTTCCCCTCCCAAGACAATGCTGAGCCAGGGCACCTTGGAGGGCACTAAGGACCACCTCACCATCAACCTTCACTAACAGGGTGGTAGTGCTTGCTCACAAGACACACACCAGGCGGGGGGGGGGGGGGGGGGGGGGGGGGGGGGGGAGTCCAACCCTTCCCAAGGTGCCCATGGGGGTCTATTTATAGACTTCCCATGGAAGCCTCCCCCCTAGCCTTCTCCTTTTGGTCTTGACGGCCTCCGTCAGATCGATCTGTTGTGGTCTTACCAGCGTCGGGTCACACCAACTCGGCAAATATGAGGGTTGTACACTTGGTATATATTAAAATGAAACTGACACATAACACGAGACTAAATACACATGAGTTTGCACACAATGCTAATATATTTAAGAAGACTAATTTAAGGAACATCATGTGTCCTGAATGGCAATCATGTATTAGTACAAGCGTGCAAGAAATAAATAATGAAGTTCAAGTCCAATTATTATGCATGGAAGTGTTAGACTAAACAATGACATGTGTTTGTGTAGCATTATTTGAAATAGCATCAAGTGAAATCAATTTTAGCACATGCTATATCTCAATAATTCTATATGCTAACACAAGAGTAATGAAGTGATAAATCATGTCATGTTTCTCAATCTTACATAGATACCAAGTATAGAACTAGGGCACTAATTTATGTTCCGGGTTGGCACAGGATCGTAATGATTCTTTTGACCAAGGTGCTCATCCTCATAATGCTCATGAAGACTTATCAGGAGGGGTGAGTAGTGTTTGGGGGAAATCCTTGTCAACAAGATTGATAGTATATAAATTTCATTATTTGTAGCACTATCAAATTTATCATTTTAATTTTCTTTCTTGTAGACAAGGTTCTCGAATCAAATGAAATCTACCCACATAGATAGATACACTTTAACTAGTATACACAACCCATTTTCCAATATAATTTTGGCCTCGGTTCTATGCCAATATTGCTAAGATGAGAATCATGATATTTATTTATCAAGTCATGCCTAAAGTGTTAGTCACAATATCACGAGTTATAGCATGTAAGCATTTGTATTTCTACTTGAGTGCATTCTCAAAGGATTTGTGGATGTGCGAAATCATTGTCTAGCCTAAATCCTCACAAATACCTAGAGGCATATAAAACAAACATTTCTAATCCATTAGCACTCAGTAGTAGCTACCTTTAGATTAGGACATATCATGACGAAGACATACAATGTGTACAAGAATTAGAAATCATAAATCAAACAACGTATGAAATCATGAAGATTCAATTTCATGTGATGTATGTCCCTTTAGCATGAGCATTTTCAGTTTTATTATATTATTTTTTTTAATTTAAGAAAATATGCACACAACAACAAACACATACAAAGAAAACAAAAGAAAATGAAAACATGTTTTTGTGATTTTGGGGTTTTCAATTTTTATGTATTTTTTGTTATTTTAAAGAATGGGAAAGAAACTAAAAAATAGGCAGAAGTACATGATATATAATTAAATATAAACTCAAGATATCATTGAATAACAAGAAATTGTTTATACAAAACTTAGATCTCCATGACGCTGGAGATCAGAGGCGATGAATATGACAACTTTGGGTTTTCTATACCGACCCTAAACTAAGGACCGGTTGGCTCTCTCCCTTTCCTCCTAGGAAAGGTTTTCGAGCCGCTCTTCACCTTCCTCACTGGAAGGGTCTTAGAGCCCTGCTAGATCTCCCAAATCTAGACGTCCTCCCAGGAAAATTTCATACGGAATCCTCCCCGGACTCCGACGACCTCCCAGATTGATTTTCCTTCACACAAACAAAGAGAAAAATGAAAGAATTAATAAGAAAGAGATAGAAACTATTACTCCATCAAAAACCATGATCCTTCGTAGAGTGGTGAGCGGTCGATGCTTCTAAATATCGTATCTCTTGCACTCAATCAGCAACGGATGGTCGTTGTAGACTTTTCTCTTCGAAGATCGTCTAACTTGAGTGGGAGGGTGATATCTTTCTTTTCCTTGCATGGAGACGGTGGTTCTCTACACCAGTGGCGGCTGAAGAACCCTATTCTCATAACTGTGTGTCTCTCCTTTTTAGGAAAAGAATCGAGACCTTTTATAGCTTGTTCTTTAAAGGGTAAGTTTGTTAGTATTATCAAAAGGGGGAGTTTGTTGAAACATGCATGTTGCATCTCGTTAGTTTGACAATATCAAATTTCATACTGTATTTGATCATACATGTCTTGGGTATAGTGTGCAGGTTTACAAGTGTGAAGTCGTCGAGAATTTCACTCATTCTGACCTACCGTCGGGCGCTAGTCCAACCGCCGGCGCTAGCAATTCGACGGGATTAGTTATCGACATCGATGGGACTTGATATCGACATCGACGAGACTTTCTATCGACATCGATGGGTCTTGCTATCGATGTGAAGACTTATGCGTCGAGATGATACCGTCGAAAAGACTATCGCCGTGCAATAACCTACAGCGGGCGCTAACCATTGTGTCGAGACGAATGTCATCTCAATGGTGCCGTCGAGAAGAATTATTGTCTCGACAGATTCATCGAGAAGACTACCGCCACGCACTAGCCTACCGTTGTGCGCTAGCTCTACCAATGAGAAGATTACTTCGACTTGAAGGAGTGGACGGTGTCGTCGAGAAGGATTCAACACTGCTGTCTAGATGGATTCGACGCTGCTGTCGAGAAGGATTCGCCGTGAATACTACCACAAAGCGCTAAGCCTATTGCGCCGCTCTATCCAAAGACAGTAAGAGAATGTTCTCTGACACCTTCCTGATTTGGCGCTGGATAGCTGGCGAAAGCGCATAAAGACGCTACCACCGCGCGGTAACTTTACCGCCGACGGTAACTTTAAAGAACAAACTATAAAAGGTCTCGAGTCTTTTCATGAAAAGGAGAGACACACACTTAAGAGAATATGGTTCCTTAGCCGCCTCTGGTGCAGAGAACCATCAGATCCATGCAAGGAAAAGAAAGATATCTCCCTCCCACTAAAGTTTGACAATCTCCGAAGAGCAAAGTCTACAACGACCATCCGCTGCTGGTCGAGTACAAGAGAAACAATATTAGGAAGCATCGATTGCTCACAGCTCTATGAAGGATCTTGGTTTTTAAGGGAGAAAAAATTTCTATCCCTTTCTTATTCATTTTTTTCTCTTTGTTTATGTGAAGGAAAATCGACCGGGGAGGTCGTCGGAGTTCGGGGAGGATTATGTAGGAAATCATCCTGGGAGGACGTCTAGATCTGGGAGATCTAGCGGGGCTCTAAGACCCTTCCTGGGAGGAAGGTGAAGAACTGCTCGAGAGCCAACCGGTCCTTGGATTAGGGTCGGTATTGAAAACCCAATGTTGTCATATTCATCACCTCTGAACTCCAGCGTCATGGAGATCTAAGTTTTGTATATACAATGTCTTGTTATTCAATGACATCTTGAGTTTATATTTTATTATATATCATGCTATGGTTTCCTGGTGAAATATTGGTTGTTTCAGTGTCTTTCCCGAAATATTATCCTACGGTAATTGTGTTATTTCCAGAGCCAACGCCGCGCGGTAGGGTTACCGCCCTGCGCTAGCCCCAGTGCGTGCATTCTTGCAGTGTTTTATTTAAAACTCCAAGAATTGTTTAAAAACCTTATTCACCCCCCCCCTCTAAAGTTGGCCACCCAATCCAACAAGAGATATTCTAATCGAGGAGAGGTGAAAAACATCGTGCCATCCTGCCAATTTCAGTGATAGCTCCAGTCTACAAGCCAAGGGGACGATCAGCTCTGGGATCCTATAGGGTCCCATGTATCTAGGACTAGGCTTCTTTAGTCTTCGTACCCGTGAGACTGCATGTGTCAGATGTATTTTCGAAGCACCCTATCTCCTGCCTAGAATTCTACCTTACGATGTCCCGCATCGTAATATTTATCTTGTCCGCTCTGTGCTTCCAAGATCCAATCCCGTATCAGTTGCATCTGGCATTTGTGTCCACTATATACCCTGACCCCAGTGCCTTTGGGTATTTGTCCCGAATCCATGAAATTGGATTCCTACACTTCCTCCCATTTATTACCTCACAAGGAGATCTCATTAAACCCATTAGTTCTAGGGTAATTTCATCGTATACGCATTTGATAATTGCAATTTGTTTCCCCATAGTCATGAATCTTCCTAACGATGTTTATGATGTCTTTTAATCATATGTGCTCCGGTTCTTGATGTTAACAGATTGAAAGATCTTACATAACGTATACATCTCCGATATATCGTCTAAAAATTTCACATTCTCTGGGGTTATTATGCTTTAATGTCACGACATTGCCATGTATCTTAATTGTTCAAACATCATAAATATCACTATCTATCAATGGAGTTCTGTAATTACTCCACCTTATGGTGTTACCTTATTTTAATTTGCAGGTTTCCAACAAAATGAATTATTCAAATTAAAGGGGCTTGACTCTTGATTGAGTAAACCATATATAAATCACCTTTGAATGCCCTAAAATGCAGAAATCCCAACTATAATTCTAACTTGCAGGGAATTGGTTCCAATCCATATGTCCCATGACGCGATCTGTTTGTCCCAAGTAACTAGCTTGACAACCCTATGTTTCTAACAATTCAGCTAAATTTAGATATTTGTTAGACCAACGGTATTGCACTGTTTGTCCCGACCATATTATAGATCATCATCTCTGAATTGAGGAGGTAAACCAATGACACCTGATGAAATTTGAAGTGTAAGTGGAGGTCGGCCAGTTTGGTAAACCGCAGAGGTCGGGCGGTCTAGTATGAAGACCGCGCGGGTTCTCTTCCCGCAGTGGACTAGCGGATATCTAGTTGTAGGTGGACTAGATCTTTCGGCTATTTGGGGTTAGCTCTATGGTAGTAACCGGGCGGATTGTGTCTGCGGTTACCACTGGGTGTTGGAGCTCTGGCCGATTCTCTGCTCACGGTCTGGAAGTTTTACTGCTGGTGTTGTTGGGATTATGCAGGTTGTCCGGGCAGCTTGTCATAGAGTCGGGGAACTGTTCGACAGGGTAATCTCAGCAAGGCACGCGGGTTGTGTGCTACCTGATGTTGTTGATATGGGCGGTTATCCAATCACTATAGGCGGTGACCGCACTCCTCACATCTACTATAAATAGGACCCCCCCTGGCTCGAAGAAAATAGACAAGAACTGTAAATGAGAGCTCGTGAGTTCTTGTGCGGATAGAACTTCTTTGTATGCGCGGTTTGAGTTTTGCCTTTGCTGTGTTCGTAGGTTGTGCGGCTTGCTTGTGGTTCTGATTTGATCAGAGGAGACCGCATCGGATAAGTCGGTAGCAGTCAGCGGTGAGTAGAGCAGGAGGTCACGGTTAGCGACAAGACATTTATCTTTGACTCATTTCGGCTTTCAATAAAGGACCAGTCCATGGCGGGTAGGCGGTTTGCCTTTGCCGGACTGTTTTCCACACAGTTCTTCAGCAGCTTGTTCGCGGTTAGATGCGGCCAGGTGACTGCGGTCATGCGGCCTTGCTTGGGTGAACATAGTGAGCATTGGAATAATGGGTAGTCCGCGTGTTGAGTTGTGGGTTGGCGACTTGGCGGTTTGCGCGGACAGCTCTGTTAGCCAGGCGGTATGGCAGGTTCAGTTTATAACCGCCATCTTCTTGTAGTTTGTTTCTTTCTCCTTATTTGGTGTACTCGAAAATCATGTCTCGCCATTTATACCTCACAATGTACATAAGATAGTTAATACACGATTTTTCTTGTTCCTTCATTGTTCTGATTTCTCGTGCTTGGTATGGTTGAAGTGTTCCTGCGACCTAGTTCCCATTTTCCGCATCTCAGAAATTTTAATAAAGTATCCGAGTAATTTCAACATGGTATCAGAGCGATAGTAGTTTGAGCAGTGATTCAGTTGCAGTTATCTTGCTTGGATTTTTGGAAGCACAAGTTATCAGTGGCATAGCAATGGAAGGAGGAATAACAAGAGGTCTTGGTGTTGAGCTCCTGACGCAGACTAACTTTAAGAAGAGGAAGTCTTGCATGGAGAGCTATCTATTGGGCGAGGACCTCTAGGAGATTATTGGTGGAGAAGAAACTCAAGAAGTGGTTGCTATGGGTGAGAATGCTCATCTGGTGAGAGCTTGCAGGAGAACTAATGCTAAGGCTGAGTTTACTCTCAAGCGGGTTATCTCATCGGAGTTGTTTGATCACATCATTGGATGTCGATCAGCTGCTGAGATTTGGACAGCCTTGGATGGCTTGTTCAATAAGAAGAATGTAGCTCAGCTATAGTTCTTGGAGAATGAGTTGGCTAAGGCCACTCAAGGTGACTTGTCCGTATCAACGTTCTTCCTGAAGATGAAGAACCTCTGTGCAGAGATTTTGGCTTTGGACCCTGATGAGCCTATCTTAGAAGCTAAGTTGAATAGGCACATAATATGCGGGTTGCGTAGGGAGTATGTGGCCTTGGTTACTTCTGTTCAAGGATGGGCCAATCAGCCATCATTGCTGGAGTTGGAAAACTTGGTTGCTTCGCAAGAGAGTTTGTCTATGCAGATGGCGGGGATGTCTGTCTCCAAGGGAGAAAGTGAGGTTCTCTATTCTGGAAAGAAGAAGCATTCGAACAAGAAGAAGAAGACATCTGGAGATGATGGTCCATCTACTTCATATCATCATGAGAGGAGATATGCTCCTAAGCGTGATGGGAAGTAGAAGGAAGGACCAAGATGCTTCAGGTGCAATAAGCTTGTTCACTTCAAGAAGGACTGCAGAGTCAATCTTCAGTCGGGGCATGCTACAAGAAAGGAGGAGGCTGGGTCCAATGCTAGTGGTAGATGGGGGTGATCGAGCTTTTATGATGGGCACTTGTGTTCGGGCTATGGCTTCCATCAACTATCAAGATGATTGGATTGTGGACTTAGGTTGAGGTCATCACCTAACCAGAGACGAGTCGAAGTTCTCTTCTTTGCAAACATACTCAGGTAATGATGTTATCATTACTACTGATGATACTATACATACAGTTAAGAAGGAGGGTGTAGTTTCTTTAAACAGAGATAGAGGTTCACTCACGTTGAAGTGTGTCTTTCACATTCTGAGGATGAAGAAAAACCTCTTCTCGGTGACCAACGCTATTGATGTTGGCTATCACGGTCTGTTTGGTCCAACAGAAGTGAAGTTTCTTCGAAATGTGTCAGCGGTGGAGGCTGAAGTCACTCATGTTGGAAGACGGGTGAATGACTTGTTTGTGATATCTAAAAGTTCCTATGTTGATAAAATGAGGACTAATGATAGCGCTGTTATCTGGCATGAAAGACTTGGGCATGTTGGGATGGATAAGCTAAAGGATATGGAGGGAAGAGGCCTTGTGAGAGGCTTGCCTAGTCTGTCATCTTTCGGTGAAGGTCATGTTTGTGCAGGTTGTCAATATGGTAAGGCTCATCGCCTTCCATTCGACAAATCACAAAGCAGATGCAAAGCACCATTGGAGTGTATTTATGGTGATCTGTTTGGACCTACCGCAACTGCCAGTCTTGGAGGCAGTAGGTATATGCTGGTCTTGATTGATGACTTCACTAGGTATACTTGGTTATACTTTATGAAGGTGAAGTCTGAGGCATTAGGGAAGTTTGTGGAGTTCAAGGAGCTAGTGGAAGGTCGGCTTAACCTGCGGATCAAGAAGTTCAGAACCGACAATGGAGGGGAGTTCACCTCAAATGTGCTCTTTAACTTCTGCAGGAAGCATGGCATCCAGAGAGAGCTCTCTTTTGCTCACACTCCATAACAGAATGGAGTTACAGAGCGGAAGATCCGTCATCTAACGGAGACCTGCAAATGTTGGCTTCATGCCAAGAGTATCCCAAAGTCCTTCTGGGCAGAGGGAATGTCTTGTGCAACTTATGTAATCAATCGGATGCCTCTTAGTCCAATCAACATGAAGACCCCACATGAGTTGATGTTCAAGATAAATCCTATGGTGGAACACCTTTGAGTGTTCGGATCTACCTGCTATGTGCTTGTTCCTGATGCCCTCAGAACAAAGCTAGATGCGAAAGCAAGGAAGCTAGTCTTTGTCTGTTATGATGACCGGAAGAAGGGTTGGAGATGCATGGATCCAGAGACATGGAGAGTCGTTGTCTCAAGGGATGTGGTATTTGATGAATTGACATCATACCATGGTAGGTCTTATGTGGAGATACAAGAAAGCAGGTTGGATGGTGGACCAGAAGAAGCTGCAAGGGAAGTTCTGGTGGAGTTGCCTGTTTCTCTAGGTGCTCCAGTTGCTTCTAGCTCTTGGACATGTGCTTCAGGTTCTGGAAGCAGGGGAGTGATGCTCCAAGTGTGCCCGGGAGAAGATCTAGTCCAGAAGTTGTAGTGGAATTGGTGGATCAGGGTAAAGCCATGAAGAGGTCCAAAAGGACTATTATTCCACCAACTCGGTATACATGGGGAAATCTGGTGAGCTCCATCTCATGTTTCTTTGTTGGCCCCTGGATGAGCAAGATCCGTCATGCTTTGAAAACGACACTGGTTTCAAGTAGTGGGAAGGTGCCATGAATGAGGAGATGGCTTCCCTCAGGAAGGATGAGACTTGGGATCTTGTGCCCAAGGTGGATGGCATTACTCCAGTGACATGCAAGTGGGTTTACAAGCTGAAGAAGAAAGCTGAAGGGAGTATCGAGCGGTACAAGGCTCGCCTTGTAGCTCAAGGGTTCTTTCAACAATACGGAGAAGAGTATGAAGAGATGTTCAGTCTGGTAGCCAAGATGACTTCGGTACGAGTGGTGATTGCGTTGGCAGCTAGCCAAGGGTTGAAGATTTGGCAACTCGACGTAAAGAATGCTTTCTTGTACGACGAGATTGACAAGGATATCTTCATGGTTCATCCACCTGGATATGTATCGGAAGTTCATCCAGGACACATCTGCAAGCTCAAGAAGGCTCTTTACGGGCTGAAGCAAGCGCCTCGGGCGTGGTATAGGAAGATCGTAGAATATCTCCACTTCTGTGGATATTTTGCTTCAGATTCAGACTTGAGTATGTTCGTAAAGAAGATCGGGGCGCTGCAAGTCTTGGTGTTGTTATATGTTGATGACATCATCATCACGGGGAACTTGGAGGCTGAGGTAGCTAAGCTTCGGGCTGAATTAGCTATCAAATTTGAGATGAAGGATCTTGGAGAGCTTCACCATTTCCTTGGACTCGAGGTGGAGTGGAAAGAGAGCAGTGTCCTTATTTCACAGAAAGGCTATGCAGAATGAATTGTGAAGTGATTCGGCATGGAAGGAGGGAAGAGCCGCTCTACTCCCCTGGAGGTTGGTCAAAAACTTCGACGGGATGAGGGGCGGATTCTTCCTGATCCATTAGTGTTCTGGGCTCTTGTTGGGAGTCTGATATACTTAACGATTACTGGGCCGAATATTGCTTATGCAGTTGGCAAGGTAACTCGGTATATTGCGGAACCACGGAAACCTCATCTGGTAGCAGCAAAGGGTATTCTGAAGTACGTGAAGTCGACCTCGAACATGGGTCTCCTTTATGTGAGAAACATGGGCTTTTATTTGCATGGATACATGGATGTCGATTATGGGGGAGACTCAGACGATCGGAAGTCGACGTCTGGTTATTTTTTCTTATGCGGATCGGCGGCTATTTCATGGTGCTGCAAGAAGAAGGATTCAGTGTCCGTATCTACCACTGAAGCGGAGTACAAGGCGTTGGCCTTGGCACCTCAGGAAGCCATCTGGCTTAGGAGATTGGTGGAGGATGTCCATAAGGAGGTACGAGGTCCTACTCTACTACATGGTGACAACGCGAGTGCTCTCAAACTAGTTAATATTCCAGTCTGTCACGCACGGACCAAGCACATCGAGATCGAGCATCATTTCATTCGAGAAAAGTGTTGGAGGGTTCTCTGATGGATGAGCATGTGCGGAGTGAGGACAATGTCGCTGACATCTCCACAAAGCCGCTAGCGAAGGGACCATTTACTCAGTTTCGAGGTTTGCTTGGGCAGACTTCCACTTCCCACTTCAAGGAGGAGTGTTGAAATTTGAAGTGTAAGTGGAGGTCAGGCGGTCTGGGCATCAGACCGAGCAGTCTGGTAAATGTCATAGGTCGGGCGGTCTGGTATGAAGACCGCGCGGGTTGTCTTCCCACAGTGGAGTGGCGGATAGCCAGTTGCAGGTGTCCGCGGTTACCACTGGTGTTGGAGCTCTGGCTGGTTCTCTGCTCGCAGTCTGGCAGTTTTACAGCTGGTGTTGTTAGGATTCTGCGGGTAATCCGCACGGCTTGTCGTAGAGTCGGCAAACAATTCGGCAGGGTTAACTCAGCAAGGCATGCGGGTTGTGTGCTACCTGCTATTATTGATATGGGCGGTTATCCTATCGCTATAGGCGATGACCGAACTCCTCACCTCGATTATAAATAGGACTCCCCCTGACTCGAAGTAAATAGACAAGAATTGTAAGTGAGAGATCGCGAGTTGTTGTGCAGATAGAACTTTTCTGTTCACGCGGTTTGAGTTTTGCCTTTGCTATGTTCGCAGGTTGTGCGGCTTGCTTGTGGTTCTGATTTGATCAGAGGAGACCGCAGCGGATAATTCAGTAGCAGTCAGCAGCGGGTAGCAGCAGGAAGTCGCAGTTAGCGACAAGGCATTTATCTCTGGCTCGTTTCAGCTTTCAATAATGGATCAGTCCACGACGAGTGGGCGGTTTGCCTTTGCCGGACTATTTTCCAATATGTTCTTCAGCAGCTTGTTTGTGGTTAGAAGCGGCCAGGTGACTGCAGTCAGGAGGACTTGCTTGGGCGAATAGAGTGAGCATTGGAATAACGGGTAGCCCGCGTGTTGAGTTGCGGGTTGGCGACTTGGCGGTTTGCACGGGCAGCTCTGTTAGCCGGGCGGTCTGGCGGGTTCAGTTTGTAATCGCCAGCTTCTTGTAACTTGTTTCTTTCTCCTTATTTGGTGCACTGGTAAATCATGTCTCGCCATGTATACCTCGCAATGTATAGAAGATAGTTAATACAAGATTTTTCTTGTTCCTTCATTGTTCTGGTTTCTCGTGCTTGGTATGGTTGAAGTGTTCCTGCGACCTAGTTCTCATTCTCAGCTTCTCAGAAATAAGGTCTAGGGAACTCAAGTTGGTACCGAACTGGCCCCAATAAACAAAAGGATTAGCCCCCGTACATTTTGGGCTAAGTTTTTTTGATATCATTATGATATATTCGTCCTAGATACACACTCAATCCTTAGGGCATACAACTCTAGACTTGGAGTTCCTTCCTGAGACCTATTGATATTCTACACACTTTAGGCCCTTGGGGTTACCAACTACAACAACCTTCTCATGGTTAATATATGGGCAACCCAAAAAATGGCCTTTTTCTGAATTCAAATCATTATCTGACCTCCTGTATTTGTCATGGTGATTGTTTCGATGTAACCCACTTGTTGGTTTGGAGATTAAGTTTACGAGTCTCCTACTATCCACTAATATTTTTCATTCACCAAATCTCTTGAAGCGGTCCTATCCATTGGATAAGAAATGATAATATCACTTGATAGGAGAATTAGGGACATCAGAGTTTAAGCTTTAAGAAGCTACTTTCCCATTAGACTCTTCCCTTAGTCACTTTGGATGTCATCATGCCTTAATCAGTCTATACCTGTCACAACCCGCACTTTCCCACGAATTTAATAAATATTATCAGAGCAAGGGGAAAACACGTGTTATGATGCCACGTCCTGCAGGGGACAACTACAAATGCTCAGGCAACCACTCCTTACGATAAATTTATAAGGACATGAATATAATTGAGATAAATAATTTTTTTTACATTTTTAGCTTAGGACAGTGCCCCTCGGTTTAGTGGATCAACTAGTCCACTAAAAGAAAACTATACATACGCAGCAGAGAAATAGGCTCATAATATCCTACATGAGCATGAAGATCAAATATTCCAGCAATGATATGCACATCTCTAAATTTAGTATAAGTAAAGGAAGGATTTTATACGATCTTCAAAGTAGGTGACATTTACTTAAAATCATGCTATGCAAGAATGCCATTTTCTATACATAAAATAACTCATGCATCCTAACACAAAGCCTCCCAAAGAGCATGTATATAATTAACCAGAAAGTAATAGCAGAAAATCTAGCAAGTAAAGTCACACTAGAAAACCAAAGCTACAACTGAAGCAAAGGAACAACTACCTCACAACAGTGAGGGGAGAACATACAACTACAACTAACAGCAGCTCCGAAGATACCAACTCTACCACCCAAACCGCTACAGCTCCGAGCCCAAGACATTCAAAAGAAAAAGAATTCCTCAGCAAGAAAGTTCAAGTGGCACCAAGAATAAAACCAAGATTCTATACAAGGGTTAGCATCAATCAAAATATTAGATTGCAGAAAAGAGAACTAAAAAGATAAGCATTCATTAGCTTACAAGAACCTGAGCCAGCTCAAACGAGTGCACTCGGGAAGGGAAATGTCTGCACCAAAGTAATGGCCAAATTGAACAAAACCAATCACGTGTCCATTATGGTGGCTCAGAGGTGATGGTGAAACATCATATAATACACGTATATATAAGCATATATGTTTAAGCATTTGAGACTGATCAGCTCGAGAGAAAGGCATCATTTAACGCCGGGCAATACACAAGGCCTCGGGTGTATGATCCACAAATGGGCACTGTTGTGGAGGTCCTTTATCCAATACCAACCTTAGCCCAAAATAAACCAAACCCGAGGTGTTGTGGCAGTGACTCCAGTCCACATAAACCAACACCCCATCAGAGGCACTGTGGCGGTGACTCTTAGCTCACACAACCAACATACCCCAACGTAGTATACCTGGCTCCCAATATCCAACAGAGCATACATCGCTCCTCAAATCCAACAGGCCAAACAAAAGACTGCTAGGCAGGAAAACAACATGATTTCAGATGGTTTTAACCACAACTCAAGACGAGAGAATCAATAAGCACATGGTTCAACAATTAATTATTAGATCAACATTCAACTTAATAATAGGTTGAATATTTCAGCAAGCCGACACCATGCAAGGCTAGGTGCCAGAACACGAACATGATAAGCTTAACACGAAGGACAAACACCAGAACAATACTCATCAGTTAATTAGAAAACACTCGGGGAGTCTAAACTTGACTCCTAACGATCATCTCGTAACCACCCGATGAAAGCCACAAAAAGGACACCATAAATAAACACTTTACAATTTCGGGACATCTCGATGAATAAAGCACAACTTTATCTAAAGTCGCAACAAATGAAATTAAAATGCTTGATAATGAAGCTTAAGATACCCGGGAACACCCGACGGAAGAACATAAAAATATGCTGAAATAATTCAGAATATGCGATGAAATTTACAGAAATACTTATCAAAAGTCGACATGAAAACATAACAAAAATGATGGGAAAAGACTTATGAATTGACGGGAAAGATCGACGGGAAGAATTTTATCAAAGTCGATGGGAAAACTTATATCAAAGTCGACGGTAAAAGCTTCAAGAAAATCAACGGGAAAAGCTACCCAAAATCGACGGGAAAAGCTCACTATAGCAGTCGACGGGAAGGCTTACAATAATTGACGGGAAAGACTCAATTCAAATCGACTGGAAAGGCTTATAAATCGATGGGAAGACTTATTAAAAGTCGACGGGAAAGCCTAGTCAAAATCGACGTGAAGATCTTGAAAGGAAGATCGACGGGAAAAACATATAGAAAATTGGCTGGAAGAGGGCCCGATCGACGGGATGGTAGCCCAATCGACGGGACCGAAGGTCGATCAACGGGAAGGAATGTCGAGTTTAACTTGAACTTTACAAAATTCTTCTAACTACCCTAACAATCGACGGGATGGGATGAGCTAACATCAATATCGACGGGACGAGATGAGTATAACTCAAAATCGACGGGACGGGAAGCTAACAACTTAATATCGACGGGACGGGAGCCCGATCGATGGTACGGGAGTCCAATCGTCGATAGGTCTCGCCGATTCTTACTTAGAGAAATAGAAAACAACTTTCTCCCCAGCTAAGGCCAAGATCGATGGGATGGTCCCGCCGATCGACGGGAGGTCCCATCGATCGACGGGATGACTCGTTGATTTTGACTTAGCACAGATTTCCTCTCTTTTCTCATTCTAACCAAACCTAACCTAACCCACTACTAACAAAGCCCGCAACTGGACTACCAGAATAGAGAAGGAAATTTTATATACCACCAACATTTAAAAACTAACATCCAACTGATAACAATCAGAGAAGAAAATGTGGAGTAACATTCCAAGGGAAAAAGAGAACAAACCACCACTTGCCTTTACTCGAAGCACCGAAATATGGCCTCTCAAGCCCTCCACGCCAATGATCGGGTCAAACATGGCCTAAGCACAGAAAAACTATGAAGATTATGACAAAATGAGGGTTAGGGCCGCTAACCATAGCGCCAAAAATCTACGAAACGAAGAAAACTTACCACACACGTGAAGAGCATGATGACAGCTTTCCGAAGCTATGCTCCCGCGAAGATCTCGCGCACCAAAGCTCCGTCGGCGGTGGTCGGAAAGCTCAGGAAACCCTAAACACTCTCTCTCGAAACCTCTGGCTCGAAAACCAGGGAGGAAGAAGAAGATTGTTGGGTATTGTAGCCACAATTACCTTGATTTGAAGAAGTGTTCCTTTGAACTAAGTTGAATTGAGTTGTATTTGATGTTGCTCTCTAGTTATGTGTTTGCAGGTTCTAAATTGCTAAATGCACAACAAAGTCAGGTTGCAATGGATCACCAAACACAGTTCTAGACAGTGTAATCCCTCATTGTGTAGAACAAAGTGTTGGTCCATGTGTAATCTCTCTTTTGGGGTGCACTTCATATTCTCATAACTGAAGGCTTTCAAGTTTGAGGAGTGGAGCAGGTTTTTAGAAGGAAAGAAATTTTTGCCGAGTCAATTCGTCGAGATGTCACGTGAAGTCCCGATGAATCTTGACAAATCCTGACAGAAGCCAATTTTCCAGTTTGAAGAAGGAATTTCTATTGCAAAGTACATTCGTTGAATGTTCTCGTGAACTCCCGACGAATATCGACGAATGCTGACAGAAGTCAAAAAGGCAGCTTTGTGAAGAAAATTGTGCGGCTAAGTCAATTCATCGTATGTTCTCTAGAACTCCCGACGAATCCCGACGAATGAAAACAGAAGACAGTTTTCAAGCCTTGATCAGTATTTTCAATGGCTAAGTCAATTCGTCGAATGGTCACGTGAAGTCTCGACGAATGACGGACAGACGGATTTCAAATTTACGTTTCATTTTTGAAATTTAGGGTTGGCCGACATGTCCAGTACACGTGGCGACCTCTCCTTGTCTGTCGCCCGAACTGTTGGAGGTTTCCCTATAAATAATCCTTTATTTTTAGGGCAAAATAAAGAAGAAGAAAAAAAAAGTTAGAACCCGATTGAAAAAGAAGAACCCAGCCGTCTTCTTCCTCTCTCGCTGGAAAAGTTTTCAGAGATCTAACTTGTGCGCCGCTCAAGACTCGTTCTTCAGTGCTGCTAAAGATTTCTCAGATAAGAAGGCCTTTGATCAAGTTGCTGCTCTCAATATTGAAGATCTTTTTGATTTAATCAAAGGGCCTACTCAGATCAGGTTTGCCGATTCTTATTCTTCCTAATCCTTGAAGATCCAAGCTTTCACTCTAAAGGAAGAAGAAGATTTTGTCTCTCCAGATCTGAATTTGATCTCTATTGAGATTCAAGAGAAGTTTTGTTTTAAACTTTATTTAATTTTTGTTGGAGTTTTTACTCCGAGTTATTTTGTAGGAGTTGTTTACTCCGAGTTGTAGGAGTTGTTTACTCCGAGTTGTAGGAGAGGTTGTTCTCCGAGTTTGTAGGAGTCGTTGTATCCGAGTGTAGGATTTGTTGATAAATCCGAGTTTTGGCGAAGTTGCCGACGCTAGCCCGAAGTGCTAGATAGGCGAAGCGGGAGAGAGGAGTACCCATCTTGGGGAACCTCTATAAATCTTGTGTCTCTGTGCTGTGATTGTTCTTGTTGTGTGTGTACTTAATTGTTATTCCGCAATCATAGTAGAGATCAACTATTCACCCCACTGTAGGTGATTTAGATAGACAACGATTTCTTTCAATTGGTATCAAAGCGAGGTTATCTTTAAGAGGTTAACACCTAGATTAAAGATCCTTCAACGTTGTCAAGATCTCTATCTCTGGACAGAAGCATGGAAAGGTATTCCTCCAAGCTCCCAGTTTGCACTAAGGAGAATTTCCCCTTGTGGAAAGAAAGAGTCATCTTCTACATGGAAGCAAATGATCCCCGAATCTCCCAGATAGTTAAGGAAGGTCCCCATATTCCCATGGTTGCTTCTACCAGTGATGCCACCAAACAAGTGCCAAAGAAAGTGATGGACATGACAAAGGATGAAATTGCACTTGTCACTCTAGACAAAAAGGCAAAGAACATCATAGCAGGTACAATTGATGATTCAATGCTACAAAATCTGATTCACTGCAAGTCTGCAAAAGAGATGTGGGATTCTTTTGTGGTTTTGATGGAAGGTACTGAAGAAATTCGAGATGACATGAAGTCTTTGCTGAACCAAGAATACGAAGCCTTTAAGCAACAAGGCAAAGACACAATTTCTGACACCTATGAGAAATTCTTCAAGATTGAAAATGGTTTGAGAAACTATGGAAGGGAATTCACCATGGGTGAACTAAACGATAAATTCCTTAGATCCCTGTCTAAGGAATGAGACCCCAAGGTGATAGCAATCAGAGAATTTGGTAAGTTAGCTACTACGGAGCCACGAATTCTGTATGGGAAGCTCCTCTCCCATGAGCTAAAGCTGAATATTAGAAAAGCTGAAGAAGAAGGATGCTCCACTTCTGGAAGGGAGAACTCTGTGGCACTGAAGGCCAAAGACTCAAGAAGAGGTAAAGCTAGATCATTTTAAAGGACACAGCCGTCAGAGGAAGATGATGAATCAGATGGTTTCCCCTCAAGCTCCGATATGTCTGATGGAGAGTTCTCTTCACTCTCCAAGAAATTCAAGAAATTGCTCAGAAAAAGGAGCCAAAGAAGGTCAAGGCATGATGATAAACATCACAAGAAAGAACACAACAACGACAGGTATAAAACCAAACTGAATAAACATGTTTCGACTGATATTGTCTGTTATTGTTGTAGTAAGCCAGGACACATAAGTATGGAATGTCCATACAAAGAGAAGAAATCCTTCAAGGGAAAAATGAAAGAAGAAAAGAGCTTCTTAGCAAAGAAGACTAAGACTCTTAGTGACAGTGACTCAGGGAAGTCAAGCTCAGATGAAGAAGCCTATTTTGGGCTTATGGCACATTCAGATGAGGAAGGAAGTGTCTCCTCATACAAAGGGAAGGTAAACTCGCATACTCCTCTTTCTGCATCTGAAACTGACTCCAATGCAAATGAAGGCTATTCTTCAGAGGTAGATTTAGATTTAATGACTCAGTACAAAGCCGTTTTGGAAGGATTTGACAAATGCCGCAAGGTAGTCAAATCTCAAGCAAAAGAGATTAAATCTCTCAAGATGATGGAATCAGATTTGAGGGACGAAATTGAAAAATTAACTCCTCTCAAAGATGAAGTCCAAATCTTAAAAGATGAACTTCAAAGCTCTACTGAATTATTAAATCTTAAGGAGAAGTTTATAGATGAATTAGAAGAAAAGTTAGTGGTGGAACTGAAGATAGTTGAAATCTTCTCCAAACCAAAAACTATTATTCCAATCATTGAAAGATTTTCTGCTCCTGCGAAGGTTAGTGGCCTTTGTCATTGATGCGATATTTCGGCAAGTGCACCGGTCGCGCAAGTAATAAAGTTTGGGAATAGGATCCCCGAGTGTCGGTCTCTTGAGGAATGCAGGTTGGGTAAACGAATCGTGTTGTGTGACTATTGTTACACAAGCGTAAACAAACACACAAAAAGGGGGGTTTTGGTTGGGTTTTCCTACTCTTAACAACAATGAAGGAAATGCGGGTCGAAAGCACCGCTTCACAAGGCTAGATGGATGCAACGGCCGCGATGCCATGCTTCGTGAGGCTGATGGAGCGTGCTCTAGTGCGGGAAGGCGAGGGTTGCAAACACCTCTTCACAAACGCCGTTAGCTCTTGCTAACGCGGATCGAACACCTTGAGTGCGTGAGTGAGTGGATGAGTGGAGGCGAAGCGATTCACAAGCAAGTAATGATGAAAAGAGAAGAAACATTCATTTCATTTAAACCAAACATCATGATATTCAAGTTTAAAAGATTCAAAGATTACAACAAAGGAGAGAGGAAAGAGATAACCAATTGATGAAGACTAGCGGCCGTTCACGGCCGGAATGGTAGTTTATCAAGCTACCTCCGGGCTCGGGCGGACTGTGCTTCCGGTGTAGAGAAACTGTCACGATCTCTCCACGTGGTTCCATCGTCTTCTACCTCAGGATTCCTCTTCTTCTTACCGGACTGGAGTGGAAAAGCAGCTGCTTGAGGGCTTGCGGATGGTGGAGAATGCTCCCGGACAATGGAGAAATGCTTGGAATGGTTGGAGAGGACTTCCCCTTGCGTAGGAGATGAAGTGGAGGTGTCCAGGGATGGAAATCGCCCGCGTACGGACTGCCAATCGCGCTCCCGGCGGCTCGATCCCGCCCTAAAATCGGAACAGGCATATATATAGGCGCTGGACTGAATACTGCGCACGGTCATTAGCGCACGACCAGTGGTCGTGCGCACTGGAATTCTGCGATCGTGCGCGCTGCCTGGGCGGAGCCTGAAATGAAAGAAATTTATAATATACATGTTCGCACGACCAGTGGCGCACGACCGGTGGTCGTGCGCACAGTCGTAAATGGTCGTGCGATAAGCCAGACAGAACTCATAAAATGGGCGTTAAGTGCGTACGATCAGTGGCGCACGACCAGTGGTCGTGCGCGATAGAGCCAGTGATCGTGCGCAGTGTTCCTGTACAGAATTGTACCGGGAACACCTGCACGACTCCTGTTCCAGCATACAACACCAGTCCAGCCACTGAAGGTGGCACTTAACACTGCATGAAAACTAGTAACGAAGATGAACAAGAAATAACACCAAAACGGGCCTAGAAGTGCACTTACCATGGAGTATTAAATAGGAATGAAAACATGTCTAAAGTGAAGTGCAAAGACTAGAAAATCGTCCCAGATGAGTCCAAAAATGTGTATATAATTGGGACTCATCACACCCCCAGACTTACCTGTTTGCGCGTCCCGAGCAAACGAATTCGGCGGAGTGTGAAAATGGTAGTTAACAAAGAAAATTACACAAAGGAGTACAATGCGAAGTAACAAAAGCATGCAAATAGAAATTTAGTAAAAAGAGATTCTAATTATGCTAACTAATTTACTAAAGTATTAGAGCGTAGGTAGAGATTTAGTTATACTCAGTTGGTGAATTATGAAGAATTCGAACGATTATGCCCGGTGTGAAAGTAACAAGACACTAAGGCGGGTGTTGCACAAGGTCGGGGTTTAGGAATAACTCCGCTGAAATCCATCAACGCCGTGAACCATACGCTCGCCCGGTCACACTCTCTCCACGACGTTAGCAAACTCACAAGTCAAATCAATAGGGCTTTTAGGATTATATTGGGGCTTAGGTTGCGGTATGATATTCAAATTTAAACACGATGGCTACGCAACCCAAGTGAGCTAACAGAACGCTGCACCACACAAAACCAAAAAACAATGCTCGTGTGACACACCCCCAGACTTATCATGAAAACTAGGTGTGCACACGACCTACTTCACAATTACCAACAGATTTTCTATTTAGCTCGGAAGGATTTCTTTACGACATATTTCTTTTTCAAAATTTTTTCTTTTTACAACATACTTTTCTTCTTTTACTTATCCTCCGGTTGGTTCAAATTCAGCAAAATAAAACGTGTTTTTCTTCATCACATCACAAAGATTCCAAAAATCACACCAAATCAAGAACATGAGTGCAGATAAACATCAATTTGGTTGCGAAAGTGGGCAAAGCTTCAGACCTTGGTGAATGGAGGAGGAGCTGTAACAAGGAAGTGGTAGGCACAAATGCTGGCTTGCAAAGGTGAGCGAATAGGACACGGAAAGCTAAGGCTCAAACTAGCCAAAAGGTGGCCTATATCATATTTAACTCAAAGAGTCGCTCTCGCCCATGCTTCGAGAGTCGCTTGGAGCAAGTTCTTAGCCCACGAGAAAGGTAAACCTTCCTCCCGACTCGAGCAACACACGACTAGTGCTCGTACACACACAACACCGGGTTATCGTCAATTTTGTTCACATTCACCATTTGAGTATAACAAATCTAAATTTACGCAAAAATACTAAACAGAAATTAGATGCATAGAGACAATCTAGTTCTGAGCTGCACAAACTGCTTATTACAAAAATGACTACCGCCGTCGCTGATAATAGTTCTCGGCGTCCCAAATCTGGAGAAGATATTCTTGTGGATAAAATGTAGCACCGTGCTGGCATCATTCGTGGCAACCGCCTCGGCCTCCACCCATTTTGAGACATAATCAACTGCCACAATGATATAATGCTTACCATGAGACATTGGGAAAGGACCCATAAAGTCTATCCCCCAGACATCAAATGGTTCGCAGACCAGCATGTTATTAAGTGGCATCTCGTTACGCCGGGAGATATTTCCGGTCCTTTGGCATTCGTCACACTTGGTGACATAAGCATGGGCGTCCCTGAAGAGGGTTGGCCAAAATAATCCGCATTGCAAGATTTTTCGCGCTGTTCGAACGGCCCCGAAGTGCCCGCCAGCTTCTCTGTCATGGCAGTGCTGCAGTATAGACTGAAACTCGGCTTCAGGAACGCAGCGTCTGATAATTCCATCACTGCACATATGGAATAAGAGCGGGTCTTCCCAAAAATAGTATTTTGAATCAGAGGCAAGCTTCCGTCTTTGCTGAGGGGACAAATTCGGAGAAAGGGTTTTACAAGCCAAGTAGTTAGCAATATCAGCGTACCATGGGGCTGTTTGATGAGGCGTAGTGATTGTGAATAACTTTTCATCCGGGAAATAATCGTTCGTTTCCTCCACAAAGCTGTTGGGGATGTCGGCTGTCATGTCGTACTCCAACCGCGAAAGATGATCAGCTATCACGTTCTCCACCCCTTTCTTGTCTTTGATTTCAAAATTGTATTCCTGCAAAAGTAAAATCCAACGAATCAGACGCGATTTGGATTCTTTTTTGCTAAAAAGATACCTGAGTGCAGTGTGGTCCGTGTACACGATTACTTCGGAAAGTACCAAGTATGAGTGAAATTTTTCAAAGGCGAAGACCACGGCTAGCATTTCTTTCTCCGTGGTGGTATAGTTTTCTTGCGCGCTGTTGAGAGTTCTACTGGCATACGCAATGGTGTGAAAAGTCTTATCTTTCTTTTGACCGAGTACAGCACCTACGGCCACATCACTTGCATCACACATAATAATAAAGGGTAAATTCCAGTCGGGTGCCACCAAATTGGAGCCGAGATGAGTTGTCCCCGTAAAGTTTCAAAGGCCTGCATGCATGCATCGTCGAAGTGGAAGGGGACATCCTTAACGAGTAAGTGAGATAAAGGCTTCGAAATGGATGAAAAGTCCTTAATAAACCTTCGATAAAATCCCACGTGACCAAGAAAACTTCGGATACCTTTCACTGACGTAGGCGGAGGGAGGTTTCTAATAACACATACCTTAGCTTGATCCACCTCGAGCCCTTGGCAGGAAACCTTATGCCCCAACACAATTCCTTCGCGCACCATAAAATGGCATTTCTCCCAGTTCAAGACAAGATTGGTGTCCTCACACCGCTTCAAAGTCGTGGCCAAATTCGCGAGGCAAGAATCGAAGTTGCTGCCAAAGAGAGTAAAGTCATCCTTGAAAACTTCGAGGAACTCTCCCACCATGTCAGCGAAAATAGCGAGCATACATCGTTGGAAGGTTGCGGGGGCATTACACAGTTTGAATGGCATTCTTTTAAATGCAAAGGTACTTGGGGGACATGTAAATGTTGTTTTGTCTTGATCAGACGGGTCTATTAAGATTTGATTGTAACCTGAGTACCCATCCAAGAAACAGTAGTAGTCCTGCCCCGCTAACTTTTCTAACATCTGATCAATGAAGGGGAGTGGGAAATGGTCCTTACGTGTAGCATCATTTAGCTTGCGGTAATCGATGCAGACTCTCCATCCGGTGATCATTCGGGTAGGTAGTAACTCATTCTTTTCATTGGCAACAACGGTGATCCCTCCCTTTTTCGGTACCACCTGAACTGGGCTGACCCATTTGCTGTCGCTGATTGGGTAAATGATGCCAGCGTCTAAGAGCTTTATAACTTCTGCCTTCACTACCTCTTGCATTTTTGGGTTCAAATGCCTTTGGGGCTGTGCTGAGGGTTTGTACTGATCATCAAGAAGGATCTTGTGCATGCAGACCGTGGGGTTGATTCCCTTAATGTCTGCAAGAGAGCGTCCGAAGACTTTATGGTACTTTCTCAGCACACCCACTAATGCGGTTTTGTTGGCGGCGGAAAGAGCTGCGGAAATAATCACTGGATGCGTGGCATTTTCTCCAAGAAAAACGTACTTTAGAGAATCCGGTAGTTGTTTGAGATCCGGGTGAATGTTTGGATCAGCAGAATCACTGGATGGCCCTCCGATTGAATATGGACTATCGGGCTGGTTCGAATGAGCATTGTCATTGCCCAAGTCCTCGCGCCGCCAACACATCTCGCAGTCATCCAAATCCACATCGATCTGGTCATCGAATTCTTCAAGCAGCTCAGTCGGTTCGCATTCTGTGATTTGGAAGAGTTGCGACGGGTTGTGGACGTTAAAGGATATAGCGTCCTCCCCCAATCTGAGCGTGAGCTCCCCCTGCTCCACATTAATGATAGCACGAGCTGTAGCGAGAAAGGGCCGCCCCAAGATAATGGGCACCATAGTATCAACCTTCATGTCGAGGATGACAAAATTGGCTGGAAATGCGAGACCGTTTACTACTATTGTGAGGTCCTTGACAATTCCAGATGGTTTTTTGATCGACCGATCAGCTAGCTGTAGCATTACCCGTGTCGGCTTCAAGGTCCCTGCACCTAGTTCACGAAAGATAGAGAGCGACATCAAGTTGATTGATGCTCCCAAATCACAGAGCGCCTGGCTGAAACGGTGATGACCGATCCTACACGGAATAGTGAAGCTGCCCGGATCTTTGCACTTTGTGGGCATATTGGAGATGATGGCGGAGCACTCCTCTGTGAGGTCGATATTCTTGAGATCCTCCAATAGTCTCCGCTTCGAAATCAAGTCTTTCAAGAATTTGGAGTAGCCCGGCATTTTAGAAATGGCTTCAATCAG
Organism: Dactylorhiza incarnata; assembly: GCA_033032865.1. Classification (NCBI taxonomy): domain Eukaryota; kingdom Viridiplantae; phylum Streptophyta; class Magnoliopsida; order Asparagales; family Orchidaceae; genus Dactylorhiza; species Dactylorhiza incarnata. The sequence continues at coordinate 80,847 of JAWHQI010000102.1, read as the reverse complement.
AGGGATGCTCACTTGCACTCCTTTCATTATTTCCAGGAATTTGCGGAACTGCTTCTCGGATTTCTCGTTTCGCAACCTGTGGGCGAATGGGGGGTGAACAACACTTCCCGAGGGTCGTGCCTCGCTCACGAGGTCTGGATCAACATGAATCTTAGTCTGCTTCTCGGCCGTGTCTGAATTACACTTGTCAGTGGGCCTCACAAGTGGTTCCTGTCGAGGAGGATTGTCAACACCTCTACCGCTTCTCAATCGCATGGTATTCACTGACTCTGGATGCTGACTTGCAAGCCCAGAAACAACATTAGTAAGAATCCCTATAGTGGAGTGAAGCTGTTGAATTGCGGAAGATTGGTCATTCATTTTATCCAGCATCCCGACCACCAAAGCTGCTAACGGCTCCGTTTGCCCTGACGGCACGTGACCCGCTGCTCCGTGAAATGTTACTGCATTCACTTCAGCAGTACTGGGGGAAAGAATGACATGACTCCAGTGCTGGCTGGTGTGAACAATATTCACGACTGATATAGATTTCTCGGTTTTGAAATTTAGTGAAAGGTTGAGATTTTCTCCAAAACTATATCCGATAAAGGCAAGTGTACCTTATCGTCTATAGTATAGGATATTTAGGAATATCAAGGTCGTATTCCACGGGGCGCGTTGATTACTTCTACTTCGAGGAAAATCACTATTATTTTATCGACGAAAATTTGAGGTTTTGATTACTTAGCTAAAAAGAGAAACTAATTGCAAGCTAAATGAGAAGATTAAAAATTGCATGAAAGGAAAGAGAAATTGACATTGCATAAAAAGGAAGAAATTACTTAAGGAGAAAGAGAACATGAAAGAGGAAACTAAATTTTTCTTTATTGAAAATCAAAAATGATTACAAGCTTAAAGAGAGATTACAAAGCTAGGAAAGTAAAGTTACAAGCTTTAATTAACTAGTGCAAGCAATAAATAAAAACTAGTACATTACATGAAAAAGAGAACATGAAAGCTTAAGGAAGAACATGAACATTTGCATTGAAAAACTCACTAAGAGCTCTAGCAGCACCTCCCCCACTCCAAAATTCTGAACCCTGGACTCAAGGAGAACCTCTGAATTTATAGGAAAAAATTTCAGATTACACGCCCTTGGTCACGGGCGTGACCAAGGGCGTGACTGCACTATTCACATCGGATTCGACATCGGCGTGGGATTTCTGGACGGCGCAGCGAGAAATGACATGTCACGGGCGTGACATGTCGGGTCACGGCCGTGACTTTGGACGGTTGCATTAAATGCGGCGTGGGCTGGAATTTGGCACGGCGGCGAAGCAGAGATCACGCGGGCAAGTCACGGCCGTGACATGTGGGTCACGGGCGTGACTCAAGTTGACTTCTCGACTACAGCTCCATGTCTCGACGGCGGCTCTACGTGGAAGATTCTAAGATTACACGCCCCCGGTCACGGGCGTGACTTTGGGTCACGGGCGTGACCTAGGGCGTGACTTGGTGTGGACTGGTTCAAACAACGTGGCATCGATTCTGGACTGATCTTCAGGTTACACGCCCTTGGTCACGGGCGTGACCGAGGGCGTGACATGCCATTTTTCTCGATTTGTCCCATAATTCTGCAAAAGTTGAAATTGAGCTAAGTTAGAATCAAAATTACAAAAAAGAACTACTTATAACCTAAAATTGACATAAAAAGGAAAATTCATATTAAATATTTACAAAATTTTCTATTAAAAAGTTATAAAAATACTACTTATCAAATACCCCCATACTTGAGGTTTTGCTATTCCAGAGCAAAAGTGTGAGACATAATTTATAAGACATCCTTAAAAATTTTTAATTTAAAACTAAAATTTCATTTAACCAAAAGTTAAATTAAGAGTAAATTCAAGGGGGAGTTAAGTCCTAAATTATGATGATGATTTGAAAAGAGGGAAAAATGTTTAGGCAAGAACTTCTCAAGAAAATTAAGTAGTTTGACAAAATTGTAGAAATTATAAAACTAAATTAAATTAAAATTACAAGAACTCTACCTTAAAAGAAACTTAAGGAAAAGTAAATTACTAAATATTGCTCTCTCCATAATTTTCAACTAAAACTAGAACAATGATAATTGGCTAAGGGGGATTTCATAAAATTTGGCATAAGAAGAGAAATTTTTGAATGGAGGAAATGGAATTTATCATGAAATTTCCTTTTTTTTCTTTCTTTCTCTTTTTTTTTTCTCTTCTAATAAAAACCCAAAATGTATATGGTTTAGGAGTAATGAATTTTATCCTCTTACTCCATGCCATATAATCTTTTCAAATATTTTGGGTGCATATGTTTTAGGGAATAATGAATTTTATCCTCTTATTCCCATGACATATGATCTTTTAATACATTTTTTTTATGCCATCAAAGGGGGTATGGTAGGGGAAAATAAATCTAGCTAGCTTTAAATCATATTGAGAGCAAATTCTAGTAAAATTAAAATTCCTAAGATCTAAGAAGTTAGAAGAAAATATAATTGAAATCTAAAGAGGTTTAGGAAATTTACTACAAAATGAAGCCATTTAAAAATAAAAAGAGAAGTCATGCTAACAAAATTCTCTAATCAAATTAAAATCATAAGATGATTCTTAAATCAAGATTACCTCAAATTTAAAATTAACAAACTATGATAAGAAAAATTTTAGCCAATTAAAAACTTAAACATGCTTATAAACATTCTCAACTAGATTTCTAAGAAATCACAAAAACAACAAGAAGGAGGGATATAAGAATTTTTTGAATTTTTGATATTATCTTTTTTTTGAATTTTTGATATTATCTTTTTTTTTTTGAATTTTTGATATTATCATTTTTTTTAATTTTTGACATTAAAAACTATTTACAAAGAAAGGAAACTAGCTTTAAAACTTAACAATTTTTGCAAGTCTTGGACTTCCCAAGGGCTACCCGGTGAAGGGTCCGCAAGGTACTAGGAGGTGTGATGGGATGAAATCCCAAACGTCCCTTTCCAAGATTTAAATTTTCGATTTTTTAAATTTATTTGAGTTTTTGGATTTTACAAGTGCTTAAATAAAGGAAATCATAGAAACAAAATTAAAATTTTCTTTTTGTTGTTTTTTTTTTGAAAATTTTCTTTTTAAAACTATTTACAAATATTTACAAAGGGCTATTTACACCCCCATACTTAAAGTTAAACATTGTCCCCAATGTTTAAAAATAAGTATGAAGTAAGAAAAGGTAAAAAGAAATGCAAAAACGAAAGAAGAGAAGGAAAAAGGGCTTCCCTGATTTTTTTGAAGCTTTTGTGGGCAAGCCGCGATTACCTGCAAAAGTTGTTAAAGAAGAAAAGAAAAGACAAGAGAAAATAACAAAAGATAACTTTGGGGCGCCTCCCAACAACGCTTTGTTTAAGTTCGCGTAGCTTGACCCACTTGCCGATCATATTATAGGTTGAAATACAATCGAATCACTCTTTTCATTAGTTAACTCTCCCGGAAGATATAATTTAAGGCGGTAGCCGTTTACTTTGAAGGTACCTTTTTCCGGGTGGGAAATTAAAATTGTCCCATAGGACCAAACCTCTTTAACAATAAAGGGTCCAGACCATCGGGATTTTAGTTTTCCCGGAAAAAGGCGAAGGCGGGAATTATAAAGGAGGACGAGATCGCCCGGCGAAAAAGTTTTTGGAAATTTTATATGCTTATCGTGATAAAACTTCGTTCGCTCCTTATATAATTTATTGCTCTCATACGCATTCGCTCGCCACTCATCTAATTCGTTCATTTGGAATTTTCTTAGTTCTCCCGCTAGAGTGGAATCGAGGTTTAAAAATTTAAGCGCCCAAAATGCGCGGTGTTCTAATTCGACCGGAAGGTGGCAAGCCATGCCATTAACCATTCGATACGGTGTACAACCGATAGCGGTCTTGTACGCCGTTCGATAGGCCCATAGCGCGTCATCGAGCTTTATTGCCCAATCCTTCCGATTGATAGAAACTGTTTTTTCTAAAATCCTTTTTAATTCTCGATTAACAACTTCGACTTGGCCGCTCGTTTGTGGGTGATATGCGGTGGATAATTTGTGAGTGATACCATATTTCGCTAAGATTTTTGTAAATTGAGTATTGCAAAAATGGGTGCCCCGATCACTCACAATAGCGCGCGGCGTGCCAAATCAAGAAAATAATTTTTTTAAGAAATTAACGATGACTCGCGCATCATTCGTGGGGAGAGCTTGTGCTTCCGCCCACCTCGATACGTAGTCGACCGCCACTAGAATATATTTATTTGAAAAAGATGGAGGGAGAGGACCAACAAAATTGATACCCCAAAGGTCGAAAATTTCGCATTCTAAGAAAATGTTTTGGGGCATCTCATCCCGGCGGGAGATGTTCCCCGACCGCTGGCAGCTGTCGTAATTACTCACAAGGGTGTGAGCATCTTTGAAGAGCGAGGGCCCGCCTCCAGCGCCTTCCTTGCGATTCGGTTTGAATGATAATGACCTCCGGTGGGTCCCTCATGACAATGACGTAAAATTTTAAGGCCTTCCTCACTCGAGACGCATCGTCTTACTACCTGGTCTGCGCATACACGGAATAAAAAGGGGTCCTCCCAAAAGTAATTCTTTAAATCAGAAAAGAATTTCTTCTTTTGCTGACTCGAGAATTCTTTTGGCAGGACCCGGGCTACTAAATTGTTAGCCAGATCTGCAAACCAGGGGGTAGACGATGAATTAATATTTTCGAGAGTAAGGAGGCGCTCTTCGGGAAATTTATCATTAATGTCAGATTCTATTAATACGTCAAAGGCGGGGTTTTCTAAACGGGAGAGGTGATCGGCCGCCAAGTTTTCGGCTCCGCTTTTGTCCCGAATCTCTAAGTCAAACTCCTGCAAGAGGAGGATCCATCGCAAAAGATGAGGCTTGGCGTCCGATTTGCTTAAAAGATACCTAAGTGCGGAGTGATCCGTGAAGACGATAACTTTCGAGAGGGTGATGTATGACCTAAACTTATCGAAGGCAAAAACGATCGCTAGAAGCTCTTTTTCGGTAGTGGTGTAATTCGCTTGTGCCGGTGTGAGTGTTTTGCTCACATAATAAATAGGGTGGAAATACTTACTCACCCGTTGGCCTATAACGGCACCAACCGCAATGTCACTCGCGTCGCACATGATTTCAAAAGGGAGCGACCAATCCGGCGCGACTAGAATCAGGGAGTTTATAAGTTTTTCTTTGATAAGTTAAAAGGCCAAATGGCATTCATCGCTAAAAATAAATGAGGATTCCTTTTCAAGAAGATGGGTTAACGGCTTTGTGATTTTGGAAAATTTTTGTATAAAGCGCCGATAGAACCCTGCGTGGCCTAGGAAACTCCTAATAGCTTTTACGTTTGTGGGAGGGGGAAGTTTTTCAATTACTTCAATCTTGGTCCTATCGACCTCGATCCCCTTGCCCGAAATTTTATGGCCAAGGACTAGTCCTTCCTTGACCATACAATGGCATTTCTCCCAATTAAGCGCTAAATTCGTTTCCTCACATCGCTGCAACATGCGCTCGAGATTTTTAAACAGTTTTCAAATGAACTCCCGTACACGGAAAAATCGTCCATGAATACTTCCATCACCTCCTCCACTAACTCGTCAAAAATTGCCAGCATACATCTTTGGAATGTAGCTGGCGCGTTACAAAGACCAAATGGCATCCTTCGATAAGCGAAGGTGCCAAAGGGACAAGTGAAAGTGGTTTCTCTTGGTCGTCGGGCGAAATCGGAATTTGGAAGTATCCCGACAAGCCATCTAGAAAACAGTAGTAAGAGTGACCCGAAAGGCGTTCTAAAATTTGGTCGATAAATGGTAGAGGGAAGTGATCCTTACGGGTGGCATCATTTAATTTCCGATAGTCGATGCGCATCTGCCAACCCGTAATAGTACGGGTTGGGATCAATTCATTATTTTCGTTCGCAACTACCGTGACACCACCTTTCTTTGGCACGACTTGTACTGGGCTAACCCAAGTACTGTCCGATATCGGGTAGATGATTCCCGCGTCCAGAAGTTTTATAACTTCGGTCTTAACGACTTCTTTCATGTTAGGGTTTAGTCGTCGTTGAGGCTGGACTGAATTTCGGGAATTATCTTCGAGAAATATTTTATGAGTGCAGAAAGATGGGTTTATACCCTTAATGTCCGATAATTGCCACGCAATTGCGTGGCAGTGCTTTCTTAAGACTATAGTCAACTCAGAAATTTCTGAGTCGCTAAGATCGGATGAAATGATGACGGGTAGCTTAGACTCTTTTTCCAAAAACAAGTATTTAAGGTGAGGGGGGAGTTGTTTCAACTCCAATACGGGTGGTTCTTCATAAGAAGTCTTGATTTTTAATTTTTCTAAAAATAATGGTTCGGGTGGTGTGGGGTGAGAAACTTCTTCTTCATCACAAAAGAGCTCTACGGGCTCGGAATCACTACTCGCCGATGAAACTAACTCGAGGGATGAATCGAACTCACAACACTCTTCTAAGTAAAAACATGAATCGTCATTTTCTAGCGTGTTCCGCATCGAGGAATTTATGCCGAAAGTAACTTCATCGTCTCCAACCCGTAGGAGGAGCTTTCCGTTACTTACGTCGATAATAGCGCGGGAGGTGGCAAGGAAGGGGCGGCTGAGTATGAGGGGTACTTCGGCATCCTCTTCGATGTCAAGAATGACAAAATCCACTGGGAAGATGAATTTGTCAACCTTGATGAGCACGTCCTCCACTATTCCTATCGGATATTTTAAAGAACGATCCGCTAATTGGATACTCATTCGAGTGGGCCTTGGATTTCCTAGACCTAGCTTTTTGAACAAAGAAAACGGCATAAGGTTGATGCTTGCTCCAAGATTCGCTAAGGCGTGTTTTACTAACGAATTGCCAAAAAGACATGGGATGGAAAACCGTCCCGGGTCATTTGCTTTTTTCGGCAATTTGTTGAGTACAACCGCGGAGCATTCTGCGTTTAAAGAAATATGCGAAATATCTTCTAACTTTTTCTTATTGGAGAGCAACTCCTTAAGATATTTCGCATATTTAGGCATTTGTGAGATAGCCTCGCAGAAAGGTACATTAATATGGATTTGTTTTAAAACATCTAAAAACTTTTTATAATTTTTTTCGGCGCTTTCATTTTTAAATTTCGATGGATACGGAATATTAGAAGTAGGAGCGCACGGATTTAAAATAGAAGTGTGCGGAGCTATCGTAGCGGGCAAATTCGAAGATGAATTAAAAGTAGGAGGAGGAGGAGAGGAAATTACCTTGGGTTCGTCCTGTTTTTGAACCACCTCCTTCCCGCTTCGGAGTGTAATCGCGTGCGCGCTCTCCTATGGATTTTGCTCGGTGTTCCCCGATAGTGCTCCTTGTTGACGCTCAGAAATCATCTTTGCGAGTTGGCCCACTTGATTCTCTAAATTTTTGATTGATCCGGTAAGGTTCCGGATGTTCGTTTCATTTGTAGCAACATATTTTGCAAAAACCTCTTCAATCGGAGAGAGTTTTTGCTGTTGCGGTGGAAAACCGGGTGGATTATAATTTTGAGAAATCAAATTAGGAGGCGGAGTTAAGTTAAGAAGTTGATTAGGGGGAGGTTGATTTAAATTCATAGGACGCTGAGCATTTCCTTGGTTGCTCCATGAGAAATTCGGATGATTCCTATAACCCGCATTGTAGGTGTTATTATACGGAGCGGTGTTCGGGTTATAGGAAGGCCGAGGTGGATTTCCCATGTAGTCAACATGTTCTTCAATTAAAACGTTATTAGCCCAAGGAGGAGTGGCGGAGGAAGCAGACATCTCCGCCACTTGCTTTGTTAAGCGCTCAACTTGTAAAGCTAAATTTGCGTTTGCGTCTATTTCAAAAATTCTGGCCGGCTTGATAGGTCGTGCTCGGGGCATGTTCCATTGGTACGCATTTGTGGCCATCTCTTCGAAAAGCTCTTGAGCGGCGATCGGGGTTTTATTATTTAATGTCCCCCCGGCGGCCGCATCAATCATTTGCCTCGTTTGGAGATTTAAGCCATTATAAAATATTTGCACTTGTTGCCAAGTGGCAAGTGCGTGGTGAGGGCATCGACGCAAAAGATCCTTGAAGCGCTCCCATGTGTCATAGAGAGTCTCTGAGTCGATTTGCATGAACGATGCAATATCCGTGCGCAATTTAGCGGTCTTTGAAGGCGGGAAATATTTATTAAGAAATTTTTCCGCCATTTCGGCCCATGTAGTGATGGATCCCCTTGGTAGGGAGCCCAGCCACTTCTTGGCCTTAGACCGCAAAGAAAAAGGAAAAAGACGTAGTCGAATGGCGTCATCGGTGACGCCATTGATCTTAAAAGTGTCGCAAATTTCAAGAAAGTAAGAGATATGTGAATTTGGATCCTCGTCCGGTTGACCATCAAAGGTCACCGATTGTTGCACCATTTGTATGATGCTGGACTTGATCTCAAAATTATTGTTCGCCACCGTGGGGTGAACAATACTCGATTGTGTGCCTTCCAAATTCGGCCGCGCATAATAGGACATGGTCTGTTGCGCGTCCTCATTAGGATTTGGCTCGTTAAGATTAGGAGGATTAAGATTATGATCCATATTTGCTGCGTTAGTGTCCCCGATCGACTCTTCGGATTCTATTTGATTTCCCTGATCACGAGAACGGCGGTGCCTCAAAAGGGTTCGCTCGATCTACGGATCAAAAGGAAGAATCGAAGTGCTACCTCGGGTCATACACTAAAAAGAGAAGAAAGGAAGAAGAAAAACTAAAATTTTTTTTTTCTTCTTTTTGAAATTTAGAAAAAGCAAAGTAAAATAAAAAAAAGCATGATAAAATTAATAGCTATCCTCTTTTCAAAATATCTACGCAAAGTCCCCGGCAACGGCGCCAAAAACTTGATATAGATTTCTCGGTTTTGAAATTTAGTGAAAGGTTGAGATTTTCTCCAAAACTATATCCGATAAAGGCAAGTGTACCTTATCGTCTATAGTATAGGATATTTAGGAATATCAAGGTCATATTCCACGGGGCGCGTTGATTACTTCTACTTCGAGGAAAATCACTATTATTTTATCGACGAAAATTTGAGGTTTTGATTACTTAGCTAAAAAGAGAAACTAATTGCAAGCTAAATGAGAAGATTAAACATTGCATGAAAGGAAAGAGAAATTGACATTGCATAAAAAGGAAGAAATTACTTAAGGAGAAAGAGAACATGAAAGAGGAAACTAAATTTTTCTTTATTGAAAATCAAAAACGATTACAAGCTTAAAGAGAGATTACAAAGCTAGGAAAGTAAAGTTACAAGCTTTAATTAACTAGTGCAAGCAATAAATAAAAACTAGTACATTACATGAAAAAGAGAACATGAAAGCTTAAGGAAGAACATGAACATTTGCATTGAAAAACTCACTAAGAGCTCTAGCAGCACCTCCCCCACTCCAAAATTCTGAACCCTGGACTCAAGGAGAACCTCTGAATTTATAAGAAAAAAATTTAGATTACACGCCCTTGGTCACGGGCGTGACCAAGGGCGTGACTGCACTATTCACATCGGATCCGACAGCGGCGTGGGCTTTCTGGACGGCGCGGCGAGAATTGACATGTCATGGGCGTGACATGTCGGGTCACGGCCGTGACTTTGGACGGCTGCATTAAATGCGGCGTGGGCTGGAATTTGGCGCAGCGGCGAAGCAGAGATCACGCGGGCAAGTCACGACCGTGACATGTGGGTCACGGGCATGACTCAAGTTGACTTCTCGACTGCAGCTCCATGTCTCGACAGCGGCTCTACGTGGAAGATTCTAAGATTACATGCCCCCGGTCACGGGCGTGACTTTGGGTCACGGGCGTGACCTGGGGCGTGACTTGGTGTGGACTGGTTCAAACAGCGTCGCATCGATTCTGGACTGATCTTCAGGTTACACGCCCTTGGTCACAGGCGTGACCGAGGGCGTGACATGCCATTTTTCTTGATTTGTCCCAAAATTCTGCAAAAATTGAAATTGAGCTAAGTTAGAATCAAAATTACAAAAAGAACTACTTATAACCTAAAATTGACATAAAAAGGAAAATTCATATTAAATATTTACAAAATTTTCTATTAAAAAGTTATAAAAATACTACTTATCAACGACCACTTCCCACGCGTCCTTCCCCGATTTATTAAACAGGGCCCCTCCGGCTGCCACATCGAATAACAGACGGAATTTGTCCAACACGCCCCTCCGGCTGCCACATCAAAAGAAAGGAACCTAGGTATGCACATGATGTTGGTTGGGTTCACCCGAAGGTTCCCACAATCGCCTAAACAACCGCATGAGGCTAACAACATCAATTCATCACAAACGTGGGTACACACAACCACACGCTCCATGCTCACAAGGCATGCACCAAAGGTACTTCTTCCCGAGCACCAAAACCATCATGAGTCCGGAAACTCTAGATAGAAAAGAGCTTTTGGTCGGTCTAGGCAAGACGCCCTTCCCAACCTCTCCCAAGGTCGTTCGGGTTTACAATAGATAAATCCCCCTACCGCCACGCCTGGAAACGGGTTCAGTTCAGCCAATTCCCGTGCTCTTGTCATCGATTGAACACACGATGCGGGTATGACATCACCTCGGCCCGTAAGGGTTTAGCACTCGCTAGTGCTACACAAAACATAAGTTACAACACCCAAGCCTTAAAAGTTTACTTTGTAACGACTCAAGACCCGACTCCGCCTCTCGGCCGGAGGGCATGAGGGATCATTAGGGCTTTATACGTAACCAAAAAGGAGGTACAAGACCACTCCTCAACAATTCTAGTGGTGAAGGTTTGCATTCAACCACTCGCAAAGCATGGGGCTTCCGTTAGGATCTTCACAAGATGCCTACGCTTAAATCCCGCAATACTATCGCATATATCACAGAGTCATTCTCCGGCACGCATTCTAGGCTTAACCTAAATGCAACGTCGCAAATCAAGCATCACCGATTCGGGCTCACGGCCACGAATAGGCTTCACACGCAATGCCTAAATCCGCACGACTACCGGATTTTCTACATGCAATATGCCGGGGACGGACACAATCGACCCGGAGTTCCGAAGAACTTGAGGAAATCCTACACTTCACCCATTTGGTGAAAGGGATTCCTCATGCAAGCATAGAGAAATGAAGGAGAGGACAAAAGACAAGTCCAAACAACGGGAGAAGAAATCGTTACACTAGGAGCGTTCTTTTTCGCCATAGATCCGAGATTCTACACGGAGAGAAACGACCGCACCGGGCTGCACTCTCCAAATTTGGAAATGGCTCGCGAAACGGAGCTCCGGAGCTCCGTCAATGGCGGAATCTCCCTTCTTCTTCCTTGGCTCCTCCTTCTTTCTCTAGGGTTTGGAGAGAGAATGGCTTAGAGAATATGAGGTTTAACCCCCTCTCATCAGCCCTAATAGTCTCCCGCAACTAAACCTAGCCGTTGGATCAATTTCCAAAAGATTTGGACGGTCCGATCTTCTTCTCCGCTCAAAATCGCGGAACAGAATAAACAGGGCGCACGATCACAGGCGCACGGTCAGTGGTCGTGCGCGAAGAGGGAAATGGTCGTGCGCACTGTCCGAGACAGAACTCGATTTTCTTCTGAATTAACGCATGATCGCTGGCGCACGATCACTGGTCGTGCGCGAAGAGGACAATGGTCGTGCGCATTGACCTGATCTGGAATCTTGAGCCTATCCCGAGCGCAACACTACCATTCTGCCTACCTCGCTGAACCACGATCTTTGGGGTGTTACAACTCCACCCCCCTTAAAAGAATTTCGTCCCGAAATTTCAAAAACAGTAACAACAGGAATTTACAGTTTTTAAAGAAAATTTACCTGAGAGAAATAGCTCGGGGTACTCCGCAAGCATCGCTTGCTCTCTCTCCCAAGTTAGCTCCTCTCGGCCGCAATTATCCCACCGGACCTTTACCATCCGAATGGACTTGTTCCTCAACTGCTTTACCTCGGTATCCTCGATGCGTAAGGGTTTGACTTTCGTCGACAACCCACTATCAACCGACACTTTGCCAACCGCAACGATATGAGTAGGCTCTTGCACTGCCTTCCTCAGAACTGAAATGTGAAACACGTCGTGCAGACCGCTCAGCTCTGCAGATAGTGCAAGCCGATAAGCCGCATCACCAATACGTTCGACAAACTCAAACGGTCCTAAGTACCTTGGACTGAGCTTTTTCAAGCGTCGGATCCTTGATACCCCTTTGAACGGTTTGATCTTCAAGTAAACCCGGTCACCGACGGCGAACTCTAGGTTCCTAAGCTTGGCGTTGTAATATTTTGCTTTCCTATCCTGGGCAATCAATAGCCTTTCTCGAATAGTTCGGATCGTCGAAGTTGCTTCCTCAACATCCTTTCGCTTTAATAGCTTAGTATCGCCCGTTTCTGCCCAAGACAACGGCGTACGACACTTCTTACCATAGAGGGCCTCGAAAGGAGCCATCTTTACTAGCTTGGTAGCTATTATTGTAGGCGAATTCGATCATATAGAGATGATCTTCCCACTTCTTTCCAAAATCTAGAGCACACATTCGGAGCATATCCTCCATAGTCCTGTTGGTCCTCTCGGTCTGTCCATCCGTTTGCGGGTGGAAGGCCGTGCTGAATTTCAATTTAGTGCCCAACAGTTCATGGATAAGCCTCCAATCTTTCGATGTGAAACTCCCGTCACGATCGCTGACGATGCTACGAGGGACACCGTGCAGCCGCACAATACTATCGACACAGAGCTTCGCTAGCTTTTCTACAGAATCATCCTTCCGGTTCGGAATGAAATGCGATACTTTTGTCAGTCTGTCCACGATCACCCAGATGGCGTCATTTTCATGCTGCGATCTCGGCAATCCGTGCACGAAATCCATCGAAATATCGTCAAACTTCCATTCCGGAATCGGCAAGGACTTCAAAAATCCACCGGGGCGTTGACATCCCACCTTCACCAACGCGCAGGTGTTGCACTTGGCCACGTAGAGGGCAATGTCCTTCTTCATGTCCATGTACATTTTCGTGCTCCCCGGGTGGATAGAGTACTTGGTATGATGAGCCTCGTACATCAATTCCTCCCGTAGAGTACCAACGTTTGGGACGCACAATCTGCCATTCTTCCACATAAGGCCATCTTCAAAAGAGAAATCAGCGTTTAACCCGTCAACGATTTCCGCTTTGTAGCGTTTCATGCTCTCATCCAGCTCCAATGCCTGTCGAACTCGGTCGGCAAGGTGGTATTGAACCTCCGTCCAGTTCAAGCATGCTGAAGTAGACGCTCTTCGATCAACGCAAATGATCTCCATTTCTTCCAGCTCACGGATTGGACGCTCATCGTGCATCAAAATCCAATTTGCTTGAGCGGGAGAGACCGACGACTCAACGCGTCCGCAACTACATTTCCCTTTCCAGGAGTATATTTGATGTCGAAGGTGTAGTCTCCAAGGAACTCCAACCACCTCCTCTGTCGCATATTCAACTCCCTTTGATCTCGCAAGTACTTGAGGCTCTTGTGGTCGGTAAAGCTGTCGATCTTCACGCCATACAAATAATGCCTCCAAAGCTTAAGAGCGAATACCACGGCCGCTAGCTCCAAATCATGGACCGGGTAATTCCTCTCGTGAACCTTCAACTGCCGGGAGCCGTAGGCAATTACCTTACCGAACTGCACTAGGACACAACCCAAACCACTCCCTGAGGCGTCGCTATAAATTTCGTAGCCTTCCGTACCACATGGCGAGCATAGAATGGGCACCGTGGTCAGACGGCTCTTCAGTTCTTCAAAAGCTCGTGCGCACTCGGGCGACCAAACGAACTTATGATCTTTCCTAGTCAATTTAGTGAGAGGAAGTGCAATCCTCGAGAAGTTTTCCACAAAGCGCCTATAATAGCCGGCAAGTCCTAAGAAACTTCGGACTTCCGCTACGTTTTTCAACAAGGGCCAGGCTCGGATCGCTTCTATCTTCGACGGATCAACCGCAATTCCATCTCCACTAACGACGTGACCAAGGAATACTACTGACGGTATCCAAAACTCGCACTTGGAGAACTTGGCATATAGCTGACTCTTCCTCAAGGTGCCCAGAACTGCGTGCAGATGCCCTACATGCTCCTCTTCTGATTGAGAGTATACCAAAATGTCGTCGATGAAGACAATCATAAATTGATCCAAATACTCACAGAATGTCCTATTCAAAAAGTCCATGAATACCGACGGTGCATTAGACAGACCGAACGGCATCACCGTGAACTCATAGTGCCCAAAGCGGGTACTGAACGCTAACTTTGGAATATCACATTCCCTACTACTAAGATGATAGTAGCCGGACCTTAAGTCAAGCATAGAGTATACCGTCGACCCAACCTGTTGGTCAAGTAAATCGTCGATTCTCGGAATCGGATAACGGTTCCTCTCGGTCAGCTTGGTCCGCTACTACTAGGACAACACAAAACTGGTCTTAGGCCCCGAATCCTTCAAAAAGGTGAAGAACATCTTCGCGCCTTTTCACGGCTTCTCCTATTCGCGCTCACTCGAGATCTATTAGGCAGCATTACCTCCAATCTATCCTTGACTAAGGTAAATGACAATTCGATTCATAACACGAAGTCCTTAGACAAATAGGAGAGCGATGCTCCCACACAAACAGAGCTCTCGTCGAATTGTCGATAATTAGGACAAGGCCTAATTGCACACAAATACAAGACATAAAATTTTGTTGTCAACGGATACAGTGGACATATTTCTATCTTTAACCGCACACGGGGTATAAATCATATTTGGAGATGATCATCCATACCTGTGGCAACATCGCATTTCTGAATGACCTCTTGCTGGCCATAAGAGTAGACTCTCGGTTGGGTTAGAGAATATTGGGGAATCGAAGACTCCACCGCCTTGCCTTTCTCCATAGAAGCCGAACCCATCACACGAGCATAGTCCACTTCTCCGATTTTTGCTTTTGGGGGACCACTTCGACACACTCGGGCTTTGTGTCCCACCTTTCCGCAAGTGAAACAAATTAAGGAACACCGTGCAGTCTTAACTTCCACAGAGTTGAACTTTCTCTTATTTCTTCTGAACTCGGACTTGGACTGAGAGACTGGCGCATGAAACTCTGACTTCTTTACATTGAAGTCTTTCGCGCGCTGCATACTCTTCATATCCGTTTCCAGAGATTTAGCTGATTTCACTAAGACGTTGAAGCCGAGTAACTTTGGACCCACAAGCATTAGTCTTAGGTCATCTCGCAGACCATTGTAGAACTTGTTGACCTTGGTTTCCTCATCTTCCCACATAGACCTCTCATAACGATTCCGACTGATGAACTCAATCAGGTACTCATCCACTGAGTGTTCTCCCTGCTCTAGGTGTGAACACTGATCTTGTAGTTCAGGAATCTCAGTTAGGGGTAGAAACTTTAGAAGGAATGACTCATGGAAGCTTTCCCAAGAGATTTCGGAAAGTTGTCTCCCACCAAACTTGTGCAACAACTCTCCTTCCCACCAAAGTCTTGCTTCTCTTATAAGTAGGAAGGTGGTTAAGGTTACCAACATATCTTTGCTTATAAGCATTGACATTAAAGTCCTCTTTATTTCTGATAACCACTCAGCAGCTCTCCCAGGGGATTCCGTCCCCTCGAAGGATGGAGGGTTGAGGCTCAGAAAGTACTTTAATTGCTGGTCACGCGCTCGCCCCACTACTACCTGCGCAACTCGACGTTCCACCCTCAGTTCTACCGCAGGTTCCACTACAGCAACAGTTACAGGGGCCACATCCAGAGTCGGAGTAGTAGGCTGTGCAAGCTGCCCAGACTGAGTGTTGATCATCGCGAAGACCGCTTCAGCGACTAACTTGATCATCTCAGCCGAAGGAGTGGTCGCTGTCACCTCAGACGACCCACTACTTTCAGCAGTGTTACGGGGTTGAGACGGCCCCGCACCACTCCTAGTCACCTATAATCGTGTAAGAGACAATTTAGTGACTGAAAGCATAGCAAAACAACAATCATGGAACGCTCAGGTTCCGCAAACAAGTATGTTTTTCCATTCCTAAGTGGACATTCTTATTAGTTTTTGTCGTTTTAGGTGAATGCACATCCCGTGCACACCACCCCTTAAAAGGAATTCATCCCGAATTCGCTAAACTACGGATCGACGCCTTAAGTCCGATACCAAATTGTAACACCCTGCCAGTACGAAGAGTATAACAGCAGGTCCGGCCGGGACACCACGCCATACAAACCACACTAGCTAGGAGTTAAAAGGTGATAACCAGAAAAGTAACAACTAAACGAGAGTACAAAACGTAAGCGGAAGCATTAATTAAACCATTCAAAGAGAACTGTCCACTATCATAGGAATGTATCCAGAATAAGAGTTACGGCCTTAAGGCCTTACATTCATCCAATGTACAAAACTCCATAAGCATACATCGGCATGCAGGCCGGCCATACATGAAAAAGCAGAAAAAGGAGGCTGGCCTTCAAGGGCCAACTCAGCAAAAGGGGCCACCGCCTGCTATTTCCCGCTAGGCTCACCTGCACCTGCATAAGTCATTCCACCAAGCAGTGGCAAACAAAGTAACGGTCAGCACAGCTGACCAAATTATAACGACCCCACCCCTTTCCCGGGGTGGCGGAGATTCTACCCTGCAAGCAAGCCATACTAGCACAAGTACTAATATAAAGAAAGTGCAACTACACAAGGTGAGGTTTCAAGCACAATCAATCTTCTAGGTTGAGCATCAAAAGAAAGGAACCTAGGTATGCACATGATGTTGGTTGGGTTCACCCGAAGGTTCCCACAACCGCCTAAACAACCGCATGAGGCTAACAACATCAATTCATCACAAACGTGGGTACACACAACCGCACGCTCCATGCTCACAAGGCATGCACCAAAGGTACTTCTTCCCGAGCACCAAAACCATCATGAGTCCGGAAACTCTAGATAGAAAAGAGCTTTTGGTCGGTCTAGGCAAGACGCCCTTCCCAACCTCTCCCAAGGTCGTTCGGGTTTACAAGAGATAAATCCCCCTACCGCCACGCCTGGAAACGGGTTCAGTTCAGCCAATTCCCGTGCTCTTGTCATCGATTGAACACACGATGCGGGTATGACATCACCTCGGCCCGTAAGGGTTTAGCACTCGCTAGTGCTACACAAAACATAAGTTACAACACCCAAGCCTTAAAAGTTTACTTTGTAACGACTCAAGACCCGACTCCGCCTCTCGGCCGGAGGGCATGAGGGATCGTTAGGGCTTTATATGTAACCAAAAAGGAGGTACAAGACCACTCCTCAACAATTCTAGTGGTGAAGGTTTGCATTCAACCACTCGCAAAGCATGGGGCTTCCGTTAGGATCTTCACAAGATGCCTACGCTTAAATCCCGCAATACTATCGCATATATCACAGAGTCATTCTCCGGCACACATTCTAGGCTTAACCTAAATGCAACGTCGCAAATCAAGCATCACCGATTCGGGCTCACGGCCACGAATAGGCTTCACACACAATGCCTAAATCTGCACGACTACCGGATTTTCTACATGCAATATGCCGGGGATGGATACAATCGACCCGGAGTTCCGAAGAACTTGAGGAAATCCTACACTTCACCCATTTGGTGAAAGGGATTCCTCATGCAAGCATAGAGAAATGAAGGAGAGGACAAAAGACAAGTCCAAACAACGGGAGAAGAAATCGTTACACTATGAGCGTTCTTTTTCTCCATAGATCCGATATTCTACACGGAGAGAAACGACCGCACCGGGCTGCACTCTCCAAATCTGGAAACGGCTCGCGAAACGGAGCTCTGGAGCTCCGTCAATGGCGGAATCTCCCTTCTTCTTCCTTGGCTCCTCCTTCTTTCTCTAGGGTTTGGAGAGAGAATGGCTTAGAGAATATGAGGTTTAACCCCCTCTCATCAGCCCTAATAGTCTCCCGCAACTAAACCTAGCCGTTGGATCAATTTCCAAAAGATTTGGACGGTCCGATCTTCTTCTCCGCTCAAAATCGCGGAACAGAATAAATAGGGCGCACGATCACAGGCGCACGGTCAGTGGTCTTGCGCGAAGAGGGAAATGGTCGTGCGCACTGTCCGAGACAGAACTCGATTTTCTTCTGAATTAACGCACGATCGCTGGCGCATGATCACTGGTCGTGCGCGAAGAGGACAATGGTCCTGCGCATTGACCTGATCTGGAATCTTGAGCCTATCCCAAGCGCAACACTACCATTCCGCCTACCTCGCTGAACCATGATCTTTGGGGTGTTACACGACCAGTGGTCGTGCGCACTGGAATTCTGCGATCGTGCGTGCTGCCTGGGCGGAGCCTGAAATGAAAGAAATTTATAATATACATGTTCGCACGACCAGTGGCGCACGACCAGTGGTCGTGCGCACAGTCGTAAATGGTCGTGCGATAAGCCAGACAGAAATCATAAAATGGGCGTTAAGTGCGCACGATCAGTGGTGCACGACCAGTGGTCGTGCGCGATAGAGCCAGTGATCGTGCGCAGTGTTCCTGTACAGAATTGTACCGGGAACACCTGCACGACTCCTATTCCAGCATACAACACCAGTCCAGCCACTGAAGGTGGCACTTAACACTGCATGAAAACTAGTAACGAAGATGAACAAGAAATAACACCAAAATGGGCCTAGAAGTGCACTTAGCATGGAGTATTAAATAGGAATTAAAACATGTCTAAAGTGAAGTGCAAAGACTAGAAAATCGGCCCAGATGAGTCCAAAAATGTGTATATAATTGGGACTCATCAGTCATAAGGCTGAAAGTAGTAAGGCTGCTAAGAAAAGAGCTGTTAAAGGTAAGGGCAAGGATGACCAAAATCAAACCCGTCCCCGATGCTTCGAAACAACTGCTTTCGAGGCACCTTATGAAAAAGTAATCCCCAAGGATTATGGTTCATTTGTACATGGATCAGTTGTTAAGAAGGCACGGCAGGTCAAGCCTATTGTGCCTAAGAATTGTGTATGTTGCACCAACGAGGCTTCTACCTCCAAGGTTGCTCCTCCTGCAAAGCCACCCGTTCAAAAGGCTCAGCAGAACACAAAGAGGAGATACAATTGATTTGAATGCTGGTGTTGTGGCAAAATTGGTCATTTTGCCATAGATTGTTGGTTCAATCATGCTGTGCCAAGAACTCCACGAGTTAATAGTGCAAGACCGACCACTTGCAAAGTTAATGTTCCAAGTGGTGTTGATCTAACTAGAAACCTAGGACCCAAATCCTTTTGGGTTCCTGAGGGAAATTAATCTGTGTTTACAGGTATGTCCAAAGGCCAACCAAAACTCTAATCAGGCATTTGGACAAGTGGATGTTCATGGTATAGGACCAGAACATAGAAGAAATATAGTAAGGTTGCTGAAAAGCTTAGGAAATCAGTCCAGACACTGAAATTCTAAGGGGGAGAAAAGATTGAGGGGGAGCTGATTCTACATATACTCACAAATGTGTACTCCTATGCAGTTGCTGAGAGGGAGCTTTGAGCTCTCATGCTTTTTCTTCCCAATCTAAAGTAGTCAGAAAGGGGGAGAGAAGTTGAAATTGCAAGAGAAAGGGGGAGAGAAGTTGAAATTGCAAGAGAATTTGAAGTTGGGAGGAATTGGCAAAGTTAGGATTGGCAAAGTTGAAAGGGAGAGAAAGTTGAAAAAGCTAAGTTTTTAACTCTCCTTATCTATTTGATATATATTTACTTACGTGCAATTCAACTCAGTACATAGGTTCTGACTTCTTCAAATAGGGGGAGATTGTTGGGTATTATAGCCACAATTACCTTGATTTGAAGAAGTGTTCCTTTGAACTAAGTTGAATTGAGTTGTATTTGATGTTGTTCTCTAGTTATGTGTTTGCAGGTTCTAAATTGCTAAGTGCACACCAATGTCAGGTTACAATGGATCACCAAACACAGTTCTAGAAAGTGTAATCCCTTATTGTGTAGAACAAAGTGTTGGTCCATGTGTAATCTCTCTTTTGGGGTGCACTTCATATTCTCATAACTGAAGGCTTTCAAGTTTGAGGAGTGGAGCAGGTTTTCAGAAGGAAAGAAAGTTTTGCCGAGTCAATTCGTCGAGATGTCACGTGAAGTCCCGATGAATCTCGACGAATCCTGACAGAAGCCAATTTTCCAGTTTGAAGAAGGAATTTCTGTGGCTAAGTCCATTCGTCGAATGTTCTCGTGAACTCCCGACGAATATCGACGAATGCTGACAGAAGTCAAAAAGGCAGCTTTGTGAAGAAAATTGTGCGGCTAAGTCAATTCGTCGTATGTTCTCAAGAACTCCCGGCGAATCCCGACGAATGAAAAAAGAAGACAGTTTTCATGCCTTGATCAGTATTTTCAATGGCTAAGTCAATTCGTCGAATGTTCACGTGAAGTCTCGACGAATGACGGACAGACGGATTTCAAATTTACGTTTCGTTTTTGAAATTTAGGGTTGGCCGACATGTCCAGTACACGTGGCGACCTCTCCTTGTCTGTCGCCCGAACCGTTGGAGGTTTCCCTATAAATAATCCTTTATTTTTAGGGCAAAAGAAAGAAGAAGAAAAAAAAGTTAGAACCCGATTGAAAAAGAAGAACCCAGCCGTCTTCTTCCTCTCTCGCTGGAAAAGTTTTCGGAGATCTAACTTGTGCGCCGCTCAAGACTCGTTCTTCAGTGCTGCTAAAGATTTCTCAGATAAGAAGGCCTTTGATCAAGTTGCTGCTCTCAATATTGAAGATCTTTTCGATTTAATCAAAGGGCCTACTCAGATCAGGTTTGCCGATTCTTATTCTTCCTAATCCTTGAAGATCCAAGCTTTCACTCTAAAGGAAGAAGAAGATTTTGTCTCTCCAGATCTGAAGTTGATCTCTATTGAGATTCAAGAGAAGTTTTGTTTTAAACTTTATTTAATTTTTGTAGGATTTTTTACTCCGAGTTATTTTGTAGGAGTTATTTACTCCGAGTTGTAGGAGTTGTTTACTCCGAGTTGTAGGAGAGGTTGTTCTCCGAGTTTGTAGGAGCCGTTGTCTCTGAGTGTAGGATTTGTTGATAAATCCGAGTTTTGGCGAAGTTGCCGACGCTAGCCCGAAGTGCTAGATAGGCGAAGCGGGAGAGAGGAGTACTGATGGCGCAAATCTCACACACCGCTATAGGCGGTAGCTCGACTGCGACACGAAACGGCAGTGTACCGATCGTTTAAGTAATATTAAACGAGGAGTAATCCCCGAGTATCGAATCTCAAAGGAACACAGTAAGGTGGAGTTTATTATCGAGGAAGGACTTGAGATTGAAGTCCTTTCGAGCGGATGGATGCGGAAACGGGGATTTTGGATTGTGGAAAATAAAGAGAAAATGCTATGACTACTCCTATGCAATGCCGCTATGCAATGCTTCGCTTGGCAAAATGAAGACTAGGCAGGCCTTGAGCGCGCTGCGTCGCAAGGGAGGATAGCCGAGTAGGCAGACAGAATCGAACTATGCAGGCCTTGAGCGCGCTGCTTCGAAGGGCGAGTGGATTACACGGGCCGCGATGCCACGCTTCGGTAGGCGGATGGATGAGTAGGCTAACGGAGTGAGGGTCGTAAGCACTTCTTCAACAAGCACGCCACTAGCAATTGCTAGTGCGGCGACGAACGTGACGGCGGGATGGAGGATGGAATGGGGCGCACCTCAAGCAACTCAAACAACAAACATTTCACATAGACATGAAATATATAGAAATACAAACTAGTTTTAAGTGCAACTTCATCTTAATACATAGATCTAACTACATACACATCAATAAGATAAGAATAAGGCAAGAAATCGACCAAATCCGAAGTCTCGTTGTAGATTCACGGTTGGAATCGCCGGGTTGTCAATCCGCATCCAAGCTCGGTCCGCAACTACGTCCGGGGTAGAGAAAGCTGTCACTACTCTCCAATGAGCCCGTCTTCTTCGTGTCACGATCCGGTAGAGGTTGCAAACTTCCTCTTGCTTGATGGTAATGGTGGCTAGGTCTTTCCTTGGAGCACTAGGATGAAGGAGGAGGCCGAGAGGAAGCTCCGGCTCAAGATTGGCGTGAAGAACAAGCCCGGAGCACCTCCATATGGTGGGCGGCGATGGAGGGGCGAAAAACCTGTGGAAGGGGCGAAAACGGCGGAGCTGGGCGGAAGAAATGCATCGATCCCGACCTAATTCGCGAGCAGGTCAATATATAGGCGTTGGAATAAACAGTGCGCACAGTCATTGGCGCACGACCAGTTGTCGTGCGCACTAGCATCCTGTGATCGTGCGCCTGCCTGGACGGAGCCTGCAAGGTAAGAAAATTATAAAAATACAATGTTCGCATTACCAGTGGCGCACGACCAGTGGTCGTGCGCGCTATCGTAAGTGGTCGTGCGATAAGGAAGACAGAACTCAGATTTCAGGGGGTAAGTGCGCATGATCAATGGCGAACGACCAGTGGTCGTGCGCAATAGAACCAGTGATCGTGAGCAGTGTTCCTGTACAGATTTGTACCGGGAACACCTGCACGACTCCTGCTCCAGCATACAACACTAATCAAACCACTGAAAGTGACACTTAACCATGCATGAAAACTAATAATGAAGATAAACAAGAAATAACACCAAAACGGGCCTGGAGGCACGTAGCATGGAACAACAAATATGAGCGAAAACATGCCTAAAGTGTAGTGCATAGACTAGAAAATCAGCCCAGATGAGTCCATAAATGTGTACATATTTGGGACTCATCAAGTACCCATCTTGGGGAACCTCTATAAATCTTGTGTCTCTGTGTTGTGATTGTTCTTGTTGTGTGTGTACTTAATTGTTATTCCGCAATCGCAGTAGAGATCACCTATTCACCCCCCCTGTAGGTGATTTAGGTAGACAACGATTTCTTTCAAAGATGAAGATGAATAAAAATAGAAAATGAAATATAAAACAATATATGTATATATATAATCTGAGAGATAGGAAGAATATGGATGCCAGAAAATCCACACTCAAATCTATAATAATCATAATAATAATAGTAATAGTAATAATAATAATGATAATAATAAGAAAAGAAGGAGAAGAATAATATATATCTATTTGTTTATTTATTTATACAGAGATGGAGGAAGACAGCCATTATGTTGTAATAGGGTTTAATAATACAAATAATAATAATAAGAGAAAGAAAAGAATGGTCGAACCAACGGTCGTCGATTCCAATGAAAAACTCACTGAAGACAAACGTCGGCGCTACGAATCCAATGGAGAAGTTAAAATCAAATTCCGACGAGCCAAACTCAAGATATTAATTTCTGAAGTTAACGGCGAATGATAATTAACAAAAACTTTTGAAAATCACCGGGGCTCTACAAACGCTCGGATCGTAACGAAACTTTGACGAGCCTTTCTAAAATTAATTAACTAAATTTCCTAACGTTAAATTCCCAAATCCGACACACCCCAAAATTTGGTCGAATTGACCTAACGAATGTGAAAACACGCAAACGGCGGCGCACCGCTAACTTCGCACTAACATAACGCCCTTACGTCAAAAATAAAATCACAGAAGGATTAAAATAATTCCTGAAAATTCAAGGATTATAGATTAGGATACGCTATAAAATCATCTTGGTGCGTCAAACTAGAATGATGTCCTAGTTGGGTTGGCCTAACTCACTGATTAATGGACTATTTTGTGTGATTTTTACAAATGGGCACACCACTGCTTCCGCTGCTAGTTTATCCTCAAACTAAATCGAGTAGGGTGTCCCAGGGTTTTGTGGACTTCTTTCTCGTTGGATCGTTTGTTCAAGTGATACCAGTTGTAAGATCCCTATCCTACACCGGAGAGTTTCTGTATCTTATGCCCAGAACCGCCGCCTTATGGTGACACTAACACCTGAGTTAGTTGCCTCCACAAGACGACGATCCTGCCGGCAAGAACGATCATCCAGGCTAACAAGAGATAAGAAGTAAACTAAGTTAAATAAACCAAGTCTACAAACACACATATCTGTTTATATATCCAAATGAAAATAGGTCCAACAATGAGTACAAAAAATGAAAGAGAGTAAGGGCTTATGCCCGGTACATGTCCAAAATAAAGTAAAATAACTCTCTCACTCTACATCTTTGCGGAAGCTATCAAACTCTTGCCAATCTGTTGTTAAGTACTGGTACTACTCGGAAACTGCTCCTTAAGTCTCGCCATCATGTTCTGCTGATCATACAGCTGCTCCAGCTCCTCGGAATCCTACGGTCACAACCGACCATTAGTCATAAAGACTAAGCCAGTTTTTTCCTCGCCTCCCCTCACGACTCCTAGGCATCATGCGGGAGGATGAAGTGGAGGACAACAAAGTGCAAAAACAAGCAGGTGACAAGTGGCAAGACTAGCAAGTTATATATACTAAACAAGTATTGAAAACGGTTCTATGCTAGCACAAGTAAGGTATATCAGATTTAAATAAAAAGCAATACAAAATGAGCAGATATAGTAATAAGGAAGAGTAGCTACAAAAATAACCTTAACTTATTTGGATGCCCATACAAACCTATAAGTTAAGGGTTCTGTCACTAAGGTAAACTCATCGTATAAAGAGCACATACTAGTTCATGCGATGAGGTCTTATTTATGCAATGATGCTATACTATGTTGTGCAATGCAATGATGTAACTCACCCACTCGACTTTGTCCGTACAGACATTTTGTTAGTTCCCTTTATTAGAGTGTGACAACTCAGGTTCCCAGTTGAGGCAGGGCAGTGGATTGGGCATGTCCACTGCTAGGCTTGTGTCACACATCTCCTAGCCTAGACCTCTTGTACGCCCCTAAGAACACATAGGTCTGCGTACTATCTTGTAAGCACCACCTCTATATTCCCTTTTTGAGTCTCCGCTCAGGTACACCACATTGAGGAAAATAGGGGCAGTGGATCGGGTCCTCGACTCCTAGGCTTATATATGAAACTACATCTGGCCTAGACCATTATGTACGCCCCTAAGAACACATAGGGTATACGCGTACTACTTGATACAATAATGGCTCTAAGTGAAACACTGATCCCTCATGTCTGAGGACTTGACTAGTCCTTCCTTATAATATAGAGCCTACCGCTCGCAGGACTTAACCCATCCTTCCTTATGTAATAGTCTACCGCTCTTAGGACTCTCTAGTCCTTTTTAGAAAATATCGAGCCTTCCGCTCGCAGTACTATCTAGTCCTTCTAAGACAATACCGAGCCTTCCACTCGCAGGACTATCTAGTCGTTCTTAGACAATACCGAGCCTACCGATCGCAGGACTATCTAGTCCTTCTCCCATTATGTCCAAAATTTTGGATGAGGTTTACGCGTCAAGTTCTCCTACTTACTACTCTTGTCTATCGTTTAGTTATACTTAGAAGATTAGTGTGAATCCTGGACTTCTCGAGGTCTACCTGGTAAAGGGCTCGCAGCGGTACTAGGGAATACAATGGGCTGAAGCCCAATCCCCCTTTCCAGGATATTTACTCTTATTGGTGACTACCCATTCTCTTACTGTATTACCTCTCATGGTATGCTGTCTTATAAGGATGTTTTCAACTACATGGGCAGGGAAGCGACGGAGCTCAATTGAACATTAGTCCTTGCCTTGCTTTAATAGTGGACTCTCTCCTAGCCTCTCTCAATCCTTACCTATAAGTTCCATGACCTATTATTAATCAGGATCCAAGTTACTAGTGGACCTCTTCACATGTCCTGTCATATTGATGTCAAATCCCGATTTGATAGTTTTGCTAAGAGCACCCCAGCCTCCACTGCCAGTGTATTCCATGACTGGTTAACTCATCAATCAACTATGCACATATAAATACCAAAGCGTTAGCATCTCAAGGGGTGGTGACCATAAGGGAGGGTTCTAAATCTAAAATTTTAATTTTTACTATTTGCAGTCCGACGGCATTTAATCAAATCCACATGTCCAAAAAGGGTGACTGTATGAATCCTAATTAAGAATGAGTCAATTCTAGTTCCAGAAGTTGTAGGGGTACTCACATTTTTATTTCTAAGTTTGTTTCTCCAAATATCATATTTGGGCCCTTTAAATTAATTCTTATATACCTGGTGAGGCAAAATTTGAACATGAAGTATCATTTGTCACATGTAAATAATTCTAAGAAAAATTTTAGAGGTTCATATTGAAATCAAAAGTTTATAAGCAAATTTCTAAAACATTCCAGCAAAAATAATTCAAGATATCCATTTTTCTAGTTATAATCTAAGGTTCTACATTGTGAAGGAAGTATGTTGTTTTCTAAATTAATAAATCAAACAAAATTTCCAGAGGTTCATATTGCTATCAAAAGCCTATTTACAAATTTCCATAGTATTCCAGTGTCCATAATTCAAGATGTAAATTTCTCAAATTATAACTCCAAGTTCTACATTGTGAAGGAAGTATGATGTCTTCTCAATAAGTAAATCTAACAAAATTTCCAGAGGTTCATATTGCTATCAAAAGACTATGTACAATATTTATAGCATTCTAGTGTCAATAATTCAAGTTATAAATTTCTTAAGTTATAACTCCAAGTTCTACTTTGTGACAGAAGTATAAAGATTATTCAGTAATTAAATCTAACAAAATTCCTAGAGTTTCATATTGCTATCAAAAGGCTATGTACAAACTTCAATAGCATTCCAGTGTCAATAATTCAAGATATAAATTTCTCAAGTTATAACTCCAAGTTCTATATTGTGAAGGATGTATGAAGATTATTCAGTAATTAAATCTAACAAAATTCTCAGAGGTTCATATTGCTATCTAAAGTCTATATACAAATTTCTATAACATTCCAGGGTCAATAATTCAAGATATAAATTTCTCAAGTTATAACTCCAAGTTCTACATTGTTAAGGAAGTATGAAGATTATACAGTAATTAAATCTAACAAATTTTCCATAGGTCCATAATGACATCACAAGTCTAACTACCGATTTCTAAGACATTCCAGTATCAATGTTTCAATATATCTATTTTTCAATGAAACCAACAAATCTCTACTTTGTGAAGGAAGTACCATAAATGTTGAACCAAAAATTTCATACAAATTTCCAGAGATCTCAGGTGGTCTCATAAATCCAAATGTCCAATTTCATGCAACTTGAAGTTCATTAACTAACCTAAATGCGGGGTGAAGTAAATTGGGGTAATTGAATAATTAATGAATAATGAACTATATTATCTTCAAAAATTCCACCAAAAATCTACAGAGTGTAATCTCACTCTATTAAGTAAATCCTAGAAATTTACAACTTTTCAGAAAGTTTTGACCCAAAAATACTCATTTAAGGTCTATGTGACAAATCACATAAATCTTAATTCCCTAGGGAAATCATCTCATAATATAAAGTGCATGTTTTGAATTTCATAGCAATTAACCAAGAGAACATCCACCAATTCTAAAAACAATACTGTGTATACACCTTTATAAACTTCCATGGAACCTAGGTTTTTGCATGTGAATTTCCTTCATGTGCATGAGTCTAAATGGACACAATTTTTTAACTGGTGACTATTTATGGTCTACTTAACATGCCACACAAAAATTTGGGTCAAGTTGGATTGATTTAACCATATAATTCTATACTTACATTATAGTGCTATATGCACACCAAAACTTCCCCCCTTGCATGCATGTGGAGATTCCTTTCCATGCACAAAGCCAAATGGTCTCACATTTCTACCAGAGACTTATAGGGACCTACCCCACCATCTACTAATGTTTGGGGTCACCTGGTTTAGCCTAACCATGGGTGACACTTATACATGCTTTATGAAATATTTATAAAAAGAATGGGGAAATGTTCTCCAAAAACATTCATTTTTGGTCAGAGGGTGTATTTGAATATATTATACATATGTATAAAATTTCAGACTTATTCTCTCAATGGTTTAGGAAAAATTCACAAAATACACCCTATGTCAAATTATCAAAATTCCATGTACTAGATTTCATTTGCATGTGGATCTATCCACATGCTTGGGTCCAAATGGCCCCAAAATTTTACCAAACACTTATAATAACCTAAATAATCTTCCAGAGGAGATTTTGTTGAATTTGAGTTCATATAACCCAATAATCACACCATGCATGATTAATTAAATTATTTCCAAAACTATGGAAAAAATATTCTCCAAAATTTGAGGGTAAAAATAGGTAATACATATCTATGGTTAAATTCTTAGCCCTATTTACCCAGTAATTTGAGAGATATACTCAAAATACTCTCTGTGCTATAAGAACACCATTTCATACACTAGACAAAACTTGTATGTTGAAAATATCAATTTTCATAACTCTAAATGGTCCAAAAATTTATACAGGGACTGTTATTAACTTATTTGACCTTCCAAAGAAGATTTGGTGAATTTTGAGTTCATATAACCCAAAAATTATACCATGCATGTTTTATTAAATTATTCCTAAAACCATAGAAAATATTATCCAAAAATTCCAATTTTTGGGCAGGTTGTGTAATTTGTCATATTACAGCTATGATTTAAATTTCATTCATGATCATGGAGTATTTTCAAAAAAAATCACAAAATACACATGCGAGTCCTTATAATTTTTCGGGTTGGATCATTAAAAAATCAAAAAGGTATAACATCATTGTTGTATTGTTTTGGAAAAAGGAAGAGAAGGGAAGCTAGCACAAGGGGAGGGGAGGAGAAACCAAACCTGTATTGGACATGAGGTTGAGTTATTTACCTTGGTGCCATGGCCGACCACCATGCTCGAGCTCCTTGCTGATCTCCTCCACCAGTGCACGATTCCTCTCAGAAACTTGGGGCTTCTCTTCCTCTCGACAATTTGGAGCTGATGAGATTCTCAGTTGGTATTGGGGAGGGCTTAAACAGGCCTTGCCATTAATGGTGATATCGGCAATGTTGCAACCACCATTTCCAGCCATTGCCAATAGTCCAGCTCACCCAAATTTTACTCCTCAGCTTGAATTCATGCTGAAAGGGGGGGGGGGGGGGGGGGGGGGGGGGGGGGAGATTGGGCACAATAGTAGCTCACCTCATGGATTGCCATTAATGTTGGTCGGCCTCCTCTTTACCATGCAATTCCTCCCTCTACTCAGCTGCCACCTCGCTCAAAACTATTGAGGGATTAATAGGGAAGCTGAGAGCATGCCAAGGAAAGGTGGATTGGGTGCTAAGTGGCAACCACTCCATGTATTCCTCCTCTTTATCCCCCAAGTGAGTGAAATTCCTATCTTTCCCTCCATAAATTCTCTTCATTCAAATTTAGAGTGACTTAGGGGGTCATTTAGCTCATGGGCAGGCTGGATGGCTTTGGTTTAGGCCTTAGCCCAATTGGATTTTATTAGAAGGCTCATAATCTCCTAATTAGGGCTCACTTTGACCAAGGTTGACTTAGGGTTGACTTGGTCAATTAAATGGGTTGACTGGTCCAATGAGTTGGTATTGTGTCCCTTGACACCAACCAAAGTTGATTGGGTCATGGTGATGCCCTAATTGGGCCAATTTAGCCAATTGGTGTGATTTTGACCAAAATTTGGGGAAAGTTGACTTTGGTCAAATTGAGCCAATTGGTGACCCCTTGATGGGTCTATTGTGTCCCCTATTATGTTATAAAACTAGGGGTGAAGTCAATTTCATGTTTTGGTGGGCGGGGGGGGGGGGGGGGGGGGGGGGCAATTGGACCTATTGGTGAAGGATTGACCTATGTTGACCTTAAGGGTACTTTGGTCAATTTGGGCCAATTGCTGACTCCATGATAAGGCTTTTAGGTTCATTGCACCCCAATTAGGGTTTATAATATATTGGTGGGGTCAATTTGATCATATGAAGTCTAATTGACCCAATTTGAGATGAATTGGCCTATGTTAACCTATTTTGACCTAGAGTTGATTTGGTCAAATTGGCCAAAATTGGTGATCATATGATGGGGATTTTGGGTCACTTGGGTCTCTCTTAGGGTAAGGGACCTATTGTAAGCTCAATTTGAGTTGGTGAGTCTAATTTGAAGTAAATTGGCCAAGGTTGACCTCTGCACTTTTGGGGTGCTTATAACAGTTTTCCTAAGTCCAAGTTGACATACGGTCATTCCATGACCTCTACTCACAACTTCATCCCTGACCCTAACCCAAGGGGTCTATAAGGAATAGGGATGTTACAGGCGGCGTGCGCATTCCCTGAATAACATTTTCCAAGAAAATTTGTGCATTAAATGCAACTCTGCATCTATCAAGACAATAAAATTCCTTTAAGCCGATATCGTCTTGAACAATCTAAACGATATATATTCTTCAAGTAGATGTCTTCTTGATCTTCTAGACGATATAAATTCCTCAAATTAATGTCGTCTACATAGTCCTTTCTTCAAGACTTAACACAATCTTCTACATGATATGACTTCTTCTAGACGATATCGTGTAGATGTTTCTTTCTACACGACTTATCCATAATGTTCAAGTCGATAAGGTTTCTTCAAGACTATATCGTCGAGATGCTGTCTACATGAATTGACTTAGCTTTCTCAGCGATAAAACTTCTTCAAGATGATATCGTCGAGACTATCTCGACGAAATATTTCATGTCTCAACGATATGTCTGCTAAGGCAAAAGGCGATATTTGACTAAGTGATTTTTCACTTCTTGTATAGTTTTGATACTGAAAATATAGTCTTGATACTAAACATATAGTCTTGATACTAAAAATATAGTCTTGACATACATGTCACATCATGAACTAAAACACACATCAAAAGCAACTTTGCTTATATAAATTTGTGTTCTTTCTTCAAATCTAAGAACATTGAGGGCACAAAACCCAACAGAGATCGATAATATTTCGGGCATATAAATAAAAAATCTTTTTGGTTTGACAAATAAGGGATAATCAAAGATGACGATCTCTAGAATGCTAGATCGTCTTTCCTCATAACAATTCAAAGGAATTGATTTCAAACACTTGAGACCGCCTCTTCAAAAAATATAGATGATCTCGATAATAATTCTGATGATAATTGCTTCTAGATAGTGATCTCCAGTACTTGGGATCGTTTGTGAAAAGCTCAAATCATTATAGTTATAGATGAAGACCCCATATGCTCCAATCCACTTGATTGAACTTTTAGATCAAGAAATGAAGGCGGTGGTCTCAGATGCTCCAGACTGCCCCTTAAAAGATTATGTGATAGTTTACTTGGTAGTTCTAAGACCCTTTTTTGCTTCACAACCATGTCTTATGCCCAGAATTGCCGTCTTATGGTGACTCCAACTACCAAGTTAGACGCCACCATAGGACGCTGATCCTGCCGGCTAAAATGATCACATCATAGTAGGCGACAAACGAAAACAAATAATAACACAAGTCCACAGATCATGGCTCAATAACAATACGAGTAATAGTCCACAATGTGTATAAAGTAAGAAAGATAGTAAATGGGCTTAGGCCCAGTACATGTCTAATACAAGATAATCTCTCACTCCCATCTATCAACAACTAAGCAGAAGAAACAAAAGGGTACCCTCAACCTGTCGTTGTGTAATAGCGGTAGTGTCCAGCAACTGCTCCTCATGTCCTGCCATCCTCCTACAACGGATGCATCTCCTCGAGCTCCTAAAATGATATGGTCCATCGATCGTTAGTCAAAAGACTAAGCCAATCCCACACCCTCCCCCAGTGACTCCTAGGCACCGAGCGGGAGGAATGAAGAGGACATCAAAGCAGAAGTACAAAGCAGGTGACATGGATCTTACTCACATGGTTGGAATATGAAATGTATAGTTATTCTAGTAATTCTAATATATTGGTACTGTAAGGTAGTGAACAAGAATTTGGAGTGGTATAAGTGCAATGAATAATTAAGTATAGAGCAGCTATGTACCATCACAGAAAAGTAACCTCAACTTATAAGAATGCCCATACAAATGAGCTAATGGATCATTTTGCAAGGCCGATCATATAAAAAGTCTCATACCAATTTATATGATATGGGTAATGATTTAATGCAATGTTTATGTACGACAGGATATGCTATGCATGTTTAATGATTATGTTTCACACAAGTGCAACTCACACACCCTACTATATGCGGACAGACCTTTAGCTCCCCGATTTTGGAGTTAGCTAAAATCTCTGGTACCTCTCGTAGTGGAAAACAGA
This sequence comes from Dactylorhiza incarnata, assembly GCA_033032865.1. NCBI lineage: Eukaryota > Viridiplantae > Streptophyta > Magnoliopsida > Asparagales > Orchidaceae > Dactylorhiza > Dactylorhiza incarnata. The sequence goes on along the minus strand of JAWHQI010000102.1, from coordinate 48,638 downwards.
GGCAGTGGGTTGGGCCAGCCACTCCTAGTTGGGCAAGCACACTACCATGCCTAGATCTTATGTATGCCTCAACACGAAGAGCACAACCGCGAAGCTCCTGTGTACACTTGCTGGCTAAACCACCAGTCTTGTCTTGGCTAAGTGAAGGGTCGTCAAGAAAACGTCACCATGGCACCAGACTGAGTTGGCCCTCTAGACCACAACCACTTGCCTGAGTCTACATACTTCCGTTTGTGTGCCAATTGGACCAGTACCGAAGACCTGACACATTATATGCACATGCATCCAGGCTATATTTAAGAACTTCCCGAGCCATCGGCTCTGTGGACTAACCCGTCCGTCATAATTAACTTTTCGATCCACCGAGCCTACCGCTCGAGAGACTAAACTAGGCTAACCTCCCATAACAACGAGGTGAGTGAAGGTGTAATATTAAGAGTTAATCTTACTTAACAGTTTAATACTACTATTTAGGGTTAATCTTGGACTAGAAGCTACGATGGGCTGAACCCCAAAGATCCCTTTCCAAGACACTTACTGTTATTGATAACTACCCATAACCATACCCCTCCTGCCATTACACTTGAGCTAACCGCAAGTGTTTTATGACTCTCCAAGAGAAAGAAGACTATCGTTGATCCCCAGCACAACCTTGCCTCTTAGTCAACCAGGAATCTCACTCCTAGACTCTATTGGTGACCTCATCCAAACCTAACTAGTTTAGGTGCACCAACTTCTTTATCTCCCCATGTAAGACCTACATGTTTATCTCAATTCAGCATTTTCACTATATGCAGACCCTAGTGCTACAAGGTGTGTATGAAAGAGAATATTCCAAATACACATCCAAAAACTCTAAGATTATTATTGGGGGTCTAACATGACATTTTAAGCCTGTTATCAGAAGCTTGTAAATTTTCTAATATATTTGGCCAATAAAATAATTTTTCTAAAATCAGGCCACCTATAGATTTGAACATGAAGTAAAAGATTCTGACAAGCAATGGCCTTGATAAATTTTCACAACTTTATAATAACAAAATAATAGCAAAGTATGAAAATCACTAAATTCTAGAAAGATTTCGACCCTTAATTAAAATATTTAACAATTGATCAAACTTATGGATTATCAAAGGAAGTACCAAAAATATTCATCCACAAATTATGATAAAGTTACCAGGGATCTAAAATAACCAGAAAAGTCTTCTGACCAGAAATAAAAAATTTCTAAACTCATTTGATTACTCAAATAATTGACTTAATGGAAATCCAACCTAGGGTACTTTATGAAGGAACCTACAAGTAAACTCTTCCAAATATCATCATAAAACTTACAGAACTTTATATTGCTCTAAAATGTCCTTTGAACAAGTTTCATAATTTTTCAGTAAATAATTGAACCATAATTCAATTTGATTATAATTAGGGAAAACTATGGGATTGTGAATGAAGTACTATATTTGTCTATCCAAAATTTATACAAAAATTTATTGATAAATATAACATCAACATAAGCCCATCGTCCAAGTTTCATGATCATCCTAGATTATAGAGACACATAATTTCACTTGGAATTAAAGTGACCTAATTTAATAACAAACAATTTAGTGGGGGATTTTGTATCTAAAAATTACAGTAAAATTATCCAAGGCTTATTTCCACCCTATAAAACCATCTATCATGTTTCAGGTCATTCCAAGGACATCTGACCCTATGTCCTTCACAATGCTCAAAAGAGCAACCTTAGGGTTTGAACTAGGGTTGTAGGGATTATCAACCCCAAGTCACCCCAAAAACAATTGTGAGGGTATTATATTTGATAACAAGGCAGTGACCAAAGTTTCACCACATTTTAATGAGGAATGACCTCTTGATTTTACTATGTGCACCTTTACATGACCTAGGATTGACTTTCCTAGGAGACCAATTTTGAACACCAAAATTACCTTATCAAATCAAACCCAAAGGGACTGGAATTTTTACCAGGTTCATATGATGACCCATAAAATTACCCACCAAAATTTTGGAGGGTTTTGAGGTCCATAAACCCCTTAATTAATTGATACATGGATTAACAAATTTTTACAAAAGCTATAAAACTATCATCTTCAAAACTTCCCATTTTTGGATATGATGAGGGTGCTGGTATGACTAGCCTATGCTCCAAATTTCAAAGCATTTGACTGAGTGTTTAGTGGGAGCACCCAATTTTGTCTCTGGTTAACCGTTGTGACACCTTCCACCAAAATGAGTGCTGAGGTCAATCCAGAGGTCCAAATGCCTTCAAACTAATTTTTAAATAAAGTAGACATTATGCCCTACACTTTCTATGTTGATCACTTCCACTAATACAGGTTCCAGGTATTTTTAATAAATTAAAACATTCACTGAATATTATGTGACAGAAATCAAATAACTTCTAAATCATTTCATTTAGGTCTGCGAATATCAGATCCCACCCGATCGAACGGCCCCTGGTCATCATCCCCAGCGAATGGACGGTCCCCGAAAACCCATCTTGGGAGACCTTTGTGATTTATTTGCCAGCCACCCACACCTCCTCCCGGCTGGCTAATGCCCCCACCACCTTCGTCGAGGTGGTGGCCAGCGATTGGTAGTGGTTTGCCATCCCGTGGTGGACAGAATAGGATGTTCTAGGGGGGAAAAGGGCTCAAAACGGGACCTTTAGGGAGCTTGATTTGAGCCTAACTTGGCTCGAATCAAGCCCAAATTGACATTAGATATAGGCACTAGGGGAGGAGAAGAGGATATGACCATCGATTGGGCATTTGCCATAGAGATTCTCGGGTTGGCCATGAGAGGGATAATTCGCATTGGATCCATGCTGACCTTGCACTTAGAGAGCTCAATACCTTCAGGAAAGTGAGGGGTTTTGCTCCTTGGCATGCTCTGATGTTGTTTAAGAACCCAATTATGGCAAGGGTGGGGGTTACCATAAAATGTCATTAATGGCCATTAAGAGGATTTCGGTTTTGGCTTTGGGGAGATGAATATGGCCTCAATCTAGCCGTGGGAGGGATGGAAACTTCTCCTCTCTCTATGAGGAGATGAATGGAGCCATTAATGGGGGAGATTAAAGGTTCCTTCTTCCTTCCCATTGATTTCCACTCTCTCTCTTTCAATTTGGGGGGTTCTCTCTCCTACTCACCCCCTCCAAAAATTGAGTGGCATTCCATATAATTTCAGCCTCATGAGGCTAGTGGGCCACTTCAATTGGGCCTAGCCTAAGTGGATTGAGCTTGGATTAGCCTTTTCCCCTCTTTTGGGGCAAGGTTGACCATGTGTTGACTTTAGGTGTTGAATTGGTCAACTGATGGGTTGAATTGTCCAAGTGGTGTGTCTTGAGTCCCTTGACACCACCCAAAGTTTTTTGAGTCATGGTGGTGCCCCCAATTGGGCCTATTTATCCAGAAGGTGTAGGTTTAACCTAAATTGGCCTAGGTTTGACTTTGGTGAAATTGGTCAAATTGGTGGCCCCATGATGGGGCTTTTGGGTCCACTTGGTCCCCTATGATTCCCTAAGACTAAGGGTAGAGTCAATTTGACCATGCGAAGACTAATTGAGCCAATTAGGGTTAAATTGACATATGCATATTTGGGGTGCTCCTAGCGATTTACCTAGGTTCAACCTAGCCCAGGGTCATCCAGTGAGCCCTAGTCACTATCAAACTCCTAACCCTAGAACAAGGGGGTTTGGTAGGAACATGGATGTTACAGTAGTAGTCTAACTCACATAGAGGGGGGTGAATAGGTGATGGAAAATATCCATGTTGGGTGAAATTTGAGTGTTATCCACGTATAATTCGATAAAGCAAGTGTACCTATCATTTTATAGTATAGGATTTAGAAAATCAAGTGTCGTATTTTTTTGGGCTTGTTGAGTACTTCTACTCACAAAGAAGAGCTATTATTTTATCGATCGAAAGTTGGGTTTGTTTTGGAAAATGATTCGGAGAAAATCAACTATGAAGAAAGATTATGATTAAAAGATTAGCACTTGATCTAGAATCCCTTTGAAATAAAATAGAATTTTAAAAAAGAAATAATCAGCAAGCTCTTATTGAAAAAACATTGACCATGAAAGTTCCCAAAACATGATAACACCTATCTCAAGGAATACTACCAACTAACCTTAGGTTGATCGATTAAGACCCCTCGGCTAGTCGAAACCCCTAAGCTTACTTTAAGCGGTGAACCTTACTATTGGATTTGACTCCAATCCAGAAGATTTTAGTCGAAACCCCTAAGCAACTCCTTTTATCTTTGAGTGCTCTCCTCGTACGTACGGATCTCTTGATCAACTAGAATACGGATCCTAGATCGGAAAAACATATTCGTGACATATGATTTTGACGCAATTAAATTCAAAGATAAATCGAAGATAATCAAGACGAGAGCTTGCCAATTAGAAAAATTCAAAACATATTTTATTTCATTCCAAAGTTCATCATAACCAAGTGCTAAAGGAAATTTAGCTACTCATCATAATGATGGGAATACAAGTAGAAGTGAAAAAGACATGATAAAAAAACTACAATACATGAATTGAAATTGCAATAATAGAAAACTTACAAACTTGTAGAAAAACTAGCTAGAACAACAAAAATAGTAAACTAAAGCTGAAAATAAACTCCAAAATTAAACTCTCATACTTATGAAGATTGTCGTCTTTTATAGTTGAAAAATTGAGGAGTCACGCCCTTGGCCACGCCCGTGACCAAGGCCGTGTAAGCTACATAATTATGATATTGAAAGCCCAGGAACGTTGGGGGAGAGAAACCGCCATAAATCAATTGCATAGCGGGTCACGGCCTAGGTCACGCCCGAGACCTAGGGTGTGTCTTGACTGAGTCTGGAAATGGGGGGAAACATCGTGATCAGGAGTTAATCCGGTGATTGCAGGAGGAGTCACGGCCTCGGTCACGCCCGTGACCGAGGGCGTGTACGCTGGAAATGGTGCGAGCTAAGTAATGCCTGCATTAAATGCTTTCCAGGCGAGTCACGCCCGTGACCTTGATGTCACACCCTCTGTCATGCCCGTGATAGAGGGCGTGTAATTTTAATCTGACATGACAGCTTGTTCTGGTAGCTAGGAGACGGCTGGGCTGGTTCACGGATGGGACTTGGAGTCACGGCCATGGTCACGCTGGTGACCAAGGGCATGTACTTTGCAATTTTGACAGAAATGCTCCAAATATTCTCCTGATTACTCCTATGAGCTTGAAATTGCTATTGGCAGCCCAAATTACCTGAAAATACAAAAATAAGGTAAATTAGTGATAAATTAAATTAAAATTAAATAAAAATAAATTAATTATTAATAAAATATTATATAAAAATAACTATAAATAATGCATTATCAAATACCCCCATACTTAATCTTTGTTATTCTAGAGCAAAACCATCAAAAGCATGAGAAATATTTATATGAAATTTCAAAAAGAAAAAGAATTTACTCCTGATTATGCATTTTTAAATTATACATGACTCATACAAAAATAAGTTTTGAAATAAAATTTAGATTTATACAAAATATATCATGATTCATAATTGATATGCGTAGAATAAAATTTAGTTTCAAAAGTTCTCTAATCAAATTTTTATAAATATGATTGTATTGAATTAAGCAAAATAATCTAAGATTAGAATTATATAAACTTTTGATATCATTCGAAACTTTTTAGAAAACCCAAAATATTAACAAAGCTCTCTCATAAATATCTTGAATAAGAAATGATATTGGTTAAGTTTGGGTAAAAATGGCATAGAAGAGATTTTTAATTAGGAAATGATGAATTTTATCCTCTCATTTCCATCTTTTTTTAAATACTCTTCTTTTTTAAATCCCAAATGTTTATGTTTAGGAGTGATGCATTTTATCCTCTCATCTCCATGACATATAATCTTCTACAAATTTGGGTGCATATGTTTAGGAATGATGAATTTTATCCTCTCATTCCATGACATGATCTTTTATACTTTTTCAAGATATAAAAGGAGGGGCTATGGTTTAAAAGCTATTAAATTCTTTCAAGATAACTATTTTGAGAGCATAGAAAATAAATTAAGAAATCTTAAGAATGTATGAGCTAAAGTTAATATAAGTAAAATCTAAAAATCCTTTAGCACAATTACTACAAAATTAATTCATGACATTTTAAGGAGACAAAGCAAAACTAATAAATATTCTAAATACACGAAAATGATGAAAAATTCATTAATTCAAATTTATCAAAAAATTAAATCTAGCAAATTATGATGAGAGACATAAAATTAAAATAATAAAAAGAAAACTTTTTGTTTTTTAAAAGTCATATAAATAAAAGCTCATAATTAAAATTGGTTGTGCTCAAATAAAAGTAAGGAAGCATCTAATATTACAAAATTTATAAAAACTTTTTTTGAAAAAAAAATTCAAATGTTTTTTATTTGTTTTTATATTTTTAACATTTGAAAAAAAAAATTTAAGTTTTTTTATAAAGTTTTTTCAAAGTTTTTTTTATATATTTTCAAAATTTGCTCGAAAAAGAAAAATAAAACTAAAATAAAGTTTTTTTGGTTCTTGGACTTCCCAAGGAATACCCAATGACGGACTCTCAAGGTACTAGGAGGTTTTTTGGGATGAAAGCCCAACACGGCCCTTTCGCAAGAAATTAGATTTTTAATTATTTTTTCATTTATCATTAGAGAAATAAAAATAAGAACAAGAAAAATTGGAAGAAAAAACACTTATTTTAATTTTTTATATTTGTGATTAACTGGTGAATGATTGGCAAAAATAAGAGAAGACACCCCCATACTTAAAATAAACATTATCCCCAATGTTTTAGAAAAAAATAAAAGAACAAGTAAAGAAAAGAACGCTTCCCTTATGAAGAACAAATCATCACCGAGCCAACCTGAAGAAAAAAATATTGTTGAGTCAGAAATCGCACCTCCGAAGGAAATCGGAGGCTGCGGGCTGTCAGTTACTTTTTAGCTAGAGAAAATGAGACCGCTGGCAGCGGTCAAGGCCAGACTTCGCCCGTCACGGCGAATGCCACTCTTGTGACGGGCTTGCCTTTGATTAAGAAGAAGCAGTTACAGCGGGTTACAAGTGCAAGAAAGGAGAAGCCGACCGGTTAGACAGGTCGCAAGATGGGAAACTCGAGACCGCAGCTCAAACAAGCGAGCTCCTGGATTAGAGTGTGCGTGCCTTGGGAACGATGTCGCCCCCTATTTATAGGATCGGAGGCCTGCCCGTACGGGCAGGGATAAAATAACCGCCTGCCCGGGTACAGGAGAAACGGGCAGGCAGTGATGGGATACAAATAGGAGAAAAGAGAGAAGACGCGCGGCTTGGCAGCTTGCGCTTCCGACCTGTTTTGACCAGGGGCTGAAGATGCTGAGACCAAGGTGATGATGCAACCCAGGCGGTCTCCGCCTTGAGACCGCGGCTTGTCTTTTGGACTTGGTAGTTTCTATGGTGCAGCCCTGACGGTCTCCGCCTTGAGACCGCGACTTACCCTTTGGACTGGGGCCTTGCTAGTCTTCATGGCGTAACCCGGGCGGTCTCCGACTTGAGACCGCGGCTTGCCTTTTGTACCTGGGCCTTGGTAGTCTTCAATATTTGGAGGCGATTTGAATCATGTCAGACCGCCCGGCCTGTGCTGGATGGTGCTGATGGACCTTGTAAAACCTGAACCGGGCGACTTTTATCCGCAGACCGCCCAGTCTGCGAGTAATGCTATTCGGAAGCGGTCTTCTGGGTAAACAAAATCCCCGCATATTTTCAAATTCCGAGGGTATTTCGAAAATATTAGTTCTAGCCGGAGACCGCGCTGATCTCTCCTTGTTGGTTATAACTGTTCTGGAAGCTTCTATTTCTTCATATTTGCAACGCTATCACGAGTCACTACTCGCCTCTCGCGCTTAGAACTTTCAGACTTAACAGTCCAATCAAGATGGTAGATCTTATGCCCCAGTTCGAAGACCGCCAAAAGCCAGGTAAAGACCGCGGGCGAGATCGCCCCAAGGAAAAAAAGGAGGAAGAAGACCCAGCCCGACAACACAGTGACCATCGCCTCTACGGGTAAGCCGGGCGACCTGCCTCCTGCGCTGACAATCGACTTATCTGCTAGGAATGATGCGGGTTGCTCGAACCCTCCCCCAGCTGATCCTCCTATCCTTTCTGATAAGACGACCAAAACGCCCCCTCCTCCAGACAAGATGGATCCGAAAACCGCTATCTCGAAGGCCGACGGGGACGATTCTTTTAAAATGGAGATCACTCCCTTTGGCGTATACCACCTGAAGGTAAGAGATGAAGGGGGTGAGGCGGTTGATTCCCTTAAACCGTGTGGCCAGCAGAGCCCGGTGGTGGACATTGAGGACAACCCAGTTTCCTCAAAACAAGCCGGCCAGGAGTTGTCCAAGAAGAGGAAAAAGCTGAATCAACGGCGGGCAGGCTTCTGAAAAATCTGAAGAGCCTAAAGGCCAAAAATAAAGCGGCTTCCAGAAAACCGAGAGCGGATAGTCTGCAAGGCAAGTCGCGCGACAAAGAAGTTCCAGAGGGAGTAATCACCCCTTCGCCCAAGTCGAGCGACCAGGTCCACACCGATGCGCACAGTATCTTTGTAAGTGATATCATCAGGGACTTGGACTCCCTCTAGAAGCAAGACGATCTATTGAGAACTTCTTCCGACCTGCAGGCCGCTGATCCCCCTGAAAATAAGGAGGCTACCTTGGCTGAGGATGCGACCAGTATTAGAGAGGTAGGTGGCCTGAGGATGCGACTGTAATCAAGAAATCCGCACCGGCTTCTGAAGATTCTGTGATGACCGGGCTTCGGCTTATGCAGGTGAAGGCGGAGAGAGTAAGGGATCAGCTTACCAGACCGCCACCGCCGCCACCCAATCTTCTATTACAAGGTAAAAGGGTCGCGGATTACCGCCCTATTCACTTTTTCAAGACGAGGTCTCGAAACAAGTCGTGCGACTTGTTGTTGAACCCGTCACCAAGCTTCTTTCCCTCCGCTGCTCAATTTTCTACTGCCAAGCGGAGGCAAAGCGAGAGATCGTGGAGAGAATAACGTCGAAAGATCGATACCGAACAAGCAAAGCGATCTACCCGCCCGGCTTTTACTCGAACTGCAGTGGCTTGTAAGCGAGGAGAATTTGGAAAGAGCGGTCTTCTTTTGATAATCCTCCTGTTATATGAAGTTATATTCGGCCGACCTTTTTGACTGTCTTTTTTATTGTAGATGATCGTGATTCCATTTCGAGACCGGGCGAACTGATGACTTATCTTCCTCCACTTGACCCACCTTTGCCGAGTTCCTCGCTTATTCCGGATACCCGGATGGAGGATGAGATGACCCGTCTTCAAAGGAATTTCGAAACCCTCACGAAGCAGTTGAAAGCCCTCGAGGAGTGAGAGAAAGCCGCCAGGAGGAAAAAGTTGCACTGCGGGCTGAAATGGAAGCTGAGAGGAGAGAGAACCGAGCTGCGCTGGAGGCCAAACGGAAAGAGCGTCGGGAAAAGGAGAAGGCACAACTGGATCAAGTGGCTGCACTGACCGCCGGACTTGATAGGTGGAAGAAAGAGATCCACAAGCTTGAAGGAGATTGTGCCTACTATAGAGACAAACACTTCTATCTGACAAGGGAGGCCAGCGGAAGCCGGCGTCCTCTTAATGTAGCTGATGAAGTCCGGCGTGGGTCACACCGCCCGGTTGCTGGGTCAAGCTCGATTCCTCCAGCGGCTGGGATGATCCACCCTGTTGCTAGTGTGATTGAGTCCGCTGCGGCCTTACCTATTCGCCTGATCCCAGCAGCGCGAGTAGAGCGAGATGCTGCGTGGCTTCATAGCATGATCAACCATCTCAATCACGGCCTTAATCAGGTGCAAGGGACTGTTCTTCAGATCGGCGACCATGTCGCGTGACTCCATAGAGAAGATGCGCCTAGCGATGCTCGCTAGTGTTGAGCGGCTTTAAGACAATTATTTGTAATATTCTATTCGGTCCTTTGGACAACTTAACTGCTTGAGTTTGATTTCATGACATTCGATCTGTCTTTCACACCGTCCGGTCTGTGTATTTGAATGCGCTTTATATTCTTCCTTCGTACGCTGATTGATACATGCGAATTGCTTTATAAGCCGAGCGGCTTGTTTCTGTTGCTTCTTTAATCCGTCTGCTTGAATTCTACTTGTGGTTAAATGAATCAGCTTTGTATAGAAATATGCCCGCGCGGGTTGATTAGTCTTGCCGCGATTTGACCTTTGTTAAATGCAGATCACCCGTTCTTATAAGTAGCGCCTTTCCGAAGACTTTCTTACCAAAATTTCAAGATGGGAGCAAAGCGCCAGCCGAAGCGACCTGCGAAGACGTCTGCTACCCGCTCTGAAGCTGCTTCAGCATTCCATTCGGCAGACCTTGAGGAATGCCGTCTGACCAAAGCCGAACTGGATGAATTTGTTGAGAAGCACATGGTAGGTATTCTGCTGCTCGCGCGACTCCCGCTCCACGATGAGCGGATGAACTCCTCTAGACCGAATCAAATCGCAATCCCAATCGATCACTTCGATTGCGGCATTAAGTTCCCCATATCGATCGAACTCGCCATGGTCTTTGACCACTACGAAGTTGTCCTCGGCCAAATCTCCCCCAACTCGATGGTCAGGATTTGCAGCTTTATTTCATATCTACGGTCTGAGAGAGTCCGCTTCTCCATGGACCTCTTTAGAAAAATGTTCTCGGTGCGGGCTATCCTAGACTCCGAGTCGAACGTGTTCAAAGGCCACCTCTACTTCGGCTGTCGGGGGTTGAAGATGGTCAAGCTCGCGAATAAGGTCACGGCCTGGTCGGAGAGGTATTTGATATTCGAAGGCCGGCTTGGCCTACTGAACCCGAACCCGCAGGTGCGGCCAGAGGAGGCCTTTCAGCAGATCGCCATAAGCGAGATCGAGAAGAAGACCTGCAAGCTTCTTGAGAATGAGCGGCTTAATGTAAGCCACAATATTCCGCTGCTCGCCGAGTTAGAGAATGTCCGGCCTGAAGACAGTAAGTTTTTCTTCAACCCGCTTCCCGCTTCGAGGTTGACCGCACGGTCTCTTGTCCTGACTCTTTTACTTCTCTTTTGAAGCTGAGGCCATTGTCCCCAAAAACAAGTCGCTTGATCCTAACTCAAAGCGAGAAGAGATAGAGACAGGGAAAAAACAAGCCGCAGCCATCTGATGGGGAGGATTCGAGCTCCTCAGGCGACTTCTCTGCTCTCCGTTCCTTCAGCAAAGTGAAGGACTTAAAAGGCCACACAATCTTGACCTGGCATCCAGACGGCGATGGCATCCAGGTCTCTACTGCGCTCCCCCACTGGGCTAATGTGAAGTCGGGCCGGCATGCTGAGGCCGCTAGCATCGCTATGTTTGGCCGCCGAAACTTCAGGCATTTGAGGAAGATCCCTGAGGAGGAGCTCGCCCGGGAAGCTGCGCGGTTTGGAGCTGAGAGCCTCATCACCAACGTCTTCATGGGGATGACCTTAAAAAGATTGATCAGAGCAAATGATCATCTAGAGAAGGAAGTTGTCAAATTGAAGAAGGAGGTCGCGCGGTTAAAGGAGGCCAAGTCGGCAAGTTATCACCTGGCTAGCCATCGTTCTGATTTTTCTAGACCGTGCGATCTCTTACCTTTTACTCTTTTTTGCAGACAAAGTATGATGAGACCGATCCGGTCTATCAAGAAGAAGTTTTCCCTCATGTCGACGAGGGAATCGATAATTCTTTTAACCGCCTACGAGATCTCAAAGGGTTCGCGCCCGGTTTCGAACATTTCACTTTTTCTGATGCGTGACCGACCTTACAAAAGAAACTAGAGAAGATCAGGAGGAAGTCCAAAGGAAAGAACAAAGTTGATGTGTCCAGTTCTAAGGAAAGTAATGAGGAGGATGACTAAGTTGAAGAGCCCACTGCGGCTAAGGACGGTGAGAGCGGCTCGGACTCTGAGTCCAGCGATTCTGAAGAAGAGGTCGAGCGCAAGTCGGGCGAGCTGGGCAGCTCGTCTTCGTCGGGCAGCGAGGGTTATTCTCCCAATGTTTCGATTGATGGCAACGAACATTCGAGTTCTCCTGCATCTAAGAAACTCAAGTTGGGTGGTCAATAGTTGTATTTTGTTTTATTTTGAATAGCCGACGGTTTGATTTTGATAACCGGTCGGTTACACAACAATGTAATGATATTTTAACAATGAAATGGAAAGTTTTTACCTGTTTAGCCGTTTGCTTTCTGTGACTTACTTGTAATTATTTGCGATCTCTTTCTGCTTCGGATAATTAACTCTTCTAGCTAAGTCGTGCGACTTAGCAATGCCTCAGTCAGCTTGGGTACTGAACCTTTAAAATTCTAATAACCGTTCGAACATTATAAATCCTGCTCGGGCGGCTTGTTTCTGTGATCCCGACTTAGCAAATGTCATATAACCCAGAAGAATATCAACCATTCATACCCCGATAAACACTCTGATGCGGTTATAATATGTAGTCGGGCGGATAGAAATTTGAACTTTCTAAGTTCTTAATATGAATACCCTGGATGTAATTTCAAACCGCTGTAATAATTATATCCTGATCGCAAAACATACGACTTGAATGGTTCTCATATGACTAGACGTCTCCGTGTACATAAATCCAAGCCGCGCGATTATTTCCTGGCCTTGGACAATTGTTTCGCAAGATAGCGAACACCAAGTCACAAGAAAACCATCAATAGGTCGTGCGGTTAGTATTGAATTCACGCGACTTGTAATTTCTGATTTCTATGAGTTCCATTATTAAATATAAGTTTCAACTGATAAGCCCGCGCGATCTATTTATAACTCAGGCGGTTAATGGCTTGATACATGTAATGACTTTCATCCAGCGAGTACCATGTTGGAACAACCCTATTACTGATTTGGGCTAGGATCACTATGTTTTAACTAAGGATCTAGTTGACCCCATTGTATAGCTTAAGGGTCAAGGCTTTAGGCTGATTGATTAGCTAGAACTTAAGGAAAATTTAAGTTCCCAACATTCGACAAATGGCGAGTGGCGTTCTACAAATGTATAGCATCGTTCGACAAATTGTTGTTAGCAGACTGAAGTATTATAGCTAGTTCCAGCGCTCGACATTCTCTGAGCAGCGTTCGACAAATGGCAAGCAGCGTTCGACGAATTCCAGCCAGAGCTCGACAAATTCTGTATTAAAGCTCTGTTCGACAAATACAAGTCCAAATAATTTATATCAGTTATTTTGTCAACACTCTGAACACAGATCGACGACTTTAACGGATCTATTCAAGTACTTTTGGACGTATTCAGTCAGTTTAGTAAGGATATCTTATTCATTCATTATATTCTTTTATTCCTTCTATTCCAAAAAGAAGAATAGTCGTTGATATTTAATGCTAAGGCATCTTTCACGACAAAGGAATCAAAAAGGACCTGCCAAAATCATTTTGATGGCAGTTACAGTTCCAAGAAGGATTTAAGTTAGAATATATTCCTTAAATACAGATGATTTGAATTTCAAATCAGAAAGCTGTCAAAGAAGGAAGCATATACAAAAACAGTCGTACTCCTTTACAGAGATATAGATTTTTACAGTTATTTTCAGTCTCTCAGAAATACAGTTCTTGAGAACAATAAGAATACAAAAGGATTAGAGAAAGGAGAAGAAGAAGACACCTACAGAGAACATATACTTTCAGTGCTCTTCTTCCTAAAAGCAGCATCTTCATCTCTCTGAGAACAACATTCATTCTCTCAGATCTGCTGCAATTCAAGCCTACCAAAGAGCAACAACAATCTGAAGATTTACTTCTTCCAGATTAATCTGCTACAGAAGATTTCTGTTTTAGAGAAATCTTCATCCTCAAGTTGTCAACAACTTCAATCAGATAGGGGGAGCTTTCATCCTCAACACCTTTTGTCTTCTCTCAGAAATATTGACAGAGAAGAACACTCTAAACCTTCTTACCTCATCTTGTACAGGGTTAATTCTCCCTCCAAAAGTTTACACAGTGGTGGCAAGACACCTTATCAAAAAATACTTGTGTGGTTTTTAAGCACCTTATCAAAAGCTTATTGGTGTGTGGACACCTTATAAAAAAAAACCCTGGTCTTGAGCACCTTATCAAAAGATCTGTGGTGTGTGGACACCTTATCAAAAACTCCTAGTGGATTCCTACCAGCTGTGGTAGAAGAGTAGACGTACCCAGATTTATTGGGGAACTACTATATTTCCTTGTGTCCCATGTGCTTGTGATTTTCTGTATTGTTTCTGTGCTGTGTGTTATCTTCTTTATTCAAATTATATAACACACTCTGTATTACACATATATATACAACAGTATTTTAATTCCGCTTTAAAAACTAATAAAAAGTTTTAATACTCTATTCACCCCCCCCTCTAGAGTAACTTAAGATCTAACCTCCACTTTCATACCATAATTACTTTTCTATGAAGAGCTCGTTCCTACCCGAACGGATAGAAGCAATATTTATACGGATGACAGATTATGAGCCAGATGATAAGACCGATCGGTCATAGTTATGATCAATATCCTGATAGACCCCACGATATAGTGATATCCTGCTCTCAAATCGCCCAGTTTAATAAGCAAACTTCCCGATAACTTTGGTACCTGCTTATTTCAAACCGTTCGGGTTAATAACCAGACCGCTCGATAAACTTGATAGTTGTTTATTTCAAACCGCCTGGTTTAAGCATCGAACCGACCGGTTTGTAATGTACCTATAAAAAATCATGTTTTTTCTCCTAAATGGTCTAGAGTGACCAGACGAGATAATTTCCTGCAATATAACAAGAAATACCTACAGACTCAGATGACCAAGTGGGCAGGTGGGCCTAGGCGGCGAACATTGCTTTCCTCAAGTGGTCATAAGAGCTGTAGAAATAAAGAAAAAGTAAGTACAGACCCAGATGACCAAGTGGGCAGGTGGGCCTAGGCGGCGAACATTGCTTTCCTCAAGTGGTCATAAGGGTTGTAAGCGACTCGAATGCTCTCCTGCCTAGGGCTACAAGTTGAGTTGATCAATTGGGCAGGTGGGCCTAGCGGTGAACATTGCTTTCCTCAGAGAGATCAACTTAGTTGTGGGTCCCGCTTAGGCATCGCTTGAGAGTACCTAGGAGTATTCAATGGTTACAGACTGAAATGATCAATTGGGCAGGTGTGGTTATGCCGCGGAGGCTATACCGACATTGCTTTCCTCAGAGAGATCATTAAAGCTGTAACTATATCCCTTTCGGGGCATGATAGAGCTAACATTCACCTAGACCTCCCTTGATGCAGGGGTGTGTCATGTATCAGTCGGGATCCAAGATTCAGAAGACCACCGCACGGGAATTGGCAAGCTACCACTACACGTGTGCGAAAACTCCCCGCTACACATGATCTTCGTGGTTTTATGCTAATGACTACAATCCGAGGGGGTTCGAGCAGAACTTGGCGATGTCTCCGCGGTTCAGTGAGGTTGATATATGAGAAATTGTAAAAAAGAATCATCAGACATGGAGAAGTGTAAGTACGGGGCTTTTCATTAAAATATCCAAAAAGAATGCAGGAAAGTAAAGAAGATATTTTAAGGATAGAACCATTTGTGGTCATCACCGCTCCAGGTGCGTGAGATATCTTCTCCTTCACTTCGTCTGAAGACGATTGTAATGCCCCAGATTTACTTATATTTATTTTAAAAGGGAATAATAATAATCATTCTAAAATGAAATATTAATTCGTAGCTCTGATGAAAGGGCGTTACCGTTTCGGGACAGTCGTCGTCGTCGTCCGGCGAGTTAACTTTAGTTGGGGGCGTTAATGCGGTAATACGTATGTAATTGTGTATATGTGTACGTATTTATTATATGTTAAGGTGCAAAGGTTGTATATATATAAAGATTTATACAACTATAAATACAAAAAATATATATACATATATGTATGCATAAAAAAAAATTTGGGGATACGCTAGGCTTTATGTTTATAGGTAGGCGGATGTGTATACGTAATTACTGATGGGTATAAGTTTATATAGGTTTATTTTCATATAAAATCTTTTTATACATGTGTATATATATACATATATGAGTTATGTTTATATATATATATATAATTTATTTATTATATATATATATATCCTATATTTACTTATAAAGCTTCCTCCCCCCTCATTCTCCCCGTAACCCCCTTCCCCTCTCCCGATTTCTTTCTGCCGAGAGGGTTGGTGAGCTGCGCCTAGGGTTTCGGCGTCGGGGCTGTTCGGAGGCGGTGTTTTAGAGGTCGCCGGAGCTTGGCATCTTCGTCGGAGTGTGGATCGGAGGGCGTTCGTCGTGTTCGGCGGTGGTGGCGAGGCCTTCCGGCCGTGGGCCTCTCTTCGCCGGGTGGCGTCGGCGTCCGATTCAGGCAAGAAAACCGCCTCTCCATCTTCCCCCTTCGTTCCTTATTTGAGATGGTTTATGATTCATGATTTCCAGTTTGGATTTGTTTTGGGGGGCTGCTGTATGCTATAAAAATTTCGTTGGGGCTGCTATGCATTTCCTATTAGTTTAGTGAATTGATTACCCAAAACAACATCTTTTTCTAGGACATTGCAGATATATAAAAGTGGTTTAGAAGTTAGCAGCTGTAATTGATCTAGCTTTTCTTTAGGTTAAATACCTATAAGACTACGTACTGGTTTACCTTATAAGAGTATCTTGAACTTCCTTTAATAATTCCACTTGTTCCTTTAGAGATTTATCCCCAGTTTTTAGTCATGATTTCTCCGCATTCACTGATTGTTTATCTACTAATTCTAATCTTGCTTTTGTCTAATAAAGGGGGGCTGCTGTTACTCTAATTGGGAGATGCTCCTTGCTTTTGTCTACTTGTGGGGGGTTGCTGCTGTGTGAACTTTAATTTGGGGTGTTGCTATGTAATTCTGTTGGGGCTACTCCTCCCTTCAGTTTTGGTAATGAATGTCTTCATAAGATCAAGTAAAGATCTCAGTTTTGGGATCTGGATCGGTTTCGTTTGGGTTTAGGTCGGCTGTATTTTTGGAGTGATGTTGGGAGAGTTGAGCCATGATTCGATTTTTGTTGGAGTGCTCTTTCCAGGTTTTTCCTAGTGCTATTCCTCTTACCAATGCCATTATTCAATTTCTAACGTTTTGTTATTGTTACTTCAAGACCAGAATTATTATCTGCTTGTGTTGTTGTATTCTATAATCCAAATGATGGGAGATATAAGTACCTGGAAGATCATGTTGCTATTATTCCCTTTTCGGGTCATGAAGCTCCAAATTTATTGTTAGCTATTGGGGCTTTTATTTTGATTGGCCGGCTGCTGCCCCTCCTTTCACTTGTTATGGTTGTACTGAGCCTTTGCTGAGGTGGTTCACTTGAGAAATATAGAGAGAAATATATTGCCTTATACACCCCATTGTTGTGGTTTGGTTGCCTTTAAGCAATCCAGATTTGCTATTTTGTTGTAAATCCTTATTGGGATGTGGATTACCTTATGCCACTTAGGTCTACTTGTCTCATAATTCATGTTTTCCTATCCTTGGACAACCCTTTATAATGAGTCTACGTCCACCCTAGGGATCATCGTTACAGCTATTATGCGATGCAACCCCGATAAAATATGTTCATTTATAATATGAACATAGTTCCGACTGGCTAGTAGCAGTTGTGTTTCACCTTTTTGGGTCTTGTTTGGTGTTCTGGGTTCTTGATCCCTGCTGTCATCCCCCTTGTAACCTGGGTAGCTTCTATACCTGTTTGGTTACGCTACCAGGTAGTCTGATAAGATTTCCCTAGATTTTAAAAGGTTTGCTCACCCTATGATCTTGGAACTATTTCATCGTCTATGAAGTTCCCCGTCGACTTTGAAGTGAAGTCTTCTAGTCATCTTTGAAATATGTCCTCCTCGTTGACTTGATATGAGTCTTCTCCCATCGGCTCTTGTTGAGTATCCTGTCAATTTCATCGCTCGTTCTGAATTGCTTCCTCACATATCTATATGTTCTTCTGTCGGGTGTTCCCGGGTATCTTAAGCGTTGTTATTAAACCTTTTAAGTCCCTTTGGCTAAGACTTTTGATAAATCTATGCTCTACTCTTGAGTTGCCCTATTTTTTGGTTAGTGTTCATTTGTGGTGTTTGTCGTGCCTTATTCACCGTACTATTACGAGAGATTTGTTGGGAGTCAAGTTTGGACTCACCAAGTGTTTTATTTTGTCCTTCGAGTGTTGTGCTGGTGTTTGGCCTTTGTGTTAAGTTACCTTCGTCTTGTTCCGACACCAAGCCTTGCATGGTGTCGTCTTGCTAAAATCATCGACCTTGTTGTAAGTTAAATATTACTCTATTGATTTATTTCTGAATCCGGTGTTTCCTGATTCTCTCGTTTTGAAATATGGCTAAACCATTTGTTATCATGTTCTCCTGGTCTGACACTCCTCCTGGTGTTCCGTTGGATTTATGAGCTAAGTATGCTTGTTGCCTAATTCCCCGGGATAGTTTCGGTGAGTGGTTCTTGATCTCCATGATCTTCGTAGTCCAATGTTCTGAGTGTTCTCAGGTGCCCCACACTGAGGTTGGTTTATATACTTATACATATACATATACCTATATATATGATTGTGCACCCCTGCTACAGGTGCTAAGTGTGAGTCTGTTGAGCGTGTGAGCTTAAAGTCACCGCCACAGTGCCTCTTTTGGACTGTTGGTTTGGGTGGATTAGAGTCACCGCCGCAGCACTCCTGATGTGATTTTTGGGTGTCAGTGGATGAAGGACCACCACCCGGTTTTGGGCAAAGGGCGTTGGTGGAAGATACTACCGTCGAAGTGCCTTCTTTTGGGGGACGCTTTTCCCTCGAGCTGATCAGTCTCAAGTTTTATTAAGCTTATATGCTTATGTATGGTATTATGATATATTATATGTATAATCATCACCTCTGAGCCACAGGGACGGACACGTGGTTGGCCATGATTGCTTTGGCTATTACCTTTCAGTGCAGGCTTTTCTTTTCCTCCTACCGAGTGCACTCGTTTGTGCTGGCTCGTGTTGTGGTTAGATTATTGATGTTTACCTGCTTAGTTCTTCTTTCTATACTCCTTTATTACTAATTGCTGCTAATCTCGGTTTTCTTGCACCCTTTTGGGCTGAGGCATTCTTTTCTTATGAATGTCTCAGGTTCAGGTTTTTAGCTGCCGCAGGAGTTATAGCGGCGTCGTTTAGCTGTCCTGTAGCCTTCCTCTCTAGTAGGTAAGGGGCAGTTCCTTTGGTTGTTTTTCCTTCTTTCCTGCGGGTTCGTGTCAGTTGTTGACGCCCGTATGAATCTCTTCTTGAGCTAGTTTACTTGCTAGTTGTTTTGCTGTTACTTTCAGGTTGTTTACCTACTTGCTCTCTGGGAAGCTTTATGCTAGGATGCATTAGTTACTTCTTGGTATAGAAATGTCATTCTTGCATATCATGGTTTTAAATAAATGTCACGTACTTTGAAGATCGTAGAAAATCTTTTCTAACTATACTAAACCTAGATATATGCATATCATTTCTGGGATGTTCATCTTCATGCTCATGTAGGCTAAAAACAAACTTATTTTCCGCTGCATATATATAGTTTTCTACTTGTGGACTAGATGATCCACTAGACCGAGGGACGCGGTCTTAAGTTAAAATGAAAATTTCTCTTTTAATATAAACACATATATGTTTTATTCATAAATTTATCGTAAGGAGTGTTTGCCTGAGCGTCTGTAGCCGTCTCCTGCAGGCGTGGCATCATGACGCGTATTTTCCCCTTGCTCTGATAATATGTATTATTTTCTTGGGAAAATGCGGGTTGTGATAATGATAAGCCCCGCTTTTTAGTACTTCCTTAATGATGAAAGGTCCGGCCCAGTTGGGATTCAGCTTTCTGACGTTGCCTGTCCTAGCTGCTGCATCAACTTTCTTTAACACAACGTCCCCAACTGCAAAGTTCTTAACCCTGACATTTCTATCAAAGTACTTGGCCATTCTTCTTTTAACCTCTTCCTGCCTGATTGTTGCTTCATCCTGAAGCTCTTCAATTAAATCAAGGCTATACTTGATGGCTTCATCATTATCTGCTATCCATGCCTCTCCTCCCTGTTTTGCATACATCACCCTGGGGGTGACCACCTCAAATTCTACCGGAATGACTGCCTCCGAGCCATGAGATAATTTGAATGGTGTCTCCCCTGTAGCCGAAGAAGGGGTAGTATAAAGAGTCCAAAGGATAGAGGGAAGTTGCTCTGCCCAATTTCCTCTCTGATTTAAGACTCTCTTCATTAGAAGCTGTTGGATTTGCCGATTTGCTGCTTCAACCCGACCATTAGTCCTTGGGTGATGCACAGAAGAGAACCAAAGATCAATCCCAATCTGATCATAGGAAGTTATCATCTCCGAATTGTTGAACTGCGGACCATTATCAGTTACAATTGCTAGCGGAATTCCATGTCGGCAGACTATCTCTCCCCAAATGAAGTTTCTGATAACTTGGGTTGTAGTTTTTGCCAATGCTTTCGCTTCAATCCACTTGCTGAAGTAGTCAATCATTACAACGATAAAGCGACGCTGGCCGCTGGCCATTGGGAAGGGTCCGATAAGATCCATCCCCCAAACTGCGAAGGGCCACAGTGCAGTTATGGATCTGAGTGATTGAGCAGGCAGATGTTGAAGCGGAGCAAACTTCTGACACTGAACACATCGCTTGTTAAATGCTTCAGCATCTTTCCTTATGGTCGGCCAGAAATACCCTTGTCTCAAGATTCTCTTCTCTAGGGTCTTTGCCCCTGAATGGCTACCACATTCCCCGGAATGAACCTCTTGAAGTATAGTTGGAATTTCATCCTCAGAAACACACTGTGCTAAGGGAGAGATCAAAGTATTCCTGTAGAGAACTCTCGCTATCAGATAATAATATGCCGCTTTCCTTCTAAATCCTCTTTTATCTTTGATGGAATGATGGAACTCCCCTTTTGACAAAAATAGCTCGTAAGGGTCCTTCCACGAAGGATCCTGATCGACTTGCATAAGTTCTGCTTCATCTGTTGCCGGATAGAAAAGTTCAAAGGTCACTCCCCCGGATGGAAGACCGAACTTTGACAACTCATCTGCTTCCTTATTTTGTGTTCTTGGAATATGCTCGATAATGAATGACTTGAATTTTCCGATCTCCTTCTTAGTCAGCAGTAGATACTTTCTCAGAATTGGTTCTCTTGTCTCGAAATTACCCAGGACCTGAGAAGCCATAACAAGCGAATCAGTTTTAACATGTAAGTGTTCTATGCCCAGTTCTTCTGCAAGCCTTAGACCAGCCAGGAGTGCCTCATATTAAGCCTGATTATTCGTAACCGGAAAGAAGAATTTGATAGCTTGCTCCAGCTTGATGCCATTCAGACTAATTAAAACTACTCCGGCTCCCACGGAGTTTCTACCAGAGACCCCATCCACATAAATGACCCAAGCCAAAGGGGATTTCACCACCTGTTCAGGATCGAATTCAGTCGTGTGTACCAAGAAATCTGTCAAGACTTGCGCTTTGATCGCTGTTCGAGGAATGTATGATATTTCAAACTCGCTCAGTTCAATAGCCCATTTGGCCAACCTCCCTGAATGATCTGGCTTCTCGAGTAAATTTCTCAAAGGATGATCTGTGATCACTTGGATGGGATGAGCCTAAAAATAGGGACGAAGCCTTCGTGAAGACATAACCATGGCCAAGGCTAGCTTCTCCAAGATTGAATATCTGGTTTCCGCATCTTTGAGAATATGGCTAACATAATATATTGGAAACTGCCTCTTCTTTTCCTCCCGGACGAGGACAGAACTTACCGCATTTGGGCCCACTCCCAAATATAAGAATAATATTTCCCCCTCATGGGGACTTTGAAGTAGTGGGGTTGAAGTTAACTGCAGTTTCAGCTGCTCAAAAGCCCTGTTGCACTCCTCGCTCCATTCAAACTTTGATCCTCCCCGGAGAATTTTAAAGAACGGAGCACTTTTATCTCCTGATTTGGAAATAAACCTGCTCAATCCTGCCAACCTTCCTCTAAGTTGCTGAACTTCCTTAGTATTACGAGGAGGGGTCATATCAAGGATGGCCTTCACTTTATCTGGGTTTGGTGCAAGGCCATCGGGAGTTAAGAGATGTCCGAGAAACTTTCCCCTGTTTGCTCCGAAACACACATTTCAACGAGTTTAATTTTAACTTGAACCTCAATAGAGTAGAGAACGTCTCTACGAGGTCTTTCAAGTGCAATGAAAATGTTTCACTTTTTAGAAGGAGATCATCAACGTAAACTTCGAGGTTCCTGCCTTTTTGATGCTTAAAGACGGTATCCATCATTTTTGATATGTTGCGCCCACATTTTTAAAACCGAAGGGCATTACGAGATAGCAGTAACACCCATCGTTTGTGATAAATGAGGTGTGCGGGATGTCAGGTTTATGCATTTTAATTTGATGGTAGCCAGAGAAAGCATCGAGAAAGCTGATAAAACCATACCCAACCGCGGAATCAACTAAGACATCTATCAAAGGCAGAGGGTATCAATCTTTGGGACATGCTTTATTAAGTTTGGTAAAGTCCACGCACATGCGCCACTTCCCACCAGATTTTTTAACCATTACAACATTCGACATCCACGTGGATATTGAATTTCAGAAATAAAGCCCGCTTTCAGGAGTTTGGCAACCTCCTCTCTGATGGGCAACACCAGCTTGATTGCCACTTCTCTCTTCTTTTGCTAGAGGGGCTTGAACTCAGGAGATATGTTCAGATGATGACAAGCCACCTATGGATCCACTCCCGGCATATCCTCCGCTGACCAGGCGAAGACATCCAGGTTCTACAAAAGGCAGGAGATCAGCTGCACCTTTTCCTCTTCTTGCAGCTCTGCATTGATAACCAGCTTCTTTTCTTCCCCTTCAGCATTAGGGACCTCTTGGGTCACCTGGGCAGGTTCCAGGTGAGCTCCTTCTCGATCTTTTCCTTCCTCAGCAGCCCTTGAGGATTCAGCAATCTCCAGAACCTCAGCCATGACCTTAGGAAGTGAAACGTCGGTGATCATATTGACGGTTTGGATGTACCACTCCCGAGCCGCCTTTGGGTTGCTTCTGACCCGATACTGCCTTCCTTCGGCAGTGAACTTAAGAGCAAGGTGAAAGGTGGACACTAATGCCCTGTATGCATTAAGAATCGGCCTCCCGAAGATGGCGCAGTAGTTGCTTGGGGAATCCACCACCACGAGGTTGATCAGCTTTATTACTCCTCCCAGAGAGACCAGGAGCTTCACTGAACCCTCCACTTCTTTCTTCTCCCCAGAAAAACCGTAGAGGGGCCCGTCGGTGGAAAGCAGAGGCTTTCCAGTTTTCAGGTCTTCAAAGGTTGGGCGGAAAAGGAGATTGACGGAGCTGCACATGTCAATCAAGATCTTGTGAACAGTGTAATTCTCGATGACGGCTTTGATGACTACAGCATCGTCGAAGGGATTGGCATTTGGGGGAAGGTCATCCTGACCAAAAGTGAGAATGGTGCTTTCAGGGGGTGAACTTGCGGTTGTTGCCACTTCCTGTTTCATAACTCTCGCAATGCGTGATTTTTGAGATGACTCAGCCCCAGCTCCTCCATGGATGCAATAAATGTCCCCCAAGGGGCCCGCATCATTAACTTCAATGCATTCAGTCGTAGGGTGGATGTCCCCATAGAAGCAGGCGTCTTCAACGTCAGCGCATTCCCAAGTTACCTCCACTGTTTCTTTTTCTTTTCTCTTTTCGGCGGTTGGCTCAGCAGTTGCCTCCTTCCGAACTAGTCCCCGGAGCTTTCCTTCTCCCAAGAGCCTCTCTATCAGCAAGCGGAGGGCCCGACCGTCTTCAGTCAGATGCCATCCCTCTTTATGGTATTCGCGGTAAAGATTCGGATTTCGATTTCGAACATCCGATTTCAGAGGAGCAGGCTTTTTGAAATCTGGTCTCTTTTGAAGGATTTGGGCTACTTCGTCCATGGTGACATTCAAAGGAGTGAATGACTCTTGAGAGTCATCATATTGAGTGGATGGAATGACTGGGGGTGGCTGCGCAGTATATTGTGGCAGGTATACCGACATGATTTGCGGAAGAGGGACGGATGCAGCGGGTGCGATGGCCAGCGGCGGTTTCTGATCTTGAAACCGTTGATGGCCCATGAATGGTTGCTTATTTTTGCAGTTTCTTCCCCTTTGGGAACGGGGCTCAAAGTGGGATTGATTTGGTGGTGGATGATGGAAGGATTGATTAGACTGCTCCTTGTCGCTTACCAGCTTTGCGACATAACCAGGATTGCTCTTTTCTCCTCTAATGAACATATTTGCCAAACTTATCATTTCCTGATAAGTTCTTGGCTCCCTTATATTTGCTTTGAATTTTAGGGGGCCCTCCCTCAAGCCATGAATGAGGGCAACCCTATACAGCTCTGGATCCACGTTCTGAACTTCCATGATCTCCTTCTGGAAGCGGTCTACTAAACGGGCCCTCATTTCGTCTTCCCGCTGCTTTATATCTAAAAGGGCCGCCGGGCCACTTTTCCTCTTCCTTGAAGTAGAGAATCTCAGCAGAAATTCCATGCGTAGCTCGGCGAAACTACTGATCGATCTGGGGTGCAACCCATAAAACCACTCCCTTGCTTTTCCTTCAAAGGAGGTCACAAGGAGTTTGCACTTGGTTGCATCTGTTAGGGTCCTAAGAGCAATGGCCAACTCGAAGGCTTGTAGATGAACAGTGGGATCAGTTTCTCCATTAAAAGCCGGCAGACGAGGCTCTCTAAAATTATTCAGGGCTTGGCTCCCCCCCGGACTTCGTCCACGAAGGGAGAAGTTTCTTCAACATCCTCATATAGAGGAGCAGGATAGTAAGCTGCCGGAGCTGCGGCTACTCGCGGACAAGCTGCCTGGTAGGAGGACCGGACAGCGGCTTCTGGCGGATAGGAGTGATGATCAGCAACCTCAGGCGGGTAGGAGAAATGGGCCGCGCCCTTTTGCGGGTAAGAAAGGCGGGCAGCATGAGAGGCCGCCCCCTGGAAATCAAGGACTCGAGCCGGCATGCTGTGCGCGGCTTCCTGGTAGAAGTTTTGCCTGGACGCAAAACCTTCTTGTAATGGCTGGAAGTTGGCGGCTTGCGGTAGCGGGTAAGGAGGAGGTGGAGGAGGACCGGAGTCACCTCCTGATTACCGCGGCTTGCTGTGGAACTAACTGCTCGGTTAATAGAGCTAGAGTCTGACTGATTGTGTCCAAACGCTGATCAGTCGCCTTCTGAGCCCGCTCGGCTTCTCTTCTGGATTGCTCCAAAGCTTCCCACAAAGAATCTTCACTGTGATCAGAGCGGTCTCCAAGAGGGAACTGACGGTCTGACATTGTAGTAAGGATTTCACCGACAATCCGCGATCTGAAGGTCGCGTGTTTCTGTTGAGTCCGAAATTGCACCTCCGAAGGAAATCGGAGGTTGCGGGCTGTCGATTACTTTTAGCTAGAGAAAATGAGACCGCTGGCAGCGGTCAAAGACAGACTTCGCCCCGTCACGGTGAATGCCAGTCTTGTGACGGGCTTTCCTTTGATTAAGAAGAAGCGGTTACAGCGGTTATAAGTGCAGGAAAGCAGAAACCGTCCGGTCAGACAGGTCGCAAGACAGAAAACTCGAGACCGCAGCTCAAACAAGCGAGCTCCTGGATTCGAGTGTGCGTGCCTTGGGAATGATGTCGCCCCCTATTTATAGGCTCGGGGCCTGCCCGAATCGGCAGGGATAAAATAACCGCCTGCCTGGGTACAGGAGAAACGGGCAGGCGGCAACGGGATACAAACAGGGGAAAAGAGAGAAGTCACGTGGCTTTGGCGGCTTGCCGCTTCCGACCTGTTTTGACCAGGGGCTGAAGATGCTGAAACCAAGGCAATGATGCAAACCGGGCGGTCTCTGCCTTGAGACCATGGCTTGTCTTTTGGACTTGGTAGTTTCTATGGTGCAGCCCTGACGGTCTCCGCCTTGAGACCGCGACTTACCCTTTGGACTGGGGCCTTGCTAGTCTTCATGGCGTACCCGGGCGGTCTCCGACTTGAGACCGCGGCTTGCCTTTTTTACTTGGGCCTTGGTAGTCTTCAATATTTGGAGGCGATCTGAATCATGTCAGACCGCCCTGCCTGTGCTGGTTGGTGCTGATGGACCTTGTAAAACCTGAACCCGGGCGACTTGTATCCGCAGACCGCCCGGTTTGCGAGTAATGCTATTCGGAAGCGGTCTTCTGGGTAAACAAATATAATGTGAAAGCAAAACATTTTTTATATTTTTTATATTTTTGCATCAATAAGGGGAAATATAAACAAATACAAAAGGTGCGGTACATACAAGAAAAGATACAGATTACCAAAAATAAAAACTCTAAGCGTCATCATTGTCATCTTCCTACTGATAGTAAGCACGCAGATCAGCAAATTCCTGTTGTATATGCTCCATAGAGGAAGCATGGTGCTACTCGAGTTTATCAAAACGCATGTCAAAGTGAGCATGCATGAAAAACTGCTCGGTCTGAATCTGAACCAGACGAGAGTGGATCCGCCCAAACTGCTGATCGAAATAAGTATACGTGTCGGGCGCAAGGGAAAAAATGTTGCTGCGGCTGCTGCGGAAACTGCGGAGCTGGAAGAACGCCTTCGGAATCTGCCTCGAATTAAACATCAATCGGGTCGCCACCAACCTCGTCGGGAATTGCCTCGAAATCTCATCCACGTCGATGCATTAAACCAAAGGCCTGAAGGTTTTGAAACATGATAGGCGCGGGCGCTTGGAGTGGAGTCATGGGAGGAAGTGCATCCCAAAGCCACATACGCTTGGCCAAATAAGTGACAAAGGGCCTCCATGCAGCGCACTAAGCCTCCGATTTTCGGCCTGATGCCGGAAAAACATCGCAAGCGCCGAACCAAGATTGAGGGGGGACCCGTTCGTGCATACTATATAAATTTAGCAGGTCCGCGCGGGTCACCACTCCATGGCTATAACCGCGAGCGGAAAGTGTGAAAGTGAGGAGGTACTAGAAATAGCATAAGGCGGGGGACAGGAGATGACTGCCTTTAGATTTTTTTTGCAAATATGGATTGGGGTCGTTACTGTTTTTCACCCAAAATCCATGAATGTTGTAGTCGTGGGGGAAATCAAGGGCGGGGGCGGTGTATGCCTCTATAAGGGTGAAAAGCCTCGTCGTAGAAGCCCATGAGACTATTGAACTAACGCAAAGCAAGGTTTCGCAAATGTTCGCCCATTCTCAATTCAATCACATTGTTGGCCCGGCCCAGCGGAAAATCGAAACGTGGAGAAAAACACCATCGTCAGCTCATAGTACACCGGCTCCGAAATGGAGAACAAGGGGGCCCATCCCAGAGTAGTAAGGAAATTTCGCACTGCTTCGGCCTGCCCAAGGGTGGTGAGGACGTTCCAATCGATGACGCGGAAGACTCTAAATTTGTTCCCACGGAGGCGTTCACTCCGGTCTTGGTGAGCGCGGAAAGGAAAATAGAGAATGGCGTCGGCAGTGAGGGAGTCGTCGGGGAGTGAAGAGGAGGACTCGCCAATGGCGTGGTGGTGGTGGGGGGCCATTAGAAATTTGTCTAAGGTAAGATAGAAAGGAAGAGAGAGATGTAGGGGAATGTGTGGAGAAAAGAGAGGGGGAAGGGAGCTTAAATAGGGGAAATTGTAGGGGTCATGCCCTCGGTCACGCCCGTGATCGAGGGCGTGTAACTCTAAACGGGTGATATAAATGTGTCGGGGATGAATCCAAGGAAGACCGGTCAAACTCGTGGTTTTTGGCGAGTCACGCCCTCGGTCACGCTCGTGACCGAGGGCGTATAATGTGAAGTACAGGTCTGCCAGGGAATCCGAGGTTTGACCTTTCAAAAAGCACTTCCCGAGAGGTCACGGCCCAGGGTCACGCCCGTGACCAAGGGAGTGACTTGACTAAAATTGGTGATCATATGATGGGGATTTTGGGTCACTTGGGTCTCTCTTAGGGTAAGGGACCTATTGTAAGCTCAATTTGAGTTGGTGAGTCTAATTTGAAGTAAATTGGCCAAGGTTGACCTCTGCACTTTTGGGGTGCTTATAACAGTTTTCCTAAGTCCAAGTTGACATACGGTCATTCCATGACCTCTACTCACAACTTCATCCCTGACCCTAACCCAAGGGGTCTATAAGGAATAGGGATGTTACAGTCGGCGTGCGCATTCCTGAATAACATTTTCCAAGAAAATTTGTGCATTAAATGCAACTCTGCATCTATCAAGACAATAAAATTCCTTTAAGCCGATATCGTCTTGAACAATCTAAACGATATATATTCTTCAAGTAGATGTCTTCTTGATCTTCTAGACGATATAAATTCCTCAAATTAATGTCGTCTACATAGTCCTTTCTTCAAGACTTAACACAATCTTCTACATGATATGACTTCTTCTAGACGATATCGTGTAGATGTTTCTTTCTACACGACTTATCCATAATGTTCAAGTCGATAAGGTTTCTTCAAGACTATATCGTCGAGATGCTGTCTACATGAATTGACTTAGCTTTCTCAGCGATAAACTTCTTCAAGATGATATCGTCGAGACTATCTCGACGAAATATTTCATGTCTCAACGATATGTCTGCTAAGGCAAAAGGCGATATTTGACTAAGTGATTTTTCACTTCTTGTATAGTTTTGATACTGAAAATATAGTCTTGATACTAAACATATAGTCTTGATACTAAAAATATAGTCTTGACATACATGTCACATCATGAACTAAAACACACATCAAAAGCAACTTTGCTTATATAAATTTGTGTTCTTTCTTCAAATCTAAGAACATTGAGGGCACAAAACCCAACAGAGATCGATAATATTTCGGGCATATAAATAAAAATCTTTTTGGTTTGACAAATAAGGGATAATCAAAGATGACGATCTCTAGAATGCTAGATCGTCTTTCCTCATAACAATTCAAAGGAATTGATTTCAAACACTTGAGACCGCCTCTTCAAAAAATATAGATGATCTCGATAATAATTCTGATGATAATTGCTTCTAGATAGTGATCTCCAGTACTTGGGATCGTTTGTGAAAAGCTCAAATCATTATAGTTATAGATGAAGACCCCATATGCTCCAATCCACTTGATTGAACTTTTAGATCAAGAAATGAAGGCGGTGGTCTCAGATGCTCCAGACTGCCCCTTAAAAGATTATGTGATAGTTTACTTGGTAGTTCTAAGACCCTTTTTGCTTCACAACCATGTCTTATGCCCAGAATTGCCGTCTTATGGTGACTCCAACTACCAAGTTAGACGCCACCATAGGACGCTGATCCTGCCGGCTAAAATGATCACATCATAGTAGGCGACAAACGAAAACAAATAATAACACAAGTCCACAGATCATGGCTCAATAACAATACGAGTAATAGTCCACAATGTGTATAAAGTAAGAAAGATAGTAAATGGGCTTAGGCCCAGTACATGTCTAATACAAGATAATCTCTTCACTCCCATCTATCAACAACTAAGCAGAAGAAACAAAAGGGTACCCTCAACCTGTCGTTGTGTAATAGCGGGTAGTGTTCCAGCAACTGCTCCTCATGTCCTGCCATCCTCCTACAACGGATGCATCTCCTCGAGCTCCTAAAATGATATGGTCCATCGATCGTTAGTCAAAAGACTAAGCCAATCCCACACCCTCCCCAGTGACTCCTAGGCACCGAGCGGGAGGAATGAAGAGGACATCAAAGCAGAAGTACAAAGCAGGTGACATGGATCTTACTCACATGGTTGGAATATGAAATGTATAGTTATTCTAGTAATTCTAATATATTGGTACTGTAAGGTAGTGAACAAGAATTTGGAGTGGTATAAGTGCAATGAATAATTAAGTATAGAGCAGCTATGTACCATCACAGAAAGTAACCTCAACTTATAAGAATGCCCATACAATGAGCTAATGGATCATTTTTGCAAGGCCGATCATATAAAAAGTCTCATACCAATTTAAATGATATGGGTAATGATTTAATGCAATGTTTATGTACGACAGGATATGCTATGCATGTTTAATGATTATGTTTCACACAAGTGCAACTCACACACCCTACTATATGCGGACAGACCTTTAGCTCCCCGATTTTGGAGTTAGCTAAAATCTCTGGTACCTCTCGTAGTGGAAAACAGAGGCAGTGGGTTGGGCCAGCCACTCCTAGTTGGGCAAGCACACTACCATGCCTAGATCTTATGTATGCCTCAACACGAAGAGCACAACCGCGAAGCTCCTGTGTACACTTGCTGGCTAAACCACCAGTCTTGTCTTGGCTAAGTGAAGGGTCGTCAAGAAAACGTCACCATGGCACCAGACTGAGTTGGCCCTCTAGACCACAAACCACTTGCCTGAGTCTACATACTTCCGTTTGTGTGCCAATTGGACCAGTACCGAAGACCTGACACATTATATGCACATGCATCCAGGCTATATTTAAGAACTTCCCGAGCCATCGGCTCTGTGGACTAACCCGTCCGTCATAATTAACTTTTCGATCCACCGAGCCTACCGCTCGAGAGACTAAACTAGGCTAACCTCCCATAACAACGAGGTGAGTGAAGGTGTAATATTAAGAGTTAATCTTACTTAACAGTTTAATACTACTATTTAGGGTTAATCTTGGACTAGAAGCTACGATGGGCTGAACCCCAAAGATCCCTTTCCAAGACACTTACTGTTATTGATAACTACCCATAACCATACCCCTCCTGCCATTACACTTGAGCTAACCGCAAGTGTTTTATGACTCTCCAAGAGAAAGAAGACTATCGTTGATCCCCAGCACAACCTTGCCTCTTAGTCAACCAGGAATCTCACTCCTAGACTCTATTGGTGACCTCATCCAAACCTAACTAGTTTAGGTGCACCAACTTCTTTATCTCCCCATGTAAGACCTACATGTTTATCTCAATTCAGCATTTTCACTATATGCAGACCCTAGTGCTACAAGGTGTGTATGAAAGAGAATATTCCAAATACACATCCAAAAACTCTAAGATTATTATTGGGGGTCTAACATGACATTTTAAGCCTGTTATCAGAAGCTTGTAAATTTTCTAATATATTTGGCCAATAAATAATTTTTCTAAAATCAGGCCACCTATAGATTGAACATGAAGTAAAAGATTCTGACAAGCATGGCCTTGATAAATTTTCACAACTTTATAATAACAAAATAATAGCAAAGTATGAAAATCACTAAATTCTAGAAAGATTTCGACCCTTAATTAAATATTTAACAATTGATCAAACTTATGGATTATCAAAGGAAGTACCAAAATATTCATCCACAAATTATGATAAAGTTACCAGGATCTAAAATAACCAGAAAAGTCTTCTGACCAGAAATAAAAAATTTCTAAACTCCATTTGATTACTCAAATAATTGACTTAATGGAAATCCAACCTAGGGTACTTTAGAAGGAACCTACAAGTAAACTCTTCCAAATATCATCATAAAACTTACAGAACTTTATATTGCTCTAAAATGTCCTTTGAACAAGTTTCATAATTTTTCAGTAAATAATTGAACCATAATTCAATTTGATTATAATTAGGGAAAACTATGGGATTGTGAATGAAGTACTATATTTGTCTATCCAAAATTTATACAAAAATTTATTGATAAATATAACATCAACATAAGCCCATCGTCCAAGTTTCATGATCATCCTAGATTATAGAGACACATAATTTCACTTGGAATTAAAGTGACCTAATTTAATAACAAACAATTTAGTGGGGGATTTTGTATCTAAAAATTACAGTAAAATTATCCAAGGCTTATTTCCACCCTATAAAAACCATCTATCATGTTTCAGGTCATTCCAAGGACATCTGACCCTATGTCCTTCACAATGCTCAAAAGAGCAACCTTAGGGTTTGAACTAGGGTTGTAGGGATTATCAACCCCAAAGTCACCCCAAAAACAATTGTGAGGGTATTATATTTGATAACAAGGCAGTGACCAAAGTTTCACCACATTTTAATGAGGAATGACCTCTTGATTTTACTATGTGCACCTTTACATGACCTAGGATTGACTTTCCTAGGAGACCAATTTTGAACACCAAAATTACCTTATCAAATCAAACCCAAAGGGACCTGGAATTTTTACCAGGTTCATATGATGACCCATAAAATTACCCACCAAAATTTTGGAGGGTTTTTGAGGTCCATAAACCCCTTAATTAATTGATACATGGATTAACAAATTTTTACAAAAGCTATAAAACTATCATCTTCAAAACTTCCCATTTTTGGATATGATGAGGGTGCTGGTATGACTAGCCTATGCTCCAAATTCAAAGCATTGACTGAGTGTTTAGTGGGAGCACCCAATTTTGTCTCTGGTTAACCGTTGTGACACCTTCCACCAAAATGAGTGCTGAGGTCAATCCAGAGGTCCAAATGCCTTCAAACTAATTTTTAAATAAAGTAGACATTATGCCCTACACTTTCTATGTTGATCACTTCCACTAATACAGGTTCCAGGTATTTTTAATAAATTAAAACATTCACTGAATATTATGTGACAGAAATCAAATAACTTCTAAATCATTTCATTTAGGTCTGCGAATATCAGATCCCACCCGATCGAACGGCCCCTGGTCATCATCCCCAGCGAATGGACGGTCCCCGAAAACCCATCTTGGGAGACCTTTGTGATTTATTTGCCAGCCACCCACACCTCCTCCCGGCTGGCTAATGCCCCCACCACCTTCGTCGAGGTGGTGGCCAGCGATTGGTAGTGGTTTGCCATCCCGTGGTGGACAGAATAGGATGTTCTAGGGGGAAAAGGGCTCAAAACGGGACCTTTAGGGAGCTTGATTTGAGCCTAACTTGGCTCGAATCAAGCCCAAATTGACATTAGATATAGGCACTAGGGGAGGAGAAGAGGATATGACCATCGATTGGGCATTTGCCATAGAGATTCTCGGGTTGGCCATGAGAGGGATAATTCGCATTGGATCCATGCTGACCTTGCACTTAGAGAGCTCAATACCTTCAGGAAAGTGAGGGGTTTTGCTCCTTGGCATGCTCTGATGTTGTTTAAGAACCCAATTATGGCAAGGGTGGGGGTTACCATAAAATGTCATTAATGGCCATTAAGAGGATTTCGGTTTGGCTTTGGGGAGATGAATATGGCCTCAATCTAAGCCGTGGGAGGGATGGAAACTTCTCCTCTCTCTATGAGGAGATGAATGGAGCCATTAATGGGGAGATTAAAGGTTCCTTCTTCCTTCCATTGATTTCCACTCTCTCTCTTTCAATTTGGGGGTTCTCTCTCCTACTCACCCCCTCCAAAATTGAGTGGCATTCCATATAATTTCAGCCTCATGAGGCTAGTGGGCCACTTCAATTGGGCCTAGCCTAAGTGGATTGAGCTTGATTAGCCTTTTCCCCTCTTTTGGGGCAAGGTTGACCATGTGTTGACTTTAGGTGTTGAATTGGTCAACTGATGGGTTGAATTGTCCAAGTGGTGTGTCTGAGGTCCCTTGACACCACCCAAAGTTTTTTGAGTCATGGTGGTGCCCCCCAATTGGGCCTATTTATCCAGAAGGTGTAGGTTTAACCTAAATTGGCCTAGGTTTGACTTTGGTGAAATTGGTCAAATTGGTGGCCCCATGATGGGGCTTTTGGGTCCACTTGGTCCCCTATGATTCCCTAAGACTAAGGGTAGAGGTCAATTTGACCATGCGAAGACTAATTGAGCCAATTAGGGTTAAATTGACATATGCATATTTGGGGTGCTCCTAGCGATTTACCTAGGTTCAACCTAGCCCAGGGTCATCCAGTGAGCCCTAGTCACTATCAAACTCCTAACCCTAGAACAAGGGGGTTTGGTAGGAACATGGATGTTACAGTAGTAGTCTAACTCACATAGGGGGGGTGAATAGGTGATGGAAAATATCCATGTTGGGTGAAATTTGAGTGTTATCCACGTATAATTCGATATAAAGCAAGTGTACCTATCATTTTATAGTATAGGATTTAGAAAATCAAGTGTCGTATTTTTTTGGGCTTGTTGAGTACTTCTACTCACAAAGAAGAGCTATTATTTTATCGATCGAAAGTTGGGTTTGTTTTGGAAAATGATTCGGAGAAAATCAACTATGAAGAAAGATTATGATTAAAAAGATTAGCACTTGATCTAGAATCCCTTTGAAATAAAATAGAATTTTAAAAAAGAAATAATCAGCAAGCTCTTATTGAAAAAACATTGACCATGAAAGTTCCCAAAACATGATAACACCTATCTCAAGGAATACTACCAACTAACCTTAGGTTGATCGATTAAGACCCCTCGGCTAGTCGAAACCCCTAAGCTTACTTTAAGCGGTGAACCTTACTATTGGATTGACTCCAATCCAGAAGATTTTAGTCGAAATCCCCTAAGCAACTCCTTTTATCTTTGAGTGCTCTCCTCGTACGTACGGATCTCTTGATCAACTAGAATACGGATCCTAGATCGGAAAAACATATTCGTGACATATGATTTTGACGCAATTAAATTCAAAGATAAATCGAAGATAATCAAGACGAGAGCTTGCCAATTAGAAAATTCAAAACATATTTTATTTCATTCCAAAGTTCATCATAACCAAGTGCTAAAGGAAATTTAGCTACTCATCATAATGATGGGAATACAAGTAGAAGTGAAAAAGACATGATAAAAAAACTACAATACATGAATTGAAATTGCAATAATAGAAAACTTACAAACTTGTAGAAAAACTAGCTAGAACAACAAAAATAGTAAACTAAAGCTGAAAATAAACTCCAAAATTAAACTCTCATACTTATGAAGATTGTCGTCTTTTATAGTTGAAAAATTGAGGAGGTCACGCCCTTGGCCACGCCCGTGACCAAGGCCGTGTAAGCTACATAATTATATATTGAAAGCCCAGGAACGTTGGGGGAGAGAAACCGCCATAAATCAATTGCATAGCGGGTCACGGCCTAGGTCACGCCCGAGACCTAGGGTGTGTCTTGACTGAGTCTGGAAATGGGGGGAAACATCGTGATCAGGAGTTAATCCGGTGATTGCAGGAGGAGTCACGGCCTCGGTCACGCCCGTGACCGAGGGCGTGTACGCTGGAAATGGTGCGAGCTAAGTAATGCCTGCATTAAATGCTTTCCAGGCGAGTCACGCCCGTGACCTTGATGTCACACCCTCTGTCATGCCCGTGATAGAGGGCGTGTAATTTTAATCTGACATGACAGCTTGTTCTGGTAGCTAGGAGACGGCTGGCTGGTTCACGGATGGGACTTGGAGTCACGGCCATGGTCACGCTGGTGACCAAGGGCATGTACTTTGCAATTTTGACAGAAATGCTCCAAATATTCTCCTGATTACTCCTATGAGCTTGAAATTGCTATTGGCCAGCCCAAATTACCTGAAAATACAAAAATAAGGTAAATTAGTGATAAATTAAATTAAATTAAATAAAAATAAATTAATTATTAATAAAATATTATATAAAAATAACTATAAATAATGCATTATCAAATACCCCCATACTAATCTTTGTTATTCTAGAGCAAAACCATCAAAAGCATGAGAAATATTTAATATGAAATTTCAAAAGAAAAAGAATTTACTCCTGATTATGCATTTTTAAATTATACATGACTCATACAAAAATAAGTTTTGAAATAAAATTTAGATTTATACAAAATATATCATGATTCATAATTGATATGCGTAGAATAAAATTTAGTTTCAAAAGTTCTCTAATCAAATTTTTATAAATATGATTGTATTGAATTAAGCAAAATAATCTAAGATTAGAATTATATAAACTTTTGATATCATTCGAAACTTTTTAGAAAACCCAAAATATTAACAAAGCTCTCTCATAAATATCTTGAATAAGAAATGATATTGGTTAAGTTTGGGTAAAAATGGCATAGAAGAGATTTTTAATTAGGAAATGATGAATTTTATCCTCTCATTTCCATCTTTTTTAAATACTCTTCTTTTTTAAATCCCAAATGTTTATGTTTAGGAGTGATGCATTTTATCCTCTCATCTCCATGACATATAATCTTCTACAAATTTGGGTGCATATGTTTAGGAATGATGAATTTTATCCTCTCATTCCATGACATGATCTTTTATACTTTTTCAAGATATAAAAGGAGGGGCTATGGTTTAAAAGCTATTAAATTCTTTCAAGATAACTATTTTGAGAGCATAGAAAATAAATTAAGAAATCTTAAGAATGTATGAGCTAAAGTTAATATAAGTAAAATCTAAAAATCCTTTAGCACAATTACTACAAAATTAATTCATGACATTTTAAGGAGACAAAGCAAAACTAATAAATATTCTAAATACACGAAAATGATGAAAAATTCATTAATTCAAATTTATCAAAAAATTAAATCTAGCAAATTATGATGAGAGACATAAAATTAAAATAATAAAAAGAAAACTTTTTGTTTTTTAAAAGTCATATAAATAAAAGCTCATAATTAAATTGGTTGTGCTCAAATAAAAGTAAGGAAGCATCTAATATTACAAAATTTATAAAAACTTTTTTTGAAAAAAAAATTCAAATGTTTTTTATTTGTTTTTATATTTTTAACATTTGAAAAAAAAATTTAAGTTTTTTTATAAAGTTTTTTCAAAGTTTTTTTTATATATTTTCAAAATTTGCTCGAAAAAGAAAAATAAAACTAAAATAAAGTTTTTTGGTTCTTGGACTTCCCAAGGAATACCCAATGACGGACTCTCAAGGTACTAGGAGGTTTTTTGGGATGAAAGCCCAACACGGCCCTTTCGCAAGAAATTAGATTTTTAATTATTTTTTCATTTATCATTAGAGAAATAAAAATAAGAACAAGAAAAATTGGAAGAAAAAACACTTATTTTAATTTTTTATATTTGTGATTAACTGGTGAATGATTGGCAAAAATAAGAGAAGACACCCCCATACTTAAAATAAACATTATCCCCAATGTTTTAGAAAAAAATAAAAGAACAAGTAAAGAAAAGAACGCTTCCCTTATGAAGAACAAATCATCACCGAGCCAACCTGAAGAAAAAAATATTGTTGAGTCAGAAATCGCACCTCCGAAGGAAATCGGAGGCTGCGGGCTGTCAGTTACTTTTTAGCTAGAGAAAATGAGACCGCTGGCAGCGGTCAAGGCCAGACTTCGCCCGTCACGGCGAATGCCACTCTTGTGACGGGCTTGCCTTTGATTAAGAAGAAGCAGTTACAGCGGGTTACAAGTGCAAGAAAGGAGAAGAAGCGACCGGTTAGACAGGTCGCAAGATGGGAAACTCGAGACCGCAGCTCAAACAAGCGAGCTCCTGGATTAGAGTGTGCGTGCCTTGGGAACGATGTCGCCCCCTATTTATAGGATCGGAGGCCTGCCCGTACGGGCAGGGATAAAATAACCGCCTGCCCGGGTACAGGAGAAACGGGCAGGCAGTGATGGGATACAAATAGGAGAAAAGAGAGAAGACGCGCGGCTTGGCAGCTTGCGCTTCCGACCTGTTTTGACCAGGGGCTGAAGATGCTGAGACCAAGGTGATGATGCAACCCAGGCGGTCTCCGCCTTGAGACCGCGGCTTGTCTTTTGGACTTGGTAGTTTCTATGGTGCAGCCCTGACGGTCTCCGCCTTGAGACCGCGACTTACCCTTTGGACTGGGGCCTTGCTAGTCTTCATGGCGTAACCCGGGCGGTCTCCGACTTGAGACCGCGGCTTGCCTTTTGTACCTGGGCCTTGGTAGTCTTCAATATTTGGAGGCGATTTGAATCATGTCAGACCGCCCGGCCTGTGCTGGATGGTGCTGATGGACCTTGTAAAACCTGAACCGGGCGACTTTTATCCGCAGACCGCCCAGTCTGCGAGTAATGCTATTCGGAAGCGGTCTTCTGGGTAAACAAAATCCCCGCATATTTTCAAATTCCGAGGGTATTTCGAAAATATTAGTTCTAGCCGGAGACCGCGCTGATCTCTCCTTGTTGGTTATAACTGTTCTGGAAGCTTCTATTTCTTCATATTTGCAACGCTATCACGAGTCACTACTCGCCTCTCGCGCTTAGAACTTTCAGACTTAACAGTCCAATCAAGATGGTAGATCTTATGCCCCAGTTCGAAGACCGCCAAAAGCCAGGTAAAGACCGCGGGCGAGATCGCCCCAAGGAAAAAAAGGAGGAAGAAGACCCAGCCCGACAACACAGTGACCATCGCCTCTACGGGTAAGCCGGGCGACCTGCCTCCTGCGCTGACAATCGACTTATCTGCTAGGAATGATGCGGGTTGCTCGAACCCTCCCCCAGCTGATCCTCCTATCCTTTCTGATAAGACGACCAAAACGCCCCCTCCTCCAGACAAGATGGATCCGAAAACCGCTATCTCGAAGGCCGACGGGGACGATTCTTTTAAAATGGAGATCACTCCCTTTGGCGTATACCACCTGAAGGTAAGAGATGAAGGGGGTGAGGCGGTTGATTCCCTTAAACCGTGTGGCCAGCAGAGCCCGGTGGTGGACATTGAGGACAACCCAGTTTCCTCAAAACAAGCCGGCCAGGAGTTGTCCAAGAAGAGGAAAAAGCTGAATCAACGGCGGGCAGGCTTCTGAAAAATCTGAAGAGCCTAAAGGCCAAAAATAAAGCGGCTTCCAGAAAACCGAGAGCGGATAGTCTGCAAGGCAAGTCGCGCGACAAAGAAGTTCCAGAGGGAGTAATCACCCCTTCGCCCAAGTCGAGCGACCAGGTCCACACCGATGCGCACAGTATCTTTGTAAGTGATATCATCAGGGACTTGGACTCCCTCTAGAAGCAAGACGATCTATTGAGAACTTCTTCCGACCTGCAGGCCGCTGATCCCCCTGAAAATAAGGAGGCTACCTTGGCTGAGGATGCGACCAGTATTAGAGAGGTAGGTGGCCTGAGGATGCGACTGTAATCAAGAAATCCGCACCGGCTTCTGAAGATTCTGTGATGACCGGGCTTCGGCTTATGCAGGTGAAGGCGGAGAGAGTAAGGGATCAGCTTACCAGACCGCCACCGCCGCCACCCAATCTTCTATTACAAGGTAAAAGGGTCGCGGATTACCGCCCTATTCACTTTTTCAAGACGAGGTCTCGAAACAAGTCGTGCGACTTGTTGTTGAACCCGTCACCAAGCTTCTTTCCCTCCGCTGCTCAATTTTCTACTGCCAAGCGGAGGCAAAGCGAGAGATCGTGGAGAGAATAACGTCGAAAGATCGATACCGAACAAGCAAAGCGATCTACCCGCCCGGCTTTTACTCGAACTGCAGTGGCTTGTAAGCGAGGAGAATTTGGAAAGAGCGGTCTTCTTTTGATAATCCTCCTGTTATATGAAGTTATATTCGGCCGACCTTTTTGACTGTCTTTTTTATTGTAGATGATCGTGATTCCATTTCGAGACCGGGCGAACTGATGACTTATCTTCCTCCACTTGACCCACCTTTGCCGAGTTCCTCGCTTATTCCGGATACCCGGATGGAGGATGAGATGACCCGTCTTCAAAGGAATTTCGAAACCCTCACGAAGCAGTTGAAAGCCCTCGAGGAGTGAGAGAAAGCCGCCAGGAGGAAAAAGTTGCACTGCGGGCTGAAATGGAAGCTGAGAGGAGAGAGAACCGAGCTGCGCTGGAGGCCAAACGGAAAGAGCGTCGGGAAAAGGAGAAGGCACAACTGGATCAAGTGGCTGCACTGACCGCCGGACTTGATAGGTGGAAGAAAGAGATCCACAAGCTTGAAGGAGATTGTGCCTACTATAGAGACAAACACTTCTATCTGACAAGGGAGGCCAGCGGAAGCCGGCGTCCTCTTAATGTAGCTGATGAAGTCCGGCGTGGGTCACACCGCCCGGTTGCTGGGTCAAGCTCGATTCCTCCAGCGGCTGGGATGATCCACCCTGTTGCTAGTGTGATTGAGTCCGCTGCGGCCTTACCTATTCGCCTGATCCCAGCAGCGCGAGTAGAGCGAGATGCTGCGTGGCTTCATAGCATGATCAACCATCTCAATCACGGCCTTAATCAGGTGCAAGGGACTGTTCTTCAGATCGGCGACCATGTCGCGTGACTCCATAGAGAAGATGCGCCTAGCGATGCTCGCTAGTGTTGAGCGGCTTTAAGACAATTATTTGTAATATTCTATTCGGTCCTTTGGACAACTTAACTGCTTGAGTTTGATTTCATGACATTCGATCTGTCTTTCACACCGTCCGGTCTGTGTATTTGAATGCGCTTTATATTCTTCCTTCGTACGCTGATTGATACATGCGAATTGCTTTATAAGCCGAGCGGCTTGTTTCTGTTGCTTCTTTAATCCGTCTGCTTGAATTTTACTTGTGGTTAAATGAATCAGCTTTGTATAGAAATATGCCCGCGCGGGTTGATTAGTCTTGCCGCGATTTGACCTTTGTTAAATGCAGATCACCCGTTCTTATAAGTAGCGCCTTTCCGAAGACTTTCTTACCAAAATTTCAAGATGGGAGCAAAGCGCCAGCCGAAGCGACCTGCGAAGACGTCTGCTACCCGCTCTGAAGCTGCTTCAGCATTCCATTCGGCAGACCTTGAGGAATGCCGTCTGACCAAAGCCGAACTGGATGAATTTGTTGAGAAGCACATGGTAGGTATTCTGCTGCTCGCGCGACTCCCGCTCCACGATGAGCGGATGAACTCCTCTAGACCGAATCAAATCGCAATCCCAATCGATCACTTCGATTGCGGCATTAAGTTCCCCATATCGATCGAACTCGCCATGGTCTTTGACCACTACGAAGTTGTCCTCGGCCAAATCTCCCCCAACTCGATGGTCGGGATTTGCAGCTTTATTTCATATCTACGGTCTGAGAGAGTCCGCTTCTCCATGGACCTCTTTAGAAAAATGTTCTCGGTGCGGGCTATCCTAGACTCCGAGTCGAACGTGTTCAAAGGCCACCTCTACTTCGGCTGTCGGGGGTTGAAGATGGTCAAGCTCGCGAATAAGGTCACGGCCTGGTCGGAGAGGTATTTGATATTCGAAGGCCGGCTTGGCCTACTGAACCCGAACCCGCAGGTGCGGCCAGAGGAGGCCTTTCAGCAGATCGCCATAAGCGAGATCGAGAAGAAGACCTGCAAGCTTCTTGAGAATGAGCGGCTTAATGTAAGCCACAATATTCCGCTGCTCGCCGAGTTAGAGAATGTCCGGCCTGAAGACAGTAAGTTTTTCTTCAACCCGCTTCCCGCTTCGAGGTTGACCGCACGGTCTCTTGTCCTGACTCTTTTACTTCTCTTTTGAAGCTGAGGCCATTGTCCCCAAAAACAAGTCGCTTGATCCTAACTCAAAGCGAGAAGAGATAGAGACAGGGAAAAAACAAGCCGCAGCCATGATGGGGAGGATTCGAGCTCCTCAGGCGACTTCTCTGCTCTCCGTTCCTTCAGCAAAGTGAAGGACTTAAAAGGCCACACAATCTTGACCTGGCATCCAGACGGCGATGGCATCCAGGTCTCTACTGCGCTCCCCCACTGGGCTAATGTGAAGTCGGGCCGGCATGCTGAGGCCGCTAGCATCGCTATGTTTGGCCGCCGAAACTTCAGGCATTTGAGGAAGATCCCTGAGGAGGAGCTCGCCCGGGAAGCTGCGCGGTTTGGAGCTGAGAGCCTCATCACCAACGTCTTCATGGGGATGACCTTAAAAAGATTGATCAGAGCAAATGATCATCTAGAGAAGGAAGTTGTCAAATTGAAGAAGGAGGTCGCGCGGTTAAAGGAGGCCAAGTCGGCAAGTTATCACCTGGCTAGCCATCGTTCTGATTTTTCCAGACCGTGCGATCTCTTACCTTTTACTCTTTTTTGCAGACAAAGTATGATGAGACCGATCCGGTCTATCAAGAAGAAGTTTTCCCTCATGTCGACGAGGGAATCGATAATTCTTTTAACCGCCTACGAGATCTCAAAGGGTTCGCGCCCGGTTTCGAACATTTCACTTTTTCTGATGCGTGACCGACCTTACAAAAGAAACTAGAGAAGATCAGGAGGAAGTCCAAAGGAAAGAACAAAGTTGATGTGTCCAGTTCTGAGGAAAGTAATGAGGAGGATGACTAAGTTGAAGAGCCCACTGCGGCTAAGGACGGTGAGAGCGGCTCGGACTCTGAGTCCAGCGATTCTGAAGAAGAGGTCGAGCGCAAGTCGGGGCGAGCTGGGCAGCTCGTCTTCGTCGGGCAGCGAGGGTTATTCTCCCAATGTTTCGATTGATGGCAACGAACATTCGAGTTCTCCTGCATCTAAGAAACTCAAGTTGGGTGGTCAATAGTTGTATTTTGTTTTATTTTGAATAGCCGACGGTTTGATTTTGATAACCGGTCGGTTACACAACAATGTAATGATATTTTAACAATGAAATGGAAAGTTTTTACCTGTTTAGCCGTTTGCTTTCTGTGACTTACTTGTAATTATTTGCGATCTCTTTCTGCTTCGGATAATTAACTCTTCTAGCTAAGTCGTGCGACTTAGCAATGCCTCAGTCAGCTTGGGTACTGAACCTTTAAAATTCTAATAACCGTTCGAACATTATAAATCCTGCTCGGGCGGCTTGTTTCTGTGATCCCGACTTAGCAAATGTCATATAACCCAGAAGAATATCAACCATTCATACCCCGATAAACACTCTGATGCGGTTATAATATGTAGTCGGGCGGATAGAAATTTGAACTTTCTAAGTTCTTAATATGAATACCCTGGATGTAATTTCAAACCGCTGTAATAATTATATCCTGATCGCAAAACATACGACTTGAATGGTTCTCATATGACTAGACGTCTCCGTGTACATAAATCCAAGCCGCGCGATTATTTCCTGGCCTTGGACAATTGTTTCGCAAGATAGCGAACACCAAGTCACAAGAAAACCATCAATAGGTCGTGCGGTTAGTATTGAATTCACGCGACTTGTAATTTCTGATTTCTATGAGTTCCATTATTAAATATAAGTTTCAACTGATAAGCCCGCGCGATCTATTTATAACTCAGGCGGTTAATGGCTTGATACATGTAATGACTTTCATCCAGCGAGTACCATGTTGGAACAACCCTATTACTGATTTGGGCTAGGATCACTATGTTTTAACTAAGGATCTAGTTGACCCCATTGTATAGCTTAAGGGTCAAGGCTTTAGGCTGATTGATTAGCTAGAACTTAAGGAAAATTTAAGTTCCCAACATTCGACAAATGGCGAGTGGCGTTCTACAAATGTATAGCATCGTTCGACAAATTGTTGTTAGCAGACTGAAGTATTATAGCTAGTTCCAGCGCTCGACATTCTCTGAGCAGCGTTCGACAAATGGCAAGCAGCGTTCGACGAATTCCAGCCAGAGCTCGACAAATTCTGTATTAAAGCTCTGTTCGACAAATACAAGTCCAAATAATTTATATCAGTTATTTTGTCAACACTCTGAACACAGATCGACGACTTTAACGGATCTATTCAAGTACTTTTGGACGTATTCAGTCAGTTTAGTAAGGATATCTTATTCATTCATTATATTCTTTTATTCCTTCTATTCCAAAAAGAAGAATAGTCGTTGATATTTAATGCTAAGGCATCTTTCACGACAAAGGAATCAAAAAGGACCTGCCAAAATCATTTTGATGGCAGTTACAGTTCCAAGAAGGATTTAAGTTAGAATATATTCCTTAAATACAGATGATTTGAATTTCAAATCAGAAAGCTGTCAAAGAAGGAAGCATATACAAAAACAGTCGTACTCCTTTACAGAGATATAGATTTTTACAGTTATTTTCAGTCTCTCAGAAATACAGTTCTTGAGAACAATAAGAATACAAAAGGATTAGAGAAAGGAGAAGAAGAAGACACATACAGAGAACATATACTTTCAGTGCTCTTCTTCCTA
This sequence comes from Dactylorhiza incarnata, assembly GCA_033032865.1. Taxonomy (NCBI): domain Eukaryota; kingdom Viridiplantae; phylum Streptophyta; class Magnoliopsida; order Asparagales; family Orchidaceae; genus Dactylorhiza; species Dactylorhiza incarnata. Next base: position 4,619 of record JAWHQI010000102.1, on the reverse strand, counting down.
AAAGCAGCATCTTCATCTCTCTGAGAACAACATTCATTCTCTCAGATCTGCTGCAATTCAAGCCTACCAAAGAGCAACAACAATCTGAAGATTTACTTCTTCCAGATTAATCTGCTACAGAAGATTTCTGTTTTAGAGAAATCTTCATCCTCAAGTTGTCAACAACTTCAATCAGATAGGGGGAGCTTTCATCCTCAACACCTTTTGTCTTCTCTCAGAAATATTGACAGAGAAGAACACTCTAAACCTTCTTACCTCATCTTGTACAGGGTTAATTCTCCCTCCAAAAGTTTACACAGTGGTGGCAAGACACCTTATCAAAAAATACTTGTGTGGTTTTTAAGCACCTTATCAAAAGCTTATTGTGTGTGTGGACACCTTATAAAAAAAAACCCTGGTCTTGAGCACCTTATCAAAAGATCTGTGGTGTGTGGACACCTTATCAAAACTCCTAGTGGATTCCTACCAGCTGTGGTAGAAGAGTAGACGTACCCAGATTTATTGGGGAACTACTATATTTCCTTGTGTCCCATGTGCTTGTGATTTTCTGTATTGTTTCTGTGCTGTGTGTTATCTTCTTTATTCAAATTATATAACACACTCTGTATTACACATATATATACAACAGTATTTTAATTCCGCTTTAAAAACTAATAAAAAGTTTTAATACTCTATTCACCCCCCCCCCTCTAGAGTAACTTAAGATCTAACCTCCACTTTCATACCATAATTACTTTTCTATGAAGAGCTCGTTCCTACCCGAACGGATAGAAGCAATATTTATACGGATGACAGATTATGAGCCAGATGATAAGACCGATCGGTCATAGTTATGATCAATATCCTGATAGACCCCACGATATAGTGATATCCTGCTCTCAAATCGCCCAGTTTAATAAGCAAACTTCCCGATAACTTTGGTACCTGCTTATTTCAAACCGTTCGGGTTAATAACCAGACCGCTCGATAAACTTGATAGTTGTTTATTTCAAACCGCCTGGTTTAAGCATCGAACCGACCGGTTTGTAATGTACCTATAAAAAATCATGTTTTTTCTCCTAAATGGTCTAGAGTGACCAGACGATAATTTCCTGCAATATAACAAGAAATACCTACAGACTCAGATGACCAAGTGGGCAGGTGGGCCTAGGCGGCGAACATTGCTTTCCTCAAGTGGTCATAAGAGCTGTAGAAATAAAGAAAAAGTAAGTACAGACCCAGATGACCAAGTGGGCAGGTGGGCCTAGGCGGCGAACATTGCTTTCCTCAAGTGGTCATAAGGGTTGTAAGCGACTCGAATGCTCTCCTGCCTAGGGCTACAAGTTGAGTTGATCAATTGGGCAGGTGGGCCTAGGCGGTGAACATTGCTTTCCTCAGAGAGATCAACTTAGTTGTGGGTCCCGCTTAGGCATCGCTTGAGAGTACCTAGGAGTATTCAATGGTTACAGACTGAAATGATCAATTGGGCAGGTGTGGTTATGCCGCGGAGGCTATACCGACATTGCTTTCCTCAGAGAGATCATTAAAGCTGTAACTATATCCCTTTCGGGGCATGATAGAGCTAACATTCACCTAGACCTCCCTTGATGCAGGGGTGTCATGTATCAGTCGGGATCCAAGATTCAGAAGACCACCGCACGGGAATTGGCAAGCTACCACTACACGTGTGCGAAAACTCCCCGCTACACATGATCTTCGTGGTTTTATGCTAATGACTACAATCCGAGGGGGTTCGAGCAGAACTTGGCGATGTCTCCGCGGTTCAGTGAGGTTGATATATGAGAAATTGTAAAAAAGAATCATCAGACATGGAGAAGTGTAAGTACGGGGCTTTTCATTAAAATATCCAAAAAGAATGCAGGAAAGTAAAGAAGATATTTTAAGGATAGAACCATTTGTGGTCATCACCGCTCCAGGTGCGTGAGATATCTTCTCCTTCACTCGTCTGAAGACGATTGTAATGCCCCAGATTTACTTATATTTATTTTAAAAGGGAATAATAATAATCATTCTAAAATGAAATATTAATTCGTAGCTCTGATGAAAGGGCGTTACCGTTTCGGGACAGTCGTCGTCGTCGTCCGGCGAGTTAACTTTAGTTGGGGGCGTTAATGCGGTAATACGTATGTAATTGTGTATATGTGTACGTATTATTATATGTTAAGGTGCAAAGGTTGTATATATATAAAGATTTATACAACTATAAATACAAAAAATATATATACATATATGTATGCATAAAAAAAAATTTGGGGATACGCTAGGCTTTATGTTTATAGGTAGGCGGATGTGTATACGTAATTACTGATGGGTATAAGTTATATAGGTTTATTTTCATATAAAATCTTTTATACATGTGTATATATATACATATATGAGTTATGTTTATATATATAATATAAATTTATTTATTATATATATATATATCCTATATTACTATAAAGCTTCCTCCCCCTCATTCTCCCCGTAACCCCTTCCCCTCTCCCGATTTCTTTCTGCCGAGAGGGTTGGTGAGCTGCGCCTAGGTTTCGGCGTCGGGGCTGTTCGGAGGCGGTGTTTTAGAGGTCGCCGGAGCTTGGCATCTTTGTCGGAGTGTGGATCGGAGGGCGTTCGTCGTGTTCGGCGGTGGTGGCGAGGCTTCCGGCCGTGGGCCTCTCTTCGCCGGGTGGCGTCGGCGTCCGATTCAGGCAAGAAAACCGCTCTCCCATCTCCTCCCTTCGTTCCTTATTTGAGATGGTTTATGATTCATGATTTCCAGTTTGGATTTGTTTGGGGGGCTGCTGTATGCTATAAAATTTCGTTGGGGCTGCTATGCATTTCCTATTAGTTTAGTGAATTGATTACCCAAAACAACATCTTTTTCTAGGACATTGCAGATATATAAAAGTGGTTTAGAAGTTAGCAGCTGTAATTGATCTAGCTTTTCTTTAGGTTAAATACCTATAAGACTACGTACTGGTTTACCTTATAAGAGTATCTTGAACTTCCTTTAATAATTCCACTTGTTCCTTTAGAGATTTATCCCCAGTTTTTAGTCATGATTTCTCCGCATTCACTGATTGTTTATCTACTAATTCTAAATCTTGCTTTTGTCTAATAAAGGGGGGCTGCTGTTACTCTAATTGGGAGATGCTCCTTGCTTTTGTCTACTTGTGGGGGGTTGCTGCTGTGTGAACTTTAATTTGGGGTGTTGCTATGTAATTCTGTTGGGGCTACTCCTCCCTTCAGTTTTGGTAATGAATGTCTTCATAAGATCAAGTAAAGATCTCAGTTTTGGGATCTGGATCGGTTTCGTTTGGGTTTAGGTCGGCTGTATTTTTGGAGTGATGTTGGGAGAGTTGAGCCATGATTCGATTTTTGTTGGAGTGCTCTTTCCAGGTTTTTCCTAGTGCTATTCCTCTTACCAATGCCATTATTCAATTTCTAACGTTTTGTTATTGTTACTTCAAGACCAGAATTATTATCTGCTTGTTGTTGTATTCTATAATCCAAATGATGAGAGATATAAGTACCTGGAAGATCATGTTGCTATTATTCCCTTTTCGGGTCATGAAGCTCCAAATTTATTGTTAGCTATTGGGGCTTTTATTTTGATTGGCCGGCTGCTGCCCCTCCTTTCACTTGTTATGGTTGTACTGAGCCTTTGCTGAGGTGGTTCACTTGAGAAATATAGAGAGAAATATATTGCCTATACACCCCATTGTTGTGGTTTGGTTGCCTTTAAGCAATCCAGATTTGCCTTTTGTTGTAAATCCTTATTGGGATGTGGATTACCTTATGCCACTTAGGTCTACTTGTCTCATAATTCATGTTTTCCTATCCTTGGACAACCCTTTATAATGAGTCTACGTCCACCCTAGGGATCATCGTTACAGCTATTATGCGATGCAACCCGATAAAATATGTTCATTTATAATATGAACATAGTTCCGACTGGCTAGTAGCAGTTGTGTTTCACCTTTTTGGGTCTTGTTTGGTGTTCTGGGTTCTTGATCCCTGCTGTCATCCCCCTTGTAACCTGGGTAGCTTCTATACCTGTTTGGTTACGCTACCAGGTAGTCTGATAAGATTTCCCTAGATTTTAAAAGGTTTGCTCACCCTATGATCTTGGAACTATTTCATCGTCTATGAAGTTCCCCGTCGACTTTGAAGTGAAGTCTTCTAGTCATCTTTGAAATATGTCCTCCTCGTTGACTTGATATGAGTCTTCTCCCATCGGTCTTGTTGAGTATCCTGTCAATTTCATCGCTCGTTCTGAATTGCTTCCTCACATATCTATATGTTCTTCTGTCGGGTGTTCCCGGGTATCTTAAGCGTTGTTATTAAACCTTTTAAGTCCCTTTGGCTAAGACTTTTGATAAATCTATGCTCTACTCTTGAGTTGCCCTATTTTTTGGTTAGTGTTCATTTGTGGTGTTTGTCGTGCCTTATTCACCGTACTATTACGAGAGATTTGTTGGGAGTCAAGTTTGGACTCACCAAGTGTTTATTTTGTCCTTCGAGTGTTGTGCTGGTGTTTGGCCTTTGTGTTAAGTTACCTTCGTCTTGTTCCGACACCAAGCCTTGCATGGTGTCGTCTTGCTAAAATCATCGACCTTGTTGTAAGTTAAATATTACTT